>OW119924.1:81910344-83122844 GCA_933210815.1 Meta bourneti
TTTCATATTCATCACACTCTTGCTGTAAGACAAACTACAAAAGCTTTTTCTGAGATGACTTCAGAAGTCGATTTAGAGTTTTGGAGTGATTACGAATGCCAATTAAGTTCGTTTTCAGTAAAATTGAGGAACGTTTAACCCTGTATAGTCTTGCACTCAGTTTTCCAATCAATATTTATTGTTTGTGGTACCCTTGCACCATGGATTCGATGTTTTCGAATTACATTATCATTGTGAGAGGACACGGCAAATTAAACTGTTAAGGCATTCGTGGTTACTTTATTTTGAAGCAAAAATTTTTTCTTAAAAATTCTATTCAGCCGCACACGGAATAACTGAGCTTGTTTTAAAACAAATGTCATCAGAGTAGACAAAGCAAACTCAATCGATTACATTTTTCACAAAATCACTGCTTTCAATGAATGTTTCACAGGTACCTAAGTTGTATATGAACAGTTTCAACTTCAAGTAAGCAACCTCGACCTTACTTATGACAAAAAAAAATATTTTTTTCAACAGTCCTAGTTAACATCCTTACTATGATATTATTCCAAGATCAGCAACGTCTTACTTAAAATTCGCTTTCCTCCAACAGAAAAATTTAGTTTTACATTGAATCCTTAAGGTAGATTTTTCAATTGAGAGACTCAGTTTCTATAAGTGGAAGCCACGTACCTATTCAGAATGATGCATGTAGTTACTTGGCTGTGAAGTACACCTTTCAATAATACCCATGAAATATGAAAAACAAATGCAAATTAAATTGATTTTAATAGTCTTCTAATGAAAATATGTCAAAATTTGGAAATATCTTTGAACTAAAAGGTGTGGCTACGCATTTTGATTTAACGTAACATATCTTATTTTAGAATAACTTTATTTTGACTTTACCAGTCATTTTAAAATAAGTAGTTATACACCTTACATAAAAAGGTTTCCATTTATTTTTATGAAACAGAATTCTACAAACTATAACGTATTACCCATGTCTAGTGGCATTTGGCAGAAAATAAAAAAAATTCATTACAATTTAACACCTAAATAATATATCTGTAATATGAAAAGTAATTGAACACAAATACAAACAGAAACGAAATTCTGGTCATTGAAAAATGTAGAATTCTGAAAAACGAAAGATCTGAGCAAGCGTGTCGAATTTCGACGTCATGACAATATTTTGAAATAGAGAAATTCGAAAAAGACGCTTGATAAACATTGATAGACAATAATGAATTTACAAAAAGAACACAAATTTACAAAAATTAGAAATGCTCAAATATGACTTCAACATTTTTGTCTTTACTCAAATACACAAACACGGAATTCTAAATCCAATTTATAAAATAAAACATTAATTATGGCGTTGCCAGATAACGAATTGAAAGATTACGCTTTTATGATCAATGAGTTTTTTTGTTTTGGCCTTTTCGTGTTCCATTACAAAATGCAAGTTGTATAAAATTAAGTATTTTAAATATCCATTTTTCATTATTCGAATTATTTATACTGTGGAAAAATAAAAAAATCAGTTCAAACATATTTAGAATTTGAAATTGTTTAAATACAACTTTTCGGAAAAAATTGTTTTTCGAGCAATACTGGTAAAACAAACTGAGCTGCGTACTGCAATCGTTTTATGCTCAATGTTTTTCCTATGGCAATGTCGAATTGATTTAGCCTCCTCTGCACACCTAGGTTAAAGAGAACAGAGTTAACATATAGCTTGCGTTACTCGCAGGGTTCCAAAGTATAAGTGTACCAAATTTGGTGTAGATTGGTCAAACGATGTAGATTTGTATAGAGAACATACAGACAGACAGACACCAACTCTGCTTTATATGTATTGACTAACAGAATTACCTGGCGTTGCTTTTGTTGAATTGGTAAAAGGTTGATTCTTTTTCATATAAAAGTGCAAGCATCACTTAAGTGTACAGAAAATATTTTTAACATAGTTTTAACTTTTTCATAGCTTCTACAATTTACTTCGGAAGAAAATATGTATACAAGATATACGCTTCCATATAATCCATTTCATATTCATCACACTCTTGCTGTAAGACAAACTACAAAGGTTTTTCTAGGATGATTACAGAAGTCGATTTCGAGTTTTGAAAGCATTACGAATGCCCCTTAAGTTCATTTTCAGTAAAAATGACGAATTTCCCACCTATAGTCTTGCACTCAGTTTTTCTATCAATATTTATTATTTATGACGCTCTTGCACCATGGATTCGATGTTTTGGAATTTCATCATCATTGTGAGAGGATGGCAAATTAAATTGTTACGGAATTCATGATTACTTTATTTTGAAGCAAACACATTTCTTTCTGGAAAATTCTATTCAGCGGCACGTGGAATAACGCAGCTTGTTTTAAAAATAAATGTCGTCAGAGTAGACAAAGCAAACTCAATCGATTACAATTTTTACAAAATCACTGCATTCAACGAATCCTTCACAGGTACCCATGGTGTATAAGAACAGTTTTAACTTCAAGTAAGCAACCTCGATATTCCGTAATAAGAAAAAAATTATTTTAAATTTAGTTTTATATCGAATCTCTCTCCTGATGGTACATTTTTCAATTGAGAGATTCAGCTTCTATATGGAAACCACGTAACTATTTAGAATGATAGATGTAGGTACTTTACTATGGATTGCAGCTTTAGATAATACCCATGAAACATGAAAAACAAAGGGAAATTTAATTTATTTTAATCGTCTTGTAATGGAAATCTGTAAAAATTTAGAAATATCTTTGAACTACAGCGCATGGGTACACCTTTTCATTTAACGTAACGATTCTTATATTTTAGAATAACTTTATTTTAACTTTACTGGTCATTTTAAAATTTGTCGTTGCACTCCTTAAAAAGGTTTTAATTTATTTTAATCAAACAGAATTCTACAAACTATAACGTAGTTAACCAGACTCAAGGAAAGGTGGTCGAAATATACATATACCACTAAGAAATTACCCATGTCTAGCGGTATATGGCAGAAAATAAAAAGAATTCATTACAATTTGACTCCTAAATAATATATCTGTAATACGGAAAGTAATGAAACACATAAATACAAACAGAAACGAAATTCTGGCCATTGAAAAATGTCGAATTCTGAAAATGGAAAGATCTGAGCAAGTATGGCGAATTTCGACGGCATGAGTATATTCTGAAATAGAGAAATTAGAAAAAGACGTTGGAAAAATATTGATAGACCATAATGAATGATTTACAAAAAGAACACAAATTTACAAAACTTTGAAATGCTCAAAGGACATACACAAACATGGTATTCTAAATCCAATTTATAAAATAAAACATTATTTCTGGCGTTGCCAGATACCGAATTGCAAAATACACTATTATGATCAATGAATTTTTCGTTTGGGCTCTTTTCGTGTTCCATTACAAATTACAAGTTGTGTAAAATTAAGCATTTTAAATATTCATTTTCATCAATCAAATATTCATAAATTATTTATGTTATGAAAAGAAATAAAAAATCAGTTCAAACATAATTACAATTTATATTCTTTAAATCTAATATTTTGTAAAATATATTGTTTCTCTTCACAGAAATAAAAAATATATAAATGAACTTGAATCCAAAATGCACATATCACTGTCAAATAAAGTAGGAAACACTTATATAATCAATTGAAAGAGCGAAATAAATCTGTCACATTCACTGAAAGATGGTAAACTGGAAGACTTGCCGAGTTAGCTTCCCTTAAATACAACCATCTAGGATTCGAGTGAGCGCTGGAATTTTCTCGAACATCATGAGTCCAAGACCGGGGCATAATGATTTCTAAAAATTTCCAGAATGTTCTAGAAAGTTCTACCGAATTCTATTCATTTCCACAAAAGAATTCCTTCTAGAATGTTCTACAAAGTTCTATTTATTTCCACAACCTTCTAGAAGGTTCTACATAGTTATTTTTATTTCTACAATTTCCAGAAAGTTCTACCGACACCGAGTTCTATTCATTTCCACAATCTTCTAGAAGGTTATACAGATTCTTCGTTTCTAGGAATTTCCAGAAGGTTCTACAGTTCTATTCGACTGAACTTGGGCTTAAATGTCATCGGGATTGTCACTAATCAGCCTAGCGACACCGAAAACTATGGATTCGACAGTAATATCAGTCATTTTCGATTATTTTTACATGATTCGATTATTCTATTATACCCCCACCACTAGGGGTGCTAGGGGTATCTTAAGCCCATAGTATTTTTTTTTCAGATAGTAAGTCATATGTGTACCAAGTTAGGTTGAAATTGCTCAAGCGTTCCAGAGTTATGCTGGAACATACACATCCATTTATATATATATATATATATATATATATTCTGCAAACTATAACGTATTTAACCAAAGACTTAAGGAAAGTTCGTCGAAATATACATATACCACCAAGAAATTACCTATGTATAGTATTTTGCATAAAATAAATCAATTAATTAAAATCTAACTCCTAAATAATATATCTGTAATATAGTAAGTACTGGAACATATACAGTGGATCCCAAAAGTGTTCGTACACTTTAAAATTTTGTAGAAAAAGCGCTGTAGCCTGGAATTGAATTCGAATATAAAATTCAATATTTTTCATATCCATCTCCATGTGATTCTGAATAAAACCCAACCCCAACATTCTTTAAAAAAATATTGACTCATTTTTTTTTATAAAAATGAAGATGCAAGGAGGCAGAGAAAGAACACGTCACAAAAGTGATCGTATACCGAAACATTTTCGGATAAATTCATAAATAAAATGATCGTTTATCGCTTTTTTTTAATTTTTGCATTGTGGTGACATTTAAAAAATCGTTTGGCTTTAATCTTTGCTTGCTTACTTCGTAATATTATATTTATTATTTAAAAATGGCTCGCAGTCGTAAGGAAACAACGAACAGCATTCGAAAATTAATTACTTTTCATCATAGTAGTGGTAAATCAGTTCGGAATATCTCTAAATTAGTAAATTTATCCCATTCTACGGTGCAATATATGATAAAACGCTTTAAAGAAGAAAATCGGATCGAAAACAAGGTAAGGAAAAATCGTCCGGCAAAGTTAACTCAACGTGATCAGAGATTTATAGTAAGAAAATTTGTGAAAAATCCACTTTTGAGTGCTGTAAAAATTTCTACAGAATTTACTGAAAAATTTTCTACTTCAATTTCATCTGAAACCGTCCGACGAGTGCTCAGATCAGCTGGATTAAATGGGCGTTCTGCCCGAAGAAAATTTTTTGTAAGTGCGAAAAATAGAAAGCTTAGGCTTTCCTTCGCAAAATCAATGATAAATAAGCCTGAAACGTATTGGAATCATGTCTGATTTGCAGATGAAAGCAAATTTAACATGTTTGGTTCCGATGGGAGTATAATTGTATGGAGAAGAAAAAATGAGGAACTTAATCCCAAGAACTTAGCTGGAACAGTAAAGCATAGCGGTGGAGGTGTCCTTGTGTGGGGGTGCATGTCAGCATCAGGACTAGGTAATTTGGTATTTATTGATGGCATAATGAATCATGCTCTTTATTTAAATATTTTAAAAGACAATTTAAAATTATCAGCCCAAAATTTGGGTATTGGAAACAACTTTGTTTTATATCAAGATAACGATCCGAAGCACACGGCTCTCAACGTTCGCCTCTGGTGTCTCTATAATTGCCCACAAGTTCTGAAAACACCACCTCAGTCGCCGGATTTAAACCCAGTAGAACACATTTGGAGAGAACTGGAGGTTAGAGTACGAAGACACGACATTAAAACGAAAAGCGAACTAAAAACAGTAATGATTGAAGAATGGAGGAACATTGATGCAGAAATTACAAAATAACTAGTGAACTCTATTCCCAGACGTTTGAAAGCTGTTATGGATGCTATAGGATATCCTACTAAGTACTAACTTACCGAAATATTACAATATTTACTAATATGTAGAGATTTTTTTAAAGTGTACGAAGACTTTTGTGAGGTAACGTTTTTGTTACTTTTTGATTATTGATTTTTGAAAAAAAATGTTTACTATATTTTAAAAATATTTTATGTAGTTTTGTTAAGACCAAGTTATAGATGTTATTAAAAAATTCCCAATCTGAAATATTGATTTTTATTAATGGATAGAGCAGTATTTCTTTGAAATTCGTAAGTGTACGAACACTTTTGGAAGCCACTGTAAATACAAACAGAAATGAAATTCTGGTCATTGAAAAATGTAAAATTCTGAAAAATGAAAGATATGAGCAAGCGTGTCGAATTTCGATTTCGTGAATACATCCTGAAATAGAGGAATTCAAAAAAGACGTTCGAAAAATATTGATTGACAATAATGATTTATTTAATCAAAAGTAGAACACCAATTTATCAAATTTAGAAATTCTCAAATATGACCGCAACATTTCTGTCTTCACACAAATACGTCATACACAAATACGGAATTCTAAATTTAATTTATAAAATATAACATTAATTCTGGCTTTGCCAAATACCGTATTGCAAAATTACGCTTTTATGATCAATGAGTTTTTATTTTGGCTTTTCGTGTTCCATTACAAAATGTAAGTTGTGTAAAATTAAATATTTTAAATATCCATTTTTGATCATTCAAATATTCATAAATTATTTATACTGTGGAAAGAAATAAAAAAATAAGTTTAAACATAATTATAATTCTAAATTGTTTAAATATAACGTTTCAGAAAAAATTGTTTTTCTAGCAATACAGGTAAAACAATTTCATTAGAAAATTTTATTTTCGATCAATAGTGGCAAAATAAACTGAGCTGCGCACAGCAATCGTTTTATGTTCAATGTTATTCTTATGGCGATATCAAATTTTTTAGCCCCCTCTGCATAACTAGGTTAAAGAGAAAGGGGGCTAATATGTAGCCTAAGTTGCTCTCAGGGTTCTGAAGTATAAGTGTACCAAATTTAGTGTGGATTAGTCAAACGGTGTAGATTTGTATGGAGAGCATACTACACACACACATACACATCCATTTTTATATATAGTATAGATATGGACTGTTGTTGAACTGAGAATGATTAAACGATCACTTCTGAGAGTTCTATTGAACATAAACTATTGCAGAAGTGATTTGCCTTGATGTTATTGAGAATTTTAATAATGTGTATATAATATTTTGCAGTGATTAAATAAAAAGTAACCTTCAGCACAAAGCCTGGACGCTTCTACGACACTAATATTCGATTAAAGTTCAATAACTAAGCCTCAGTAAGTATGTTTTATGGAATGTTCAAGACTAGAAACCGATGGTATAGTGAATTTCTATCGGTAATTTGCGGATTGCTAATTTATCATCCCCTACTGGGAATACAAATTCATTTTACGTACTTTCAGATTCTACTTTATTCTTGAATTTGATTCAAATGTTAATATTTTACAGCATAATTTAATCTTACGGGCTGCTTAAATAATGATTTTTATTGTATTTTATGTAAACAGCCATACTCACGAATTTCTGTGAAAAATGCAACTAATTGAAAATAGTTTGTTTACTGCACAAATACGAATACAAGTGCTTATTGCTGTTCTGAATGTACTTATAAATAATGAAATTTAACTTAAGTTAAAGATTAAATTCGATCCATCACTATTGATATTACATTTTAGTCTTGCATCTATAAACTGAACATTTCATTTTATGAGTTTTATTAATACATTTCTGCTACAGTTCGGCTTCAAATTATTAGTGGATGACTCATATAAATAAAACCCTTTATAAAAAAGTCAGCAATTTTTAATTTCGTAAAAGATCTTTGAGATTTACATATACCTGCACTCCTGATTAAACTTTAATGAGAAAAGATGTTATCTATGTATTTATTGAAAATACAGTTAATCTCATATTTATATTTTCTAGATTCACAAAGAGAAATAAATATGAGATACTAAATATAATTTCAATCGTTCGTAATCGGATAAAAAAGAAAACATTTTGAAAATGGCAATTCTTGCGAAAGTTTTGTTCCTTCTTAATTAATTATATGCGAAGGCAAACTTCAAAAGCGGATTACTAATGTCAAGGGTGAACAAAGCTGCCAATTGATAGAAATCCAATTCCCATAGGAATCGCATGAGAATTGTGAAAAAAATATTCGAGGAAAATGCACATGCATTCAAATTGTCACTCTCAGCATCCTAATCCCTAATTCTACAATTTATAAAAAAATGCATATCCCAGTCTAGAACATAGGTATATAATAAGTCAAAATAGATCAATAGCTCTCCTGATTTTAGCATTATAGTTATAAATAAAAAGTTCATTGCTAGAGTAGTGGTTGGACTGTTTTTCAAATTTCAATTAAAATACAATACTGTTTGTGAAAATTCCAACACCATGAAGGAATCATGCAAATTAAGCGAAACTTGCAGGATAATGAAAACAGGTTAGGATATGCAAAGGATTAGAATTACAAAGCGATCACGTACGTATGGGCCGAGAAACACCCTCTAAACTTCCAAGTGAGCCGTGTACAAGAAGCACTGTACTGTAAAGGTGCGTTAAAATCTGTGTATCACCGTTTGACTGCTGTAAATGATCGATTAGAAGTCAATATGCCTCGTCAAAAACGCAGAGCGCCATACGAGCAACTAACGGAGATCGAACGGGGCCGTATGATCGGCCTCCGTGAGGGTGGACTTTCGTATCGTGAAATCGCCACTCGCATGGGGCGTAATGCCACAATAGTGATGCGTGTGTGGAAGAAATGGACCATGGAGAACCGGACAAAGTCGAAATCCCGGCAATGGGCCACGCAATATGACGACACCATGGGACGACAGACACCTCATCCGCATGGCGGTGACGGACCGTACAGCGTCCTCTCGTGAGTTCGCACAACATTGGAGCACGTTTACAGGTGTGTCATTGTCTGCCCCCAGGGTTCGTCGACGTCTGCTGCGCCATGGGCTACGTGCAAGGATTTCCTGCGCAGGATTCCCTTGACGCTGAACCGCCGTCACTTCCGGCTACAATGGGCTCACTAACAAAGCCAATGGCTTGCCGATTGGCAACAAGTCGTCTTCTCAGATGAGTTCCGCTACAATCTGGACTATAACGATGGACGCGTACTCGTCAGACGCTACAGAGGTCAACGCCTTCTCCCGGAGTGTCTTATTCAGCGTCATACTGGACGAACGCCTGGCGTTATGGTCTGGGGGGCGCTGTTGGATATCATGGGCGATCCCGCCTATTCCAAATTGTGGGGGCCCTGAACAATGGGTGCTACATCAGGGAAGTTGTGGAGCCCCAGGTCCTACCTCTCCTGCAACGCATTCCCGGAGCTGTATTTCAGCAAGACAATGCCCGTCCATATGTTGCTTGGAATAAACAAACCTTCTTCAGTGCATGACAGGTTCCACTTCTTCCATGGCCTGCACGTTCCCCTGATATGTCACCAATTGGGCATGTCTGCATTCCATCGGACGGGGAATCGCTCGGACCTCTCGTCGGGCAGAGTACGGCTGAACTTTTGCATCAGATAGAGGCCAACTGGAATGCCATTCCTCAGCATGACATTCAGACTCTGTATGATTCGATGCCACGACGTGTACAGGCTCTCATCGTTGCACGTGGCGGCTGCACAAGATATTGATTTTCGGCATTATTTTTGTTTTATTGCTCTGTAAATTTGATCGTTTATTTAAACCACTTTAAGTAATACGTGGAATAAATTTCATTTATTTCTGAATATTCTTTCATATTGTTGCAATTTTCACAAACAGTAGTGTATATTGCTTAATGTTTTGTGCTACCTCCATTCAGTTAATAAAGCTGCTGCAAAAGTTGTTGGAATTCATTATCTGTAATTAATTGGTATTTGTTGAGCGAATAAATGTATTTAAATAAGTATAATAATTACCGGATAATTTCTGTGAATTTTACAAAGAATAAGTAACCTTGAATAATTTCTTGTAGCTACGTTTCTGAAAAATTCTACATTTCTTTAAGTTCAGTGATAAATATTTTGTAGCTTCCTTAAGAAAGAGAGAGAGAGATGTTCTTAACTGTTTTCCTAGAGCTAATACAATAAAACAAAAATGATTAAGTACAATCGAAGCGGATGATGTCTTCTATTTTAAATATTAGTTTTATTTTAGAACTTTAAATGTTATGATACAGTTGCGGGAAAAAACGATCCACCCCCTCTATTTCGAGCACTGTTCATAATAGAGCAAATTCAAAGGTATCATTCTATAGGGACTAACGCGTCCTCTGCAAAAAATTGCGTAATGGAACGCCGTCTTCATATCAAATTTTGCACAAACAAAATTTCCATTGCAAACACCATATTTTGATGCCTTAATCGGATTATGCATCGTTAAATTAGTCTAAATATGCAATTTATGACTTTACTCTCTTCATATCCGGAGATATATTCAATGTTAAAGTTGCTGTCAATTTCCGATATCATCTCCACATTAAAAATTGCTATTCGTAGATCGAGATTAATTGTAATTATAGCTACCGAAATTTCAAATTTGAACACTATTTCAAACGTATATGGCAGTGCATGCAAACGATCCGAAAATTATTATGTTTATTATGCAAGTGAAAACGCGATTATAGAATTATATTATTATATTTACTATGCAAGTGGGGAGCAAACAACTCTAGAATTATTATCCGAGGTTTGTCAGTCGTTTTTTAAACTTTTGGTTCCTCTAAAATCTCCAAATGAGGAAAATTTAATGTAACGCAAAAACTAACACTTGGAATGACCTGAAATTTTGTATGGTCATATTATAAGTCCTTTTGAATCGATTCCCATCAAAATATAGTATTGTTCCAATTCATAATTTTTCAAACGCAATTTAATAATTATTGCATACTAAAAACTATTTTTAAAGTAAAATATTAGGCGGACTTTGTTTGGGTTGTTTATGAGTAGCTTGGAACAAAATATCAGAGCTATAGAAATATTATTTAGGAAGATATCTATAAAAGTCTAGAAAACTCATTTAACATTAGGAGCTCCAATCTTTCTGTACTGATAACTTGGAAATGGTAAGACCTAATGACATGAAATTTGGTAAATGAAGTTAAATTTTGATATAGATTTGAAATTGGTGTGTCGTATAATAGGGGGTTTCTATTAGAAATTATGAATTTGTCGCTCAATTTAATATGAAGACAGCCCCTTATGCAAATTTTATGCATTTGAATTTATAGAAGACGTTAGTTCCTGTCAAACGCCATCTTTGAATTTCCTCTACTGTTAAAATTGCTCGAATGAAGAGGGGTAGTTCGTATGTTTCCCGCTACTGTACTTCGCGAGTTTAACACTTTTAAGAAATTCTTATGTTTTGAACAGCGTTTCATTGATATGGAATTTAAACAATGCTTTTAACAAATATTACTTCAAATCCCTTCAGTTTGGACTGTACAAAGTTAGTTAGCTTACTAATCTGTTTTGTACAAAGTAAAATAGTTGCTTTTTAAATTCCTTTTGTGTGAACTAATCTTTTTCGAACCCTAAAATAAAGCTATTTTTATACGAAATTTCACAACTCTGCTACAAAAGTGGAAAGGTTACCGACTGTAAGGACCACATAAACTATTTTTTCTTTCCCAATTAATGTCGAAAAAATAGAGCAAGACTGGATGATGTAATGCTCTCATTTACTTAGTCCTAGTCGGAGATGGCGAATGTTTCTTTTCATTCAAAGGGGAGGAAGTTGTATCTGATATTAAGGAAAACAGATCACGTAATGTATACCCAATCCTAAATGATTATTTCCGAACGCCTAAGCAGCGGATGTAGTAATGATACCTTGAGTAGAAGTAAACAGTTATTAGCAGTATGGAAGAAGAATTGGTGTTTCTCTGCGTTACCATCCGTAAATAAACTTCTCCTCGTACATTTACTAAGACCCGAAAAAGCAAAGAAAAAACCCATTTCAATTCTAAACAGGCGCTTTACTAAATGCAGATAGTGTATCTTTATTTAGTGAAGAAAAATAATTGCAGAAAAAGTTACATTTGTTCAGTTCAAGAGTTCTGAATTGTTTTGGATGTATCTTAAAACACTGGAATAAATGTGCGTGCAAAATTATTATTTCTTGCGTATGTTAAATTAATGGCAATTGAAAATACTGTAGTCTGAACATTTTGTAGTAGAGCTTCCATTTTCAAGCCAGCTATTATGAATTTATAATTAACAAAACAAATGCTCAGAGCAATCAGTTAAATGAAATATGCAAGACAAAATTCGGGTGTTCATGTGCCCTCGATAATTCCATTCCAAAACTTAGAACAGCAAATTACTATCCCAATGCTTTCACAATTAAAAAAACCCAGATGATTAACCAGTTTATCGTAGGAATACAAACCTTAGGGTTTTAATTACACATTTAGCAGAATTAAGACATTTCTTCAGGGAAGTTAGACCAAATCCCAACCACAACAACTGTATGGATCAAAACAATGTACTTTCCTAAAAGAAAGCATACAATTTTAAAACTAAGATGAATAATCGAAAAAAATACATGCATAAGTCCTCTTAAAAGCAGTTTAATCTATTTTGCTTGTGGTTGATAGGAAGTAATGCTAAGTAATTTTAACATTTATAAATTTTCTGTTGATATACTTCATGAGATATAAATTCTGGGAAGATATTCTTTTCAAAGTAAAAAAACGTATTGCAATCTCCAATGCTTTTAGGATTTCAAGAAAATCTAGTTTCTCCCCAAAACAGAAAAAATTGTTGTAGACTCGCGTATGCGTTAGACATTTCGATTGGTTTGTACACTATTGAAATATCTATTGTTTTTCAATGCGCTGGATATAGTCGATAAAATGTAATTTTCATTGAGAACAAAATATTCTTCGCCTCCACGAGGTGATTTACTCTTTTTCAGATATCAATTCCTAAATTTCATTAATAAATTGAGATAAATCAAAGCGGATGCACCGAAAGATATACAAGGTTAAATAGTCTTGTATGCAACAGCAATACACAAAATTATACATGTTATTGTTTCAAGTAAAATCATTATTTTATTAAACTGAATCAAGAAACATTTTCCTTTAATACACTGTATTTAAAATCGCTGCAATCAACGGCAATACATTCTTATCTCAGATACCTCTGACCCAAAGAATAATTTTGCTGACTGGTGACCTCCACGCTTTGTTGGCGTTTGGCACATACTTTTATTTTATCTTTAACTCCAATGCAACTAGGACATCTCCCCTGGGTCCTCCATTCGTAATCATTTTCATAACTTGCTATATTTTATTTTAATCAATCATATTTTTGAATTCTTAACCACAAGATCCAAGACATACACTACTGTTTGTGAAAATTGCAACACCATGAAGGAATAATGCAAATTAAACGAAACTTGCATGAAATGCAAAACAGGTTAGGGTATGCAAGTGATTGGAATTACAAAACGATCACGCATGTGTGGGCCGAGAAACACCCTCTAAACTTCCAAGTGAGCCCTGTATAAGAAGCACTGTAAAGGTGCGTTAAAATGTGTATATCGTCGTTTGACTGCTGTAATTATTGATTAGAAGTCAATATGCCTCGTCAAAAACGCAGAGCGCCATACGAGCAACTAACGGAGTTCGAACGGGGCCGCATGATCGGCCTCCGTGAGGGTGGATTTTCGTATCGTGAAATCGCCACTCGCATGGGGCGTAATGCCACAATAGTGATGTGTGTGTGGAAGAGATGGACAATGGGAGAACCGGACAAGTCGAAACCCCGGCAGTGGGCCACGCAATATGACGCCACCACGGGACGACAGACACCTCATCCGCATGGCGGTGACGGACCGTCCTCTCGTGCGTTGGCACAACATTCGAGCACGTCTACACCTGTGTTATTGTCTGCCCCCAGGGTTCGTCGACGTCTGCTGCGCCATGGGCTACATTCAAGGATTCCACTGCGCTGGATTCCCTTGACGCTGAACTACCGACACCATCGGTTACAATGGGCTCACCAACACAGCCAATGGCGTGCCGATTGGCAAGAAGTCATCTTCTCAGAAGAGTCTCGCACAATCTGAACTATAACGATGGTCGCGTAAGCGCCAGACGCTACAGAGGTGAACGCCTTCTCACGGAATGTCTTATTCAGCGTCATACTGTACGAACGCCTGGCGTTATGGTCTGGGGCGCTATTGGATATCATGGGCGATCCCACCTACTCCAAATTGTGGGGACCCTGAACAGCGGGCGCTACATCAGGGAAGTTGTGTGGAACCCCAGGTCCTACCCCTCCTTCAACGTATTCCCGGAGCTGTATTTCAGCAAGACAATGCCCGTCCACATGTTGCTCGGACTGTACAAGCCTTCTTGAGTGCACAACAGGTTCCGCTTCTTCCATGGCCTGCACGTTCCTCGGCTATGTCGCCCATTGAGCATGTCTGGAATTAAATCGGACGGCGACTCGCTCGTACCGCTCGTCGGGCAGAGAGTACGGCTGTACTTTGGCATCAGATAGAGGCCATCTGAAATGCCATTCCTCAGCATGACATTCAGAATCTGTATGATTCGATGCCACGACGTGTACAGGCTCTCATCATTGCACGTGGCGGCTGCATAAGATATTGATTTTCGGCATTATTTCTGTTTTATTGCTTTGTAAATTAGATCGTTTATTTAAACCACTATAAGTAATACCTGGAATAAATTTCGTTTATTTCTGATGATTCTTTCAGAGTGCTGCAATTTTCACAAAAAGTAGTGTATATCTGGAAAAAGACAGGAGGAGTAAGACACCAGGAGTAAGTTTAAGCGTGGTTAAAATCTGTTACATTAATATTTTAGTAATTTAAAATAGCTAAATATAAGTCTCACAATCTCTGAATACAATATGTTTTTGTTGGAATTACATACCCAGTACGCACTGGACATAGTGCCGAAAATTCCATTTGGGAAAGAACATTGAAGTATTGTAATCCATATAGGTGCACATTTCTTTTCCAGAATGATAAGAAATATATTTAGCATACCGCGTTAATTAGATAGTAGAACATAATTTATTATGTTATGGAATATATATTAAACATGTATGGCGTGACTAATTGATTAGTCATGACTAATTTGTTTAGATAGAGATGAAGTGTTTGTACATTGAATATTTTCGCCTCATTTCATGTCATTTTTCCGTTTTGTGTCATTTTAATGCAAAATTAGTGGTTTCCTCGTTTTGTGTCTATATGTGTGCTCTTCAGTCAGCATCAATCTGTCTGTGTTTTCCAGTTTGATGTCTGCTTGTGCAAGTTCAAAAAACCCAATTCAATTGATTTTATATATATTTTTTATAAGACATTATAACCAGCGAATAAATTATCTATCGTGCCAGGATCGGTATTTCTTTGAACGTTTGATGCAAAGACGGCTGTATACCTATACTTTTCACCATACTTGAATCAACCTTAATGTAGCAGTGTTGGAAAAGCTGAGATGTAAATTAGGCTTTGCGATCGCGGTTGAAAACAGGTTGTAATAATATTACTGTTAGCAAAGCAATTATTTTTCCAAAAATTATTTTTGCAGAACATACATTCTAATGCTTTATGTGCTGAATTTGTTTTCTTATTTTTCCTCATATACAAGTTGCGTCCAAAGTAAATGTAGAAATTATGGAAATGGTCGAAACGGTGTTGAAAATTATTTTCAAGGACACTCCAATGATGTTTGCATTTTTCTATGAAAGAGAAAAGTGATTATTCTGGTTACTCTTTAATCTACATCTCAGTTACCAATTCAATCAAAAATTCTTATGTTAATAGTCATAATATGACTGGAATTTATGATTAATAGCAGAATTTTTGGTTGACTTAGTTAATATATGACTGGCATTTGTTATGACTGGCATTTTTCTTTTTGCTCTGAACATACAATACAAAATTAGTAATCTCCGTATTCTTACAAAATAGTCGTTGCAAAAGTCCCCACACTGACGAATCCTTCGAAAACTAATACATGAACGACCGTCAAATCCCATAAAATTCTTAAATGATTTTAGTCTCTCCGAAATGACTTTTAAAATCCGAAGACTGAGGCACATATTTCTTTCCACTCTCCCCAAAATGTTCTTACTGCTGCTGACAAGCTGAAAGCAATTGAAAATTAGGAGATTTAGCGGAGTCTATTATGAACACTAACAACGGTAATTTCAGCGTCTAACGAGAAAAACACTTGACAGGATAAAAGCATACTGGAGATGGGCAACTTTCTTCTTTCATTTCTCCAGACCGAAGGTGTCGTGTCTCCCCGCCTATCTCCATCAGACGTAATTAAATTATAGAACTTTTTCGTATGACAGGTTATCAAAATACGATTCTTCTATTCTGTGTAACAGCTGTAGTCTCAGGAAGAGACGGATGTCCGTTTTAAATCCGTTCGCTGGTATTCTTTGAAGGCTGTGATACTTTATATTGCGTTTCATAATCAAATAGCTGCCAGGCATGAGCTTTGTGCTTTTGAATACTTATAAAATCTGCTTTTGGTTCATGTTATTACTTTTCAGACTCGTTTAAGGTGTACGTATACACTAGATTTTTTAGAAATTTTGAATTTAAAAGTCTGCATTTTTACAATAGGTCATTGGTGTGTGCTCAAACCCATTTCCAGGGTGAAAAATTTCCATTAAGCTTATCATTAATTATCTAATTTAGATATAATTAACTAATTAGCATGATTTTTAACATGGCTCTACTATCATTGATAAGCGTGTTGTAGAATAAGAATAATTCACTTTGAATGTCTGTGTTAAACAGTTGCTTTTATTAATGTGGGATTTTGCTGAACTGAAATGTTCTCTACTTATAATTTCTATTTTAGTTCAACTGTGTTATGCAATACAAGTTTCAATAAATATATGGTTTAGTTTCAATACTTTTTAATTATATGCAGATTCCAGTTTCAATAAATTTCTACAATTTACTTCGATCAGTAAATAAATAAATTTATAGCAAATTATCGGCTCTTAAAATTTTGTTTATATTTTAATCTGAATGTTTTGCCTAGTCGAAATACTTTCAGAATGAGAGTACATGCCGATTTGGATAATTTTGATTATAATTTATTGATTTTAATTGATTAATCTTTGCACTTTTTATTTTGATAGCCATTCGTTTATTAATTATTACAGATATTTGAACTACTTGTGTGCAAAAAGATACAATTCTCCGCCAATTTTGTATAAGTCAAATTAAACCATCGTAACCATTTGCTCATTTTTACACATACTTCTGAGGAAAAGGAATAGATGTCTTATTAGAAAAATTAGTTTAATAATGGATACGAACAAAAAAACTAAATATGTTGCATTATATGTAACGATTACTACGTAATTCTTTTGTGAAAAAATAAAAAATTGCCATTCACTTTTTTAATCTTCGATGTTTCATTTTCTCCTCATTTCCAACGACGACGACCACACTGTAGCATATTAACTTTCAAGGAACATAATTTTGCTCAAAAACTATTCTATGTCATATAATTAAAGCTTACATATTTAAGATCAAGCAAATTATGGAACTGCATGGGGAGAATCCACAAGGGAGAAAGGGTTTTTGAAATATGTAAGGTAACTCTATCCAATCTTTACCTGAAGTCATATATCTTACATTATGGCACATTAGCGTCAATATAATTTCATATTATTTTAGGATATAGTAAGAAAATAATGTTTGACTAAAGAGTATTAGGTTCACCATGGCTACGTTTGAAAATGTCTTTATTTTTCTATCGATCAAAAGTTTAAAATTATAAACATGGAACATTAAAACTAACTACAAGACAAGATGAGAAGAGAGATGCGTTTTCGTTTAATAGAGATAATGACCCAAAGTATGACAAATTGATGGAAGTAAACGACGAAATGATACGCGAAAAATAGCTTACAAAGATCAAAGGAAATAGATAGCTCAATATATTCGGCTATCATGCTCTAATATTATGAAGGACGCTCTAATATAATGTCTACTATATTGAGATAGAAAGTTTATCCTTGAGATTAGGCCAAGGTCGAATGCTCGTAGTGACACTATAAATGTTTTATCTGTAGATTTAAAGCATAAGTACTTTTTTCTCAAAATACATTTTTAATTTTATGTATGAAATGTCCAACGTGATAAAATGCAAAAGTATCGTCAAACGTTATAGGTCTGTTTAATACCATATTTCACTAAAAAGTGGGTTTTCAAACTGCGCTAGGAACTTATGAGTTGTAGGTTCGGTTCCTCTCTGGGAGTATTTATCTCTTCTGAATCAGCAAAACTTTCCTTGTGTGAATGTGTCTATTTACTTGACGTTTTTCGGCACAGCTTGGCCAAAGTTATTTACTGCTTTAGTTAGAGTTTTGGATATACGATAAGAACGTAACTTGGGAAACCACAGCCAGTATTTATATTCCGGTAATGGTATAAATAACCAATCGATAAAAACGGTACTCAAACCCTAAATAACACCAGCGAACACTCGTTCTTTGTCGTGATGCACTATATCAGTTTAAATTAGTGCTGCCAAACTATATGGTGTTATATGTCACGATATAATAATAATAATAATATGGAACACACGAAAATATAGAACATATGAAAAAAGGATGGAATTCAGTGGAGTATACAATAGTTAAGAGGCACTATATCAGTTTAAATTAGTGTTAAAAGGTTATTTGGCATTATATGTCGCGATGTAATAATACGGAACAGAACGGACATATCAATTACGGAGTACCAAACTGATGACAACTTACCTCCATATCGTAATTAATAAAAATATTTGTAATTAGTAAAATTGCAATAAAAGAGACATAAATTAGAGAAAGTGAAAGATGAAGTGAAGAAAAATAGAAAAATAAATATAAGATAAATGATGGAATTTAAGTAATTGATAAAATTAGGAGTCCGATTCATGTCCCAAAGAAACACAAGAAGCAAGCAGACAATCTGGTCCTAAAAAGTGATGAAAATATGCAAGATCTGTGGTAATAAAAATGGAGTTAAAAATATGGACCGTTTAATTTGGTAATAAGGGTAGGAAGTTACAAAAAGAATTTCCGATAGGATTTAGGACAACAAAGTTGGCAATCGAAAAGCCAATGAAGAGGTTTTAAAAGTTATTTTGATAATAATAATATAGATCACAGAAAAAATAGTTGGGTAAGTAGGTATTTAACGTCATACTGGAGCAACATAATGGGCTATTGGCGACGGTTTGGAAGCCATCCCGAAGGAAAAGATCCAAGGACAACACCCTGTTGTTTTGAATCACAATCAGATGACGAGAATAATACCTGAGCTGGCACCCCAGTCTCCAAACTACCACACCACTCCAACGTGAGGACATATAAGGCCACGACAGGTTTAACGTGCATCAGCTCCGTATACATGACGGTATTTGTCTGAACCGAGTTTGACTTGAAACACTCCGGTTGCTAATCCGTTACTCTTCCAATTGGGTAACCGTGGCCGTAGAAATGGATGGGATTCAGAAGAATATACAATAGTTGTGAGGTACTATATCAGTTTAAAATAGTTTTGCCAATGTATATGGAATTATATGTCGATATAATAATGATATAGACTATATGAAAAATATAGAACATATGAAAAGGGGATGTGGTTCTGTAGCGTATATAACTAACCACATTAACGGTAATGCATGTTTTGCACTGCTTGTGCATACTTAGAACGGATTAATTGACAAGTTCTTCCACTAATGTCGATCAGTTTCCAAACAGAACTATCTTCTGATGTTGGTGAACATTTTCCAGTAATTTTGGACGTGCTCAATTCACCTCCCTAAAGCGTCAGTGTTTGATGGAGTTGAGCAGTAAAGTGTTTTATCCAGATCATGTCCATATCTTCAGTAGATGGTTATATTTGTTTAGGTACTGAAATCATAAAACTCGGTTACTCATGAATAAAATAAACATGAAGTATAATCGAGAGAACATATTTTGACGAAAATAAACTTGCAATTTCCCGCCTGGTTTGTAATTTAGACCGAAGTCAGACATCGTCTCTTAAGGACATTTCTCTTATCTCAAGAAAAATAACTATTTCAAAGGATATTATTTATACGAATCCAGACCCGAAGATTGCTTGAAATGCGAAGACGACTTTTAACATGAACTGAAAAGTTATACATTATATATGTATTGCGGCATCCATTTTATTTTTAGTTTATGCTGGTGATATTCATCAAAACAAGATTTTTAAATATTTTAATACAACACAATATGTACTGTAAAGTTTTCTTTGACAATACGCATATACTTCTATGCAGATTTTCATATTAATCCAAGCATTTTTGAATATATTCAAGTGCATGTTTATTCTTGCGGGCATAATTACCACACTTCGTTAAGAGACAATAGAAGTTTAGTACATTATCGTCAACTCTAACAAAAAGTGCCCTCATTTAATCAAAAAGAAAAATATTAAGGACATCTATTATTGGCAAGGTAGCCAATTCAGAATAACGAATGAAGTTTGCAATTCAAATATTGCTTAGGATTGTGAAAGTTATTCTCGATACCACATATATTGAGTTAAAAATTTAATTATTTACACATATTTTTCTACTTATAAAATAAAACCAGAAAACTTAAAATGTACCCTGTAGCACACATAAAAGTAATTAATAAACTTCGACGTGATACCGTACGTACAAATTTGTCTTCATAATTTCCTGATTTCCTACGCTTAGCCCTATTTCAATTGTAGCCTCATCCACCATACTAAATAAAATACTGAATCAAAATGTGTGTGAATTACCATACTATTTAATCATTAGTGACAAAAATAATTCAAAAATTCTCATTTATTCCTTCCTTAAGTTCAAGACGTATTGTATGAAAATGTAATTTGCCCGTCAACGTAATTGTCACACTGGCCTCACCATCTATATTATAGAAGAGGTAAAAAAACAGAATAATTGACTGGTGGGATAAGTGCTCTTGCTGGCATTGGTCAGAACATTTATTAAGAAAATGAGTTTCAATAGGGTGGAGCCGTCAAGAGTGAATAATTATAATTTCCCGTGAAAAGGGACATATCATTTTACAGCCGGAGAGTATGGTCCTGAGGCGAACCGACTTCTGGAAGAACCAAAAAAAGGAAGTAACTACGGCGAGACCCCGTAGTATCGTCCAAGGCACACCGCAGTAGTAACCAATGATACCCCAATTTATAAGCCTGAGAGCACAAGTCGATGACTAGTATTCTCATGAGAACTTTACCATGAATTTACCTTTGATCCCTCACATCATGCCAACGAACCAAGACACACACAATAAAATTACTCTATATAGCAGCTGAACTCTGCTCTAAACGGGTAAATGCAGTTTCACCCCGCTGAATTTTAAATATGCAAGTGTGTAATGAATTACGTATGCAACTATATGCCATAATGCCAACCAATCGGTATACAGATTAGGGTGCTAGCATAGACATGAAATGTGGATGGACTAATTGTTGTTATTGAGAGGAGCTTGAAAAGTGTGATTAGCATGCCGATCAATTGTCACGGGACTGTTCTGTAAAACATTTCTTGGCCGATTTGGTATTTTATCACCTTGCTTAGTGTTATAAGATCTAATGACAGTGTAGATGTGGGCATGCGCATGTCTATAGAGTGTCGACAAAACTGTTGAAATTGTCAGTCTACTATTATATCGCACGGACTAATAAAATAAAGAATCAATGAAATGTGTTCTCCCGTCACGTGGACCAATCAGTTTCCTCCCAACAGACGAAAGTAGTTTAAGGGTAACATTATTGCTACTAGTTTTGCTCACATGATAATGGGTGCATAAAAAGGTTACCATTACTCACTTTCCTATTATTCCCACTGGGTTCTAGTTTCTTGGTTCAAAGGTTCTAGATTCAAATCCTGGTTAGGCATGAATGTTCGGAATTAACTTGTGGCATCTTTATAAGCGGATTGTGCTTAGGAAGTATGGTATATATGAGAGGTGCAACGTGGATCTCCCCGTGTCTCCAGGGTATCGCAAAGTGTTTCTCAAATTCTCGTAGTAGTGGCATTGAGTAATGTTCAATTAGGAAAACAAATATGACAGAATTGTAATAACACAGTGAATCTGAATTAAAATGTTAAAATATTAAATTGAGACAGCAATTAAAAGAACACATCACACAAGGCATGTACAGACACTCTATGGCAGGCAGTTATATTAAAATTAGTTATTTTGCAAGACGCGAAGGCCTATTGTTTTTACGACCATACCTCTCGTCTTTTTGCCCAAGAATAAACAAAGCGAAACGGAGGTGAGAATTTCCCAATGGTATTTTAAAACCTAATAAAACAACGGCGTCGTTTAATTTCCTAAGCCGGCGAGGCAAGGGCGTTTTATTTCCATCTGTGGCGCGTCGAGAACTCATAAAAAACGTCAGCCCTTTTCACCTAAGGTGCTTTTTATTGCACGTAAACTAACCGCGTACACTCGCAACTTTAGTGCAAGCCCTCTTCCGAATTCGAGAGCTCGCTCCCTTCCCCAACTATAAACAAACAGAAGCAGCTCTTTAAACTTTTGATGCACGTCCATTGATGCAACGAATTGGCCACAAAACCGTAAACTGCCCTTCCGAAGGGTTGTACGACGCTGACAGGTCGCACGTGCTCTGAGAGACAAATTGATGGAGGGCGATCCTCGGGATATTTGATCCGGGGGTGTACTGAACTGAGAATTCCGTGAATGGCAACGGGGAAGAAAGGGGCAGGTCAATTAGGCGGACGCGACGTTCTGCCATTAATCTTGTACATTTAGCGACATTCCAATATATTTCATTTGATATCGATACCAGGCCCAACAATTAAATGGAAAGGGAGAGGAGCTACTTGGAATCAGGTTTCGAGCTGTGGCCTGTTCCAGACATGTCAGCTACTTTTATATTCAAATAGGTAGGTATATCAGAACCCGAATTTTTAGTCCAACAATACAAAACAGACAATAAAATAAATTCCATCGTCTTTGTCCTGTGAAGGTCCTTTGTCTTTGTCCTGTCCAAGTCCTGTGAAGATGAAATAAGAGAATTGCTGGGGTAAAAAGAGACTCGAGGGTTAGACGCAGAAAGAAGGACGTATGGAAGGTCCTTCGATGTCATGTCCACGAGACGAAACAATTGCTTTTTTGATGTAAATATATAAAATTCTACAAAGCTGGTACAAGATGAAATAAGAGAATTGCTGGGGTAAAAGGAGACTCGAGGGTTAGACGCAGAAAGAAGGACGTATGGAAGGTCCTTCGATGTCATGTCCACGAGACGAAACAATTGCTTTTTTGATGTAAATATATAAAATTCTACAAAGCTGGTACAAACTATGATATTCGGAAATGTTAATAAATGTTTTTAACAAATGCACACCCAGTAGAAGTAACATCTCTAGTAGAAGGTAGAGAAAAGAAATCACCATCGCAACTGTCATTGAATATTAATTAAAATTTCATTTTGTATGACATTTATTTCAAGACAGTGAACAATGGATAATTAATCTGGAATTTACTCGGTGTTTGGTACAGTTTGACGAAACCAGGCCATTGTGCATAAAAACTCATCCGTCCAAGGCAATCTTAAATGAGTATCTTTAGGGACCATGCACACCAACAGATCCAGGTCAATCTGCGCCAATTTGATTCTAGTAGAAACTGACTAATGTAGATTAGGGTGCATTGAATGTCCTGAGCTACTTTTTTGTGGAGCTGGTTTTCCAGAATCTTCATTAGTCAGTTTCTAATGGATTCTATTCAAAGAAAACATTTTAACGGCAACTTTAAACTCCTTAGTATTCATTGGCCCTAACATATGTTTGAATTTGGCCAATACTAATGCACTTTTACTTTGCAGTAAATACATTTACAATTAAATTGTATTATTTAATTTGCTTTGCTACTATTTACATTTTGTTTCAATTGGTGAGTAGTTTTTCTTTGAATTCTTTCTCTTGTTGTTTTTATATTTTCACTGCTTTTAATATGTCATTGCTTAATTATTACTTGTTTCCGCAGGTCTTATGTGATAATTTGTGGAATACGAGGTGAGAGAGAAAGCAAACTCTGTATTAATTAAAAGTGATAATTATATTGATTAAAATTGTGAAAGTTATTTAATTATGTTAACGTAATGAGAAATAAAGAAATTGTATTTTGCATATTTTTTATTTTTAAATAATCTCAAAAACATTTTATTTCCCTAGAAGCACTTTTTGTTTCAGCTTCTTAACTATCAGAATTAATGAAAATTCTGCAATGGCATAAAACTTTTTTTTTAGCTCTTTGTATCTTGTTACCGTTCTACAAATGTTACCTACAAATAATCTTTGGAAAAAATCACACGTAAGCACTTCTGGATAAACATATTTGGACGGTCTGTAACCTCTTCACTCCAGATGTCTACATGAGGATCTTTGACTTTGCCTCTTGAAACTCAACAAAGGGGATGTTGAATTAACGTCGCACTGGAGAAACACAATGGGGTATTGGCGACGGTCCGGGATTAATCCAGGAGGGAAAGATCCGAGGACAACACCTCGTAATTTTGAACTACGGTCAGATGACGAAATCAACGAAGGGTAATTTTTTTTTCTTTTCTTTTCGAAATTTCGTTCTCGACGTTTCTTGTGCTGAAAATTTCTTTGATTTTTTTAAATAAACTTCTCTTCTTAATTTTCCTCCAAATACATTTAATAACCAGTCTTCCACATTATGCGTTCCACATTTTTGTGTGAAAATATTTAGAATTACTAACTGTATTTTTTTATTGTTAAGTGCGACTAATCCTCTTAAATTTACTTTAAAAGCAAGGAAATCAAGTATATTTTATTGGAAATATATTAAATGATCACATAGTATTAATTCGGAAATAATAAAATTCGGAACCTTTTTTTACATATATGATTTTTGTGGAAATCAATTTGTTTTTTATTTATATTACTACATATGAGCTAATCGTGGGGAAAGGATTTCTTTCATGTACAAATAATATTTTTTGAAAGAGTGTTTTAATGACAATTAAAAATGAATTTCATATTTTTGTTATTTTGTGTTAGTATGATGAATGGTTTTTGCGGATCTCAGATTATTTTAACTTTTTGAAACGCAATTAAAAATTACCAGAAAGATATAAAATTATGAGTAAACATCTTTATGGAGGATATTTAATATCAATATTATATTCATTTTATTAAGTTATGTGTCTGTGCATTAATAGTCTTGTTAGAATAATCCGTTATGAAAAAAATGAGGATGGTCTAAGGTTTCTGTTCATGCTTAATTTTCAAAGCAGTTAAATATAGGGCTTTTTAGTTCTATATAAGTACAAATTAGCAAGCGGCAGGAAAAAAGATTTACCCTGTCACAACTCTCGGAGTAACACCACAGCTAGTCCTGGCCACTTACTGCAATGTTTTGAAATGTTTATGGAAGGACATTCATGATTATCCTATACTTTTTTGGACATCTTCCATTGGGGACATCATGGAATCATCTAAGTTTGATTCCAGGATAAGAAAAATATTAGCACATTAGTTGGGATAATTATAGAAACACTGATTGCAAGTATAATCTTTTTGTGTTGAATAGAACAGAAACGATGTATTTCCTTTTCATAATGAGAAAAATTGTACTGGATTTTGTATGTTGTAAGAATTGTAAGTTTGGAATAAAAAGTGATTTGTGCTTCTAAGCTGCTTTCTTTGTTGAGTTGAGTGAAAATGAAGTATAAACGCAAGGCTGTTATAAACCTAGAATACATCTGATCATAATCAAAGTATATGCTTCCATTTTTTCTAGTTATATGAAACATACACTGATTTATGGAGAGTGAATATTTTGAGAATCAAAATCGATTCATAAAACACTACTTCATCAAACAACAATTAAAATGTCCCCAAAAAGAACATTTTTCTCTTGTTTCTACATGTGTATACCACTTAGAGTATTTACTAGTGACGTAGTCAGGGGATGTCTCTGGGGTCCCAGGTCCATCCCAAAAGTTGTTGTTTCCTTATTTTTATCTCTACAAATTAAATATGATAAATATAGAGAGAATACTTCTACAATATTCTTTAATTTAAAAAACAATTAAATTGATTAACAGTTTATTAAATTAATTATTAAAGGCGAAATATAAAAGCACAAAAGATACAAAACGAATTTTGAGAAGTCACTTAAACATTTCTAACTTCATTTAATGTTACGTTAAACAATCGGCGAACACAAGTTGCATAAGATCCATTAAGTTATTTCTGCTCTCGGATCTACGAAAAGCTTCGCTTCTTTATTTATGCATATTGTCAAGCATATTACTCCAATTACTCGTCAGCGAAACAAGGTCAAAAGTACAGACAAAATTGCATATAACAGAAATGTCGCAAAAAATTACGATCGAAACGAAACTACAGAGAAAAAGATAAAAACTCAGTTCTCAGACGTTAAAGTTATAAAACTACTAAAATATATTCAATCAGAAAAAGCATCCAAGATTGGGGTTAAATATTGATCGTTCTAACAGAACGGGCTAATTCTTCAATTAATTTTTGCTTAAAGAATTCCTGAAAATAATTTTATTGATAAATTTATTAATGAACAAATGAGAAAAAAACAAAACACGAAGGTAGTTCTACATACTGGAGAGGATAGATTGTATTGCGATTGCAAAAAAGCAGTGCGTACAGTAGTTAATCCCTTACTTTAAACCAAATAAAAAAAATTTGATACTTTTATCGAAACTTGTAAAACGTGGTTCAAAACAACCATTTTATAAAATGAATTTTCTCGGAAATAAAATCCCACTACGCTACTGGTATTTACTAACAGTCTGGAAAATCTGCCTTCAAACCCGAAATCCGTCCCCATCGTTTCACACATTCCATACCCCGACCCTAAAAAATAAAAAAAAATGTATCGTTCCTCCCCCATAGCAAAGCGTGGGAAAAGGAGACTTATTCACCCATTCCTTTGGAACAGACACAACATCGCCATTTAAGCGTTCCGAGTATCAGTGTCAACTTTCCGGCTCCGATTGCGATGCAAGACGCCCATTGCATTTGTACACTCGGAGAGGGTGTGGGGACACACTGTGTGAAGAAAAACAGTCGGCATTGTGACGGCTGGATTGAGTAGACCGGGCGCGATTGTAAGGAAAATGTGATAAAATCTATCCGGGTTCAGTTTAGTGGATAATCGATGGTTTTATGTGCTGTGTGAGTTCAATAATCTTGCTTAGCCTTTGGAGATGACGGTTGGTAAAACGGCTGTTAATATTGGTGAAGTGGTTTGGGATTATAATAGATGCAAAATCTGCAGATAACGAATAGTTTTCGTAGATTTGAATTGCCCATTCAACTTGATTACTAAAAACCGAAAGAGAATTGCTGAAGGTGCTGTCGATTGATGAAATGTTCAAGATTATAGTTCTTTGATCCTGAATATGCTGCTGTTTTAACGTATTGAAATAGAATGAAATCCACACGCGAAAATGAGTTTTATTTGAACTGATTGCTATGCAGAAAATTATTCAAAACTTGTCTGTGCATTGCTGAATTCCAAATTTTTAACCATGCTTGATTTTAACGATTGTAGTGTAGTTTACACCTGTTGCGGACTACGTCATATCATTCTTTTAAAACTCGATATGGTTTGTATTGTAAAGATATAGTACTATTGATTCATCTGTGAGAGAAGTAGAATTGATATAGAAATTACTGTTTCTGAAAATTATAAACATGCATTTCACTGTGGTAGCAATAATGTTATTTGCTGCCCAGTCAACGAGTGGTAAACAATGTAAAGAAACAATGTCTTTAGAGGATCGAGAAGAAATGTCGAATCTGATATTCACAGGAACTGTTCAAAAGATCTATCGTAAAAGCCCATATCCCAAGCTGATTCCGGATTATAATGCTGTGATCTTAATCAAAAGAGTATTGAAAGGTGACATAAAGCTCCAGAAAAATGCAGTCGCAGTGGCCGGTCTGGGTAACAAACTCATCTGTCAAAGCGATGTGAGAGAACGGGACACTAGAATCTTTTTGGTATTGAAAACCGAAAATGGCTATCTGAAATTGAATTCAAGTTTGCTGAGAATGAGCATTCCGAATTTGGATGTAATCGCTGCTGCCATAAAAGGTAAAAATTTTAAATTACATAATATGACTATTACATTTGATTGTTGTGTGAATTGTTGATTAAAACTCAGCCGTGTGTTGCATGCACGCAACACGGCTGAGTTTCAATGCAATTTGAATAGGTAAATAGCTAAAGTGAAACGAGTGCTTGCAAGTTCCAGTTAGTTTTCTATAATTTAATTGCTGGTTCAAACAAATGAATGATACTTAATTTATTCTTCAAGTACAAAAAAGGTGTATGCTTGAATATTATAGGTATAATGGAAATTTTGTTGCAATAGTTTTTATTTATCAATAAATCGGATATAATCAGGGCCTCTGAAACGGAGCAGAGCAGGGCGATGAAACCCGTCTTCAGTTTCAAATTGAGGTGTTGGACTTTAATTCGTAATTTCGTTATAGTCTTATTTTTTCTGGAGCCTTCGACAGTGGAAGTGATCTTGGACCCTTTCTTGACTTATGTGAAAGTTTGGATGGAATATAATGTCGCAGTATATTTAGAAAGTTGTCAAACGTAATGATTCAGACCAAGTTTAATTAACCCTTTAAACGTCACGAGATTTCCGAGTAATACAGTATTGCATTTACCGTACATCGTATTTAATGACTAAAAACCACACGCACCAGTTGAAATAAGCCTAGGAACTATTTTATTTGTAAAAGAGGTCAAAACAGGTTAGAAGTTATACCGGAAAGATTGCGGGTTACAGAACGGATATATGCGTGTGACCCTTCAGAGGGTAAATATATTTATTAACGTTAATTAATGTTAGTTACAAAGTTATTTTCAATGCATATTTGATGTTTGTTTATAGCTCTGTTACTCTATATTCATTAAAATGCTCGAATGTCAGAAACGTGATAGCTTTACAATGTAAAATGTTAGACAGTTTTAGTTGCTAATTCAGTAAAAATTGCTATCTTGTATATTGAAATTATTGATATAATTTCAATATACAAGATAGCAATTTTTACTGAATTAGCAACTAAAATTGTCTAACATAATTATTGACATAATTTCAATGTATGTTGATGCGATATCAATGAATCCGATGTAATACAGTGATACCTACTAATAGTTCCGTAATAATTGCCTTGCTTAATGTTTATTACCGTTATAAGCTGTTAGTTAACGCTCCAGTTTTTAGTTTTCGTACATTCATAAAATAGGAGGGACTGATAAAAAGTATAAAAATTTAAAGACTTTTGAACTGACTAATCAAATAAAAATGATTCTCTTTAACCTTTTTTCGGTGGTGGCAAAATATATTTTCTCTACTTTAAATATCATCATTTTTACTGCCGCAGCTTTTACCACAATCACCAAATGAATTCACTTTCTACATAAGAGTATCTCGCGACAACAAAAGCAGCCATTAATATTTCCCATTAAGACCGTTATATTTATTGCTTAAATTAAGGAGGACATTCAGCTAGTAAATGATGTTAACAGTGTCGTAAATTAGAGACATTAATCAAGACATTTTTTAATTAAAGTCCCAGCGTTAGGATGCACTTCTGAGACCGAATGAGATACTCAATGGAGTCAGGGTATAAAACATATTCGATCTATTTTAAACTAATCGTTTTTTCAGATATGTATTTATTATCTCGACATATTTCAGAGGTACATAGTTCAAATATAGTGAAATGTTGTTTTTAATATAATAAATGAAGCTTCGCTTCTCGCTATTTAAAATTGTAATCCTTGTTTCCAAACATTTATTTTCTTTTTTAATTAGAACTGTCAACTCTGTTTTTATCCGCTTTAGATAAGTTGCATGAAATTAAACTATTTTTGTGAATAGATACCTCTCACTAAGAAGCAATCCTAATGCTAGTATTCCTTACTCCATATATGTTAACTTAGGAATTTGTATATTTTGTACGGTTTCTGAAAGGGGATTACAGAACTGAGGCAAATATTGATAAAAAATAGATTGTGCGATTTTTTGTATGAGTGGCTTTTCTGTGATGCTAAATTAGGTGGTAGTAGTGATTTTATGATGGAGTACCCTTCCCCAGGGTATTCAGGACTTGGGTCACTTGGTTTGTTTTTCGAATATGATTTAAGTACTTCGCTAACAGAAACTCCAAAGAAAGAATTCCGAATATATTGATCATACTCGATTGGTCAACGTCAGTTATATTAAATGCCAATCGTAGCCCAAACATAGATAAGTTACATTTTAAAATCTCCTATGTGTATCATGCGAGAGCATTTGGATAGCTGAAGACTGGACTACTGATCTTAGCTGGTTTGTTTGTCTTCTCTAAAAGATTGATTTGCTTATACTGACTTTTTCAGTCAAGCTAAATGTATTGTTTTAGTAAAGTGACTAGTTAAAATGGTAGTGTTTTTCTGATGGAACGTTCTTTCCTTACGTATTTTGGGAGAGTTTTTACTTATTCAGAAGAGAGCTTTCGATGTGTGGCGAAAAGTTCTCAATGTAGTTTTTTAAATAAACTTTTACTGAATGTGTTTGGGAACAGAAGTTAAAGGACAGCTACAAATCGCGCTTGTGCATTACAAAAATATTGACCATGTGTATTCCTTTCACGAAGAACTCGTTGCATACATGAAAATAAGATAAATCTTTTTTCTCCAAGAGAGGGATTGTCAATGTAAACAAACTGGACGGAAGACGATTTCAGGGCTTCGCCAATAGACATTCTAAAGAATAAATTCTGAATTTATATATGGCAGTTAATTGGTCAATGCTGATTAGATTAAACTACAAACGTCACCAAAATAGCGATAAATTCATTTTAGCAACCCCGGTATGTATCATGGAGAGTATTTGGGTAGCTGAAAGGAAAGTCGTCTTCCGTCCAGTTTGTTTACACTGAATCCCTCTCTTGGAGAAAAAAGATTTATCTTATTTTCATGTATACAGCGAGTTCTTCGTGAAAGGAATACACATGGTCAATATTTTTGTAATACACAAGCGCGATTTGTAGCTGTGCTTTAACTTCTGTTCCCTAACACATTCAGTAAAAGTTTATTTAAAAAACTACATTGAGAACTTTTCGTCACACATCGAAAGCTCTCTTCTGAATAAGTAAAAACTCCCCCAAAATAAAATGTGAGGTTTTTAATTTTCAATGAAAAATAGCTTAATATATCCCCGAATTAAACTACTCAAAATCTGATTTTCAAAACTTCTTTTTTTATCAAAGATACATTAGTAAAATACTTAACTAGGAAATAAAATGATTACTTATAGTTAGTAATAAATTACTGTTAAAAATGTATTATAAGAGTGTAATACGTGCATACACATTTGTGTTGATCGCAGAGATAATCGTAAGAATGGTCATAGACACAAGCTTCGCACATCCAAAGAAATTGGAAGCTTTCAATTTAATGACATGTGATTGTTCACATCTTCAATTGACTTTCTCTGAGAATACTCACAAAGATTTCATATCGATTAGACCAGCGATTTTCAACCGGTGTGCCACATGAATTGCATTGATGTGTCTTACTGATGGTGAAATTGTTTAAATTGTGTAAGATTTATTTCATTCCAACGGCTGTCTTAAACTTTTTACAAGTGTGTTCACAAACAATTTCAAGAAATACCCGTATTTTTAATACCTATATAAATCGTTTTGGGATTATTTTTTTACTACGAGGTATCGTAAAATTTTTTTTTTTCAAATATATTCCTTTAAAACCACTTGGAAGCAAATAAGGTAGGTAATACCTATGATCTTTTATCAATAAATCAAAATTACACCCATTTTTTGGTCAATTGACAAAAAATGAAATACATTTTTTGGTGTGCAGCATAATTTTAGTAATTACTCTATGCTTGCCATGAAAGGAAAGTGGTTTAGTGCAATACTTTCTGAAATATTAATTTTGGCGAGGAGCTAGAACAAGAACGAGAAAAACGAGTTTATAGGAAAAAATTAAAAATGTAACGATAGTGATTGAAAAAACGCATCAAGCATTTTCAATGTGCCTCTTATAATTCCATACTATCTAACCCGAGGATTAAAATACTTGCATATTTAGAAAGCTCAGGAATCATGCTATTGTACTAAAACAAAAATGATAACATTTTCACTGTAAGTCTTTTTTTATGTATTCAATGCGATTTCCAGCTTCAGGTGCTATGCACTTGGAAAAGTATATTGACAAAAATTAAGTTTTCGAAGCTTTACTTTGGCGGCAGTGAATCAAAGGCTGTTTTCATTGCAAAAAACTTAATGTTATCTATGCATCATTGACGAAAATAGTAAAATAGAATCATAAAGACAAAATTTTCAAAATTCCGGTTCTATTTAAACTCGATATTTGCCAAGTTTATAAAAATTCGAAACTTGGAATTGAAAAACGAGATAAATTGTTAGAAGTTACAAGAGAAATGCAACAATTCCCTCATAATGTCACACCTGATAAACTGCTATTATTTTGTTCAACATTTAAATATGTATTTCTTTGATAGATAAATATCCAATGTTCAGTTTGCAAGATTTTGATAATATCTGATTTGGCGATCTTTATATTTTTAATTTCGAATACAGTCTACAAAAACTTTTTAAGTTTTTATTATTTCATAATGCAATGACAGGAGGACATTGGCACTTTTTCTTTCATAACTTTCAGTACTTTGTAGTGATTTGTGGACAACTCCAAATCATCGAATTTGGGCATTGTACCTTTTTCTACCGAGCTGCAGATATATATTACCTATCATATCGCTCATGATGATTGCTAGTTTTATTTTATCGTCGTCGTACAAGTGAAAGCCATAAATTCAAAGTTTTCGATATATGAGTCCTTTAACTTTTCTAGACCAGAATGTGGCGATATTGAGACTGGAAAAGTGTGTCCCTGAATCATTTTTTCTTTTCATGAAACTTAGATTTCTTCCTGAGAAACAAATTTGTGAGTAAAGAATATGAAGAATTCTTCCCCTTCTTTTTTACAGAACTCTTGTTTGACGTCGGTTTTTTCACTTGTAAGCCGATAGTATAGAAACACGTAAGACTTCTCACAGATTTGTGGCAAACCAACAATCGTTGTCTTAGAGCCTCTTTTGTAGTCTATCTGAGGTAGTACGTTAGAAGACTATCATATATATGGATGTTGCTTAAAACATGACCACAAATTTTCAATCTCGGTATATACCTATAATTTATGTTATGTGATTTAAGTTACCTCGTAGTCTAAAACATTTCGTGTATGTTGGATTTCGAAATTACAGATAACAATAATTCACAACTCCTAATACGATGTTTTAAAATATAACAACCACGAATTACCAATCTCGATGCATACTTAAAAACAACTGTTTTTTGCATGCGTTGGAGGACTTGTCGAAAAAAGTACAAAACTTAGTACCCGTCTTGCTTATGTTATATAATAGTAATTATTATATAACATAACCAAGACGGTATCTTTTTCCTCAATTTTTTAACCAAATATTTAACGTACTCATAAAATATTGATAAAAATCAAAAGTAGAGTTTACCAGGAAAAATCTTCAAACGAATCAAAGTTTTCTTTCTGTAATCTACTGTTTCCTTTCCACAATAATAATGAACCCACCAGAAGAGCATTGTTCTTTTTTATAGAAAAAATAGTGGTGTCACAAGACTAAAAGAAAATGTTTGAAAACGAGAAATACATATCGTAAGTGAAATATACTTGCAAAAGAATATTTAGATTTGAACAATAAAATGAACCCCAGAGAAAAATGAGAAGTAAACTGGTGTAGTTCCGTGAAACAGGAAGATATTTGGAATGTAACATATTGTAAACATTAAATGCTCTTTATTTTGTGATTAGCTCTTCGACATTCAATTTCATTTTATTCTTAACCTATCCTTTTGTAAGTGAATAGTTAGGTGGAATCCAATACATATCGTCGTTTCGGTCTATTATCTTGTTAATATAGGAACTTCCACAAGCCTCTATTATTACCAACTTTTCTAACTATTATTATTACGAACTACTATAACAACCTTTGAGAATGAGATTAGCCATACCCACATTTTACCGACCAAAGTTTGTAAGCAAATTTGTATTTTTTGGAATTTAAATTTTTAAAACTTTTTAATTTGATGAAGAATTGTAAAATGCAGTTTATGTATATACATATTTAGTACTCATATTTAATCCAAAATTAGAAACCTGTAACAGGAGTAAAAATGCCTGTGAAATATGACGTCTCTATTGAATGTGCTTCAATTTTCTACTTATTTTCCAGATATTACTATCATGATTTTAAAAATTTAATTAACACTAATTTTGAAGAATGGAAATTTCTATATATATATATATATATATATATATATATATATAGTTAATTACTGTATTTTTAATAATTTCGTATATATAACGGTGAACATATTCCATTCAAATTAAAGGTATACCCCAAGGCTCTAACTTTTCTTCCTTTCTCGCCAATTTATTTTTGCACTATTTCGAAAAAACTTTCTGCTTTCAGATATAAGACGATCTAATTGTTTTTAATACTAGAAATTGTAAAAATATATGGAAATCAATCGATCCAGTAGAATTGTTCTTGACATAAACAATTCCGAAGACAATAAAGCCGATTTTTTAGACTTAAATGTATCTATTGTGAACAATAAAATTGATATTAATATCTATAATAAAATAAATTAACTTTCGATATCAATGTGATAATCTCACAATACACTTGTTAATAATAAATACCCTTCCTCTTTTGTCATAATTATTTTTGAACGAATTAATAATACTAAAAATTATATAACAGATGACTAACCTAAATATTAATAGAAATAGTCGCCCTAATAGCTCATTACTTATGCGTGGGCATCGGTAGCCCGATTGGAAGAGTAACGGATTAGCAATTGGAGGGTTACTAGTTGTCGGTGTACACGAGGGCGGGTGCATGTTAAATCTCGTGGCGTCAAATGTCCTCACGTTGACGTGATGTGGAAGTTTGGAGAGTGGGGTGCCACCTCAGGTACTCTCATCTGACCGGGGTTCAAAATTACGTGTTGTTGTCCTCGGTAGGTATGTTAATTAACGTCGCACTGGAGGAACACAACGGACTATTAGAGATGGTCCGGATCAATCCCAAAGGGAAAGATACTAGGACAACACCACGTAACTGGTCCTGGGATCTTTCCCTTTGGGATTGATCCCGGACCGTCGCTAATAGCCCTTTGTGTTTCTCCAGTGCAACGTTAATTAATTAGCAATTACTTATTTAAGCGTACTGGTTGACTATCAGTTCATAAAGCTCTAATAAATTGAACAAAGCGCCTTATATGCCGAAATCGAATATTGTATCTATGCATTCATAATTATCAGGCCCTTTAGTAGAAATCGAGAACGCTCTCACCACGCTTCTCATCATACTAACTTAATACATTCATGATTCTTAACCGTGACCCGTATTATAGATAAGTTATTTGATTTCGTAATGGGGCGTTGAAGCATAACATTTGATGGTTATCGTGCGGTATGGAAGAGATCAGAGTAATGTTGGGTAAGTCAATTCACTTCAATTCTTCATACGGTGTGGAACGGTTCAGCTTTGTGTTTGTTTTCAATCTATTATCTTTATGACGTGTTAATTATTTAAATGAAAAAGGTTACCTTGCTTTTCAATTATCATTCAATATGGTATTTAGGGGTACGTATATATTTAGCGTACTGCTGCTTCTCATGTGTAGAAAACTCCATTTTGTGTTGACTCCTCCCTGATGACGCCCTGATACACATATACTTTTTTATCCCTTTTTGTAAAAAATGTCCCCGGACGTTTCTTGGAATGTGGAAACTAATTTATTCTTTAGTATTTAATAGGCAGCAAAGATATTATTAAATTATAGTGCAGCTGTGGTTCTTATTTTACCACTGCTATTTTAGGATCCGTAGAAAAATATATTACAAATTAGTTTTTGTTAACTTTCAAATCAAGTTCGGTAATAAGATCTGGATAATTAATTTTTCCGTGCAGAACCAAAAGTACTGATTGCTATTTTAAAATTAAATTTAGATAATCTTACTAAAATACTTTTTTGTTAATTTGTTAATTACTGAAATTCGAGTATTATGGATTTGTATAATGACGAGGTCCAAAGAAGTGATAAAACAGTAACATGGGGCCACAGGATGTTTTATGGCATTATGTGGTTATGGGATGTTATGTGGGATTATTTTAGCTGCTAAAAATTCTAAGCCGTACAAGTGCATCTAATGTTTGTAAACGTATACTATTTTTTATAAATCTTGGTTTGAAAAATATGTTTTATACTCTGTTGCTAAAGTCTAAAATTATGAAAAAATTGACTTGACGTATTTCATAATCCCTTCCCATGTATACTAATGTTTAGTATAAGTAATTCAGTTCCAGAAACTAAGCTATAAATTGCCCGTGTCTATCATCTAAAAAGTTTAAACTAGATATAAGAAAAAAATTAATTTAAATAAAATAAATATGATTTAAATGAAATAAATCAGATTTTAAAAAATTAAATAATAATCATACTTTCTTCATAACCTGATTTAGAGTGCATTTTTATTAAGTCGTTAAGTCAAGTTAATATATATATATATACACCCTATAACGTTACATTACAGACAAGTCTCATACGTAACGCAGTATTGTTCCCACACGTGACATTAAAAATGCCAATTTTAGAAAATTTTAAATGTATTTTCAATTTCATTAAACTATCAAGATTAAGGGGAAAAGTTTCATTCAAGCACCTGGGATTTATGGTCATATAGAAGCCTTACATAGCGGCCTGATATTATGCCTTTTACATAGAAAAAAATGTCAAATGCACTCAAGAATTTGGATAAGTATACTTGAAGTATAAATAGATTTGTTTTTCAAACAAATTTTTTATTCGTAATGGGTAATAAAAGATACTACCATTTGCATGTTTAAAATTGTATGTGGTTGACCCATGCGTGATAGTAGAATACCCCATTTCGTATTACGGCATTTAAAATCCGTGTAAACAGAACTACCGAAAAATGACAAGAAACGAATTAAAAACCTGTACCTAAAGTGAGGAGATTGCACTTAGAATTTTTTTTGCGGTCATTGTCTACGAAGTTCTAACAAAAAGATCTTGTCAACAAAATTCGGTCTCTGGAGATTAGTATCTAGGACTAAGCCTTGTTAGAATAGTTTTGTATAATTTTTTTTCAAATTTGTTAACTTTAAATCAAAGCGGAATACAAAACAGGAACATGCCAAATTTATGTTTTAAAGTTGTAACCCCATACCTGCCCTTTTAAATATGAATAATATACACCTAAATAAATACATTAATAGTTTTAGAATCGTACACTATAACACTCAACATCCGGTTGGATAGGGCAATCACACAAAGTATTTGGTTGGCTGATTTGGTGTTTTATTGGTGTCCTTGATTGGTTTGTTTTACGAGCGGAATTCTGCCTGTTGCATCGTGAGATCCTTGCAATAATAGCTTTATGAATATTTCACTAGAAGTAATACTAACATGTAGTACAGTAATATTTTCTGAATTGCGTATAGGCTTGTGTTATTATGACCGTATTATCCAAGCTACGGTATACATTAACTAGGATATTTAAAGTTCTCCTGTATTTAAAAATAAATTTCATTTTATAAAAAACCAAGTTCACTGTATAACTCAAACATAAATTCATGGACGAAGTAGGCATGCAACTTTCTAGTGAACTACTTTCTACTGTACAAAGAATGTATTGTTAACGTGTATTGTTTAAAATGCTTTGTTTGATTTAAACGATTTGTTTGAAACCATTTTGCTTTCACTAGAACCAACGATTTTCAGAATAGATTCTTATTTATTTTTTCATGGAATTTTATGCACGATACAGTTGTTTGTAAATATTTTTTGAAACATATTAAATCTCTTTTATGTTTATTTACCACGCATTTGTTTTACCTTTAGACCAAACATTATTGACCACTGAGAGCAACATTTCAACAGGAGATAAATTGGCTGTAGGGAGAAAATTTACTTTATAATTTGTCTGCAATTCTGTCCATTAACGTCCTGATCCTTGAAACTATCAGAGATCTCAGTTTTGCACGTATTTAAAGTTTTAAAAGTAAAATACTCTGAGTTGCTACTACAAACAGTTGATCTAAATTGCTTGCAGATCAGTTTCATTAACTTTTTTCCGGATCGTACATAAATTTCGGATCTTATTGTTCATTCAAACTATCATCAGCACCCTGTATCTAGAACCTACTAAGCTCTGCAGCAGTTTGGAAAGAAGGGAAACTGAGTCTGACCAGGGGGCAAGACTGACTAGTACCCCTGAATGCACCTTTCAAACCGGGACAATTCGGGTCATACGGGAACAATAGCCAAATATTGGGTCTGACGTTATACAACACAACCCGTATGTCACCACAACTACAGTTATCTTTCTCACATTGGATTATACTGTCACCACAGTTGAGATGACTCATACAAATAGGAAGCTGGGAAGGATAAATGTATGTTGATCACGGTCACAAGGTTTGGATGCTCTACCATTGTAAATTCGTTTTCTGTATTCAAAAAACAGCCTGGAATGCTTCATTTTTGTAAATTTTCATTTTGAGTTTAGAATCAGGCAGAAGTTATAAAATTAATTAACCAAGCAATGCTTTTTTTATTTATTCGTACAAAATATTTCGGTAACCCCTGACATTATACTTTCCGTATGCTGATTCGATTTTCTGTGCGTTCTTTATTTGTCAAAGTAAAACATTTGCAATACGTTAATTTAAGTCATGTGATCGACTAAATAACTAACCTTCCCTGCAATGGTTGCACTATTTTGAAAGCAGTTATTGTTTATTCTACCTACATTCATTACAGATTCTAAATTTAAATATTACTATTTACAATATACTCTTCAGACATACCTCTAAAAACGCAAACGGTTTTGATTTTACTAAGTGTAAAAAACTCATGTTTATGAAAATTGCAATACCATGAAGGAATTTGAATGAAATTTATTCCATATATTACTAATAGTGATACAAATAAATTAGTTAAGATTGAGACCATTGCAACCACATAACTGGCACAAATTAGCATTCTGGGAATCGGCCACGAACGGTAATAAGATCTGAACGTCGTGGCATCGAATGAAGGAGGCTTAGAATATGTTCCTGGGGGACTTGCCTGCCACACAGGCTGCTTTGATCCAAGCCCACTGTTCATTGATATTGACTACCGGAGAGCGGTAATGGCCCAGTTGTAGAGTGACCATATCCCATACATATTCAATCGTTAACATAGCTGGCGAACGGGCAGGCCAAGGAAGCAGCGGTATCTGCTGTGTGCGAAGGTTTGCACGGACAACATATGGCTAAGCTTTATCTTGTTAAAAAGCGCCAGGAGTGTGCTGAAGGAGGAGTACGATTTCGTCCTCTACAATCTCCCTGATGTAGCGGTTATTGTTGAGAGTACCCTCAATTTGTATCAGCAGCGATCGCCTATGATAACCAATGGCGCTCATCACAGTACCGTCTAACGCGTATGCGGCCATCATTGTAGTCCAGGTGAAAGCAAAACTCGACAAAAATCACGACCTGGCGTCAATCCGCTCGTCATTGTCTGTGCTCATGCGCCCATTGTAGACTGAGGCGTCAATGGATTAGGGTCAAGAATATCCTCCGGAAAGGAATTCTTAACGCAGTTCCAGTTCTCAATGGAAACGCCTTTGAAACGTTGAAGCAAACAATACCTCACCTGCAGCAGTACTCCAGTGCTGTGCTAACACGTGAGAAGATGCATGGTTGTCCTGAAGATGGGATGTCTGTCATCCCGTGGTATCGTCACATTTCGTGATCAACTGCCAGATTTTCTACTCGTCCGGTTGTCTTCAGGCCACTGCTTTCCCACTCGCATCGCTATACAGACATATTGCTCCGTACGGGCAGCAATATCCCGATACGAAATTCCTCCTTCCCGCAAGCCGATGATGTGTCCCCGTTCGAACTATGTAGTTTGCTTAAATTGCACTTTTGACGTGAACACGAGGCATAGTAACTAACAGAGCAGTTTTCAGCTCGCTGACAACGATACAATACGTGTTTGGCTCCTCAACAGCCCTCTATACGCTTCGCACGACCGTTTCAGATGTCGGCGCTGATGAGCCCAGGCATAGGCATTCGCTCTGCATTTCTAATCATTTCTTTGCCATACCCTGCTTTACATTTACCGTAAATTTCATTCAAATTTGACAATTCTTTCATGGTATTCCAATTTTTATAAACAGGAGTGCATATAAATACGAATAGTTTATATGGTAGTTCATTTCGATGAGGGGGCAACGTTAGAAATTGAATTCTTATGCTGAATGGATGTCTATTATTTTATTTAAAGGATATTACAAAAGTATGTATATATCAAGTATCAAAACTATGCATGTACATAAAAATTGTATTTAATTTGTAAAGAGATTAAAAGTAAGGAAACGACATTTCCTTGGAGGCTTGGGCTATTCTAATCTATATATAATAAAAATCTATACTAAAGCATCATTCTAATCTATATAATACAGTGAATGCTTTACATCTCAGACTTAGGAAATGAAGTTTCAGTTTATTTTTAGATGTTAAAATTCCTGAAAAAGTCTTGCTTTTTTTTATGCTCCATGGATGAAAAAATTGTAAAAAACCCTTTTCCCTTTATCAACATGTTTGAGGATCAAAACATGAAGAATAATATTAAGAATAATTTCCATCAAAAATTGTCTTTCTGAACAAATTAGAATTTGAGTTATCACTGTTCAAAAACATGCTAATTAGCTATAACTAAATTTGAAAATTAATGATTAGCTTAATCTGATTTTTTTCACACTGAAATAATTTTAAGCATAAACCAATGGCCTATTGTGAAGAAACTGAATTTTTAAAGTCAAAATTTAAAACAAAATTTTCTAGTGTATACATACACCTTAACCGTTTTGCAGACTAGATGCTACCCACGGGACAGGTTTACCTGACCCACAGTTCAGATTTGGCCTGATAAATACTTTTGACAGGCCCGCACACCAGATAAGACATTATTTCGCAAATAGCTAAGTCGAAATTTGTACGAGTGGGTTTATATATATTCTAACTTTATACAACTTTAGTACGAGAGTCTGAAAGTAAAATATTTTATAGATGTGTCACTCGGTAATTTTATTTAATAAAAAAAATTTTAAGTACTCGCGAATTTGAACATTTTTATTATTTGCATTATGCTATGTATTTAAGATATACTATGGAACTCATATTAATACTTTCCTTCAGTATTTCTGAAGTCTCGTCACGGACTGTTTCAAATCCTAAACTTTCCATGCCCAGTACTCACACCACTTTTACACCAACGAATGCTTCCAAGAGCGAAACGCTCGCTTAAAATATACACACGTAAATGTCTTTGCTATTTCATCTATTTTTTGGTATTTGACATGGATTGGTGATATTTGAGCGATCAGGAAAAACTTTTACATCCGACATGTTTTATTGAAATGAAATTTTGGTGGGCGCTTCTTGTTATTCATTGAAAAGAGGACAAAAAAAATCCTTTTGACTTCTCTCGAAACCTTTTATCCATATAAATTTCCCCCTACTTGAGATATTTGACATCCTCTACAGGAAACGCGGAGGTTTCTGCTTTCCTAAGGAATACGAGGTTACAAACTTTTTCATGACCATAACACTACAAACAGAAGTTTTAGAATGGGTACTGATTTCCCTGCTTTCCCTTTACGATTTTTCAGACGAAAGAATGTACTGAAGTTTTTAGGAATACTGTTTTTAGAAGTTAGGTACATAAAAGATTTAACATGAGCTTTTCTATATCACATCAATAACGCTTTTATAGGGCTCAATAATAAAGTTAAATTACCTCTAACATTTCATACTTATAAACAAGCTCCTGACTTTAAAAAAATTGAAATTTAACCTTACTTAAACTTCCATGCTATGCTCATTAGAAATTTACCATGATTGGAACTAAATAACAAAATTTTTCTATTTTTCTTGCTAGAAGAACCATATAGTGAATATTTAAAACTATTATTACACTAACTTCTTGAATAAATTATAATTTTCTAAATATTCATGAATTATTATCATATAGTATCTATGATCTTAACTTTTGTTTATAACATTTAACAGTTTCTTTGCTTAATCCGTGGGAATTTGGATTGAAAATTATAGTAATCTTTCTTCTTTTCTATTAAAAATGTAAATTTTATTTTAGTTTGTGTAGAATTAATCTTTTACTTTTAATTATTTTTTTAATATTTCCACTGTGAGCTCTTTACAAATCTATGCGTGTATGCATAGACCACTACTCATATATTTCTGAATCCCATTAACATTATTAATGTCTAAAAGACAAATAGTAAATGTATTTGATAAATAGATTATATTGCTCTAAAAAATTTGGTGGAAAAATCCATTCTACACACACATGAATTTAAAACATTGATGAATTGAATTGATATTATTTTCAAAGTGACCACAAACACTTGATACATTTTTAATTAGGCTATTGGTTATGATCTAAATCTTTGTAGATATTATTTTATTCAAGAAGTTAAGAAGCAAAGCGATTGTGAAATTTGAAAATTAAAAGTTTTGTTTTTCATTCTTTATTAAAGACGACACTATTCTTATACAACACTCCTTAAGAAAAAAAAACTGTGTGGGATAATTACGACTTTTTCTTATATCCTCTCAAGCAATAAATATTGTAACATTTTTAAGTCTTCCTGGAAATCTAATCCGATTCTATTTATAGTAAAATATGAATACCTCTTCCATGTATATTTCCCCTTTTCAGTTTTTATCAATTCAGTGAATTCACTTCTTAATCTAATGATATCTATCTGTGTTGAAATATCTTTATTGATAAATATATTTATTGTCTATATTCTATAAATAAAGGTTTGAATGTACTCTCTGATTATTTCAATTCTAAGAATAATCTGGATCAATAAAACATACTGCAATTATATGAGTTGTCATTAAATGAACATTATCAGTCTCAAATTTCAGCATACAAGAAAAGTGTTTTTATTCCAAACGATTTTCATTTTCTTATCGAATTCATGTTTTAATGCAGCATCTATAAAATCATTTACACTGTCGCATTGTTTGTTTAGTGTCAGTATGCTTTTCTCGACCAGTGAGTTTATATCTGTATTCACTCCCGAAGATATTTTAACTTTTAAGAGAAATAATTATAAAATCAAAAATAAATTTTATTTATTTTTGATTTGCCTTGTAAAGTAAAATTTTAAAATGAAGTAATTCTCTATCGTACTATTTTGAAATTGAATTTACTTCTACCAATCTTCCTTTTTAAAATTTTAGTAGTTATCTTTAGTTCCGAAAAAACGGAATACTGCAAACCCTATCGCATGGTCTCGCAGAAATTAGTCGACACATATAATATCTCATGTTAAATTTTATATTAGCCAACTAATAGATTCTGCGGAATCAAAAAGCCAGGAAACCATTCAGCTGCGCTCCAGCTTTTAAAGTTAGTTCACAGCACAATTAAGACACTATCAAGACTGAATAAATTATTCATATTTTAACTCCAATTTCTCTCTTTTGCATGCCTTTAATATTTAATACCGTAATTATATGCGTACTACAAAGTTTCGAAATGGACACAAAAATGTTCTGCCTATAACATACTAATGAATTTTAAACTATTCCAAGAGAAACATCATACAAAACAGTATATCGTTTGATAAAAACATTGAAAAAGGAAATACCAGCAAACAAATCTATAAGTATGTATGCCTTTTGAGATTAGCAACCTGATTTGAAGCAATGCTAGATGTTTTTATTATTTTTCAGATGATTCTTCTAAATACCTAATAAACATTTGACAAGAAATAATAAACAAATTACATATTAAATTATTTTTTTCAAGTGTCCTAAAAGTAATCAGCAAATTTTGTCATACTATACTAAAGAATTTAAGAGTGCATATAAAGTGGGATTGATTGAAAACGGAACAGATAAACAGCAATATTTGTTTCCCTACTAAAGTTTCTCTTTTAACTTGGATTTCCATTGTTGTCATCAACGTGGAATTCCAAGTTAAGTAGTAAAGTGTCTAACAGGTTCCACTGTTGTCTTACATTAAGTTTTATAAAATACTAGCAAAATATTACCCTGCGTTGTCTGGATTGAAATAGCGAACATGCAAGTTTAACAACATGTTTGAAACTCGGTCCAGCCAAAGACCGTCGTGTACATGGAGCTGGTGCACGTTAAACCTGTCGTGGCCTCAAATGTTCTGAAGTTGGCATGGTGTGGAAGTTTGAAGTGTGGAGTGCCATCTCAAGTGTTGTTGGTTGAAAATTACGAGGCGTTGTCCTTGATCTTTCCCTTCGGGTTTGATCCCGGACCGTCACCAATAGCACTTTGTGTTGCTCCAGTGTGACATTAATTAACTTCCTACTTACCATATAATTATAGAAAATGCTATTGGGAAGGCAATTTAATAAACATTGAAGTTTGAGTCGTAAGCATTTTATTTAATTCTAAAGTCAGAATTCGATTGTGATAATCTTTTAAAAGTGTCCCTCTCTCTTGTAAAAACGTGTTGAAAACCATTTATCTAGCCGCTGCGCCGTTGGCTGTTATTCGTCTTTCAAGTGGTTTAATTTAAACTTCTGTTTTCTTCTTAAATAACATTTAAAAAACTTATGTTTGGACATTATTTTGCCTTTTTTAATTTGCGCAGTTTATTAAACGATATAACTATGAATTATTTTCTTTCCGACTTACAAAATAATACAACCTTAAGGACATTGATAATAACATAACAAATATATACACAGTTTCGTTTAGGAATACAATTTTGTTTACCAAAACCATTAATCTTCAATACTTCAGTGTGTAAATAAAATAATACAAGATTTTTGTTACAGGCAAAGGAACCTACTTTCAGGGTGTGGCCTTTAATATCCTAAGCTAAAATGTTATGGGTGAATTGCGAACTAGAGGTATGATTACGGCGATATCAGCATTGCAATAAATCACTTTTTACCTGTTTTCGGAAGTGTGTTGATTAATTAATGTATCGATATGAGTTTTAAGTTATTGCTGTATTTTTTGCGTAATAAGATATTACTGATAACAAAATAGTGCATCCATGAATATACCCCACCAATTTGCTTTAGTACGTATTATTAAAGATGTATGGTTTATGTACACTAAAGGTACACATAGAATTGAAACTTACGATGTTAAGAACATTTAACAAAGCAATAATGTGATAATAGACTAATTTGTTGATGTATTACGAAATAGCACATGTTAAGTACTTAAAAAATATGTTTACTAACTTTGTCCTTGCAATAGACAAAATCAAAACAATCTTTTTCATTGTATGTTAGTACTATGGCGGTCACTTGAGCGCCTCTTCCAATATGGCGGCTATTTGTTGACATTGTGGAGGAATGTTTCCATTTTGGAGGTTTGATCGGATAACATTACATTTTAAGCAAATAACAGACTATATACCGAAAGATTTTTTCGTTTTAAAATTATATGCGATGGCGAAAGTATCAAGTTGATGGCTTCAACGCCTATGGAATTTCGAAAATTATGACAAAGGAATGTGTGTGGCAAACATGGGAATTTGTTTTATTGATTCGATGAAATCTTAGACAAATGACAGGCTGTTTACCTAAGATTTTATAGTATAATATTATATGTGATGGTAAAGTATTCAATTGATAGTCTAAAAGCCTCTGGAACGTGTGCGAATATGACTAAGGATTATGTATTGCTCGTATAGATTAATTGAGCAGTAAGACTTGTTTAATTTAAGATTAACAAATTAATTGATTTTAAGATTTGTTGGAGAAGTGTTTAACAAAGTTAAACACGGATTCACAAATAACGATAAAAGTGACAACAGGTATTAAAGTTTAGCTAACTAGCGTCTTGTTAAGTCTGAAAAATGTAAGGGGAAACGTTTGAAACTGATTAGATATACTGTTTGGTAAATAAGCGGCTTAGATAAGCATAGTTAGACCACGAACTTCTCTTTCTTGCGTTTCAATTACGTTCATTACGTTTAAAATATATTACTTTAAAATAATTGCGCTTCGTATTCGGCATTAAATTTAAACTTATAAAGCGATAAGTTGAAACAAATAATTGAAAGTACTTGAGTTTTTATGTATAGTACTAAGAAACCTTCTTGAATGTGAAATCCATCGAAATCCATAACTGCACAAATATTAAACATTGTTATTGAAAAATGTTAGCTGTTCTTCGAAAATAATTATAAACAAAAGGCACATGGGAAGCAACTGAATTATATAACACACCATGCATTTATTAATCTATAAAGTTAAAATTTATCTTAGTCTTGTTTTTGTGAGTAACTATGAACGTATATGTAAATAATGTACTCCGAAACCATGTGTTTGCTATAATGCACCAAATAAAACATGCTGTAATGCAAGAAGTTGTTAAAAAAGATATACATAAATTCGTGTGTGTGATTTTTCTTTTACTCTATCCCTTTTATGAACTCAATGTTTCAATTACGCTCATTACGTTTAAAGTACTTTGCTTTCAATTAATTTCGTTTCGTTACATTTAGTTCTACTAAACTTGAGCAAGTAAAAAAAATAGAACCAGATGTAATTTATAGGATAAACATATATTTTCTTTCTATTTAGTGAGAACTTTATACAGTGTATTGAATTCTCTTGATTCTGTAGTTTTTCCTTTTCTAAAGTTGCTTCAGCAAATTGAATTATTTATTTGTGGGCATACAATTAGCCTTTATTGAAAGGAAACTAGTATACATTTGTCGAGCATCAAATTTTTAAAATTGACTAAGAGAACATTTTTCATGATACTTAGCTCATTCCGCACTATAATTTTATGCTTAAGAGCAACAGACCATAATATAGTTTTAAGGAACATGAAGACCCATTACGTAAATTGGAAATCAAAAGTTCCCAGCATGTCTATACTCAAAACACGCCTATCTACGTTTAGAGATTGGGCCAAGTTCAGATGTTGACATTAGGGACCTGGCCGAAAACAAATTCCTTTTTCCGGTGTTTCAGATGGGGTCAGGTGCTATTGGTTTGGTGGAAGTCTTGGACCTAGGAAAAAAGAGGATGTAGTGCGACACAAACACAAAGTTTTATCCTAAATCTTTGGTAGCCCAACCACCGATTGTTGACCCTAGACCAAAAAGAACACCCATGGATGAAATTGTTTAGGTGTAATAAATCAACAATAATACCAACGTTTTCAAAAAACCCGATGTAAAACTTTACTCCTCGTACAATGACAAGGACGAACGACATAGTAAAATTTACACGGAATCGGAAATGGATGTTACGTTACACCCATGCAAATGCAAGGAGTCTCGCTTGAGATGCATGGAAAGTCTCTCAACGTGTCCTATGTCCCGAACCAATATTTTACATAAAATCAAGATGTACGTTTGTTACTACACATTGCCTACTCTTTATTAATACAAGTAATAGACGCAATTTCAGTGATTTATTGAACGCGGTGTGGGAGAACATCCAATTGTAAAGGGGGTTTTAATTGAAAGTCATGAAATTAGCACATGTGCGACAACAAAAAGTCTAGTAAGGAAGTTTGTGACTATCTTAAAGTTTGTTTTTTATCAAGGACTCCTTGTTGAAAAATCCTACAGGAAAGATTTATACCCCTTATAAATATAGTGGTTATTTTAATTATTTTTTGTTTGTTCATTACATGTTGAAACCCATTAATGAGGAATTTTAAAATGCTTTAAAAGAGTTATTAAATGCTTTAGGAAAGATGTGCAAACGCATTCTAAATTGCAAGAAAAACACGAGTAAAATATTCATTTTGATTTGTTTAGTACTTTTCAACTACTCTTGATGTATTGTTTATTTTTCTAACAGATGCATGGTTAAATATACATCTTGAAACAAACAAAACAAAACACAATCTATAGGAAAAATAGGAAAAAATGACAAAAACATTTGAACATGATATATTTTCTCTTTGTAATTTTTGTTTTTACCTTTAAGTCCTCTTCTTTATGTTGTTGAAAAACTTCATAATAAATTACTACATTTGTTGTGTAGAATGTTTTTGATAACACTGAATTGAAGCAAATATTATTTATTGAAAAACAAGAATCAACCCTTAATATATGTGTTACAACATATCTTATAGGTCTTTTACATACATCTCTCTTTATAGTATTAAAAACATATGTTGTATTCAAACGCTCAAAAAATAATTGCCCTCCAATATTATGTAATAAAAGTTTAACAATTCATTGCTTTGTATTACAAAATTAATAGTAAACCCTTTCCCAAGTTAACAGCACATAAAGCAAGGGTGAAAAATTCGCAAAAGCGTTCGTCAATTCTCATCTTCATACACGCATGTACATATTGCATGACAATTTTATTTTTGCAACCTAAGTAAAGTTTTTTTTACAACATTTTATTTTTGCAACCTTTTAAGGCAAAAATAATAATATTTTGCCTTAATATCCTTTAGGCATTTGTAGAAAGAAGCTATAACTTCTCTACACCAATCAGATTTATCGGCATCACCGCTGTAGTGTTTGTAACTCTCAGTAAAACCTTTTTCTATTTCTAGTTTCAAATAATATAACAACAAATACATCAAAAGCGATATTTTCAACATGTATGACACATTGCTGTAGAATTCATAAAGTTTAAAAACACTATAAGAATTTATTTACACAGTTGGTGAGAACTGAAAAGTACGTCCTTTTTATGAAATATTTGTTGAAATAAATGTAAGACAATGTTTTCCGCATTAAACATTTTAGAAAGACAGATTTCCATCTCTATAACTTTAACATCGGAGGCAGTTGCTAACTCGAAATATTTGCTCACATTTTCCACAGAATATGTCATGTTTTCGGATGCAGGGAAACATATTCCTTCATTGGTTGTAAGACACAGTTTTACCAAAAGCAAATTTACATATGTAGACACGTGTTAATTAGAACGAATAAATAATCGCTAAGGTGAAACATACTGTCAGAAAGTGATTGCTTCGTCAAATTTAAGCTTTCCCTCTTGAAACGCCTGATCGTTGAAATGAATTCATTTACACTTTTTGTATTCATTTGCAAAGCGCATCATTTTCAAAGAAAACAGAAATTTCAAACAGCACTAATTAATTAAGATGCTGAGTTGCATTAGTGCTGCTTAGAATTTCTATATACTATATATTATTATCGACTCTAGAATCATGATGTAGAACGATTTTATCTCTTGCATAGCTGAGGCTATTTGTTGAAAACGTATACCTTAATGTTCTGAAAATGTTGCTTTTTACAAATCAACCCAACGCGTATAAATGAGTTTGAGAGAAACGCGCTACGTTTCTTAAAACTAACTTAACCCCGAGACTTCAGAGTATTGCTTTTCCGCCACAGCGCAAATGACCGATGGGCCTCATCTAATGATTGGAAAGTTCTAGAAAAGATTGTATTAGTCAAGAAGGTTAAAAACTTGTTAAAAGTCGTGCAAGGAAGACTGCAGAACGAATATATGCGTTTAAACACCTCATAGGGTTAAGGGTGCTTAAATAAGGTGAGTTTATCGGTGGTGATGTATACATATAAAAATGAGGTATAAAATAATAAGTAAGAAATTTCTTGCAACTGATGTGTTAAGTTGTTTGAGGAGATAAGTTGTAAAAACCATAGCCATATGTGTGAATAGTTCTTATGATGTTTATTACTGCATTGTAATTCTCAATGTTTATATATATTTTGCATACTATCACAGATAAGAGTTAGAGTTACTATTCTCGTTGAGCAAGCGAGGTAATCATTCTGAAAGAATATACATAATTGTAAAATAAGGCCATGGGAAATATTGGTTGAAAATAATTAGGTTATACCACCATTATCAATCGAAATCAACAGTTTGCTATCTCTTTCTGCAATGGATGCATGGATAAGTTGTTAAAAAGAGGACGTTAGCAATTCTAAATTTCAAAATACAATTTTCTACTAGGTATGAGAAAAGCTAAAATGGTTGTAAAATAATTTATCTCGAAAAGGGTTTTCAGACACCAAAAAGGGTAAGACTAAATCCTTTCGTAACTCCTTAGTCTTTTTAGTATGTCTGGCTCTTACATTTCAACTCTATGCAAGTAAACATTCCGATGAAATAAAAACTTTTTAAATGGGTGACACCTTTTAAAAAAGCAGTTCTCAGCGCTGAACATGCAAAGTTGCGTACATTGGTTTTATTACGTTGTGCAAATAAAATGTTACTTATCCTAATGTTGAAATAGATATAAAGCCGAAGCATTCAAATTTCTTTCTTACAAAATCCTCAGGTCATTCATAATACAGCAGCTGAATTTATTTTCGCCGAGGAAGATCGGGTGATACTAACCACGGACTCCTGTACCACTGTAGTTCGGAAGATGGTTGAAACCGAGATGGCTTCTGCAGACACAGGCTAGGTTGTTTCATTGACTCGGATTCCGTCCCAATAGGAAATCGATGAGAGCCACTATCGGTGTCAGATGTTAAGGCAAAAGAGGGCCACTCGGAGGGTGCGAGAGGCTTCATTTTCAGAGGATTGAATTGCCGATGGAACCCGCGAGGACCATAATCCGGAAGGGGCAGGGAACTCAATTTTTTTCTTTACTCTTCACAGATTTTTTAACTTATCGGTTTTTAGCTATCACGTTACAAAGCATGCTCTGAAACATGGATTGGGTTTCCACAGATTGAAATGTACTGGCCAATTTTAAGTAACTTTGCATCGAAATAGTAACGTATCAGATATGACAAATTAGTCTTTCGTAAAAGTCGTAGGTGTAGCTTATATACTGAAACACTCATAGGTGATATATCGGTCTTCTACAATGTCGAAACGCATTCAGTTTATGCAGTTGAGAAAAATATGAAAACCATATAAAAGTCTCAACTGACCAAGATCGTTCCAGATTCCTTTTTTGTCAACTTAGTTTGATATCAGCGTGCTTGATTTGAGTTAAATATTTTCTATTTCAGTGCATACAGCGATACATTGCATATTTGTGAGATATACTTGAAATGAATTCGCTTGTCATAATTTAATCATCATCTTAAATCTCGAAAAAATTTCAAATGTTTTGTATTAGTTGTTTATTGAAATCAGAACTAGCCGAATATGTGTATGGCAAATGAATGATAGGAATATTGAATAATCCGTGAAATGTGCTTTTTTTCTTGTGTTCGCTACATTGCGAGAACAAACACTTTTTCTATCGCGATGGGAAAATCTCGACAGTTGGAAATTCTGATATAATCTATAATTGTTTTCTGGAAGTAGTTTTCTGAAGCTTTTCCAAAGCATGTAGTGTACACAAAACAATAAAAAAACGAGATCAACTTGAATTAAACAATTAAACACACCTCAGTCGTAGTGTTTCTGCCCGGGAACCTGTTTCCTGTTGGTATTCCCAACATGATATCAGTTAACTTGTTTTTCACTTACAATTTCAGCATCAATAAAAATTCCAAAAATGAATTCCGAATTGAAAAAATGATAGTTGATTGGCCAACATCAATTAGATTAAACACCAAACGTCACCAAAATGGCGTTAAACTGCATTTTAAGTTAACTTCGATAAGTATTATGCAAGAGCATTTGGGTAGCGGAAGTAAAACTGGCTTTCGTCTGGTTTGTTTACACTAAAATTCCCAGTATTTATGCAAACATCGAATGTAACAATTTAACTGTTTACGTTTAACCTTAGGTCAAGTGAATAATAATCCGTGTTATATTTCCTATGGAAAACGCGTCCTGTTAAAAATTAAAATAAATTGGTATACAGATTCATTACCCTTCAAATACCGAAATGAGTTTTACGGTTTTTATGATTCAAAAATTCTGATGCTTATATATGTTTTAACTGTTCAGTGTTCATTTTCATGAAACGTCTAAAATATAACAAACAGTTGAAAAATCCTTTAATACTAATTATAAAATAATAAATTATCCATTCGAAATTTAGTAGGCTTAGAAAAGTATTTATACAATTCATTCTGGGGGATGCGTGAAACAAATATTTAATCTTTATGGTTTATTTTGAGTTTAACTGCACAAGGTTCAAAGAAGACAAGTTGTGCTAAATTTAATCGTAATGATTTGAATTTTATGGGATTGCCTGTATAAAGCGGATAAAATTCCAAGAAAACCAATTTTTTCTATAGAAGGATGCAATAATAATGTAAAAACACTTTATTAGATATGAGTAACATGAGTTTCTTAGGTTTTAGAAAGTTTAGAGTTACTTTTTTTGTATTCTTGTTTGATATTATTTGAATCATTTGAAATGCAAGTTAAAATGAGGCGAACCAATAGCTCCTAAATCAGTTCATGCTCTACAATTTTGGACATTCTAAAAGAATTTAGGAGGAATATAAAAACCCGCTTCTCCTTTTGTTAAAGCTTCAGATAAAACGCATCAGGTTATTTTTTGTATATCCTAATGTTTTTTTCTTGTTTGAAAAGGTTCGAATGGTAATATGAGCTCATACTGAAATTGTTAGGAAAAGATTACAGTAACGTTATCTTAGTGCAAGTGCGAAAAAGAATCTTGGAAAAAAGTACAGTAGAAAGTTATTTTACACCTTACGTGCTCAATTTTTCCATCACAGTTTAGCAATAGCTTTTTTACGTATCCTAAAACATTGTGCATAAAACGTGTGACACTTTTCTAGTGTCACCTTCTTCCTGCCCATCTATTCTTTTCTCACTTTTTTCTTTTCAGAATCTCGGGCTCTTTTCGTAAATAAACAAGTAACAGATTTAAATGAGCCCTGGCTTCTTCCCAGAGCATTCAACTTAATTTAAAGGCTTATGTGTTTCTTTCAGTTCACACACTTGGAAAAATGTTTATTTCTATATATAAAAAACCGCCTATCTTTGAAATGTGATGATTGGAATATGGTTAGACGGTTTACTATTTTTAACAAAATGTTAGTCATTGCTGATATTAAATATCAGAGGAATGTACCTTTTTTCAAATCATCTCAAAAAGAATTACAGGTTTTTCTCTAACATTGCCCTTGTGAAGGCCCTATTTGAACAGCAGATCTTTCTTTGTATTTAACATTGATTGGTGACGTGATTAATAAGACATAAGCCTCTAACACTGGGTGGAGCTAGCGGAAATTGATATTCACTTCGATAGTAAATCCACAACAAACGGTTGAATTGCCAATGTAATGTCAATAACTTCCAACAACTGTTTGAAGCTCTGTTATAACAGACTTAACTTCTGTTCTTATCACAGTTTCACTCTTCCTCTGCCTAATTTTTATAAATTGCAGACTGCACTCAAACTCAGATGATGTTAAAGGCAACACAAAACAGCTCATTGTTACAATCATCCATTTCATTACCACACACACAGAAATTGGCTGATTAGAATTCACCCGTGATCTTAGTACAGGAATAGAAAGATTTACCTGTGATCTTAGTACAGGTGTAGAAAGATTCACCCGTGATCTTAATACATCTCTCACGGTTGACTGTGAATCGGTTAAATTGTTGTTGCTTCTATGATATATAATAGTAAAAAACAATGTATAGCTTTATCTAGATCACCCTTCGCACGCCTTTTCTATGCATTTATTTCAGTTTGTATCGTGTGGTGGGCCTAAATAAATTGTTCATTGGATATGGTAGAGCTGTGTGCATACGAAAGAGAAATGGAGCTTTAGTTTTTATGAAAGCAAAATAGTATATGGAGCTTTAGTTTTTATGAAAGCAAAATAGTATATGGAAAATAGCTTTGATGTTCACAAACTTACACAAAATGCGCATATTCAGTAGAATTCGCATTCAGTTAAGTTTCTAAAAATCCCTAAACACAAATATTTATATGATTCTTCAAACATTTTGGTCTTAAAAGTTCCCTCCGTAATATTTTCTAATTTTCCGCATGCTCGAATATTCCGCTTTCGAAATGTATTCTGGGTTCTTTTTCTCTGTACCGAATTTGTGTTTAAATTATATACATTGTTAAAGTTGCCCCAGGATTAGGATAAAACAAACATGTATTGTGATAGCTTAGAAAATGAAGTAAACAAATAATATTTTATTTATTTACTTCATTCAAATAATATATTATTTATTTACCATCCTCGAAATCAAGCAAAGCTATGGTGTCCTTAGCTTTTGAAGTGATGCATATTTTATTTGCTAGTTGATAATAATCTTTCGTTGATCGTCCCAGTTTACCCAACTTCAAAAAGAATCAAGTGTTTAATTTATTATTTTTTTATTTCGACTTCAAAGGTTGCAACATGTATAATTTTTAAACTTGTGAAATTCTGTCTTCAAATTCAGTTTTGTTTGTTTATATAAAACCTTCAATGTCCTTATTGATATATCCTCCAGCTCAACCAATGGGATAGCGTCCGCTATTTTGAAATTCTATTCGCATGGATAAAAATTAATAGTTTCCTAATTTACCTATATCGAACTAGTGAGCTCCTACGTCAGTTTATTACTCCATTGACCTTCCAATGAAATAGACGGAGCATTTGAACGGAGTTGCTTCTGTAAAATCCAGACGTGTTGGTGACAGGAGCTTGGAAATCGACTTGCGTCGAGTGGCTATTGAAGCGCAAATCGGTGTTTTCACAGCGTTCGTCACTGAATCCTGCAATAGGATTCGTGCTATCTACCAGTACTACGTGACCTTCAACCAGATCTGCAAACCGAGCGATCGGAGGAAATAACTTTAAGCTGCGCAAACATGCTCCGTCTATTTTGGTAGAAGATCAATGATTATTAGCATCTTGCAGTGGCTTGGCAATATAAAATTTAAATTTTCCAAGGTCATAACGTGGAATAGAATTTTACCAAAATTCAAAGTTAAAAACGGAACACAACTTCTATAGTAGCGGTAATTAAGTAAAAAAAAAAACAAAAAAGCGCTCAAGACCGATAGCAAGAACTGATTTCAGTATTCAGATGGAAAATGTGAACTCTAAAATTTAACAAAAAATGTTCGATGTTAAAAAGAGGTTCGATGTTAAAAAAATGGTCGATGTTATAAAAATGGTCGATCTTACTCGTTACACTGATTAGCATATTATTATTTTTTGGTTTGATACACAAATCAAAATATGTGTATGATAGTACTATCGTTCGTTAATTCACACACACACTACCATCGCGAGGTTTACTTTCTTCAAGTAAACACGGGCCTCACGTCCCCCGAGATATCCAACTTATCTGTCCTCTCTTCAGTTTTACCTTCACCATTTCATATGCTTTCTTTTATCCACCCTCGTTATATTTAATTTCTTTAAAGTAGGTTTGGTTCATACTGTGTTTGGCGTAGCTTTGGGGCTCTTGCTCCATTAAAATTTAATTAACCCACCACATTCATGTACAGTCGCGGAAAAAAAACGAATCACCCCTTCTCATTCCAGCAATTTTAACAGAAGAGAAAATTGAAAGATAGCGTTTGACAGGAACTACCGTCTTCTATAAACTCAAATGCATAAAATTTGCATAAGGGGCCGTGTTTATATTAAATTGAGCACCAACTTCATAATTTCCAATGAAAACTACCTGAACCTATATTTTGATGGGAATCGATTCAGAAGGTCTTCTAAGATGACCATGAAAAATTTGAACTTATTACAATAATTAGTTTTTAAGTTAATTAAATTAAATTGTCACCATTATTGCGATTTTAGGGGGCAACCAAAGGTTTAATAAACGTATGACAAATCTCGGATAATAATTCTTGGATCGTTTGCACGCGCTGACAAATACGTTTGAAATAGTGTTCAAATTTGAAATTCCGGTAACTATAACTACAATTAATCTCGATCTACGAATAGTGATTTTCAATGTGGAGAGGATACCTGAAATTGACTGCAAATTTAACATTGATTATCTCCGGATGTAAAGATAATAGTCATGAAATTTCATATTTAGACTAATTTAACGATGCCGAATCTGATTTAAGGCATCAAAACATGGTGTTTCGATTGGGAATTTGTTTGTGAAAACGGCATCTAATGCATTTTTCTGCATTTGAATTGGCAGAGGACGTTATTACCTATTGAATGATATCTTTGAATTTGCTTTTCTATGAATAGTGCTAGAAATAAAGGGGGTGGTTCACTTTTTTCCGCGACTGTATTTTTACCGCGATAAGTAAATAGAATTTTCCAATCACGCATGAGATTTTTTGACTTACGTTTAAAGTTCATATGAGTATACATAAATTTCTAAGTGCATCAAGAAAGAAAATTGTTTTAAAGAGGAGGGATGTACACGATTTTCTGTTTTGTAAGTTTTGCAAAATGCCATGTACTTGCAAGGTCGCAGTCGAAGTGGTAGTGAATGTAGTCTCTTTCTGAACTGCAGGTGCACATTGCACTTACTTTTAAATTGAAAAGTTTTAAATACGACGGAAATGAACCGTGGCCTGTGAAGAATGGTACCAGTTTTGAGTTCTGATACATAAGGTCGGTGGAAATCTTCGGGAGAAATTGGTAAGTGTATCTACTTTTGGTAGAATCACATTCAACTCTGCTTTCCATTGATCTAAGACCAACGTATTAATTGAACTTATTAGTTTGCTTCTAGGACGATTTAGATTATTATTTGATGGTAAATCCTTTTGCTGCATACTTCGCAACTAAGTCTGCTTGTTTATTTCCCTAAATATCTGTGTGAGCTTTAATCTAAGAGATGTTAATTTTGGGTATTTCAGTGGCTTCAAGCACTATTTTTCATCAGATTGATAATTTAGTTTTAGGGAACAGATTACCCAGAGCGGTAATACTTGATGAACTGTCTGTCATGATATTCGTGGGTACTTTCTATGAAACATAACAGCAGTCAACTTTCTTAAGAGGAAGCAATTCAGCTTGGTATTCCGAGTTACAACAATATAAAGTGCTGGCTAAACTACGAGAGTTCGGAATCCACAAAAAGTACTTATACATAAGTATGGCCATTGAGTCTTCGAGTCCTCCATATAAATTGATGTTGTGATGGTGGGAGAGGGTGGTCCTATAATTAATTGCATATTTGAGCGGAATAGGAGAGTAGAAGAAATAATTTGTTCACAACCTAAGCAAAAATACCAGTCTCCAAACAGCTTAATGTTCTCCTGAAGTTTCAAGATTTTTGAAATAGCAGCTTCCTATTGGATAACCAGATGCAGGGGTACAATACCCGTAGGTATCTGAAGCTATGCCATTGATGTTGTTCTGTACGCTCGAATGATCAAAAGAGTGAAGTTCCTTTGAAGACTATTTAGATGGCTTTTCATTACTACAGTAGCATTCATACCCGAATCAAGCTGCATAACAAGCCGCTCTCTCTATTCTGTTACGCACCAAATTTTCAAAATTGATGGAGGAACATCCCAAGTTTTAGTAGTGAATTTCATGTCTCTATTTTAATAAGCGTGTTTGATCGCAGGTACATAATATGTGGAATCCATGTGAGTTATTCGTCAAAAATGACTCCCAAGTATTTTAATTGCTTTAGTATCGGGACATTAGTGTTTTCAAATTTAAATATAGGTTTGAATTTAGTTTTGTCTTAGATAGGACTATGCCTTTGTTTTCTCCTGAAGGAATTTTCTTATATTTGGATGCTAAAGTATTAAGAACATATTGAAGAAAGGTTTCTAATTCTCTACGAGTAGAGCCAGTTATGAAATCGTCTGGAAATGCTTGAGCTTAAATACAAATCGATACTCAACATTTTATCGGGGGTGATATTCCATAAAATAGGACTCATGCAAGAACCTCGAGGACTTTCTTTTTGCAGCTTTTTCAATACACGAATAACTACGTATTTTAAGACAATTTCTCTGTCTTGAAGATAGCTACACATGATGTGAAGGATGTTACTTGAAAATTATTCTTTTCAAAAGCTTGTTGATAAGGAACAGCCATCATAATGGATCAAATGCACTTCAATGGATATGGTAGTGGTGTACATTTTGAATCAATAATTCCACTTTTGATTTTCATTAGGTTATTCTGGGCATGCTCTGTTAATTTACCTTGTTGGAAACTGATTCACATTCATCACATATTTTGTTCTCAGATTGTGAGTTATTCTGGTTTGCAGTAATCTTTGGTTTGTCTTTTCCAAGACAGGTAGAAGAGAAATGGGTATAAATGATTTTAAATTTTGAATATCTATTTCAGATTTGTTGATTAAAATAATATCATCCTTTTAGAAACACTGGTAAGTATTGGAGTCGTAGGCATGTATTATAGAGTTCTAAGAGAAATGGGGATCAGCATTGTAGATTATTTCTTGAATGTTTACATCAACACCATCTAGACCAGGAGCTTTTTTTATTGGGTTTTCTCTATACGGCCACTTGTAATTCATCTATGTTAAAAGGAGGTTTATCTCTATTATCACGATTTATAAATAGGTCAGTGTCGATGTATCATCATTTCGTCTCATGGAGACATGGTGCATTTCATCTGTAGAAATATCATTCGGAAAATTTATGTCTTCAAGTTTATGTAAGATATCATCTACTGTATGAGTCTGTTGCTGGGTTGCAGAGGATGGCAGCTTTAAATATTTTTAGGTTGGTTAATTTAAATTCTTTTCCAGAAGTTTGGTTATTTTCTGTACAGAATGTTTTTCTCGTGGTTTCTTTTCATTCCTTTATTTGCATTTTACATAGAACTTTTTCTTTCTTATATACTTGTTGTAATTTCTGTCTTTCCTTTTCAGTTTCGTTTTAGCTGGATCTCCCAAGGGATCTGACCTTTTTATCACTAATGAGTCTTGATTCTACCATTCAGGGGAGGAAATTCTACTCGTTTATGAAATCTTATAAGTATCTTAACACGCCAAGGTTATGGATCCAATAAATAAAATAAATCGTTAGCAAATAGATCTCTTCTGTTTTCTTTAATCTTTAATTTTATCCAAAAAGCTTTCTTAATGGTGATAATAATGGTTTAATAAATGGTGATGACCACCAAATTTTGTTCCAGTTTCCTGAGAGAATAATGTTTTCTGTCTACAAAACACCAGAAGCAGAAATTTCTGTTAATGTTTCTTTGATGTCTTGGGATGAGAGAGGGTACACGGATCCTATGTACACACCATTGCTGTTCCAATGTTATTTAATTATAAAAAAATAACGGCCAATTGTGACTATTGGTTTCACAGTCTTCGTATTTATTGCAATTGTCGCTAAATTATAGGGTGAATTAATAGTTTTTCAAGGATTTGAAAATCCTATACGATAACCAATTATTTTACTTTAGCCTCTTGTAAGAGAGCGATATTAATTTTCAGTTCCGTAAAAATCAACGCTTTATTTGACTGCGGCTATGCGGCTTTTTCGAAGGTTGCGCTGTCTTGAAGCCTTGTTATTCACTATATTGAAGCCTTGTTATTCACTATTGAAGGGATCGTCTCCTGAATTCCTAGGCTTTGTGAAGCTGTATTTTTATTTTCTAGCCATGTTTGTAGATGGTTTCAGGTGTTTGAGAGCAGGACATTGAGGAGTTTGACATTTAATCTTGTTACTGCTGCGACCTGTGCTGAAATCCTTGCCTTCGTTTTGATTGGATAGTGTATAGTTAATACAATTCTTCTCTGCTTCGCAATCTTTTCGTTCGTGATATCCACCGCAATAGTAGCAATTTGGTATGTTCTTGCAATTATAACTCAAGTGACCAATTTCCTGACAGTTATAGCACCTTATCACACTGAAGTACTTTCTAATGTTTAAAGGATGGAAATCAATGAGACAATGTTACAATTTTTGTTAATGTTTGGACACATTCTACATTAGACAATAACAATGTTTGGATGATCTTAAGATCATTTCATTCGTTTATATTTTCTTCTGAAATAAAATTTCGTACTCCAAAAATAATTGTTATTCGATTCCTTTTCGATAGTTCTCTTGATCGCTAATTTCCCCCTTAACTCTACAATTTCGTTAATGTGGGTTTTAAGATGGTATATATGAATTTCACTATGAACTTTAATTAATAGTTCTTGTTTCTTGGACAAGAATATGATTTTCTCTGGGATCTCTTTTTCATTCTGAAGTTCTGAGACTTTCTCAATAAGGGAACGAATTTGATCTCCAGACCTATCGCCGTTTTTACCTTTGGTATTGTGGAAATATCGACTTTAACCTTGTCCACGTAAGAAATGTGACCGTTGGTTATTGGTAGATCAGGATTGAGAATAGTTTTATCAAATTCTTCTTTCCATAGCTTGTCCTCTTCTAGGTGCCTCTGATAGCATCAAATTCAGTCCATCGAACAAGTTTAAGTTAAGGTATTGTAGGTTCTCTATTAATATCTCCTATATCGTTAAGTCCAGTATTGAGAAAGGAACTGTTAGACGTTGGTATTTTGTGAAAGGCAAAAATATGGCTATTTAGAAAATAAGGGGGCAGTTGGAAACCTTTAAAATTTATGACAGAAATGCTTGGAAAATTCAGTTGTTGCCTCTAAACAGAATAATTGCGCTTTATATTGATCGTCATTTGAGAGTAATTAGTATTTTTTTATTTGAGTACGCCTGGGCAAGTTTTTCTTTGCCCAGGGGAGGTGCCAGTTTGACAGATTAGGACCACTTTAGACTGGTCAACTGTCGCTAAAAGACAGCAGTTTTTTCGCTTGTTTGTTTTCAGTTTGGGGATTTTCTCCTTTATACGGGTGAGAGTGGGAATGGTGGTTTTCAAGTTTAGAACCCTTCTCTGATTGGTCAGTCACTTTTTGTCTCCGATGTGGTTAGGAAAGTCGATTCCCTATGATCGGAGTTCAAAATGCCGACGAACGCTCCAAACTTCGGGAAATCAATTCAAAATCTGCTCATGTTTATATATGTTTAAGTAAATTGATAAGGAACAATCTCATGAATGTTGATTTCAGCATGGTTTTATATGAGTGAGACTTAAAACGATAACTCTAGGGAAATAGAATCTAGATAAATTGTTCTGGGCCAGTTCAGTGACCAAGCAGGTCAATGTAATTATTACACTATTTTTTTCCAAATGTAAGATATTACTTAGCTTTTAATCCAAATGAGAGGCGATTCTGTTATCTCTCCAAACTTCCACACCACGCCAACGCGAGGTTGGTTGGGGTTTTGGCGCAAGGGCCATATTTGGCCAGCCAACGAGAGGACATTTGAGGTCACGACAGATCTAACGTTCACCAGGCCCCGTATACACGACGGTCTTTGGTTGGATCGAGTTTCGAACTCGCAACTCTCCGGTTGCTAGTGCTGGATCATATCGAAATGGCATTGAAAAACGATGACTTCCTGGAATGCAAAAAAGTTGCAATGTGTTCGAGATAAGATTCAAACGTTCTCTTATAGCTTTTAGAGAGAGTATTGATAAATTTCAAATTATTTTTTAATGTGAACTAAAAATCAATATTAATTTTCCTGAAATTCTTCTGCCAAAGTTTTCTGATTCTTATGATGAGTGATATTCATTTAAATCTCAATTTGCGGAATTGGTTTCTCACAATAAATAATTGATAGATTCTCAAATACTTTACTACTTGCAATCGACATTATTTAGGAATGATACGCCAGTACAGACAACTGATGATTTTTTATGTTTAAAATTTTAGATAATATATTTGAAAATAAGCAATTAATTGTTTATACTCACATATATAAAATTCTTAATTTGGAAAAAATTGGTAATGAATCTTCAAAAAACTTACATATTTTGAGCAAACTAGCGAGGCATCTCAGATCATTGAAACAATGAGTTAAGATACTAATCCATGAAGTAATCCATTTTAATAAACGTAGATTGCCTAAAGTAGATAAGCTAGAAAGCACTTCGAAACACTCAAACCTCTAGCAATTTAACTGGAATTATTTTATTGGAATTTTAAATAAGCAATGCAAATTCTCAAAAATTTGCAAGGCAATTATTCGTTACCTCAGACAAATTCGAAATTTGCAATGCAAAAAAGGAGAGCCTTACTTTGCAACTCTAGCATTGCATCTAATTTGTGCATATAATTCAAAGGCCATACCAGCATAAAGAAATGCTAATTTTCAAAAAACTGAAGCAATACACGAGACCATGAAAACGTTGGGCTTATGCCCGAATTGCTTAGGACACTCCCATAAATTGCGAGTTGTAAATCGCTATTCGAATCTGCAGATTGCTCGAAAAAATCATACGCTACTTTATTATCCACACAAACCAATGGTACCGGCTTCACGAATTTCACAAGAAGCTCATAAATTCTCCCACTATCCTTCTGAAAGGAATGTCACATCCGGGGTTGAAGATGAAGAATCTCGAGTGACTCCCAGCACTACTGGTTTGTTGGCAAACATTCGGGCAGTTCTCCTTTTGGCAGCAATTATTTACATAAAAAACATTATCAGACAATAGTGACCATGCCGAGCACTTCTAGATTCGGGGTCCATGGACCATTCCATCACAAGTGATATCGCGGACATCTTAAAACTGAAATGGGAAAGAGTTTATGCACCAGTTTGCGGATTTAATGGTTCTCTCTCTGCAATGTCCATCAAATCTAAAATTAGCACGGTTCTATCCAACAGTTGTGGAGATTCGTACAGAACTACTGACTTTCTTGGTTGTTCTGAATATAACAGACGCCACTCCATCAAAATGCTTGTGGTGCAAAGTTTAAATGTCCCAAGATATCAAACTAACGTAAAGAGATTGCCACAAGCCTGAAAAATTTCAATTAGTGTTGCGGTCGAACTGTTCTAAGAATTGTTGTGAGGCAACAAAATTCGTGTTGATTACAACCGTCTTGCATTACTGGAAACAGTGTTAAACTGCATTGTTTATGGTTTCATAGACAACAATAATATTGGTGTGACACATTACGATATTTTACGGGTCGATACATACATAAATCAAGCACTTGAACAATTTGGAGAAATCGAAGCAGACCAGTCTGTAAATAGTGAAAAAGCGATGTCTGAAGAAGAGAGATGCACGACTCAAATCAAAGATAAATTTCTCAGTGAGTATAAATCTGCTTTAAATGAAGCATCAAACTTTCTTATGCCTCCTCCATATGTACTGAAAGAACTTATATCAATAATATTCGGTCAGGAGTTGAGGACGAAATGTTGAGAAAATAATTACGACAGCAATTTATGAAACTAGTCCGAAGAGGAACGACTCTATAAATGGTATGCGAGTCATTCTCTATGAATGAGAGATATTTGTGTAGAGGTAACACAAGATGATTCGGTCAGCATCATGATAGATCAAAGACTTGGCCTTATCATTAGAAAACTTATGTTGCCAATAGTATGATTTCCTTTTAAGACAACTCTGAATGTAAACCCATGAATTTTGAACTGAATCATCATTGACAGTTTCTTATTTTTTCGAAATATTTGTCTAGACATTTTGTAACTATGTTAATTTAGGAAATCTTTTAGAAATTGTTGCAGTTTTAATTTCTGGGTTATTTTTACGTGCCCTTATGCGATTCTTTTCAAGATGCAAAAGTTTATCATTGCTGAAAATGTCATAGAAGTGTTTAGTAATTTGCAATTACATACCAAGTGGCATTTAAAACGTAGGTTCTCGTCTTTTAGTTAAGAATGAAAATTTCCCGATCTGTAAATGGTTTTTGTGTAGAACTCAGGTATTTAAGTATTTCAGGTGGTGATGTCCTGATTACAGTTGTAACTGTCAAAACGAAATTCTACATTAAAACGGGTAATTTCAAGATTTATTCTGCCCATGGAACTTATATTCTGTGAAAATGCAATTGTATAGTTATATGAATATTGATATATTTCATGTACTCGGAACTTTGTGTTACCTTGTAATTATTATTTTTATTTTCTTCTAACATTGTTACTAATTTGAGCACTTCATATTATGATTTGTTTGTAATTGGGAATTGAATTTTTGATTTAAGATACATTGTACTGAATGCATGTAATCAATCAACGTGGTGTAGTATGTTGGAGCTTGTGAGTTCGAGCGCGCGATTGATGTTTTATTTTAATTTTCTTCGTTACTATATATTGAACGTGCAGGTGGGTAGTTGAATTTACGTCTCACTGGAGTACTACAACGGGATCAATACGTAAGGGAAAAATCCAAGGACAACAGCTTGTCATTTTGAAGCACGATCAGATGACGAGTTCAACACCTGAGCTGCCACCTCACTCCCAAACTTCTACACCACGCCAACATGAGGACATTTGAGACCAGGAAAAATTTAACTTGCAACAGCTCCCATGTACACGATGGTCTTTGGTTGAATCAAATATCGAACTTGCAAACTTCCTGTAGCTAATCCGCGATTCTAACAAGTAGGTTACCGTGGCCCCCTATTGTGCGTGCAACTTTTCTGGTGCATATTTTAAGTATTTAAATTTAGCCTTAACCGTAAAATGGAATTCTGAGTGTGGAAGGATGATAAAGAAGAAATATACTTATCAGTAGCTTTGAATTCCAGTTTTGCTTCTAAATGCAACATTCACTATACAATTCACATTAGAAACTTGTAGGATACTTGAGTCTTTCCACAAAAACAAAGGCCGATAAGGGTTATTTAGGAAATATGTGAATTTCATATAAAATCAACACTATACATACACTCCTCGGAAATCTCTTAACGCTCAAAGGGTAAAAAATTTAAATTCTTGCTCATTTATAAACCTCAATTCGAAGAATAAAACCAAATATTTTGTTCACATGTCAGCCACAAAAATCTGAATACAAATTTGGAATTGATCGAATTTGGTGCGAGTAGGAGTGCAAACACCAAATTTCTCACCTTATTTCTTACTTTCTTTGAATATACTCTCTTCTTAAATAAGTTACTGAGGTGGAATTTCGCATACTCTTGAGTGAATACTGAAACACTGCCTTCGAATAAATTAAATTTGCACCACCCCAAAAATATTTTACTTGATGTTAGAATTCACATATATGCAATGTGAGTACCCGAAGCATTCTCTGGTAGTCTTGAAAGATAAACTTAGTTTTAGGTCTCTTTGACGCGTGAGATAGTTTCATTTGATTTTACTTCCAAGAGGAAGTCTGACTTTTATTTGGAATTAAGAATAAAACCCAAAATAGCTCCTTCAGAACTTTTAAGGTTTTCGAAAACGTTTAATATACGAATCTCCATAAAAAACTTTTTATCTGAATATGATATTCAAATTTAATCAAGGTGTGTTATTTTTAGTCTGTTCCATATTTAGAAGATCCTATTACGACATGGAAAAACCACACATCCGCATTGTAGCATTGCAATAGTTCTATTTATTTATAAAATCTGCGTGATTTTGACATAAAACTAACAAATCAAATTTTCGGGTCGAGCTTTAGCCTTTCCTTTTTTATTATAAAACAAAATTTCATTCACTATTTTGAAAATGTTTTCTCTGGTTCGTTCAATAGAGGCCATGGAACGAAGTTTAAGGTCCAGTATATTCGGCATGATTAAGAACCCAGGCAGTTCCAAGACAGTATTAAAAATTTGATTATTGACGCAAATATTGGTAAAGCTACAAGTCCAAATATTTGGATGTTCGGTAACAATTGAAAAAGGATATGTTAACAAAAGTCTTAATGAATACGAACATGGCGATGGTAGAACAAGAAAATGGAGTTTTACCAAGAAACAATGTTAAACTAATCAAATGAAGAGGTTCACTCTCACTGGGTACTTATCTCGATAAAACTGGATGTCAACAAGTATCCATCTAAACTAAAATTCCGAGATTCAATTTGATGTAAACGATAAATTAGTTTATTGCCAAATAGTGATAAATGAAAGTAGTGGACAAACGGTAGTACAACGTATGCCAGAGACAAAATTGAAAGGTATAATTTTGTTCTGAAGATTAAAACTAAATTATAATATTTATAAAACAAAAATGACAAAACAACCGTCAAAATTTGACACGATACAGAAAAAAGTTTATGAATGAGAGGGATTTCAGTGTAAACAAACCAGACAAAATGCAAAGATTTTATTTCATCTAACCAAATGCTCTTGCATAATACATATCGGGTTACCTTAAAATATACCTTATCATAATTTTCGCGATGTTCGACGTTTAATCTGATTAGAGTTGATTAATCAACCACAGTATATCAATTCCGAACTCATTCTTTGGAATTTTTACTGGAGAAAATCTGAAATGGTGTTCTGTGAGAGGGTGACTTTTCAATGAAGCTCCTGGGTCGAAAGCCCTCTGTCTCCAGATAACAAAGTCCTTGTGTTCCGGATACGTTTAGGTTATCAGAAACTTTCAATGGTGTATCAAAGTCTTGGGTGTCAGGTTATCAAGGAGGTTGCAGTTGCAGTTGGTGTGGTTGGAGAAGGCGTTACAATGAGTGGTAGTCAAGCCCATCACTCGTGAGATCTCAAAATATCAGAGTTCAGAATACCTGAGGCTACTGCGGTTGAAAGTAGTATTAAAATTATGAATTAATTAGTAGGCTTGGAATACTACAAGATTTTCCAAAGGGAAATTAGATTTTTTTAAAAACAAATTTGAATTTTAAATCAAAAGTATGAGTTTAAGTTATTGTTTACATTTTAGCATAATTAATAATGGCTCTTGGTCTGTTTTTGTTAATTGGTAGATGATGGTCATATCTGGGATCTGCGCTACAGCTGTGTTTTCATTGCAACGAAAGAAGAAGATAAAAGTTTTGCTAATTTTGCCAAAAATTTCCTTCGAGTTCTAAAATTTCTAGTTCTCTTATTTTGGTATTTCGGTAATACCATGAGCTGTCCATAATGATTCAAGTTTGTTTATGTGGGGCTTAGCTGCATATCCTCAGACCTGACAGGCGTAACTAACCACTGGGAGGGTGAAATAGTGTTCGAAAATAAGCCAAATTGAAGCCACATCCGGAATAACTACCAGAAGAACGTTTCACCGCAGAAACAGCCGCTACCTACAACCAACTAGCTTAACCCTCCTGGTGGTTGTCTCGAAGATCTATTTTGCCATTAGCAAAACTGACCAGGTCTTGATGGACAAGATATCTCATCATTAGAAAAAAAACTGACCTCGGATCTCGTCATCATAAAATAAGTAGTACCTTGACAAGGTAACTTACTATTAGCAAAATTAGTCAAATCTTGATGACGTGATATCTCGTCATTAGCAAAAATTAGTCAGATCTAAATGGACAAGATATCTCGTCAAAATCACTTGGAGGGTTAATAGAAAATGCCTCTCATATACTACCCATCGCTCGAACTAACCCTCTCTTAGCGCCTAGAAAAAGAGATCCTAGAGTGACAATTCAAACAAAACTATCCACTGTAACGGTATAAATAGGCCAATTACATATACTTAACGGTATGTCTTTAAAGCAAAGCAGAGTGTAAGGTAACTTGAATTGTAACTAATTGCTTTGAAATTTTCAAATATTTTACTACTCTTTTCGTTAATTTAAGGAAAAAGTAGTCTGATATCTTCACAGTTAATTTATTCTCTTGCATGATTGTTCGGTGTATTGGATAAATGCTACAACTTGATTCCATATTTTAATTAACTATCAAAAGGTATTTCCATTTATTGGGATCTTAATTAAAATGGAAATAACATTTTTTAATTAAGTTATCTTTTATTATCTGATGAATTTCAACTTTAGTTGAAACTGTTAAAAATAAGTTTATTAGAAATCTCGAGTCTCTAATTATGCACTTTGGCGCTATGTATTATCCTACCTTGCGAAAAATATTTTTTGACATGAATTGAGATTACATTCTTGATTGGTTTCATTTGTCGCCAAGCGGTAAGTTTTTGCTCCACTAGCTTTCTGAGGGGTCCACACGCATATATTCGTTCTGCAAACTGCAGTCTTCTCTGCATAACTTCTAACTAGTTTTGATCTTTTTGACCAATATAATCTTTTCTAGTATTCTTTCAACCGATTAATGTGGTTATTTAGTCAATGTGCGTGGTAAAAGCAATACTACACTACTCGGAAATCTCTTGACGCTTAGAAGGCAAGGGCTAATTTAAATAGACCATCACATTCTTGAATCCTTGTGTTAAAATTGTAATTTTCTTTAGAGAACTAGATGTATACTTTCTTTTTCTTGAGGTTAAACAACGAAGTTCATGGCAGTGATAGGTTTTTAGTATATTGCTTTTTATCCGACTTGGGCAAGACGAGCAAATGATTAAAACAAGGATCCGCCCTAAACAGCCTCAGACTAGCATAGAGGGTGACCAGGAGAGGCCAGCTCAATATTGCATTTCCAACAGGTCGGGAAAAACTTTAAACCACGATCAAATGAAATTGATCTATAATATGCTCCGGCCAGTTTAGAGATGGAAGTCTGTTGACCTCTTCTTCTCTCCAATTTGAGACCATTTCCAGTATTTTTTCTGTTACCAGCTATAGATGCTATCAAATTTACTCCAGCTGGCATGTAGTTTTAAATTGAATCCTTATAGAATTTTTTCGATCCTATGATTCGATATAGTTACTTGATTATTGAGTACAGCTTTCAATGATACTTATATGAAACACGAAAAAAAGTTATGGCTAATCGATTTTAATCGTCTTGTAATTAAAACTATTTCAAAATTTAGAAATGCATTGCAACGCTACCAGTCTTAGCTTAACATTGCATGTTCTGTTTTAAAATTGTTTTATTGTTAACATCATTGTGCATTTGAATATAAAAAGTTGCACACCTTATTTAAAAACGGGTTTCTTTTCAAACCATTATGTATTGACTAAAGACTTAAGTAAAGTTGGAAGAAATATACAAATAACGCCAAGAAATGAATGAACCCATGTCTTGAGCGATATTTGGAAGAAAATAAATAATTTATTAAATCTAACTCCTTAATAATACATCTACATCATGTAAAATACTGCAACATATAAATTCAGAATAGCAACTTAACAAGCGTAAATTAAATTCTGATCATTGAAAAAATGCTGAATTCAGAAAAAGGAAAGATGAGCAAGCGTGTCGAATTTTGTCTTTCTGAATATATTCAGAAATAGAGGAATTTGAAAAAACACGAACCATATTGAGATACTACAATGATATAATTAGAAAATGAAAACATATTTATAGTTCAAACACAGAGTATTTAAATTTAATTCTGTAAGAATAATTTTTTGGAAAAATAATTTCTTTTCCAACAATACTGGTATAACAATCTGAGTTGCAACCGTAATCGTAATTTCCCTCGACGTTATTTCTACGGGGATTTAAATTGTCTTTAGATCTCTCTGCATACCCATGAAAAACTTAGGGATTGATCCCGGACGGTCGAAAATAGCCCATTGTGTTATTCCAGTGCGGAGCAAATTTAACAACATACCTGTTTCCTTCACGAATTTAGATATACTTACCATTACGAATTTTCAAGTGAAATTATTACTAAATCTTCCACTGAATAATTTAACAGTGGGGTTATATACCAGCACTCGCCCCATGTTGACGATGTCCTTAGCAAAACGATATCAAGTTGGTGTCTTGAAACAATCTGAAAATTTCTATCAATGTTTTATCCGTAATACAATGAGGCGTCTCTTCGGCTTTCTGTTATAATATGGCAGTGGTTTGACTACTAAAAATTGAAATATAGGATTAACTAAGATTTTACCAAAATCCGAGCTATTTGAGTACAAAGTAAAAAGATCACAAGAGTCGATTGCTAGGAAACTGATTTCAGTGTTCATGGAATATTGATACAGAACTGCCATAATTTTAACATCAACAGTTTTGATTCGCAATCTTTTTACATCCTTAATGCAGATGAGTATTTTTCCAACTACTGTATTTTATTACAAGAGCCATGTATCAATAGACCAAATGTCGCCTTATACTTTTCTTCTGAATTAAATAACTTTATGACTTTTTCTTTCAATAAATATATCCTATATTTAGATGCCTTTTGAATTTTTGCAGTCAAAGCACCGGATCTATCCAATTTGCTTTTTCTATATTTTTAAGTACATTGGAGACTGAAATGAAATATGTTTCCCCGGAAACGGTATTTAAGTAAAAATTATATGCCATTCTTAAAACTTAAAAGCCCTTCTATGGAAAACCTGCATTAAAAAAAGCTTACAATCGTAGAAGCATATTGAAATGTTATTAGATAATGGTTGAATTGTGTTTTGAAGAAATTCGGCAAGAAAGCAGAAATAATTAAAATACAATAATGTGTATTTTTAAATACTTACCTTGACCTTTAGTCTTGATTAAAACGTCACGTTTGTAAAAAAGTTAATGAATAGGAATGCTTTTGCCTACTAAGACAGTGTTGAAAATTCAGATTTCTTAAGAAAAATTATTTTTTTTTTATTTTAAAATTTTAATTTCTTAAGAAAAATTATTATTTTTTTATTTTAAAATTTTAATTTCTTTGTGAGTTCTACGTTTGTTATATACATACTCAATAGGCATATTTTGATTTTTAGCTGATTAATTTTATACCTGTGCAAGTAAAAGTGCTACTAAAATAAACTTTATGAGAAGACTAATTTTACTACTATATTTAATAATTTATGCTACTAAAGTGTTTGGGCTTTGACAGCCCTATATTAATCAGATGACTGATTCAGGAGTGAATTAATAACTTGCTTACTAAGTGCAAAAAATTGCTTGCTTTTGAAAGCCTCTGCACTTTTCCGTCATCCATCCAAAACCTTTTTGCAACATTTTCTCCTCATTTATTCACATAATTACAGAAGCAAGAAATGGCGATCGATTGAAACTAAATGGAAGATTGAATCGTCGAAAGAAACCTATTCAAGTGTTATTGCCAGATGTGATCACTCGAAATCGCAAACCAAATTCATCTGTTGTTACCAACCAAGAACCTTGAAACAAACTCTTTCGTGAAGCAGTTTTTCCTTACGTCCATTATTTTGGTTTCGAGTCAATTGCCATGGAAACTTACATTTATGACTGTAGTTGTATGTGTGTGGGGGAAGAATATCAGGATTTTGCGAAAGTAAACAGAAAAAAAAATTTTAAAAAGCCTTTTTGCCATCTCGTTTTTAATGCGTCGTTCTGATTGTTTTGTAGTTAGTATCATTGCTTTTTATCTTTATGTTTCAGAAATTTGATATTTCCGAAGACTATAAATATGTTTGATGAACAATTTATGTAACAAAACTGAAATAAACTCGAAATCGTGTTACTAAGAAGGTTAGATTTCTTCTTGAGTAACACATTAGTAAGTAAAACTTAAGGAGTTAAAATTTCCCTCCTTCGTTTTCTTGGAACTATGATTTTTTACTTCCACTCATAAGCCGACCACTCATTCTTATTGAAATATAATGTAAAACATTTTTCTAGTATCAAACTTATTAAATTTCTCTTGTCAAAATTTATATTAATTTATTACATCTTGCAATGATGTTATCGGTTAAACATTTGCCACTCGTACAAATTAAAAGGTAGGGTGTCGTGGTGGTACAAGTGCGTCCCTTGAATATATAACACGTCTCTGACTGAATTATATGCTACCACCTGTTCGAAATGCTTGAAGGAGTCTTATAGATTAGTTCCACCAGTAGAGCACTTCGAATTTCAGAAAGGAAGTTGCGCAGACCAAAGAAAGGTATGAATGAAACATGCTCTTCCCTTACTCACATTGCAAGTAAGAAAACAATCCATGCACTTGCTCCACTCATAGCAATTAAGGTGTACGTATACACTAGAAGATTTTTTTTAAATTTTGACTTTAAAAATCCAATTTTTTTACAATGTGTCATTGGTTCGTGCTTAAATTCATTTTAAGTGTGAAAAATTCAGATTAGCTGATTATTAATTATCTAATTTAGATATAATTAGATAATTAGCATGTTTTTTGAACAGTGATATCTCAAATTCTAATTTGTTCAGAAAGACAATTCCTGTTGGAAATTATTCATAATATTATTCTTCATGTTTTCAAACTCAATTAAGTTATTAAGTTGCTAGAAAGAATATATTTTTTTACAAATATTTTCACCAAGGAAGTCTAAAAAAATCAAGATTTTTCAAGAATTTCAACATTCAAAAATGAACTTAAAATTCATTTCTTAACTAATAACTTTGACTGAAGGTCAAAACATCCACTGTATTATACAGAGCTCACAATTGCCCCACCTTACCCAAATTCAAAACTTCAGAGATTCTAATGCAAAGAAATCTCTCCCTTATCTTATTGCTTTTCATACTTGGTGAAATTTCTCTGAATATAACGAATAAATTACATTTTAAAATGGAAAATTAGATCCAAGTTATTTTAATGTTAATCATAAACAAGATAATTTCGTCTTCTTATCTGATACCCCTTTTAGAAAATATTGAGATCGTCATACAGCATGTGCAGTTTCCTACTTAGATACAATCTTATTAATATCTTTTAAGAGCACAAACTGCCAGCGGAAAACGAAAAATCCCGAAAAACCAAAGTACGCAGATCTATCTTAAATCACTTTCCAACAGTATTCGTTTCACTCATATGAAAAAGCATTCGTTTGATATTCTTTCAAATTAATAATAAAAGATAAGTGATTCCAAAGCAGGACAATTTCCGTATCTACGTGAAATTACACAACCTGAAATTTAATATTCAAACCATATTAGAACATGGGATATCAAATTCAATTAATTCATTTCTAATCCTACAAAAAAAGATTTAGTCAAATATATAATCGTCAACTTTTGCCCTGTTCTTAGTCATATAATCCTGCTCACACCTATAAACTAAAAGTAAAAGTAAGCATTAGGACATCTAAATTTCCCCTTCTCTCTGAAATTTCCATTACATTATTCACTTCACACAAATGGAAAAGATACTTTGCTTGTCACTCTTAAATACATACGAAAATTAAGATTCTAGTATATGAAAATTTCATTACTTAACCCTACAAGTGGTTTCAGTGAGATATCTCGACCTTCAAGGTCTGAAAAATTTTGCTATTGACGAGATACCTTGTCAATATATTGTCGATTTTTATGATGAAGAAATAAAGATCTGATCCGTTTTCTTCTAAAAGCGAAATGATACCAACCGCCACCAGGAGAGTTAAGTGAAATTGTTCTAAATACGAAAAGGATTTTCCACGCAAACAAACAAATCAGATAGAAATTTTACTTCCACCCTCCAAATGCTTTCTCATCGGAAATATCGGGGGTACCTCAAAATGCAGATTATCGTAGTTTTTACCACATTTGGCGTTTAATCTAATTGACGTTGACGAATCAAGTACCATACATCAATTAGGAATTCTTCGTGGAATTTTTATTGGTGATGTGATGAAACCGTATTAAAAGATAAAGCAAGTGACGTCACGTCCTGAATACGCACAGGAAGCACGTTCTCCCTAAAACAATTACTACCACCTGCATCTAGTTTGACAGAAAAAGTATCTCACAACAACAAAATTTCAGTAAAGATGAAAGATGATAGAAAGCAAGTCCTTTCTAATCATAAAAATGAAAATTTCTGGTCAAATCATCTATCATCCTATTTTTGCAATACCCTCTTAATGCGCACTCTGTGCCCTATGCATAATTTTCAATCCCTCATTCAAAATTCTTTTGATTGTGCACAGTTTCGTCAATATCTATCATAATACAACTCAAGAACGCAAAGCAAGAAACAACGGAATTCAAACATTCACTTCGCGTACACACGAAAACGAAATCTTTAAGGCCCGGTGCACACATCTGATTTTTAAACGTACGGTGTCGCTGCGCCACTGTAAGTGCGGTCTGAGATACAGGAGATCAAATAGTGTCGTGCACACATAACCTCCGGTGATGTTGTGGCGACGTATGTCCACTTTACGTGCAATTTGTGCCGTAGTTCCCCACGTCGCCGCAAGGTAGCCACGCATGCTCCTCCGGTCTTTCAGTACCTTGTTCACTATTGTGCGGTGCACACAAACATTATTTATAAAGTAAATTCGGTTTATTATTTTATATGAATTATTAATATTTTTATAGTAATGGCGGTAAATTTTGAGGATTTGGATGTAGAATTGTTTATTGGCGAAGTAAAAAGGTATCATGTGTGAAATATGGAATATCGCTGCAGAAAATTATCATGACCGAACAAAGAAAATATTATCATGGGTTGGTGTTTTTCGGGTGTTTTGTTTCCAATGGAGATATGGAGAATCTCAGCCGGGTGTTTTGAGACATAATCTTGTCAGTAATTTTTTCCGCAAGCTCATCAAATGATCGTCACTCATTCGGAAGTAATTGAAAACTTTTCTGGGTTTTCTCGTAAATCCGCAAAAGATGTATAAATCACCTCTTGTAAGTCTAAAATCAATAAATGGATGTATCCAGTAAACGTCTGTTTTGTTTCAAAACATAATTTTGTACATCAAGTAAGCGAAACAAACACGTTTCCTTCGATAGACATCCATCGCAACTGGCTGCCAAATTAGTATAGACGTCATTACACGGTTGTGTGTGCATAGTAGTTGGTTACGGTGACGTAGCGGCGCCGTACGTTTAAAAATCGAATGTGTGCACCGCTCCTAACTCTTACAATTATCCATTTTCGCTAACACCCAATCTCTCAGTTTCCACGAAACGAATCGAAGACCCACTGAGCGTTTGTTTTCGTTTGGCCTTGAATCTTGAGTGATTGAAAATGATACATCGGGGACGCAGAATACGTGTAGTGGTTTTATGAATAGGGTGATAGATGGTTTGACCAGAAATTATCATTTTTATGATTAGAAATGCTTTATCAGTCAACTATTGCATATCAATTTGTAATTCATTCTTTAGAATTTTTATTGGAGACGTGAAATCGTTTTCGAAAAACAAGTGAAGTCACGTTCGAAATACGTGCAGAAAGGACGTTTTGCCGTAAAACACTAACACCACCTACCCATCTAGCTTAACAGTAAAAGCCTCTCATAACATTAAAATTACATTCAAAATTGGGAGGCAGGTAATTTCTTTCTAATCATAACAAACGATATTTTTTTGTCAAATCACCTATTGTTTCATTCAAAATAACCTCATACGATCAACAAGAGCACTTTGCCCCTTGCGTAATTTTCATTCACTCATTTGCTTGCGATTTTGTCAACATCCATCAAAATACAACTCAAGAACGTAAAACACGAAAACTCAAATAACGGTCAACGATTCAACCATTCACTCCAAGCACAACGAAAAAGGAGTCTCTAACTCGAACAATTATACCTTTCACTAACATCCAATCCCTCAGTTTTCATGAAATGAGTCAAAGATCCATTCTCCCGGGACCCCTCTCTTTGAGCGGGAAAAATCACTCCCATTAACGTTATGATGAACTGAAAGGTATGCTCACTCCACAGGTACGCTTAGACAACCCACCGTGAGACGTCGCCTCCGGCAGTTGCCCCAGGCCGCGCGGAAACGGCGACAGGAATTGTGGTCGCAGACTCATTGCCTGAGAGGTGGGCTTCACTGTAGGATCCGTGCTTCTCGCCTCTGCATCCGCCCGCACCGTGCAATGCATCCCCGCCGTTGGAGGTGGATTCGCGGCATGCTGTGAGACGCTCACCGCTTCCGCGTGGATCGGGTTCAAAGTTTCCGCTTCTAATTGATGGCGATTTTATGTGTGTGATTCACATTTAAGACATAATCTCATCAGATATCCTTCATTCAGCATATAGCGTCAATGAATCTTTGAAGTTTCAAATTACTGTTTGAGATAAATTCTGTTTCAATGAACCTTATGACTAAGGATGAATGAATATAGTTGAGATGTTTGATTGGCAAGTTATCAAGTTACTATAGATTCATAGTTTAAAGTAAAAATTGTCAGAAGCTTTTTCTAAGACATTGAATGTTTTAGTGAAAGGACCAAATGAAGAGTGCAGTGCTGTTTATATATTTCTATTTCTTCCAAACTTGGTAATATGGTTTGAAAAAGTACTAGAAAGTTAATAATGATAGACTATATTTAACGAAATACGCAAGTTAACCATATTTTTTCAAGATTCTTATAACTAATGATCAGTTGCTTGTTTCCACAACAAAATTCAATGTGTTACAAACAATTGGCTATCCAAATCAAAGTTTTAAGTTTTCAAAAATATTTAAGCATATTTTGAATCCAAACTGAGTAACTTTGGTAAAGATTAAGCAAACCACATTTTTTAAAACGCAAGCAGAGAAGATAACATAAATATGTAATCTTCCCTTCCGTTGAACCAGTTAAAATCAACTGTGAACTTTATCGAGATTAACCATGCAATATTTAATATATTCGAAGGAAAGAAACTAGAATTCTAAAAATTCATTCCCTGTAACTCTTATGCTCTTTTCTTAACAAGAATGAAAGATAATTTTAAAGCTCCATTTATTTAAGTTACATGCGACAGATGAACGTAACAGTTTTTATTTCTTGATGATAATGACCAGCCTGGTTTCAAAGCTGTTTTTAAACATTCAAATATAATCAGTAACAAATTTTGGTTTTAGATTTGGCAGTCAACCTAAGCATTTTAAAATTATAAATTTCCATATCATGTATAAGTACATGACTTAAGTAATTGACTAATCCACGCTGATACAACTGACGAAGTGTTCCCGATTTGCTTTTGAACAATGCGTTTTTTTCCACCGGACTATAAACTGCCTTCTCATAACAACCAACTCATCTCTAGTCACTGACATGGAACTTCACTGAGACCGAACATTAGCTATTCCTATAACTCATTCAGTGCATATAATTGCGGATTGTGACTTTCGAAGCCATGATCCAGCAGCACCATTATAAAAATCAGTACCATAACGGAGAGTACTTGATCGGCAGCCGAGGTGCACCCATGCCGCTGACGGAGCAGTGGCCGACGGCGAAGGAGGTACCAGCTCCGATGACGACCAGGATCACCCGCTGGAGGCACAATCACTTGTTGATAATCTTAGTCGTGCTCGCCGCTCTCATGCTGCTCATGGCTCTGATATCAGGGACGGTGCTCTACTTCCACTGTAAGTAAAATGACCTTTTTTTTCATCTATGCAAGTTGGCAGTCGATTTTTCAAAGTTATATCTAAAGATTTTAATTCAGTTTAATGAATTAAGTTCTTATAGATATAACTTTTTAATGAATCAACGCCTTTTGAAGAAAGCTATTATAAAAAGTTTAGAAACTTTATGGGCCTTGAAACTTATTACCTTATGTGATTGTATTTTTCACGGGACAATAATCTAGTTTTCTTAAGAGGTAGAAGACTCCATTATACATCTCACAGTCCATATAGAATACTACAGGGTGTCCTAAAAGTTCCCGTACTGACGATTCGTGAATTTATTATAAAAAAGAACAAACTTTAAAACAATTATTTTTATGCTATTGGGGAAAGCACTTTTAACATAATGTAGGAATAAATTTGAACTCACATTTATAATACATGTTCAAAATGTCTGCCCCTTTCTTGGAGGCAAATCTGAAGTCATATTTTTAGAAACGCGTTTCAAGATGCTGGGAGTGACTTCTTGTATCCTTTGAGTAATGGCAATTTTCAGATCATCTATTCTTTGGAGATTATCTTCATAAACTTTGTTCTTTAAATATCCCCACTGAAAAAAGTCCGGGATACACAGATCAGGGGAACGAGGTGGACAAAGATTTCTTGAGATGAGTCTATCGATAAAAAAATCTTGAAGCATGCCCATGGTTTCATAACTTGTATGGCAGGTTGCACCGTCTTGTTGGAACCAAGAATCTCGTTCATTCACTTCTAATAATGCAACAAATTGTTGGATAAGGTCTCTGTATACAGTGCCATCCAAAGTTGACTCGAAAAACAGAGGCCCAACAATCCTTTTGCGTGATAAGGCACACCAAACGCCAACTTTTTGAGAATGTAAAGGTTTTTGCATTAATGAATTGGTATTTGTCGTCGCAAAAAAGCGGGAGTTTTGCGCGTTCACATAACCGCCTAAATGAAACCATGCCTCATCGGAGAAAAATGTTTTGTCCAAAATGTTGATGTTGCGAATAAATCTCCGGAACCATAAGCAATAATAAAGCCGCTTCTCATTGTCCGGTGGCCTTAGTTCCTGTAACATTTTTACACGATAAGCACGAAAATGCAAAGCTCTTAAAGCCTTATGTGTCGATCCACGTGATGTGCCCATTTGTTGCGACAAACGCCTCACGTATTGATGAGGAGATTGCGATATCCTTCGTTGAGTTTCTTGCACAAAGTCTGGTGTAACGTCTTTTGGTCTTCCACTCCTGTGTTTGTCTTCCACCGAACCTGTCTCACGAAATCGCCGAACGAGTTGATATAGCGTATCTTTACTATTGCATCATCTGGATATTTATGTCGCCAAAATACATTCTTTACATGATTTACATTCAAATTAAGCCTCAAGCAGCGCAATTCTCTGAATGCGTGATAAACTCATTTTGCAATGAAGAACAAAATGACATTGAACTTTATTATCACACAACTTAAGCGAGAAGAAAACCAAACGATAAAAATTAAAGAATCGATGAAATTATAAGCAGATGATAAAATTCAATTAAAAAAGACACAGGAAAATAAATGTTTTTAAATTTGGAGTACGGGAACTTTTAGGACAATGTACTAGACATCATAATACCGAATTATAAAATGTTTTTATACGATGGAGCGTTACTATATGCCTGAAAGTGTTGCATAACCGATTTAAAATAATTCAACTTTTTCGATTTCAAAACCCTCTAATTCTATCTCTGGGAAAGAAACCTAAATTCCCTCGCCTATTTTCGATAAAACTAAACCCTGTTTGTATGAGTATATATTACACATTGCTACGTCCCTTTCACGAAAAAGTCAATTTTGTAATATTTTTTGGAGAAAAACTTATTTATAAGTATAATTTTATTTAATCTATAAATTCATACTATTATCTCATAGTATGAATTTTTATATTAATTACACAAAATCGCATTAAAATTATGGATAAGTTACTAATTATATCAAAACCCTCAGTTGAGTCAGAATGATACTTGATTTCATAGTTTGATTTACTAGTCCGTATGAATTTTAAAACATTGAGATAAAAGTTTGTCGGTCTTTAGAAAACAGAACTCTTTCCTAGAACTTTCTATGCTGATCTCTCATTCAGAGATGGATCATACTTATTCGTGATATTCTTTTAATGTTGCTTGTCAGCAACATTAAAATAATATCATGGGCAACAAAAGAATATACAAGGACAGTATATATATGAACATCAATAAGTATTCGTGTTTTTTTTGACGCCGACCCAATTTACATAAGCAAAATTTACAACTCTATTCATAGATTTAGAAAATAATTTAAGGCGTATGCACGTTATTTTAATATTTACGTGGCTAAATGAATGACATTTATCACAGAATATAACCCCCCCAAAAAACGTTAAACTAAAATTTTAGTACCTTTATAAAAAATTTACTGCCCACAGTATTTCAGGAGATACTAAATTTTCCACTACTCATCTAATAACAGAAATGTTACAAATAGAAAAGCACTTACATATTATTACATGTATCAATCACCATAATGGTGATTGATGTATTGGCCACAGTGCTTTTTGTATTTCATGGTAGAAGTAAACCCAATTAGTCAACAAAGGGGTTTACGTCATTCTTGTGAGGTAACCGCATATTATTTGCATTAAATGACTCGGTTTATAACCGTATTTTTGTAAATGATCATATCATTTTGTAGTCTACTATTTGAACACAGAGGGATTGTTTGTTTCTACTCATAAAGAATGGTGTACACAATAAATGGATACCGCCAAATACTTGTTTTCCTAAGCTTTCCTTAGTTTGCTTGAAATAGAACTACAACTTGATGAATCGTATTTAAAAAACCTCGATAGAACTTATTTATTTTCTTCTGGTTTATGAAAAGGAGAGCAATCGTTGCTTCTGTTAAAGAAAATAAGACGATAGTAATACAAATATCAATTGTTTAAAAGGACGCACACAATACCGGTCTCGTTTAATCATAGAAACAAATTTATGTTATGTACTGTTTATAAATAATTCTGATTATTCAAAGATTTCGCAATGCCATCACCAGTTGTTTTCAAAGAGAAAAAACACAAATACAAAATGCGGAAAAAGAAAGAACGAAATTGTACAAGAAATGTGTCAAGTTATCTTAAGAACTGTTTTTTCTTTTCACGTCTTGGTATTTTCTCTGATTAAGCGATAGAAAACGGAGAGATACGTTGTTCGCAAAACACCAAGTTCTATTTAAAAAAAGGATTGAGTGTTTTGGAAGGACTGTTTCTTTCTTCACGTAAAACATTAAAGAATGTTTTCGCAAAACCTTATGCTGCTATAATTCGGGGTTTTATTTAAATCGGTCACTCGGTAATTAATTAGTATATAGCCTTTATCATTTGAAAAGATAGCTCTTAACATTTGATTTATGAGATGAAGCATGCCTTTTACTGCTGAAATTTGAAGAGCAGGTGATCCAAGAGAACTGTTTATATGATTAAAATTCCAAATAAAGTTTACATTTCTCCATCATATAATCAGGCAGGTTCTAGTATTGTGCATATAAATTACTATTTTATAATCACTTTTATATAAAGGTTAATATTTATATAAAGGTTAGAATTTTTTACCCTAATTCTTTAGTAGGCAAGTATGCAAAATTCTACTTTTCTTCCTCATATTTTAATTTTCGTTGTATTATATCATGTTAAGATTCCTTATACAAACTTTTTTATAATTACATCTCTAAGAATCTAATAATTAACACTCTGAGAGGTCACACACATACTATATCCGTTCTGCAGCCTGAAATCTTTCCTGCGTGATTTTTAACCAGGTTTGACCTCTTGAACTAATATAATATTTCCTAGAATTCTTTCAACCAATAGATGTGGGCACTTAGTCATAATGTATAGTGTGGTATGAAAGTAATACTATATTAATAGGAAATTTCGTGACTCTAGAGTCAAGATTTCCTCTTCAGTCCTTCGAATAAACCAATTATTTGCAACTAATGAAGAAAATGTGTTGACAACACAGGGAGTAATAATTAATACCTGGACATGCGGATACAATCAATAATTTTAGATAATAGTACGAAACATTCATAAAACCGTTTTTAGTTACATGATATATGAGAAATACAACCACAATTTTAATTATTCATTTAAAACACAATATCAAAATACAGATAAATATAATAACTCTACCTATAATAACATATAATCAATGACATTTTAAATGCTGTATGATCATTTCTTCACTTTGTCAAACTATGCTGTAAGGAGTAGAAATTGAAATTACTTATTTTTTCACTTGAAGTAACAATTATGAAATTATGGGAGTTGAGAATTGTAAAGCACTGAGCTTCATCGTGGTATTGTCTCAGCTAAAAATTAATTAAAATTAAAGAAACGTAACAAAAGGTAAGGTGAATTAAGATTTTTAATGTGCAGATAGTAGGTATAAACTCAATATCAAAATTTTAGGGTCACTTCACGCTAAAAGAAGAGGATCAATCCAAGTAAATTTGAATCTTTTAGAAACTGACTAACGAAGATTCGAGAAAGCCGCTGCTATAGTTTGATCGTCCTAAAACCTTTTGCACGACCTGTATCCAGAGCCCCCTAATCTGTTAATCAGTGAGCCCCGGATTTTTGGGTTTTAAAAATCTTCGATTAGGTTTTTCTAACTTATGTTTTCTAGGTTTTTCAATAGCTATTTTAGGTTTTTATAAGTTCTAACAAAAATATCACTTCTCATCGTATCATCGAAAATTAACGAACTTTTTTTCATTTATATAATAACAAATTTAAAACACGCACTCTTTTTTTTCTCTTTTTGTAAATAACATTGTAAAATTTGCAATTCGTCACATGGATCTAGTGGAACGACAACCAACGTACGATTTGAATTTGATAGTTAATTGATTAACTAAAAATAATCAAACGTACTTAAAAACAGGTCAAGAATTTACAATAATGGTTAGGATTGTATTTTTTAAATGTAGCAAAATTGGAGAAATACGTGACGTTGTTAACTGAATAAAAATTCGGATTCAACATCTGAAACAGAAGACGGATTATAATTATTTATTAGTGTGTGTGAAAGCAATTCATTTCCAAGTCCAGCCCTGTCCTTGTGATTGGCCCAAGGTAATCCTTTTCAACCCCATACCCTTTTACATTTAGGTTAAATTACACAGATCTAATTGAGCCCTAGCGTAGCAAAAATATTTTCAGAGCAACAAACCAAACTAATTTTATATGAACGAAAATAATTTCTACGACTTGTGTGACATTGAACAATCAATTACATTGATAAAGCCTCTGCGATCTTCAAATAGAATTAGTTCCAGTCCTGAGAAACACTTTTTCAACAGAACATGTCAGCAAGCGGGGGGATTTCATTTGAGAAATTTCGATGGCCATCCTCCTTAGATCGTTTTCCGCGAATCCACAAAGAACTTGAGACACGTTCTCAATTATTTTGAAGTCAGTGCCTCTTACTAGACAACCTCTTAACTTCATGATTCTCCGCTACCGCTCAATTGGCCCTTGTAGTGCCATGATGGCTAACGTTCAATTGGCCACGCATTGGCGTAAAATAATAAATCAATAAAAATATAAAAACGAAGAGGAGAAAAACAAAAATATTGAAATAATTTTTTCTTCGGCATTAAATTAATGGTTATAAATGCGGAATAATCTATGCTTATGATCAATATTGTGGCGTAGAAATATTTCAAAAGTCGAAAGAATGAAATTTAAAAGGCATATTTGCAGGAAAGAGGAAATACAGCAAAGCATAACAGAAACGGAATCGGAATAAACAATGTTATATACAATATTGAAGGTCGTTTGATTTTTCCGAATTGGTTTCAAGAAGCTTCTAGAAAGTTCTGATACCATTAGCAACACGACAAAATAAAGTGGAATTAAAGTAATTCAAGTATAAAATAAGGTAAACTAGACGTTATTGTCACCTCTGACAGTTATTGACACCCTAATATTTAATTTTAAGAAATAAGCTTTCATGCCAATGTTCAGTTTCAAATAAGGGCGGAAAAAATTCCTTTTGAATCATAGACGTCAGTTGTGTTAAAAGATTTTTTAACTGTAAATATCAAGAAAGGTAATATAACCGTAATCAAGAAGTATACAAACAAGGTACTAGTTAAGAGGACGGTTTCTTCTGTTTTTGTTAAGAAAAGAGCATGAACATGTTTTGTAAGATAGATTAGCCAGTTTCCTTTGATAAGTCCATTTATACTGCAAAAATAAACTAAGTAAGAATGAAGGGATGTCATTAACTGTGGTGTCAATTACTCATCCATAGGGTGTCCATAACCGATTTTGCACTATTTATTCTCAATATATTGCAAAATACCTTCCAGTGATAATTTTGTATGAAACCTTTATTCAGCTTAAAGTAGAGTAATTCAGGAAAAGTTACAATGAATTTCAATTTAATTGAACTATTTTTACTATTTTTTCCATGAATTTATAGTATAAATATTCCCTTAAGGGTGTCAATAACTGTCTTGTTTACCCTAGTTAAAGGAAAAATATCCTCTACAATTAGACAAATGTAATTTTGGAATTTGGAACTCTTTCTGCTATTTATCGTTTAAGCAGTCTGTTATTTATCACCTGCGTGGCAATATTGTCAAGGTATCAACAATTATATATGCAACCGAGACATGTGGCAGCAAATTCTGATACACAAAATACTGATTTGTTCACATTTCGCAAGTCGAATTGATTTGTAATTTCAATCATTTCACCCTTGTGCCTTATATTATTTGATTAACAAACTGAATGACTTCAATGTCTCTTGTAATACATGGTGCTGCTTTCTCGATGGCGAGCAATGTAAATTAAAATTATTATCTACATTATAATTTTACTTCTCAGGTAAAGTCGCTTAAAAATCGTATGTCATGTTTTCTAATATTTGAAGGGTTCGGGCAACACAGTAATAAGCCACAGAAATATTTTTCATAATGAAAAAAATTAAAAAAAAAACTGTTCAAAAGAATCCAAACAATTTCTGATTGTTTCAATGAGTGCTTAATACTCGAAAGTTTAAAATAATTTTGCCTTTTGAAAAGCGGATAAACCGTTATAGTCTAGCTAATTTTTTAAAACTTGAAAATTGCTTGCTTGAAAAATTTGTAGTGTCTTATTATGTTGCTCGAAAGACTTCAATTACACATAATATAAATTTGAATTCCTATTCACAGCTAAAATTGCAGCTGAAAAATTATTCCTTGCTTTCAGGAAGCTTATTTTTCAAGAAGGAATTTGTGTATTGTTAAAGGAGAAAATTTACTTTTGTTGGTGTATAATTAACAATCCTCCTATTCAAACTAATTACACATTAGGCAAGGAAATACTCCATACCGCTTAAACAAGGAATACTGCATCGTAATTAAATTTTGAAGATAAAAACTAAAATCTGCTCATAATGTTCTAGTATAAATCACTTCTTGGTAGAAAGAACTAAATTTTAAGTGTTGTATATTTCGTACGTTTCTATAAAATATTAGGCAATTAGATGTATTTAGTGTTAAAAGTGTGTAGTTATGTTTACTAATTGATCTGTTTTCGTTTGTAACTAAGTTGTTGGGCACAAGCTGTTCTTAAAGAATAAAATATTACAAAGTTACTGTAAATTGTACAAAGGACATTAAAATTGGAAGTTTCGAACTTTTCTCGTTTTGGAAATTTTTGGAATTGTATATCCATTTCAAAATTTCTTAAAAAATTTATTTTTAAATATTTAAAATGTGTAAAATTCTACTGTATTTTAAGTTGCTAAAAATCACTTTTATCGTTGAACAAAAGTGTGCCTCATTACTTTCAAGTCTCTCTGGTTTTTAAATACTTGTAGGTTAGGTAATTGGAATAAACTTTTTATCGAAATACCAAATACAATAGTAAGTATCCGGCATTTTTCATATTAAAATATAATGCTCTTTTATTCGAATTTCAGCCACCTGGTTTTCAAATTATTCAGATTCACTCATTTTATTTTTGTAGATTACCGATTTTGTCGTTATTGTTCAGTTAAATAAAAATAATACATATTTGCTCATGCTTTACGTTTAACCGTTGCATTGATATGAATGCAACAAAGAACGGAGAAGCATATTGTCGTGTTTCTTTTCAATGAACTATTCTAAATCTTTGTGAATGAAAAGTGTCCCTTTTTCTGAAATACTAGTTAATGAGTGTATATGGCGAAACAACTTTAAAATGAATGCGATATTGAAAACTTCTATGTTGATACTGAATATGAATGTTGCAACAATGTTGCGCATTATGTATAAGGAGCTTTTTCTGTCATGGTAGATACAGGTGAGAGTAGGGTATTTTTTAAAACACGATTTCAGAACGTCACCCATAAAAATTCCAAAGAACGAATTCTGAATTAATAAAACTAATTGATTGGTTGACGCTGATTAGACTAAACGCCAGAAGTCTCTAAACGGTGATAAAATACATTTCAATGTAACCCCTATGTGTATTATGTAAGAGCATTTAGGTAGCGGAAGTATGCATAGCAGCATTTGGAAAGACGCTTCCTGCCTGGTTTGCTTACATTAAAAATTCCTCTCATATAAGGGAATCACGACAATGATTTTGCTTACAACGACAGAAACGGACTCAAAATTTGAGAAACTTAATTTCTCCAAAAGAAACTACTATACTTTATACAGGATGGACTGGATCGTGGCTGCACAGTACTCATACCACGCAATTCCTTCTCGAAAACCAACCCCAAAAAGAGTTATTCGTTTTCCAATTGGACGTGGCTTTCCAGAGATATTCACAATGAAAGTTTTATTGTCACTTCTGGTTATTTGAAATTTCAACGCTAAACACGCCAAGCTATCATTTTAGCCTAACTGGGGTTGTCAGTTCCTGAGAGTGAATTCGAGAGTGAATCGATTAGCACCTACGAAAATACAGCAAAGATGCATATAAAAATCTGAATATGTGCATTAAACTATCAGTTGTAGTTTCACTTGAGTTCATCTCCGGAATATTACATCCAATTGAAAAATGAGCAACATTTTTACGGGTTCGATTTGACAAGAAATCTTTTGGTTTGATTATTGTGCAGTCACGATTCTGACCACCCTGTACATTGAAGTACTTCTATCCAATATACCGTAGAGGGCAGAGTAACGGACTAACAACCGAAGGGTTGCGAGTTTGAATCCAACCAAAAGACCGTCGTGTACATGGGGGCTGGTGCACGTGGTCTCAAATGTCCTCACGTTGGCGTGGTGTGGAAGTTTGGAGAGTGGGGTACCAGCTCAGGTGTTACCTCGTCATCTGACCATGGTTCAAAATTACGAGGTATTGTCCTCGGATCTTTCCCTTCGGGATTGATCCCAGACCGTCGTCAATAGCCCATTGTGTTGCTCTAGTGTGACGTTAATTAATTACCATAAACTATAGAACGGTTATGTAAGGATATAACATTTATTTCCTTCAATTATATTAATAAGATTTGTTCTTCTGATAGGATATGTCTATTATCCGACGAATATGTAGCTATATGTCCTGCCGCTCCTATTTCTGAGGTTATACACCCATTTATACTGAAGGTTTCTAAATTGAATCATAATTTCTGAAGCCATTATGATAATTATATGCAGTGAATTGCGTTTTCACATTTTATTGCTAGGTTTCTTGTATTCTCAAATATACTTTCTTATAATTTTAATATAATTAACTACAAGATATTTGAAGTTAATTTAAAATTTTTATGATGAATGACTAACATTTCATAATTTTCAGTTCAATTTTATATAGTTGAAATCGAAGTCTCAACTATTATTTTCTAAAATATAACACGAATTCAGTTCCTGAAAAGATTTGCACTTATCAATTTGCCATTCTGCCATGCTACTTACTCCTTTTAATGTTTTAATTTTATTTCTTTCTTTATTTGATCCTTAAATAAATCTTAGTTTCTAAACTAACTGAGCGTTTACATTGATTATTAATACCAGTAGAACTATGCATTTTTTGATACCCTATCATAGTAGAAATAACAAACTAGTTTTCATACTGAAAGTTCAAATTGCTGTTTTGCACTCGAAGCGCCCTCATTTTCAGTGCCATTAATGTTAAAGTACAAATTCGAAATGTGTACTCCTTTTGTTTCTTATTTATCTTAAGTTATAATTAAGTTAATCAATAATCTTATTAAGTTATTTGAAAAGTAAACCACACATTTTTTCTTGTCGCATTCGGAAGCAATTGTGAGTATTAACAAATATCAAAACTTAAATCAAATAATTATTGAGTTTATTATCTATTGCAATATAAGTCAAGAATGTAATGAAATTACCTTAATATCTTTTGTTAGTAAGTATGCGTTATCTGTGTTCTATGTATTTTAAAAAATATAATAGATTTAAAAGCGTTCGTTTTTAAATACAGACGATTTATATAGACGATTACAGACGATTAATAATACGATTATTTTAATATACAGAATACAGATATACAGACGATTTATTTTACAGTAGCGTAACAAGTGAATTTTAGTTATTCAATTATTTTGTACTTAATGGATAACATCACTAATCTAATGTAGAAATGGGAAGACAGAAGAGCATGATTGCTACAAACGTGAACACCATGCTGGCTTTATAGCAGTCTTGTTGTTTTTCTTGCCTTTAGGAAATATAGAATAAAGATAAAAGAAAAGAAAAAAACACTGCTAAAACGATTGTGATTATGTTAATCTTTATGAAGTGTGAAATTCTTTGGAACAACACACATTTTGATAAATTTAAGCAGGTAATATAAACGATGTTGACTAGAAATTAATCTCTTACAAGGAACACGTATTTCTTTCTAACAAACATGTCAAATATACAAGGTTCAGTGGTGAACTTAAACACTACTACAATAGTTGACTTTCCATATCATAGTATGTATATCAGTGCAACTCATCTCATCTACCAAGTACTTTTTGTTAGACTGAAGTCGTAGTGCCAGTCTAGGTTCTGTTAGTTCTAAGTAATAATTCTTAGTAATTAATCGCATTATGTGCTATCTGCCATAACAAAGTCATAAATATGCTCGTTAAGTTGCTAATGCGACCAACAGTAATACTTAACTGTAATAATTAAATAATAAATAAATTCCTAGTATTGCTACTAATGACTAACCGATCAAAACAAAATAGAGTGACAAACTGACTAAACCAACCAATCTATGGTCTCGTGTTTACAAATGAAGCAACTGAAAAACGAGGTAATGGTGATTAATTAACATAGCATTGGAGCAACACAACAGACTATTGGTGACGGTCCGGGATCAATTCCCAAGAAAAAGATCCAAACACCGCCTAATTTCGAATCTCCGTCAGATGACGGTCAACACCTGAGCTGGCACCCCACTCTCCAAACTTTCACACCACGTCAAACGAGAGGACATTTGAGGCCAAGACAGAAAAAACGTGCACCAGCCTCAGTGTACCCGACGGTTTTGGGCTGAAAAATAAGGAATGGTTATTAGAAAAAATCGTTAAGGATTTGTTGTCTCATGTTTTGATCCCTTATTAGAATTGTCTCTTTTTACTATTGGGTCATAAACTTAAGTTTTACTGATATCATGTATTTACAAACTGTCAATTTCATATATCTAGGGCTGGGACGTCGATTTATTACCCGGCTAAAAATATTATCATATATTAGCCGGATTGTATGTAAAAGATTGCATGTTAAAACCGAGTAATGGTAAATGTGTTAATAAAAATTGAAATAGTGGATTAGTATCAAAGTATAGATAAAACTCTCTCCGCAAAAGTTATTGGACCCTGGACAAATTATGACCCCACTTTTGCAGAATTTAAAGATGGATATCACACATATCTGTACAAAGATGATCCCTATATACTATTTCCTATCATCGTAGGGCACAAAAATTACCAATGGTGCAGTTATATATATTGCTGTTTATTAAAAATGCCACCACACCAACATAGTTACAGCAATGAAATTAATTTTAGAGATGACATGTGATGCAATGTATTAATTGGTAATTAACTGTAAGTCGAAATAAACATGATAAAACCAATAATTTGTGTCTACATTTAGCAGATATAACTGCTTGCAACAAAGGCTTGAGTTGCGCAAAGAAATTCATTTGAGCATTTATACGTGGTACAATGAATAAATGGCTGAAATCACAAAACTATTAGTCAAATCTAACACACTAAAATCAGCAATTTACATGTCCCCTTTAGCAGTTATAACTGCTAGCTTATGGCATGACACTGACAGATAGAGAATCTGTATGGGAGTCTGAAGTCCTTCCATGCAAATTAAAAACTCATCTACGACGGATGATGACATTCGAGAAATTTTCGAGCAATCATATCCCTCACATGTCGATGGGGAACAAATAGGGGTAGGCCGAAGAAGAAGTGGTATGTACTTGTTGCCCATATATAAAATGTTGTACAATTCGGGTGCCCTTTGGACCTGTTGAAAGATAGCTCTTGGAAGGTTCTTCTGTGAGGGGAAAATACTTCTCGTTCAGAACCTCTACTATTTACTGCTGACATCATAGTATTTGCGAGCCGTATAAGTTAAAAGTTTGGATTAAATAATATAGCACCCCCAAACTTAGATCGGATGACACTCTGCGGTGTATCGTTCCAGATGGCATTCCCAGTTCTATCTACGAAAAACGGTCTGGTTGTCATGGTACACGAGATTGTATCTAGACTCGTCGGGAACCACAGGTCTTTCTGATTCAACATATCAGTGTCTTTGTTCTTGCATAATTGAAACACGCCGAACTATGAGCCCTCCCTGCAGCAATCATCAGTGAACATTACAGGTAATTGCTGGCAGACATCATCTCATGTGTCACCACCCTCTATTTTTCTGCAAACTTTGTATAGATATCTGTATGATTTATGAACACCATTCGTAGCAAGTGCCTATCTTCCCTTTCTGCCCTAGCCATAGATGTTATAGTTCCCTCACGATAAAGCATAGAACCTTCTTATGTCCAGGTCTCAAAGTGTGCATAGATGTACTAGCGCTTCGCCCACAGCTTGCAGCAAAATTTCTAGCAAAGTAATAATAACCGAATTCATAGACAAAATGTTTCAGATTTGCTTCATTTATACCTTCCGAATCGCATTTCAGACTGTATTGAGGACTGATTCTATTTGTACTCTCAGCCGAGATCTTAATCATTAGACTTCTAAAATAATCATTACACTTCTAAATAAATTATACTTCTGCCAAACTTCTAGTCAATCCAACTATTATTACGTATCACTAACGTATAAATGTTTTGGTAGTAATTTTTTGGACAGAAACGATTCAATTTTAGTTTGCCATATAATACAATTTGCATGTTTTAAAAGTAGCTTTAAGAAATTTGCAGGGAAAATATCAAACATAGTTTTGCTTCTTGTATCACAAAAAACTGTAATTGCTTCGGCTTAGATTGTATATATTCATTGATTAAAAACGAAGGCTTCAACTATTGTTCGTGTTTCTACGTAAATGTCTTCCAAACATATGCCAATTAAATAGTAAAATATGAAATATTCCTAGCTTTTTTCTGGTAACTTTTTGCTGCTTTCTATTTTGTTTTCTGAAGCCCTGTTTCTTTTAGTTGCATTTTTTCTAAAAATATTTCCAATATCAGAGCATCCACAATTAAACTAAGTAGGAAACAGAAGATAAATTTACTTTAAATAGTAGTATCAATGTTTTTTACCTGTTACTGAATGTAAGAAATACGAATGACTAAAATTCTAATTTAATGGGACTCTGCAACAAAAACGAAAGTTTGCAATATCAGTTTGTTATTCTTTAAGACTTAGAACGAATAAATACGTTTTTCTGCCTGAACTCGTATTGCCATTTACGAAGGGTCAGTATGTGAATTATTTAGATAGCTTTCACTCAATTTTTTCTATTATCTTAAGGCAAAAGTTGATCACATAAAGTGTAAAGCTTTCGTTTTCGCGTTACTGTGATAGGAACTGTCAGACGGTTTACCGATAACACGGAATAGAGGTAACTGAAATTTTAAACATCAATCTTATGAGTCCTAAATATGTAAATGCCTAAGTATGCAACCACTAATACATGTTTAAATGCACATATTTTAACTTCATAATGACAGATTACATCATAAAATACTATTGAATTTAGAATTTCATTTGGAAGAAAAAGCTTATTTTGAATTCGAACACAAATACACGACTTTCATATTTTGGCAGGAAAATTGTTTATTTTTTCTACATCTTAAAAGAATATCAAAATGCCATTGCCGATTTTCGCTTTTGTGATAGAACAGTAGTTTTTATAATATTTATATAGAAGACTTCAAGTTTTAGAAATCATTCATCCATATGTTAAGGATGTGATATGTATAAAAAAATTCTGTATGGAGATGGAGAGGTGGAGAAGAACCAAAGTAGAATCTGGAAACACAAATGCTTTTGTTGAAAAATTGTTTTCCATATCCCAGAAATGAGCGTTGTAAATCAACTTGTAGTTTAGAAAAATGCTACAAATAAATCAAGAATGTGTAAGTCTAAGGTAAAATGTATTGAGGAAAAATATTAAATAACCGCTCCAGGCGTGTGGTCTATTTACTGTATCAGTTTAAGTATGCGTGGTAGTAGTAAAAAGTAGGAACTAGTTTCCAAAATAAAGCTCGAAAAACCTTCCCTATTAAATAACTATCATTCACTTAGTAAGAGATGCTAAAATTAAGCAAATTTAAACTACATGTTCACCAACATTTAAAATTTTAAATAATGGACGGATTAAAACGAGTTATTTTGTGTATTACGTCCCATAATTATATGTTCTGTTCAAAGCATGAAAATAAATACCGGGAAATAAAGTGATGAAAATACACGTAACATACGAATATATTCAGTAAGGAGGAAATAAATTGGATTCTTATGAAACCACTAAATGATCATGGATTATTTCTTATTAAATATATTACTTCTGTTTTCTGCAACATGATGCCATTGATAACGTAAATGCAACGCTCTACACCAAGTTAGCAGGATATAGCATATTTCCTAATACACTTTTTTTGTATCTAATGAGAATATTTTCATCTGCAATTGCTATAGTATGTAACATACACTCTCCGAGTCCATTAAATTATATTATTATGTTATGTTGCTGAATATTATCTTGAATGATACAGCATTAATGTATCGCAATATGGGTATTGTCATAGTAGATGTTGGTAATAAATAAAGATTTTTATGCCCAAGCATTGAGTAAGTTCAATATCAAGGCACATATTATTGTATCCTGTGCTACATCATCTCGTAGGCCTGGTAGACGGGTGGTTAGTTCTCTTCCACTTGGTTCAACAAACTTTGGGATCAAATCCCAGTTTAGGCATAGATGTTCATAGTGCAAGGTGTTCTTTCTGTAAGGGCACTATTTTTTTTAGAATAATTTTTAAGTAAACCTTTTTTAATTTTCATTTTTACACATTGATTACGCAATTAATTTATTCTTAGCAATTTTTTTGGAATGGTAGCATTATTGAATCATTTTTTTCGAGAATACAAATGACAATGCGGTTACTGTCAATTGTGAACAATATTGTGCGATGATGAAAAATTTCTTTCTACCTGAGACTGATCGCCAAGTATTACAGCACATATGGTTTCAAAAAGATAGATCAATGTATCTCACAGCTCTTGCAACCATTTCAATAGTTTTTTAATTTTACTCTGGACATATTTTTTAAGCAAAATTTGTCTGTAACCTAAAACTGCTTCTTGATTTAAAGCGATAAGTTTATCTCATAGTTATTGGTTTCATAACATTCGCAATCATGTAGTTCTTTAAACTAAATTTAATCTTTTTAATTGCTATTGCATATTGTATAATCATTTTTTTTTCAATGTTTTCTTGACCATAAAAGTTATTTGTTAATTTTATAGATACTTTTACCACGAACCACCACCATCAAATACAGAGCAAATGCCTGCTAATTTTAGCCCATGCTGAGCTTGTGACAAAGTACTATTTCAAACAGATACTTACAGTGTGTTTCAATTTTGGCGATATTTTTAAATAAACGTAGTCATTGAAAAAAATCTGAACCCTACCCTTTATATCGAGCACTATTCATAGTAGAGCAAATTCAACGGTATCATTTAATATAAAATAACGTCCTTAACAAATTCACATGAAAAAACAAATTTCATAAGGACCGTCTTCATATCAGATTTTCCCTAAACAACAAAATTTCCAATGGCAACACTCTTTTTATATCTCTTAATCTGATTTTCGTTATAAAATTACTCTAAATATGGAATTTTATGAATTTACTATCATTATATCCGGAGAAATTCAATGTTAAAGCCATTGTGCTTTTCAGGGATCATCTCCACATTGAAGCTAGCTATCCGTAGATTGAGATTATTTTTTGTTAATCAAGTACCGTTCATTTGATACTTGACAGAAAGAATCGTACAAAGGCCCTTAAAAGAAAGGTTCCTTTTTGACATAATGTTTTCTTTTATAAATTCCAAAAGTTCAGAGATATGCTATTATGCGGTCAGCTGTTTATATAATAGTTTTCCCGTAATAACAGTAGACAACTATTACCAAATAATTAACAGCTATCGATAATTGTTATTTCGATAGCAGTAAAGCAAATTAATTAGAACTGTTAATAACACTTAAAATTAAATATTTATGTTGATTATTAAGTCAATAAGAATTGTTATGCTTCGTTTCTAACTGTTTGTGGTATTTTTTTATAACAAAACTGTTAATACTAGCAGCTAATTATGTCTCTTACCTCAGTTTCATTTACCACGGTTACAATAATAGTTAACACGGATATTGTAAAATAACAGTCTTGTCAATCTCAAAACTTATTAGCTGGCTATGAAAAATATATACCCCAAAACTAACGACTAAACAACCGATTCGTGAATGAACATATTTTAGCATTAAAGTGCATAAATATATTTATATATAATATTCGATTATAAAATCTCAATATACACTGCTGGCCACCGTAAATGCAACACCCTGAAGGAAGCATGCAAATAATATGAAATTTACAACATGCATTAGCGGAGGTGAGATATGCAAATGATTAGAATTTCAGCGCAGACGCACATCACGCGCGCCTGTGGCGCCACTTCAAAGCGCTATTTAAGGCTTGGAGATTTCGACGATTTCAAGTACGGCAATTGTGTTTTTCTTGTGGTTTTTTCAAAAAAACGATCAATTATGCCTCGTCGAAAACAGCGATCATCTTTTGATCAAGTATCCGAGTTCGACAGAGGAAGGATAGTGGCCTACCGAGATTGTGGATTATCTTTCAGGGAAATCGGTAGTCGTGTTGGACGAAACCAAACAACTGTAATGCGGATATGTGATCGTTGGATGCAGGAGGGTACGACGGACCGACGTGTTCGATCGCATCCACCTCAGTGCACCACTTCACGTGATGACAGGCATATTGTGCGTATGGCAGTGACGGATCGCTCAGCCACATCACGAACCATAGCACAGCACATTCAGTCTGTACCGCATCATCCAGTGTCTGCGCGTACCATTCGACGTCGTTTACAGCAGAGTGGTCTGTCCGCAAGACGTCCATTGCTTCGTCTACCCTTGACGCAGAACCACAGACGTTTCCGCCGCCAATGGTGCGATGAAAGAAGGATGTGGACGGCAGAATGGAATGAAATTGTCTTTACTGACGAGTCACGCTTCTGTCTGCAACACCACGCTGGTCGGATTCGAGTCTGGAGACACCGTGGAGAGAGGATGCTGAACAGCTGCGTTATGCACCACCACACTGGTCCTGCACCGGGTATTATGGTATGGGGCGGTATTGGATATCACTCTCGCACTCCTCTAGTACGCATTGCCGGTACTTTAAACAGCCAGCGCTACATCTCCGAGGTGTTGGAGCCAGTTGTCCTTCCTTACCTTCAGGGCTTGCCCACAGCCATATTTCAACAGGATAATGCGCGACCACACGTGGCATGCATTGTCCAAGGGTTCTTCGTCAATCGCCAGATTGAATTGCTTCCCTGGCCAGCTCGCTCTCCGGATCTTTCGCCGATAGAAAACATGTGGTCCATGGTTGCTCAACGATTGACCCAGAATACATCCCCAGCTGCCACACCAGATCAACTTTGGCAACGTGTGGAAGCTGCTTGGTCTGCTGTACCCCAAGAACACATCCAAAGTCTCTTTGAATCAATGCCGAGGCGTGTGGCAGCGGTGATCTCCAACAATGGCGGCTACTCTGGCTACTGATTTTGGCAGGAACCACACTTCACAGAAGTCTACAAATTTAATCATTTGATACTTGGTCAACATGTTATCTACAAAATAAATTTTGTTGTGATATCTCTTGTCTTTCTTGGTGTTGCAATTTGGGTGGCCAGCAGTGTACTTGCCGCATTTTTATAAATGCAAGGTTGTTCCGCTAGCATATTTCTGCAGAGAGAAAATTTTAGTGGCTTTATTTTCATAGCAGTATCTTATATGGCACTTTTGACCCACATCAACTTCATTTTCAAAATGTTCTTCAATTTCAGAGCATTCTTCACTTATATCATACATTTCTTCCAATAACTTCTTGTTTTTAAAATTCTGGTCATCCTTACCTATCATGAATTAGTGAATAATTTAAAAATAAAATAAAAAGTAATTACTAATGTTATAAGTTCTTTTAACTTCTTACTCTAAAATAGTACTTTCAACATTCAAATTTTTTACAATAATGAGTATAATTGTAATTTAACTCACGAAGAAGTAATCACTGCAATCATGATCATCAGTAAGCTGCTCTAATTGCAATATGATATTCCATCAAGTATCCGATTAAAAAATCATACACACCTTGGAATACCCAAATAATTTTTTTAATTCAGACTGTGTTGCCTTATGGTGTTGACATTTTTACACTTCTGTGCAAAATAATAGGCAACGTTATATGTGTACAAAATATTTTGAATGGAACTCATTATTTGCGCTGTTGTTATCAGAATTGATACCGTTACTTCAGTCTTCAGTTTAGAAGAAAGAATTTGAAGTTGAGATGTTCTGAATATCGTTAGGATGCAATGAAGCACGGAACTTTTTACAGTTACTTATTATTTTGCACATCAGTGTTCATGGAATAATTTTAGAGTTGATATTGTTGTAAAAGCACATAAAATATTAAACCGGTCAAATCACCCTTACGGTAAAAATAGGTATACTTTATTCGTATATAGGATTCAGGGAGAGAGGCGAAGAGAAATATATACTACTAAATTAATTTTATAAGCATTTCAGGAAAAGTCGAAGTCAACTGTGGAAAAAGCGATAAAACTTAAGGGGGTCCGCGACTCAAAATTCTAAAATCTTCAATTTTAAAGTTTTTGTTCTGAAATTTTTTCTGTAGGTATACATTGTATTTTGCAATTATAATAACTATCTTATATTTTCAAAACTTCAAATTTTTTTTTATTAAAATTAAAAAATCATAAAATTTTGACGTTGGGCAAAATTGATATATCTTAAAATATTTTATAACAAATCACTTCATTTTTGCACTAATTGACTCCTAAAAGTTCATACTTTAAACTGTCTTCGTGTTTTTGGTTAAAACAGTTAGAAAAATTTTAAAAAGTATGGTGTTCAAAAACTACATAAAACACATAGTATACAAAGTTCGAAAAATTATAGAAAAAATAATAATATATATATACACAATTGCTGAAGATAAATTAAAGAAATATATTTGAAAAGTAATTGTAGAAAATTTCATTCATTTATAGCAAGTAGTTTTTAAGTTATATCCATTTTTCATTATCGAAATCCCATTTAACAGAAAAGGAGAAAAAGAGCGTTTAAAATTATGAAAATATTCAAGTTATTAAAAAGCACTTTTGCATACATTATGTTTGTTTAAAATCCTCCTGGATAGTATTGTGTATTACTTCTTAGTTTTACTGCTTCATTTAATTTAATTTGAGCAAGTTGGACCTTTTTCCTATGCCTTTGTATGTATTTGTAGACTTCATCGTCGCTTTCCTGAACCGCCTACAGTCCTTTATGGAAAGCGTTATTGAAGTGTATTGATAGTACAGAAAATTCGAAAACGTGCAAATTCAACAATAAAAACAGTGAGAATATTACGATAATCAATTCAGATCACTTCAAAAGTGTTCGTAGCGTAGTTTATTTGAGTTAGAAAAAAATAGAGCTGAAACAGTAGAAAGTAGACTCCAAAACAGTTTGTTTACATTATCTGATGGGTGAGGCTCGTTTGATTTGCAGCTGTCATGTTATAAAAAGCCGAATATTTCCGGTTCTACTGATGGTAGAGACAAAATGTAGGTGTTATTTTATTCAGAAATATCTATATTATTTTTTAAGATAATAAAAAAAATTTGACTTTTTTTCATATTTTGAGTCCCAGACCCCTTAAAAAGTAATTGTAAGTCAAAATTTTAAAAAAGGGTCATCTCACCCGCTTGGTAAATTTAAGAAAGCTAAGCGCGTGGGTCTGCTGTACCTCTAATTTGATTAAACATCTCGATTCCAAATGACATCCGCTTGGCGAAAAAGCTAATGCACACAGAAAGGGCTTATCAACATGCTCGTAATGCACTCAGAGGAAGTTACTCACGCGCTCTTGTCAGAGCCCGTAATAAAATTTCCAGTCGGCGTGTCCAAACGCAATCCCTAAGGCTGTGTTTAAGGACATATAAAAAGTAATAATCCGTGAAGGAATTACTGTCGTTCCTTCGGGCCTGCGATAATTCGTTTTCTCCCGAGCAACGCCTTCTCCGGCCGCTTGCTCCAGATGAATCTATAATTCAGGACGGTTAAAGAGCATGTTCCTGCTCTTCCAATGTTGAGCACGAGATAAGGCGGAACGGAAAATCAAAGAAAATGTTGAATCACGAATTCGGCCTTGAAACGTTCGCGGAGACGCGACTGATTGAGGTTGAAAATGGGATGCGTCAATGTTTGCTGACTTGCACAAACGAACCGATGCGATTGTTTGTTGGTGAGGGCTTCGAATGATAGTCATGTAATGGGAATGCGGATGTACTTTTGTGTAGTGTCTGCTGATCTAACGGTTAAGGACATCGGCAATCACGTTAGGAGAATCCTAATGTGCTTTCGTGTAGTGTCTGATGATCTACAAATTAACTTAGATGAAACAGAAAATGTTCTCTGTAATAATAAAATAAAATTGTCTGTGTATTAAAAAAAATAAAATTTTCTGTATATTAATAAAATAAAATTAGCTGTATATAAATAAAACATCATATCTAAGGCCCCGTTCACATGGACATCCCGTTTGATTAGAATTTTCGAGCGTTATCATGTGAACCCCTCTTGGGCGTTTTTCAAGGTCAGTTTCCGTTGTGCATTAAATTGTGTTTTTTATTCCCCTAATCCAAGTTTCCATCTTTTGAATGTTAAAGATATAATCAAACTTTCAACGGATTTCAAATCAGTCTTGTTTGCCTTGTTTTTAAAGGGAATGTCACTTTAATAAGATATTTTGTTGCCCCTTATCAACTGTTTTAATTTTACAGCCATTAAAAATAGGATGAAAATCCTTTTCCAACCTAAAATTGATTTCTCTGTATTCACAAGAGCCTGGATTTGGTTAACTTAGAAATATATAATGAGCAATAAAATGCCTAAAATGATCTAAAAAATATTCAAAATGACGTAAAAATTTGATATTCTTTCGATTTGTGAAACATCCGCTCCCTATTTGCCTGTGAATAACGTGTTTTTGAACTTCTATCTTTATACATAAATAAATGCAATATAATTGACTTGCTGACCAGAAGTGACAACCTAAACTGGTAAATCTTTCGTAACGTATAGTATACGATGGCGTTCCAGTGCAATGCCATCAACCTCTGTTGTAGATTTTTGCACGTTAGCTTTTCGTACGTTTTTCAAAATTTTTCTAATGATGGGATATATTGGACCTAGAACCTGTATGAGCCAGCGGATCACAGAGAAGCAGTGCTTTATGTAGTTCAAATTGTGGCATTATTACACATTTTCATTAACTCTAAAATCCTAAAGTACTCGTTTTTTACTCTGAAGACTAGAGGAAAAAACCCTATAACCTTCACTTTCCAGTGTCGATGATTCAGCCACCAATAAAAAATAGTAAGAAGGATTTGTTTTGTGTTAAAGGGAGATCACGGATTTTTTTTGGGCTCAAGAAGCTAGCAGATGAGTCATTTGTAATGTGTTTAAGTGAAACTGCGTGTGAAAAATTGGAATATTTCTCTAAGACTTTGATTAAAACGAAATTAACTGGAAAATCACCAAACAATTTCCTTAAAGTTTTAAAATTGACAGTGTAAAATAAAAATATATCCCTCAAAAAAACTACTTTCTAGAACCAGGAAATTGGAAATGGAATTTCTGTTTATATGGTATTGTCTACGAAGTACTATCAAAAAGATGATATGCAAACACAATCCGGCACTGGTGATAAACTTTCTTTTTTTGTTATTTTTGCAGGTTTCATCGTGTTTCCTACGATCTATAGTTAAGTATTATTTAATTTTCCTTGAAATAAATCTATATTTTTTAAAACCTATCTCTAAACATTTTAATGTATCAGCACAAATAACATATATATAACAGTAATTAGTTTTTTAATTTGTAAACACAATTTCCCCAGAGTTTCGACAATCCGAAACGAAAACTAACCCTCCAACCTACCCACTTTCAGGGGTTTTGTAGCACAAATGGAATAACGACTGGGAAATATTTCAACTCAAATTTGATTAAAACCCACGATGAAACGAGAAAATTATGTTACACAACTAAAACAACCTCAAAGAAAAATTAAAAAACAGTACATATCGAAAACCAGGAGATTGCTAATTTGCTAATATAATTTGCTCTACACGTACAAATAATATAAAAATTTCGATTAAAGTAGTAATAACACTAACTGCAAGATTAAGATATAAATTCTATGAAACATAAGCTCACAGTAAATCAGAAGTTGATTTACAAAAGTGATATCCAGTTCAATGTAACACGAGGATGTGAAAAATGAATGAAAATTGAAAGTTACCTTACGCCTTTCACATTGAGGACAAATAAAAAAATAACTTTAAAGTTTAGCTTTTAAATTGAATATTTAATTTTAGCTTTATTTTAAAGACGTTTGCCGCACATGAAAACTAGAAAGGACAGTTGTTGGTATATGTTATTCGCAGAAATAAAATTACCCACTATCCTCTTTAGTTTTACGTGAAAACCGGGTAAATTTCTTCAATAAATCGAATACGATTAAATTTTCTCATCCTATTTTTAATGACCATAAATACACTACCTGACATTGAAAATGCAACACCAAGAAGGAGTTGGCAGAAAGTGATGAAATTTAGCAAACAGAGAGAGACAGCAACGAGCAATAAGTGATCTTTATTGCAACATTATACACCTTGCCACTGATCAGCAAGAACGTCTGATCAGTAGGTTGTAGGACCACCCCGAGCGGCGATACAGGCAGCAACACGTCTAGGTACAGACGCAATGAGCGTGCGGATGGTGTCCTGAGGGATGGCTGCCCATTCCCTGTCAACCATTTGCCAGAGTTCGTCTTCTAAACGTGCCAGTGGCAACGCATGCAAGCGACGTCCAATGACGTCCCAGAAATGTTCGTTAGGTGAGAGATCAGGGGAGACAGCTGGCCAGGGAAGCACCTGGGTACCTTGCAGGGCATGTTGGAAGATGCGTGCCGTGTGCGGCCGGGCGTTATCCTGCTGGAAAATGGCATTAGGCACCCCCTGAAGGAAAGGTAGTGTCACCGGCTGCAGCACGTCATCCACGTATCGTTGGGCCGTCATAGTGCCCTGAATACGGACCAGAGGTGACCTGCTATCGTAGGCGATGGCGCCCCAAACCATTATACCGCGTTGTTTCGCGGTATGGCGTTCCACAGATGCGGCCGGATTGGCCCTGTCACCACGTCGGCGCCAGACTCGTACACGGCGACTGTCATTGCTAAAACAGAAGCGTGACTCGTCTGAGAACACCACACTGTGCCATTCCGTCGTCCACGTGGCTCTATCCCGGCACCATTGCAAACGGAGACGTCTGTGCTGTTGGGTCAATGGTAGTCGTCTCAACGGGCGCCATGAGTGCAGGCCGCCAGCGATCAATCGGTGGATAATGGTCCTGGACGATATGGGAGCATCAAGGGTGTCCTGCACATGCTGTAAAAGGGCGACAGACGTGGCTCGCGGAGCCGCCGATGCTTGCCGGCAGATGCGTCGGTCCACGCGTGCTGACGTCACTCTGGCTGCACCGGAACCCCTCAAACGTGCCACATTCCCTTAGTCCAACCATCTGTGCCACAACCGGTGCACTGTGGACACGTGTAGGTGGGTATATGCTGAGATTTGACGTATGGACCAACCTGCCCTTCTGAGGCCAATCACCATATCCCTCGTGAAGTCGTCTGTTTCTGGAACTGTCTTGATTGGCGGCGTCCTGGCATTCTCCGCTACTAGACGTTCCTCTGAGACACAAAAACAAATTGCAACTTGATTTACCTGGCAAACAGAGCGGCGCGAAACTGATCACTTTTGCAGGTTCCTTCCCTGGCTTTTCACTCGCCGTGCGCGGGACAGCTGCGCAGTTTGCATCATTTACATATCTCTGTGAGCTGCGTCTACCCTGTAAATTTCATCCAGTTCTGCGCACTCCTTCTGGGTGTTGCATTTTCAATGTCAGGTAGTGTATAAAGCAGTGGATTAAGACAAAATACTCCTCTCAAGTTATATCTTTTGTATAAAAACGAGATGAATACTCCCTTATGTGTTAATAATGAATATATTCGTCAAAAGCGTATCGTGAAAATATTAATGTTACAGATGAAAAATTATTTATTTAAAGAAAATTACATTTTAGGTATCGATTTAGTGTAAAACTTTCCGCAGATTTCAAATCCGTTGAAATTTTCACTCTATCTTTAACGATCGTGAAGATAGGAACTTGGACTAGGGGAATAAAAAAGCCCTAACGTGCGTCAAAACGCGTGTCATGTGAACGGATACAAACCTATGTATCTCCAAGCGCCTTCTAATCGCTAGAACGACCGGAGATTGTTCAAGCGCCAATGCTATCCAGCGCGTGGATTCTCGCGATTTCTGCTTGTGAACACTCCAGTAGAACTCTATGTTCTTTGGCTACCCGCGTTTCTTTTGACGTAAAACGCGCGTAAGAAAACGCCTCATGTGAACGCCTTAGTAAGACGAATCATAACAAAAACGTCATAACGAATGATCATTCATTAGGAATGGAACGGGCGTATCAATTGCGATGTACCTACTAAATCTGAGTGAAACCCCAAATCATAGTAAATGGGTTATTTATTATTATATAATAAATATTATTTATTTGTCAATACTTGAAAAGAGAAAATTTTAAGATGAGTATCGTTAAGATGTACGTATGTATACACTAGAAATAACGAAAATGGACCATAATATCGATTTCTTTAATGCTTAAAAATATTTTCCATCTCCTTAGCTTTCAAACAGTACCAAGATCATGTCAATATTTAGAATATTTTCCCCTAATTACAAGGGATTTTCGTTGCATGCTGTCCTATGTACAAACATGTTTCCAAAACTTCAAACTCAATCTCTAAAGAACTGTGTTTTTGCAATTTGATGCTCTATGTTCAAACGGTGATAACTCAACAATGAATTGATCGATTACAATTATTTTTGTACGCTTATAATCTGTATAATGTTTACTGTTTTGACCCTAAACCAGAGTTATTAGTTTAGAAATAATTTTTAAATATTAAAATTCCTCTAAAAATCTTGATTTTTTAATGCTTCCTTGATGAAATAATGGTAAAAATACCTATTCCCTCTTGCAACTTGGTTGAAGGTAAAAGCATGAAGAATTGTTTGCGAAATAATTTCCAAGAGGAATTGTCTTTCTGAACTAATTACAATTTGAGATATCACTGTTCAAAAAGCATACTAATTAGTTAATTATATCTAAATTAGAAAATTAGTGATTAGCTCAATCTGATTTTTTCCGACGGAAATTATTTTTAGTATAAGCCAATGACGTATTGTAAAAAAACTGGATTTTTGAATTAAAAATTTAAAACAAATCTTCAATTGTACACATGCACTTTAAGTACTTGGGGAATAGGAAGTAAGAAGAGTGAAATATAATGTAGAAATTAATGTAATTGATACAACTAGGAGTCCAATTCAGATTCTAATGAAGCAAAAGATGTAGACTAATTTACAGGTGCAAGAAAGGCAGAAAACGCAAGAGTTGTAGAAGTAATTTAGGGTTTAATATGAGGATAAGTTGTATACAGTTTACTTTTGCAAAAATCCATATATATATATAATGACTGATGATCTAGAATAACTTAAATAGAGCAAAAGCACATTTCTTACAAACATTTAAATAAAGTGTTATTTGTTAACAAAATATACTATTTGTTAAGACGAATGAAACGTATTACAGTATTGTGCACAATATATTTTTTACATTATATTGCTACTTCAGTGCGAGTTGTCTTAATGCGTGAACAGCATTTACACAATCATCTAAAATTCAGTATATTTTCTTCAGAAATAGAAGTATCTAACTGATTAAGTATTTTATATGAATAGTTGCTGCAGATGGATTACTGAAACTCTTACTACACTGCTGGCCACCCAAATTGCAACACCAAGAAAGACAAGAGATATCACAACAAAATTTATTTTGTAGATAACATGTTGACCAAGTATCAAATGATTAAATTTATAGACTTCTGTGAAGTGTGGTTCCTGCCAAAATCAGTAGCCAGAGTAGCCGCCATTGTTGGAGATCACCGCTGCCACACGCCTCGGCATTGATTCAAAGAGACTTTGGATGTGTTCTTGGGGTACAGCAGACCAAGCAGCTTCCACACGTTGCCAAAGTTGATCTGGTGTGGCAGCTGGGGATGTATTCTGGGTCAATCGTTGAGCAACCATGGACCACATGTTTTCTGTCGGCGAAAGATCCGGAGACCGAGCTGGCCATGGAAGCAATTCAATCTGGCGATTGACGAAGAACCCTTGGACAATGCGTGACACGTGTGGTCGCGCATTATCCTGTTGAAATATGGCTGTGGGCAAGCCCTGAAGGTAAGGAAGGACAACTGGCTCCAACACCTCGGAGATGTAGCACTGGCTGTTTAAAGTACCGGCAATGCGTGCTAGAGGAGTGCGAGAGTGATATCCAATACCGCCCCATACCATAATACCCGGTGCAGGACCAGTGTGGCGGTGCATAACGCAGCTGTTCAGCATCCTCTCTCCACGGTGTCTCCAGACTCGAATCCGACCATCGTGGTGTTGCAGACAGAAGCGTGACTCGTCAGTAAAGACAATTTCATTCCATTCTGCCGTCCACATCCTTCTTTCATCGCACCATTGGCGGCGGAAACGTCTGTGGTTCTGCGTCAAGGGTAGACGAAGCAATGGACGTCTTGCGGACAGACCACTCTGCTGTAAACGACGTCGAATGGTACGCGTAGACACTGGACGATGCGGTACAGACTGAATGTGCTGTGCTATGGTTCGTGATGTGGCTGAGCGATCCGTCACTGCCATACGCACAATATGCCTGTCATCACGTGAAGTGGTGCACTGAGGTGGATGCGATCGAACACGTCGGTCCGTCGTACCCTCCTGCATCCAACGATCACATATCCGCATTACAGTTGTTTGGTTTCGTCCAACACGACTACCGATTTCCCTGAAAGATAATCCACAATCTCGGTAGGCCACTATCCTTCCTCTGTCGAACTCGGATACTTGATCAAAAGATTATCGCTGTTTTCTACGAGGCATAATTGATCGTTTTTTTTAAAAAAACACAAGAAAAACACAATTGCCGTACTTGAAATCGTCGAAATCTCCAAGCCTTAAATAGCGCTTTGAAGTGGCGCCACAGGCGCGCGTGATGTGCGTCTGCGCTGAAATTCCAATCATTTGCATATCTCACCTCCGCTAATGCATGTTGTAAATTTCATATTATTTGCATGCTTCCTTCAGGGTGTTGCATTTACGGTGGCCAGCAGTGTATGTTGGCTACTATGAACATGTCAATTAAATTATTGGTTTCTTTCAAATTCAAAACGCTCTAAAAACCAAATTTAGCATTGCACTAAAATTCAGTACTGTATTTACTTTATTTCTATCCACATTTACTATTGAATTCACACACACATATTTACACTTCTTTTTATAAATGTACAACTATCCACTTCAATGTGAATAGTTATGGTATCCTAAACTTCTCCTTTACCATTTACGAAAACACAAAATGTTGCTATGAAAAACATTAATGTTCGTATAAATGTCGTTATAAAATTTAATTAAGTTGTTAAAAGTACTCACTCAGTTCTTAATGAACTTCTATCGGTCAATGCACCTTTAAAAGCATTTTTGAAAAAAATCTACGATAATCTAACAATTTATCGAGATTCACGAGTGTCAATACATTCTAAGAATTTTAGATTATCATGATTCATTTTGGAAATGACATCACTCTGTTTATCAGTATTTCTGATTTACCTTCCCCGAGTCTAGAATTTCATGTATTCTGTATTGCAGATTTGCCACTGGCGACTATCAGTAGGACTTTTGCTACTATTTGTCAATCTTAGCGACTAGGAGTCTCTTTTTAAATAAACACGTCTCAAAACTCGTATTTCAAAACTGTGGTGAGTTTTTTTTTAATTTAAGAAAAGGTCAACGAGAAAAAAAATAATTGGGACGGAAAAATATTTTTCGGATTTTCCAAGGGACACCAATTTCGAAGTTTTGACGCCAAGTCGTGATAACCAAGAAAGGAAAACATCATAATCTGTAGTTGTTGCTAAATTTATATAAAACCTTATTAAAATGATTAAATGTTTTGTAAAAATTAAATTTCTTGGCAAGATCTTAAATGGCTTTTTCATACCTAAATAGTTCATCTTGTGATTTAAACGATTCATTTTGTATCTGAGAAACTAAAATTTCTGCTAAAATGTTTTAAGAGCAGACTTGTTGCTATTATTTTCTAGACTTTGTGCTATTAATGCTACTCTTTCAAAAGTACTTGTGTGTAACAGTCCTAATTTTAAAAAACTAGAATTTACTCCCAATCTCTATAAAAAAATATAAAAATAAATTAGACGAAATATCTCTCCCCAGTATTCAAAATAAATGCTTACGATCGGCAACGTGAAACAGAACAGACGCGGGAATAACTGACACATGAGTTCATTAGTTCTAGTTGGATGAGAATCGCAATGAATACTAATCGGTGAGAATACCGATCGCTTAAAAATTTGCCTAGAATTGGGCAACTTAGAGAGTAATGAACTGCAAACAATTTTGACAGATACTGTCTAGTTTCCATATACAAAATAATTACTTATTCTGGTTCGATAATGTTACGATAAGTGTAAACAGTAGCATGGGAATAAAAGCTTTGCAAATCTCAAAACTCTATTACTACACATTAGTTTTGTAATTTGTAGGACATGCAGAATTCTGGTTATTCTATAATTATTTTACTCTACATGCTAATTATTGAATACGTGAAAGATTATTAATAGTTCAGATTTCGCAATTACATTGGCATTTGAAATTACTATTCGCGCAATTTACTCTTCCCTCTCATCCGTTGTAAGCATTATTCAAAATTTTGGATAATTTGAGAGACAATCATTTTTTGGGTTTATAAACGATTTACATGGAACGTGTTCCCGTCTGCATTCACATTATCGGATATAGGATGAATTTCTCTGAAATACCATGTACACTTGTGATTTTCGGTGAACTACTTATGCTTAAACATAACAAGTTCAAATGACATTCCTATTCATCATACAGGTGGTTTCATCATATAGCTGGAAACTATAGCCTGGTCTGACGAGTCACGTTTCCAACTGTTTCGGAAAGATAGAACGTTCCCTGTGTGGTGACCACTGGTTAGTCTACAAGTGTCTCTGGCAGGTGAAAGCTATATATCATTTCTGACGAGTTACATCCTTTCATGTCCTAGGTTCATTCTGATTGGTTTGCTTCTTCCAACAGGATAAATCACCCTTACACAAGTCTAAACACTCGAAATTATAGTTATGAGAACACTCATCTGAGTTTAGGGTCTTGCCATTCCCAACTAATTCACCAGACCTCAACGTTATCGAACGCATCTAGGATGCCATAAAACGTGCTGTGCAACACAGAAATCCTACACCTCGGAGTACATCAGAGTTGTAGGCGGAAGTATGGTGTTCAATGCCTACAGAATACTTTCGCAAGATCGTGGGGTCCATGTCTCGTCGTATTTCTGCAGTTCTACGATCCCTTGATGAATACTCGACACACAGCCATGCACCTCTCCTGGGTTAGGAAACACCGCCACTGGACACTTATGAAGTATTAGACTGGTGAGCCAGTTTTATAGCACTCAGTGTTTATAAATATTATAGCTGGAAACGAGTAGCCTGGTCTGTCGAGTCTCGTTTTCAACTGTCTCAGACAGATGAAACGATCCCTGTGTGGTGACCTCTGATAATCTACAATAGTCTTACAGGTGAAAGCTGTGTATTATTTCTGACGAGTTACACCCGTTCATATCCTACGTACATTCTGATAGGCTTGGCCTCTTCCAATAGGACAATGCGCCTGCCACACAAGTCTCGACATGCGAAATTATGGTTAGAGGAACACTCATCTGAATCTGGGGTCTTGTCATTCCCATCTATGTCGCCAAATCTCAACGTTATTGAACACATCTGGAATGCCATGCAAAGCTCTGTTGAACGCAGAAATCCTACACCACGGAATACAACAGAATTGTGGACCGCTTGGCAAGAAGTGTGGTGTTTAAAGCCTGCAGAATACTACTTGGAGTCGATACCCCGTCGTATTTATGCAGTTCTATGTTTCCGTGGGAGGCTTACGAAGTATTGGATTGGTGCACCAGTTTTTCTGGCACTTCAGTGCATAGGAGTGTAAACTGTCTCCACTATGAGGTATGTTTGTGTTGGTAGACAAAGTTGTACTGTCTTCCTCACTCGTCTGGCTAAAAGTCTTAGAAATATGTGTCTAACATAATTTTTTGCTATAAATAAAATGACACATTTTTAACGTAGTTAAAAATTACGTCTTTGACACCCACAGACCATATCCAGCCACTTTATTTATTGGCCAAATAAAATCCCTCTAGTGACTATGACGATCCCATATAAAGCCTTAGAAATTCCTAACATGATGTTTGTTTTTAATAAAGTGGAACATATATATTATAGTTAAAATTAACATTTTGGGGGCTCAAAACTCATCTCAAGTAACGGCATTCCTTCTTGCCTACATTAACCATGTTTAACATGACGACCTCATGAAAAGCCTAAAAATATGTAGCCAACGTAACCTTTGCTATAAATTAAGCGGCACACATTTGTTTATAGAACAATTTAATACCAACTAAATTATTTGTTAAATACACATATTTTTTATTTCTAAAAATTAATAGACTTCACAAACTTTATAAGTGAGTTTGCACATGGTTGGTATTGAATTTCCAAGTGATGCCACTGGAGCAGCGGAAACAGCTCTATGTGCTTTCCCATACATCTATGGTTTTGTATATGCACTGGCAGACGCTACCAATGATGTAAATAGCTGGCGTTGGTATGGATTTTGCATAGGATGGCCTGTACCGGTTTTTCTGACATTTCCAGGGTACATCCGGTTACAAATCTATAAAGGTAGTGTTTATTTCTACATCGACTACTTTCGTTCCATTTCAAATTATGTATCAGTTTTGAGATATTTTTTTTGCAAAATCAGTGGTTTTCAGGATTTGTGTCTGCTTATGTATGTGCTCGAACGGCTAGATATGGTTTCATGAAATTTTGCTTTGCTTACTTTGATCACTGACAACAAATAACAATAACTGAACATGACAGCGTCTGTCTGTATCTCTGTTTTCCCGTCTTATGGCTGCTTATATGTTTCTACAAGGATCACGTAAATCTATTTTAATGTATATTGGTAAAGTGCCCCTGATATACATTTTATAAAACATATTTGAACTTAGTGTGGAAACTATTTAATATTCCTCTGTTTGTATTTTTGTGCACCTATCACGCTGAAACCACTGAATATCCATAACCTTTATCACACTGGAATCAACCTTAACTATGCAGTGTTGGATATAATTTTTTAATTAACGTCGCACTGAAGCAAAGAGCGGGCTATTGGCAAACGGTGCGGGATTAAATCCGAAGGGAACGATCGAGGAAAACACCCCGTAATTTTGGATCACGTTCAGATGACTAGGTCGCATCTGAGCTGGCACACCACTCTCCAAACTTCCACACCACGCCAACGTGAGGACATTTGAAGCCATGACAGATTTAACGTGCACCATCCCCTTTGTACACGATGGTCTTTGGTTGGATTACAACTCGCAACCCGCCGGTTGCGCAGTGTTGGAGAAGTTGAGATTTAAATTCAGCGTTGCGATAGCGAGTGAAGCTAATGTTATTTTTACTGGTATTGCTGGAAATCAGTTTCTTTCAAAACTTATTTCTACAGAATGTAAATTCTAATACTTTATGCATTGAACTTATTTTTTCTTTCAGAAACAATTTTCGAATGTTTGGTATAAAGATAATAAATATTTTACTTTTTTGCATAATTTATCCACGTCCACAAGAACCTTGGTAGAATTGGGAAGTAATTTTAAAGACGAGTAAAGATGATATTTTATAGCAATTATAACTTTAACTTTCATTTCCCCCCATTTTTTTAAGGAAGGTCTATTAGATACAAAAAATGTATGTGATAACGGCGTGTGTATATATAGTGGCTCCCAAAATTGAGTTTTCACTGTGAAGATATTATATTTCTTTAAAAAATTTGTCTTTCTTTTATTTCTTAAGGATGTTTTAAATGCCACATTTACAAAATTCTACGTCAAAAATTTAGTATACACCTAACCTAATTCGTCCAGAAATACAATAAAAGCGGAAAGTTATATTTTGCTGCACAAGTTTTGCATATAGAACAATTTCTAAAATGAGAGACACTGAATGAACAAGAATGGTCCTTTTCTCTTATAGAATTGATCTTAAGTTCTGTGCTGAGAAATTATGATTTTGGGCAGCTTTTTCCAACTGGAACCATAAAATTTTAAGCCTATTGAGGTACTGAGATTATGGTGGGGTGTACAGTTGCTTTTTAAGATGGCACAGAAACTTTACATATTTTTGGTCAGTACTCTCTACGTTGAGTCGTTACAGACCCAAAAATTTGACTCAAAATGCAAATTTGAGCACTTTTTAAAAACGCTGTTTTTCACTAGAGTTAAATAATTCACTTTTCTATTATTTAATCTCTAAGAACTAACTTCAAAATCGCTCCAGCCGTTATACAACCCCATGCTAGCACCGAAACTCATACGTGCTTAAGAGTGAGCATTTAGTGCTATAGAAGAGGTTTACCTTTAGAGTCCTGATAAGTCTATCATTGACCATCATCCCGAGAAATATTGGTGTTTTTTTCATAACTAAAACTTGCGATATGCTTCATAGTTGACTGATGATTGTATATCCAGAACCCTACAAATGAAACGCTTTCTCAGCGCACTATACCAACTACCAATCACGAATGTGTTTCGGTGCTTGCATGGAGTTTTTTGCTGGCTGGACGGGTTGAAAATCTATTTTCTATGAAATCCTGTAAATGGGAACTATTTAACTCTAGTCAAGAACAGTTTTAAATGGTGCTAAAATTTGGATTTATTGTCGCATTTTTGTGTGTATGACTCTATATGAAATGTTTTGTAAGTGTAGATCCACAATCCACACTTTCCTACAGAGAGAGAGAGATGTACAGAGAAAAATAATACAGTTAATGTTTCTGTACCACCTTAAACTGGAACTATGCACTCCACTATTTTTTGAGGACTACGATGGGCTTGAAATTTTGTGGTCCTAATAGAGAAAGTGGTAAAAAATCGCGATATTCAGAGTACAGAAAGTAAAACAAATCTATGAGAATTGGCGAAAATATTCATTAAAACAACACAAATTCTTTTTAATTCAATGCCCCTCAGTTTAGAAATGTTTCTACACTCAAAAACATTCGGACAAATTATTTTACGCTTTTAATTGTATTCTGAACGAAATAGGTGTGGTGTATACTCAATTTTGCTGCATAGAATTCTGTAGGTTTTTTTTATTGAACAAAAGCAAACTCCCCGTGCACCACAGAAGTACAACACGGGGCTTACAGAAGTAAGTTGATTTAACAAGGAAACAGTGGAAAACAATTTAACTGAAATTACAAGATTTTATGAACTTGACAAATGAGTAGAAACGCAGATTATATTTTACGAAAATATTGAGTTTCACTGGCCATGTTTCACCTAATTTTCTCAAATCATTTTTAGGCACATTCTTGAAGTTTTAAATGCAGGACAACTAAAAAGCAAATGCTCTACATCTTGTGGCTGCTTTTTAAAACACTCGCACAAATCATTAGTCCGTAGATTAAACCTATATAGATATTTAGCAAAATTTCCATGGCCAGATAAAAATTGTGTAGTTGGAAGTTTGTGAAGAAATATAATTCTGAGTTCAATCTATGCTTAATAGTAGGAAAAAAAATTTTTGGTGTGGCCAGCTTTCTCAGACGAGACATACTCTTCGTTCCACTTAGCAACAAGCTTTTCATAATATGAGCCTTTCAAGTAACACTTAGGAATGTTACAATTTACATCAATTGCTAAATTCAAAGCGTCTTTGGCTAAAAAATCAGCTCTTTCATTCCCGTAAATTCCACAGTGTCCACGCACATAGGCAAAAAAAATCTCAGTTCCTCTATTTTTAAGAGAACTAATTGTTAAAAGCGTTTCAACAACCAATTTTTCTGTGCTTGCAACATTCTTCAGTAAATGTAAAGAGGAAAGAGAATCGCTACAAATAAGGTACTTTGAACAGAAATTTCCATTTTTTTTAAACCACTTAACTGCGAGATTAATACAAAGCAATTCTGCTTGAATGATAGAGCATTCATTCCGGATACGATGTTTATAAAAGCCGCATTCGAAGTTGTCCTCAAATAGAACAAAAGCAAGGCCGACCTTGTTGTTCATCTTACTACCGTCCGTAAAACAGACTTTCTGAAAACGCTTCTCCACATTTTTCTCGTACTTAATTAGATGAATTGGTTCAAAAGTAGTCGGATGAGGAATATCGCAGAGAGCCAATTTTCCATCAACACAGTCCGTCGAAAAATCATTTAGAATCGAAGTATAGAAATCTATTTTTAAAATATTGATACGAATATGGAATTGATTTTTAGAATATATTTGTAAATGTGCACTTTATAAGTCCTATAAAATTTATAGTTCAAGTTATTATTTAGTGACTTACGCTTTTAAGAAATCTCTCTTTGTGGTATATACTAAATTTTAGGAGACACTTAATAACAAAAGAAAATATAGAGCCCAAAGTCTTTTGGAACAAGACTGGTAGTTAGTTCCATTAGTAATTATTCGAATTAGAAATTTTGTCTACTTTACAAAACGATTCAACTCATTGAAATCTACCCCTATTTTCCATGTCAAAATTAAATTACTTGGTTCATTGAAAGAAAGCTTTACTAATTTACAAATATTACAATTTTCATTCTAAACATATACGTAATTTCTATTCAGAAATTGAATCTCCAAAATGAAAAAAGTGCTTTAATAATTCTATTTGAAACTTCATGCAAAGTAGAGTAAATCTTATTTTAATGGAACTATGGAATCTGAAATGGTGATATTGGAAGAATATTAACATTAGAAAATATCCAAACTAAGTCTATTGGAATATTGAAAGTTCTTGGTCGTAGTGATAGAAGGTCGAAGTTCCCTACTTTGCGAGTTCAAGCTAATCTCAATTAACTTATCCCTTGCGGGACAGAGGCGTATGTGAACATAGCTAAAATTATCTTCATATAGTAATACGTAGCCTTTAATCGTAACTTGTAGAACATGTAAACTTTAACCCAAAACATGTAGAATATATATAATTTATCTAAAATGTACGAATGTAGAATTCAACTTAAGTATAAAATATTTCAAACAAAATATTCTTAACTATAATTCCTTACCATTGAAATTTAAAGAATTGTACAATAGGGTGGGCCGTTCAATAGGCGAAAAAAATATTTTCGAATTTGAATTTGCAATAGGGGAAAACTTGCCTCTTACCGTTAAATATATACCCATATTTTGAAAAATCTTTTATTCAACGCCTTGAGTTCTCTACCAGACGTTACATTTATTTTAGTATTTTAGCTGAAATTAGCTTAGTTAAGTATTTTATCTGAAAACTCTCATGTCGTTCCATAAAAAAAGTTACTAATCCAAAAACTTAAACACTATATAAGTTTAAAAATCTACATATAAAGAACTCAGTGAATATAATAAAAAAGATTTTTGATAAAGGTACAGCATATTTAAACGGCACAAATGAAAATTTCAAATATTCTGAAATGAAAATTTTAAATATTCTGAAATTTTGTACTTTTTTCAGTATGATAAATACTTAAATGTATCTTTACAAAGGTTGAAAAATATTGTATAAAGTTCTGAATATTTTGCAACTATGAATACAGACTATCGATTATAAAGTATGGTTTATGATTAAGAAAGTTTATACTGCTTTTTATAATCGCATTTTTGTCACAATTCGATGGTTTTTTTTTCTAAGCTCGAATGAAGCAAAATTTCCAGTCTAACATTGCATTAAACATTTACAAATTTTAAAATGAAAATATTTAAATTATAGCATTATAGAAAAAGATAAATAGTGCCAAATATGAAACGAATAAAATTTAAGCTAGTTTATACTAATTTTTAATTAAATGTTGACATAATTTGTCGTGATTTTCGTCGCACAGTTGAAGCCATCACTTCTGGAATCTGGCTTCTGGTCCAATTCCAAACATTTATGCCTTGGTCTCCAATATTTCGATCAAATGTGCGTGACAAGAGTGTTGAAGAAACTGAAAAGTTTGTGTAGCTGAGGAACTTATACAGGACTCGAGTTCTTCATTTGAAACATTTGTTAAAATAGGGGGTAGGATTCTAAATCAGTTTTGCCCAATTAATCAGTTGCATGAAATCAGTCGGATCGAAGTTTAATTTTGGAATTAAAAAGAAATATTTTTTGCTTTTGTTTCCATTCTTTCAATCACTCAGAATTCTCTTTGTCCCAGTTCTCGAATATGGTGTAGTTTATCACTAATTATTGCAAGGAGCATAATCTCGGGAAGAAGTATGTGTTCCGTTGAATGACTGGGTGAATAACGGCTAACTAAATAACGAGAGGTACGTGCCTTTATAAAAACATTCAAAACTTCATCTTTGTAGGCAGGGTGACACATCCCACAAACCACATTCGTGCATAAATTCTAAAAAATTCTGAAAGTATTTTGAAGTTCAATGACGGACTCTTAGATTATATGTAATATCTAAAGATGTGATTTGCTGTTAGTCAACGGGCCTGTGATAATGCTCCACGTTAATTGGCTAAGTTTGAAGAGCTTTGCCCAGACGATATAGTTTTATAAATATTGTATAAATATCTAATTTTAACTTAAATTATGTTGGTTGACCTCGGGTAATTCGTATGAAATTATCATAGATTCTGCTTCAATCTTTTTGCATTGAATTCTTGCTTTTCCAATAGCTCCCAAATATTCTTCAGGATTTCAGAAGTCTATCTAAGTGTTGAAATAAATACTTCAGAAACAATTCGTTGGCAAATCCTGGCTGAAATACCATATTTATCACACTCTTTTGTAGATGTTTTAAGATTTAACTCATTTCTACCAATTGCAGCTTCCTTTAAAGTTATCTTATTTTCTCCAGTTGATACTTTAATTTACGGTTAAATTATTTGAACTGAAATATTTAGGCTCTATTATTTTTAAAGTCGAAGGTTTAGATTCTCTAATGGATAACATCAATAACTTTTTACCCCAGAACGTACTTTTTGTTGTGTTATGGAAGTCAGAGATACATTTTACATTACAAGCAAGATACTTTATGCTTCCCTTTCCCAATCAACCAACCTTTCTTCCCTTTTCAAAATTGTATTCGTTTCAGTAATGTCTCTCAAACCAATTGCCATTTTTATATCTATGCTCAGTTCTGTTTGTTTTATTAGTGGACCTTTTGAATCCTTTTACAAGAACATGTAAAGAATGAGACATGTTTACATGACGCAATGTCAAACAAGGTCTTGGATGTGTTTTAAGAGCTTTTATTTTCAAATCATAGTATTACGTTTCACTTGAGAATACCTTAAAGAACCATTTGGCATAGTAATCAATCATCATTTGCAACTATCTTTTCCTGCAAACAATTTATCTGGAAGCTTTTCTCGACATTTTTCTTTGTTTTCAGCTGTAACTTCGAATGTCCCTCCAATACTGGAATCTTTGACAAAATGCTAATATTTTATTGTTCGTGTTTAATAATCCAATAATACTTTAAAACGTTCTTCATTTTTTGTAAAACTAAAGGAATAATTTACATGGAGTGTTAAAAACAGGGCATTCTACTTAATGGGTTTTCTAATAACTCATTTTTTTAATAGTTCGTAGAGCAAAATCTGCCTGGCGACTTCTATTCTAGTATCTTATTCACAAAAATAAATTGTGAAATGTATTAGGATATATAACAATATAGTTCCTGACGTCTGTTGTAATTATTTCTACCTTTGTGGTTACGAAGGCAAGATCAACACGGACAAAGGGTTAACATGCTCTTCATTCTCTGAAATATATTTATTAGGTATTACAATATCAAATAATATTTTTAAAAGTCCGCTAAAAAGTACACTTTATTCCATTTTTCGCCCATTTCGTTATTATATAACGCTCGGTAGAGGGCTAAAGACATTAAATAAAATTTTAAAATATAGTCATTTATTTAAATTAAGGGACAACTTTTCTCAACAACCCTATTGCCAAATCAATACATAAAATTCGTCCCACCCTACTGTATAAGTGTGAAAATACAAGGAAAACTTTCCTGAGGCAACTTTCAGGATTTTAGATTTTTACTGCAGCTCATATAACGATTAAATATTTAAGTTCATTTCCATATCAATTCCTCAATCTTGATATAGTAGTATGTAGCCTGTTATAAAAACGTGTAGACTATATAAACTTTATTCTAAACATGTAGATTAAATAGACTTTAATCTAAATATGTAGACCTTCACAATCTAAATATAAAATATTAAGTTACTGAAATGAAATGCTTTACCATTGGAATTTAAATAGCTATATATATATATATATAATTTTTAAGACGTAATATTTTTCATCCTTTTGCATACTTTAAGAATTCAGATTTTCACTTTGCAGAGCTTATAACGATTAGATATTTAAGCTGATTTCCATATAAATTCTTTAATCTATACCACTTTTCAGCACAAAAGGGGACGTGGAAAAACCTTGATTCGTGATAGGTCGACACTTTTAAGCAATCGATGTCGTGCCAAGAAGAAAACTCTACACTGGGGAGGGAGCCATAAAAAAGAAATTGGCGCAGTCTCTTGCTTAAGAGACTGAGGGAAGCTATTAATCATGAATCCAAGAAAGCGGTTTCGTATATTAAGAAGAACAATAAATTGCGTGGTAGTAAATTACCGAACTTTACCGTGCTAGATGCATTGGATTACTTTTCCTCTCTCTTAGTTACTTCCATATTTTTATGGTTTCTCTTCTGTTACTTTTATTTTCTATCGAAGGACACATTGCAAACGTATGGCATATAAAGGAAGTAGTTTAAATGGGGAGGTTTGTTTTTCATGAATCTTACAATATCGTCCATGTTCGGAAAAGATTGTTCTCTCAATTTCGAATAAGGAACCATTAAGCTTGCGTGTTAGGGTTTTGAATTGCCGACTTCTGTATCAAGACGATGCTTTGCACGTTTCAAAATATGAAGTTTAATACAGTAAAGTCATAGAAGGAAATAAAAATGTGGAAAAAGTAAAGTACATAATGAGGATCACAAAACAAAAAATAAATGCAATGGTTGTCAGGTAAAATAATCAACTGTTTTGTAGCGACACAGTTGTAATGAGCAAGTATAATAAGATGTGTGTACCGGTGAAGCTTACAAACAGTTGAATACGCGTTTAGTTTATGCTACTGATATTCTGGTTCAAATTGTTTACTTGTATGTGGAAAATCACCGGCTCACAACACCACATTCGTACAGGTATGGTTGGAAGAAGATCTTTCATACTGGTGGATCGTTCGTAGGGGTTCGATTGATTTGCCCTCGTGAACACATGATCTCAATCCGTTGAATTTCTTATTTTGAGGATATATAAAATGCAGTGTCTACCAGAATCACCCATTTTTTCTGCAAGATTTCAAGGATGCCATCGTGCTGCATATCAATGCATCACCGGGAATACACTTCTGTAAGTGACTGCAAACTGGCACAAGTACATCAGAATGTGCCTCGAGGTAGACAATTCGAGCACTTTTTTCACTTTGCATCCTTCATATACAGACGTTCTGTCTCGCTTGGCATGGTAATTTTTTTTCATTAAACTTCCTGCTCTTGCTATCATTTCATTTTTTGGTTCATTTATCTTTACGGACATGAACGCAGATAAATTTTCACACTCATCAATCTACATTTTCCCGTATCCTGACTTTTGAACCATACTATAGTTTTTATAAATTTTTATGCAACGTCCATAAACAACTTTACGAAGTTTCTTATAACACTTTTTACCATGCATTATAACTTGAGCTCAATACACTGAAGTACTTTACTTCAGATTTTATTACAGATATATACAATTTTATTTTTGCATATTAGTTTTCACCATTTGTTATTTATATTTAGCATTTGAGAGCTAAAATAACTTCGCAGAATAATTTCACTATATTTCAATAAGCTTTGCTATGGAAATTTAAGGAAGGAGGCATTCAAACGCTCTGGATTTAGTAGCAAAAGTACTTGATCTTAAATACCCCATGCTAGTTTCAAATTTCATTTTTCCAAACACTACATCTTATAACTGAAGCAATCACTCGACAAATTTAAACTTTTAAAAGTAAAAAAAAATGAATTTTTCTTAAAACATCATAATTAAATAGATAATAAAGGATATTTCCCTTATACTCCTTCTAATAGCTACTGTACAGATAAAGGGGGTCTCTTTTTTTCGGCGAAAAAAACTAACTCGATAATGTATTTTTTATGGTTTTAAAAACATGTGTGCCAGATTTCAAGGCAAAATTCGCAAGACTGGACCAGTTATAAGATTAACAAACTGCGCTCAGATGTAGAATTTATTTATTTATGATCCACGCCCTACCCGGCTCACCACAAGGTTTCGAGCCCAGGCAAGGGAAGGGCGGGGAAAGGTTGTTAAATTGAGACAAAACAATACAAAGTTTAACATAGTGCAGGCGACAAGTGCGGCGCGATTGAACATCATTAAAACAACGACAAAAGAACACAAGAATAAACACAAACAACAAATACATAAAACCACATCAATAAAAGCACCAAGGCAAGCTGCAAATACAGTCCACTGAAGATAAGAAATCGACTCCAACAAGGCCCCCACAATTGCAGGAGCAAATGTTCGTGGTGGCGTGCAGCAGTTCTCGGTGAATAAGATGGGACGTGGCGTAAAACATGAAGACAAATAAAATGCAAGTTACAAAAGAAAATATTACAATTAAAGTATAGAATGGACAAACAACGTCAACAAAAAGTGACAAGAATCAAACTCAAGGATAAGAACAGTAAATACAATAAATACGTAAAAATAACAATAAATACATAATAGAACAAAAGGAAGAAAAGGGTCGACCAACCCGGACCCACAAAGAGATGAAATAGTAACCCAATAGTTTAAGAGGGGAAATAAATAATCAAATATCAAACATAAAATTACGAGAAGGAGGGAAGGCGGTCCACCACCTCCCCAGCAGCCAGCACACACATCTTGACCTTATAGAGGCTTAGAGGGTTGGAAATAACAGAATTCAACCATAAGGCTCGGTTTGAATCAGAAGGTTTAACTAGATGATAGGAGGCCGTGTGACGGCAGCTGAAGAGGTAGTGGTCAGCACTTCCCAGTTCACCGCACAGACACAAGTCTGAAGTTTTAATCTTAAACCGATTCAAGTATTCCGGAAACGGGCCATGACCTGTAAGAAACCAAAAAAGAAATCGATTTGCGGAGATGTAGAATTTAGAGTGTGCCACTTCATACAGTTGTAAATGCTGTAAAGCCGATCCGTTAACTGTACTGAAACGTTAAACGCGTTATACTCGAGACGCCCTTTTCGCTAGTTTTTTTTTCATTTGGCATATCTATAAAAATATTATATTGATCAACTTGAAATTTTTGCAGCATGAAAATAATATTTTTATTATTTAATGAACTGAAAAAGCGATGTTACATTTTGATATTTTATAGCTAAAAAATTCGGTCTCTTTTTTTAACTGAATCCAAGAATTGGATTTGACAAGTCGCCATTTCCTCAAATACTAAAAAAAATTCTGTCTCATCAGACTATAACTACGTGTTTGTATAAAATAAAACGCTGTTCGATGCTTTTGTTTAAAATCACATTGAGTTGAGAAATCAGCAACCAGTGACTACAGAACTTCATGCGCAACGTCATATTAGAGGAGGGTTAGCACGCATGATTCTTCATAAAAGTTATTAAAAAAATGTTTTGTGAATACTAAAATGATAGTAAATAGAATTACGAAGCTTGAAATTATTTGAATACATTGTTGCGTCTTAAAACTACCCTCAAATCGATAATTTTAGCAAAACAAATCCCTTAAATATTCTTGCATCGTGTGTGTCACAGTTCTTTATATCTGTCCGAATGAAATATGTATATGATATAATAAATATAACATGATTTCAACTCATTATGTCATATTTTCTAAGTTGTGAAACTTTGAATGGAACTAGTAACGAGACATTTGATTATATGTTTCAGTTTTTTATTCCCTTTTGCATACTGTCCTTAGTAGTGATTTTGATGTGTGCATTGAAATTTCTTCCTTCTTTAAACTTCGAGACACCAACGGATTTCCTTTGTGATATACATTGACCATTATTGAGTCGTATACTGAAATTCTATCCTAGACGCATCTAAAGACGAGTATTTTCAACCCTTTCTATTGTAAAAGATAGATGTACGCCATTACGTGGTACACAGTCGACGATTTTAGAAATCAAAGTGATGTAGAGATCCTTTTATTCAAGGAATATTTCAGAGTAACCCGTGGGTCTATTCCTTCGTTACTTTAGTAGATTCTTTTTTGATTAAATTCTGTGTCATAAGATATACTATCTGAAAGTAAAGGACTTTAACTGTAGATTTTATTCAAATAGTTTTAAACATTTTCAGTAATCAAAATGAAACTAACAATCTATACAAATAAGAATGGAGTGTTTGAGCATTCAATATTTTCAACCCATTCAAGTTTTCTATTCGTTTTGGAGCCTTCTGATGCTAAATCCGTCACTTGCGCGTTTTGTGTCTGTCTGTCTGTATGTGTGTGCTCATACTACGCCCAAACGTTTGAATATATTTTCATGAAACTTTGCATACTGTGAGTTCTTACATTCATTTAGTTACTGAACTTAGTTGTTGCGTAAGTCTGTCTGTCCGTCTTCCCGTTGTACGTTTGATTTTGTTTCTGTGTTTGTACAAGTATCACATAAAATGTGTTCAAAATATTTTAATTTAATGTTTTATATTTGATGCAACACGTTTTAGTTTAGTGAATACATTATTTGAAATTTCTTTGCTTACATATTTAGGCAAGTTTCGTGATAAAACATCTGAATAACTATACTTAAATCAACCATAATTTGGTAGTTTTGGAGAAGCTGGAAGGTATATTGAGCATTACAATTACTTGAATTGTTTTACCAGTACTGCTGAAAAATCAATTATGTTTTCAAACTATATTTTTATGGAATTTAAATTATAATACTTTTGTATTTTGAACCTTATTTATTTTCTTTGCGAACTATAAAGTATTTCCGAATATTTGGGACAGACGATAATTTGCAACGAAACGAAAACTATGCTAAAATTTATTATGTTTGTTGTCAGTTTACAATGAACCGTTTGATATATATGCATGGCAAACTGGGGTAGGAGTTATGGATTTGTGAGTCTCAAACTACTACATAATTTATAAATTTATAGACGGAAGAAAGCTGTAGTTAATTATCGTCGCACTGCAGCAATACAACGGGCTAATGGCGACGGTCAGGGATCAATCCCGATGGGAAAGATCAAGGACAGTGATACATAATTTTGAACCACGGTCAGATGACGAGGTCAACACCTGAGCTGGCACTCCACTTTCCAAATTTCCACACCAATTTGAGGCCACGACATGCACCAGCCCCCGTGTACACGAAGATCTTTCGCTGGACCTAGTTTCGAACTTGCAACTCTCCAGTTGCTAATCCGTTCCTCTTCCAACTGGGTTACCGTGTCCCCTAGTAAAAAAGCAGAGAAAAGGTCATAGACAATCTGTTGGTATAGAGACATCATATATACGCACGGATGAGCAAAAATACACATAGCCAATTAATGGGTCCGTATAGGGACACGTTAATAAAGCGTCTGTTGACGCGCATGTGCAGTTGCTATGTAAAGCAGCGTACTCGGGACAGGAAGTATTAATCCATAAATTAAAATAAAATTAGAGGTATTAGATATTCAAACTGAAATAACTGTTTTCATTAATGTATGTAAAGTATGGAGTATGTATTTTGTACAATTTTAAATGAATTTGGAAAAGTTTAACCTTTCAAACAAAAGCTTATCAACCGGCTTAAATCTTTAATTGACATCAATAGAATTCACTAAGTTTACATTGTTATTAACATTATTAAATGATACGAACAATTGAGTTTAATTTAAACAACTATTCAATGTATACAAAATAAAACTGATATGATCAAATTAAATGTAGTGTTGACTTCATCATCATACTACAGCTGATTTATTTTAACAAATTTATGCCTAAATACTGCTTCACTTATCGAAACTGGAGTGAAATGCATTTATATTTACTTTTCAATTCGTGTTTCAGGTTTCAAAATATAATTTTCTGCTGTAGACTGTTAATACACTTTATGTTATGTATATTTGTTATATTATTACAACACTAACTGCAAAGCCCGTTGAGATGAAAATACGACAGACTCTAGAAATTATTTGCTGTTATTCAAATGTTTATTATCTTTTTCGTAATAATCATAAATAACGGGTATGTCTTGAAATATAAACTTGATTTGCCTCATAGTTCATGCACAGAAATATAAAATACGACAGCTTTTGCCATCTCAAGATCTCAAGACTCCCTTCTACGTGTTCCTCCGTGTTTTTTCTTTTTCTTAATTTTGTGGAGTGATTTTTTTAGAATTTACAGGTTAAGTCAACGAAACTGAAAGATTTCTTTGTAAACGATATTTTTTGTAAATATCTTTTCGGAATTTGGAAGTATACTTCCTTGCTCTGGTTCATAACGTACGAACATTGACTGTGACATCATCAAATCGTCGAACCCTTGACAATGTAGCATAAAGATGTCCGTGGCTAAACATTTGTTCAGGAAGGTAGATGCTTACTTTCTCTAGTGTTTGACCTTGAGACTTAGTAATGGTCTTAAAAAGGCGAGTTTTAGAGGAAATTGTCATCTTAATATAAATGGTAAGTAATGGTTTCAGTAGATGCGAGTTCAATTCATGGAATAAAACAGTTATCACATGCTGATCCTTGAGTACTTCAGCAATGATCAAATTGGTTTTTTGTTCCTTAACTATCAATCTTGTTCCATTGCAAAAACCTCGTTGTGCATTGAGATTTCTCGGGATCATTAATTCCAATCTTCAACTTGAGTCTGATGGGGCATTCCCGATGGAGTTTCCTTATTTACAACTCTATCGGATAATACAGTTCAGTATTTTCTTCACCATCGGTATCAACTGAATCATAGTTTAAGTATGTGTTTGCTGCCCTCTCTAAGAGATCACGAACATTCTCATTTAATTGATCAGCATCAGAGTTTTGGGACACAGTATGGCTTTCTTTTCAAATATTTTCAAATAGAAAGTAATCAAGTTCTCAACAAATATGTTTTGCTATATTACTATCATATAAAATATGTGTAGGTATCTCTATCATTTGAGGGCCGCGGTGGCCCGGTTGGAAGAGTAACGGACTGGCAACCGAAGGGTTGCGAGTTCGAATCCAGCCAAACACCGTCGTGTACAAAGGGGGCTGGTGCACGTTAAATCTGTCGTGGCCCCAAACGTCCTCACGTTGGCGTGGTGTGGAAGTTTGGAGAGTGGGGTGCCAGCTCAGGTGTTGCCTCGTCATCTGACCGTGGTTCAAAATTACGTGGTGTTGTCCTCGGATCTTTCCCTCTGGGATTGATCCCGGACCGTCACCAATAGCCCGTTGTGTTGCTCCAGTGTGACGTTAATTAAAAATACCAAAATACCAAAATACTATCATTTGCACTATAGTCTGTTTTCATTAACACCATCACCGAATTGTGGAATCCATTCACTGAATTATGAATCAAGATAATTAGCATTACTTCTGGGTCTTAAAATTCCAAACTTCTCCCATACTTGGTTGAATTTAATGATGTAATCGAGTATTCTAGTTCTGTCATCATGTTTTAGGACGGGGTGAGCTTATCAAGTCTCCTCCAAGTAAAAGGAATTTGCTACCAAAAAGGTTTCTGATTTCTTATAAGTTCTTTCAATATTCCATCACACATCTGCGATTAAAGCAATACCGGAGACTAGTAGCTTTGTCCCAAATGATGGTTTTGGCAGATCGAATGATTTCGGCGTTGGAGGAATTAAACGACTTCAGTTCCCTGTTCGTTTAAGTTTCGCCATGAGCATCAACAAGGCACAAGGCCAATCGCTGAAAGTTGTAGGACTCGATCTCATTAAACAGTGTTTCTCCCATGATCAACTGCATGTGGGTTGTTCAAGAATTGGAAAAGACGAGAATATATACATCCTAGCTCCAAATGGAAGAACATTGAACATAGTGTATCATGAAGCTCTCTAAGCAAGAATCAGTGAGGTGGAAGGAATGAGGCGACATGCCTGTGTCATGTCGGGTGGTGGGGCTCATTCTTAAAATTATTGTTTTCTTTTTAATGTTTTCAGAATCAGTGAGGACATAACAAGAATGATGCCTTGCGGGTATTGCTAGTTCTATTATTTGTATCATAAATATATGATTTATTCTATTCCATTATATATATGATATACATATTTATTCTTTTATATTATATGATGTTTCATATTTATGTTTGCTAGTACAATATGTGCATTCCATAACATAGTAGCATAATTTGCTCTATTGATTGTATAAAGTTAATCACTTGACATGTTTTGAAATGTTTCATTAAAAAAATGAAAATATCGTCAGATTTAAAAAAATAATATGATGCTTAATAATTGCATGAATTCTATTATAAAATACAACATTCATGCTGATGTTTATTTCGTATCATCCATTTTGCTTGAAAATTTATTCCATCATCGATAAGGAATAACTTCTTCTAATATAAAACTTGTTCTCTGAAAGTGAATTTGAATTCAACCTGATTTGAAGGTTGGCTTAGAGTATGTGAGAAAAATTACTTATAAATTTATATTTAGTTTAACTTGAACGAATGACTTTATTGAAGTCCAACGTTAAGAAGCGAATCACCACAAATCATTGACTGCCTAGAAGAGAAATAAGTTCGTGCTTCCATTCAATTTCGCTTTCGCGTTGCACCATCATAATCTCAGTTGAAGATGTTTTAAAGTGAGTCCGAGATCGAATATTTTTCACCCAGCTGTAAATTTCTTCTATTGAAAAAAAATATATATCGCAGTCTTTATTTTTCGCTGGGTTAAATTTGATTTGAAAAAGGAAAACGGCGAAGATAAAAAAAGATGAATTTTTCATCATATCCGAACATCAAACTATTCCGATTTTTTCTGATAGAAAAAGAACGTAAAAACCCAACTTCGATTCTATCTTCCCTTGATGTTTTCTAGCAGATCTACAGAGAAAGCCTAAATAAGCAAGTACTTAGACTCCTATGACCCATTCCTTTTCTAACTCTAAGATTCGCCGTCTTTCAAACTTGGATACACAAGAATATATCATTTTTTCCATTTCTTTTTCGGTGCTTTTTCTCTCGAAGACGTTTTGGGGAAAAGCAATTTTTAAACTTTCTTTCTCTTCGCTTTAACTGAGAAAAGACTGGAAAACTGTTTCCAGTAAACCCCGTGGGACCCAAAGAGTAAACACTCTAAAGTAGGAATAAATGAAGGCTGGAACGGGGGTGTGCATGGTGAGTATTTTTTTAAACAACCCCCCGACCAGGGACCAAAGTCCAGGCGATTCCCTTTGGGACACCGCATTTCCATCTGATGGATTCGTGGGAGGGGGACTGGCCAACTTTTCACTTTGCTGTCGGTAGGTTTTTCTCCTTTTCTCTCCTTGATCCAAACAAACCGAGATGCAACTGGAATAAGAAATTTACTCACCATATGCGAAAAGACTGCGGATTTCAATACCAGATATTTTGGACTTAAGAATGTTTGGTGGAGGTCCTTCAAATGTATGCAGGACCCTGTTTGGTATAGGTGAGCTGTAACAAAATAACAAATTTTAACTTTATTCGTTTGCACTAAATAAAGCAACACACGTAAGGAAGACTTACCGCACAGTTGAAATTCAAAAGAACTATTTAGATTAAATTGTGCTTTTTCAGAAAAATAAGCTCCCCACATAAATGCGTGAAATAAAATATTTACCTTAAAAGTATGGAATTTCGTATGAAATGGCTTGTCATTTTAGTAATTGCTTGATTAGTTCAAAATAAAATAATTAGTGTTAACTTGTTTGAAGCAGTTTAGTTTTGTGTCTCGTTTAGATTTATGTTAGCTTTATTTAATGCATTTGTATCAAATATGCAATCACTAATTATTTTTTACTTTAAACTATTCAGTTAACGACTGTAATGCTATCTCACTTGAAATTGTTCATTTGCGACTGAAAATGTATTGTTTCATACTTTTGTGCAAATCGTACATACAGTATTTGCTTAACTGCGAGACATCCAGTTAAATGTCTTTCTAAATAAAAAAAACCCGAACTTCAATGCAAGCTTAAAATTATTTATTTTTTAAAATACATGAGTGCTATAAATGTAATACCAGAAGTTCTATGGGATTAAATACTGTGTATTATGTTTGCAGAATATATTTAGATACAGATCCACATTCAGAAAATGTATCTTAAGCCATTTATATCCATTTACTTCAGGGATTCATTAATGAAGTATTTTGAAAACCCCAGAATCTAACTTGACTAAAAGTATTATCTTAATGCCACCATTCTTACGCTGATAAAATATGTCCATTGTGTAAGCTCGTTTAAGTATAAGACACATTTTTATTATAAAATTCTTGTAATTCCAAGGTTTTTGGTGAATATAAATTTAAACTGTTTTCTTGAAAATTAGTATTGCTTTATCAACATGCACTCTTATTGTATGAGACATTTTAGTTTGATAAACTTTTGTTACCAACTGCAGTTTAGGAGGTTGATAAATGCATACTGTGTATTATGTTAAGAGAATAGATAAGCTACAGATCAACATTCAGCAAAATTATCTTAAACTATTTATATCCATGTCCTTCAGGTATACATTAATGATTCATTTTGAAAACCCATGAAATCCAACTTGACTAAGGTTTATCTTTTAATACCTTACAATTATTTTGTTGATAAAGTGTAGATGTTCATTAAGTATCAAGTGTAAGTACTAGACGTATTTTTATTATTCGAATGAGGCCGTGGTAGTCCAGGTGGTAGAGCTGTGATCACCAATCGAAGGTTTGCGAGTTAGAAATTCAATCGAACAAAGACCGTCGTGTACATGGGACTGGGGCACGTTAAATATTTCGTGACTTCAAATGAATGGCCTCACTTTGGCGTGGTGTGGAAGTTTGGAGAGTGGGGTGACATCTCAGGTATAGACCTCGTCATCTAAACCATGGTTCAAAACTGTCCTCAGTTCTTTCCCTTCGGGATCGATCCCGGACCGTAGCCCATTGTGTTGCTCCAGGGTGACATAAATTCAACCACCTACGTACCGTTATACGAATTTTTGTAATGGCAAGGTTCTTAGTAAACTGAATTAAAATAGTTTTCTTGAAAATTAGTACTGCTTTATCAACATGTATTTTCTGTCTAATTAAGAATTTTGGGAAGATAAACTTTTGTTGCCGACTGTAGCTTACTATGTTGAGAAATGCTAGTTGCTAATGATAAAAGTAAAAGAATATCGGTGTCCATTAAGTATCATATTTAAGTGTTAGATGCACTTCCAACAAAGAATTTCTGTAATGCCTTTAAGTACACGATGTTTGGTAAACCTAAATTGAATTAGTTTTCTTGAAAATTAGTACCGCTTTTTATACATGCATTCTTACTTTATGAGACATTTTTGGAGTTAAAATTTCTCTGTTTAGTTTACGGTGTTGAGAAATGCTAGGCTGCTAATGATAAAAATGAATGAAAAAGAGGAAGGGAGTGAATGCATTCCCCTCTACCTCATCCTTCAATACTCTGCGGATAGGACGGTAAGATAATCCAATACCTCATCAAAGATCAGTGGTGCGCTCCTATCAATAATGAGTACCTGTGATTTATGAACTTTTGGAAATTCATAAATTAATCTCCTCAACGTCCGGAGCTACTGCTAATTAAGGACGGCTCCGGAGTACTGAAGCTAATGAGCGTGCTCTAACTTCACCGTTCCGGGAGCGGTTAGGGGAGAGGTATGCAATTTTTATGTAAATTATGTTATTTCAGGAAGTGATTACAGAAACCCAAAGTGCTTCTTTTTATCGTGTTCATCTGGGGGTGGGTGTTTTTTCGTATTATCTTTAAGTGTAAACACGAAAATTCCCAGAAATTGTTATTAAAAAGCGTTGCTTAATCTTTTATGAAAGTAAAAATCCGTGCCCTGAAAGAAATGCGTGGCAGACTTATGAGCCGTGAGTTACTTAAATATTCTTACGTGAAAGTTTAAATTGTGTAGGTTTCCTTTGAAGTTGTCTGTGTAGTTGAATTGTTTAAAAATTACCCCAAATAGATTTGTTCTTCACCTGTTACTTTAGGCTGACTATAAATAAGGATTATTTCTGGATTTTCAATGTGATGAATACATTTTTGTGTTCTAAATAACTCTACAGATATAATTGAAGTTTAACTTTTAAGTCGGCTTTCTCTCAATAAAATAAATTTAATTTTGGACCGCCTGGATTTTACTGCATAAGTTTCAATTCATTTTTGAAAATTGAAATATGGTATGCATCCGACGATTGAATAAAAAATAAACTCTAATGTATCAACTCAAAACTCAAAGTATAATTCGATACACCATAGTATTTAAAACTGGAAGTAAATGTTTGTCACAGATTCATTAATTCTTGTCTCAAAAATAAAATAGACCAAATAATAGCCAAGATTTCTTTGCCATTGAAAATAGCAAAGTTGACTCATCATCCAAAATCATAGTTGGATGTATTTCCATTTTTTGTCTAGGATTGGAATAAGTTTGGACGCTAGGAAGACTAGAGTGATTTCGCAGAGCTGGTTTATGATAATTCGCTGTTTCCAAATGATTATTTTTGTAATTTGTTTGAGACCATTTAATTTATTTTCCTACAGATTATAAGAATAACATTAAGATTCTTTCAACCATTTTTCTTTTGTGGCATCAGTCTGAAATCATTGTATCAAAATATTCAGTAGAGACATAGACATTCAGTAGACAAAACTAATGACATTTTTCCTGTTAGAATATCCTAATACTAGCTCATAAAATGCGATTTTAGAATGACGTATAATATCAAATGAACATTAAGGGAAAGAAAATGTTAGTTTCTAATTTTGGCATAACACTGCTCTTACTTTTACTATTACTTTTCGAATCCAGTTTCATTTCCTGATACCACTATCACCCGCTATACGAAACTATAAACGACCATCTTGATTTTAAAATGTCCTTATTTATAATAAACTATAAACCCATAAAAAAAACCGCAACGCAACATTCCAAAGTTTGAATACGAAAGATATCCTTTTGTTCGTGTTGCTTTCTGTAATAACTATTAAATCTGACTGATTACCAAACTTGTTCGCTATGTTATTAGGTTTCAGCTATGATTAGCATGCAGGAAGTATGTTGTGCGCAATCAAATACGAACTCGAATTTTAGTGGGTCACACAAACCTCACTGCATTGAAATATGTATTGTATAAAGTCTATGAGAGACTTTTCCTGTAAAGCTAAGCGTGGATGGATTTTTACAGTAAAACGGGTTTTCCTGTACGTATTACTTAAGTAATGCCATTTAGCTACATTTTCATTAACTCATTTATCTATTGAGCGCTGGATAACCGTAAGATTCTGGTCTTCGTGTATCTCGTTTGTTTACACTGAAACCTCATATTTTTACTGATAACTTTAATGTCGCGGTTTTTATTTAAGAATATTTTATGTATATAGGATGACCATTATATTATATTTAAAATACATTACATATAAATGACATATATTAAATTTAAAAAATTAACTTCAGAGTCGTAGTCATCTTAATTTAACTATATTCATGTTCACCTGAGAAGGATTAATTACGAATATTCAACTTAATGGTATACTCTTTAAATCATTTCTCATGAATAAGTCACACGATACTAATGAAAGTAAAGTTTAAATTCATCAAATAGTTTAAGAATTCAATTAAACCATATGACTTTTAATTCACATTGTGCAAATGTTTCAATCATCCAAAATCTTTTTTTCGGAAGACAGCAATCTAATTCTCAGGAAAGACCCAGTCTTCAACCCAGTGTGGAATGAATTCTGGGAATTTTAAACTTATCTTTAAAGCACGTTAAAAGAAACAAGAATCTCAACTCCAGCGACGGGTATTAACTCCACAACAAACTAACTTCCCGACAGAGCCTAAGTTCCATTCAAAATGTGAGGTGCAAATGAATTCTTTGATAGTTAACTCGAAAGATCCACAACTCGTATTTTTAATCCAGTAATCAGTAAGCTCTGACTCCCACCGACTATTGAAAAGTTATGAAAGCCCGGGCCGAAATGTAAGCTTTCCTTCCACCGCTTTCAGGCTGGAAATAGGATACATGGCCCTTAAAGCGTTTAGCTGATGAGAAAATTCAGTTCCCGTCTTTTCAATCCTACATCACGTTTTGAGGGAAGGTAGAAGCGTTATTTATTTGGGAAAAAGAGGGTCTTGAAAAGGGGGTCTTGAAGGGAGGGATGGGCTCTCTCAAATGATGCTAGTCACGCGATTCCTTGCGTGTGTTCCAACCTCCCTCAGCACTGAAGAACGAGAGCAGGGCCGGAGAGGCTCGACAAGAAAATGGAAGATGAGGAAAATTTTGCTATTATGTGGGTTTCTTTTCTTTTATTTTGTTTTTTAAGTGACGGTTTATGTGGATGTAGAGTTATACCGGAACGTGTGTTTTGCCGCTGTGCGCTCTGGTTATAAATGAAATGCTCAATATTAGTGCTGCTTAGGGTTTCTGAATAGCAGAATATATGGTTTCTCTACGCACTTTTTTATCGGGACGATATGCTTGTTCTTTAATCATGAACACGGAACATGTTTCAGTCTGAGGAATTGTGTTTAAGGAAATGCATTTTCTTACTTTCTAGATAACTACTATCTATGAATTGGATTGGTGTGGCTTGTTTTAAATGTTAAACAACAATTTATCAACCAATTTTTATATATGACTGTACAGAGCTAATAGATCTATTTTGGATACAAATAAATAAAACCTTGCCATTGTAAGCGCATTATGTGGGTTTCTTTTTTTTGAAGGATGGTTTATGTGGATGTAGTTTTACCAGAACATCTGTTTTGCCGTTGTGTGGTACGGGTTATAAATAAAGTGTTCAATATAAGAGCTTAGAATTTCTGTGTTCTACGAAATATATTTTCTAACTTCCTAGAAAACTGCTTCTATGAATTGGATTGGAGTAGCTATTTTAAATGTTCAACAACTATTTATCAAACATTTTTTTATCTATTTTGGATCCAAATAAATGAAATCGTGCAATTGGCAAATGTTAGTGGCGAAAAAATATCAAGGCTTCTACCGTGCGATTTCTGAAACAAAGTGAAAGTTACCAGCCGCGACATATATTTAATTCCAATGTTGTCTGGAGAAAGGCGAAATCTTTTGATCGCTCGGGATTTCATTTAGAAAATAACAGATATATTTTACCGGGAGTATGCTTCTGGGAAGAAACTGGGATTATAAAGCTCACAGCTTGCCTCCTAAACAAAGACTGTCAATAAAGTGATAATTGAGAGTTCAAATTTCTGATATTGTTGGTTTTATGTCTGCTGTTAAACTGCGATTTTAATTTTTAGCGTAACATTTTTACAGTAACACGTCTAAAATACCTTTATTAAATTTATTTGTACTTCTTTTAAGGAAAATAAACTTTTAATCCGTCCAATAATAAATTTGTAATTCATAATACTGTAATACGAAATAATGGTTGCTCTGCTGCGCAAATAAGTCTCAAATAATCATTGATTGATAAGGTAGGTAGGTAATTAACTTCGCACTGAAGCAGCATAACTGGCTATTGGCGACGGTCCAGGATCAGTCCCGAAGAGAAAGATCCTAGGACAACACCACGTAATTTTGAACCACGGTCAGATGACGAGGTGACACCTGAGCTGCCACCCCACTCTCCATACTTCCACACCATGCAAACTTGAAGCCCCGACAGATTTAACGTGCACTTAACCCCTTGTACACGACGGTCTTTGAATGGATCGAGTTTCGAACTCGCAACCCTTCGGTTGGTAGTTCGCTACTCTTCCAACGGGGCTACAGCGGCACAATATCATGATAAAGTTATGTGAAATGATATTCATAACACACATGCGATATTATTGCCTCAAGAATTATGTTATTTACTTAAGACTGCATAGATGTTCGTATTCTGTATTGTAAAATTTTTATTATTATAAACATCATCCATGTCAACAAAAGTTGTTGAATTTGAATGGGTGAATATTATATGTTTTCCTTTTATACTTAATTAGACATAACAGGAGTTACCGTGTCTTTAAATTACATATTGTTTTGCAAAATACTCGAGATTAACTTCCCTTGTTTGGAAAAGTAATAAAATACGGGATGTTTTTGTGTTTAATAAAGTGTTTTGGTGATTATTCTTCCTTCGAAAAGTTTTTAGTCTATTTTTATTTTGAAGTATACTTTATCACTTTTATTACATAGCTTAATAAGGAATGTGCGCAATTGATTAATGTTTTATCTGTACATTTTTAGTCACGTCCGGTCCTATGAACGGTGCGGATTTCATGTGAAGATAGAGACTGGTGCAATGAATAACTAGGAGATTAAAATATAAATTCATCCAAATTCAATCAACATAAAATTTTGATAAATCTAACATTGCGTAGGAGGGATAAACGTATTTTAACACGTGTTGCTAGTAGAGAACCTCTAAGATGTCAAAAGTAGAGCACCCTAAACCCCTTTTGTCTGCCACAAGAGTGTAAGGAAAGCAAGGGATACGTTTTGAAATTCCTTTTATTGGGAGGTGTTAACGAAGGATTTAAGGCAATGTTGTGATGCCTGTAAAGAATGCAAATTAAGACGGAAAACCATTTTGAACTGACCAGATGATTCTTAACTTAAAAAGGTTTCGGACACTCAGCGAAATGGGTACACAATCAAAGAATGCCCAGAATGAAGTTTCTATTACACCGTAATAGGGGTCGTGGTAGCCCAGTTGGAAGAGCAACGGATTATCAACCCGAGAGTTGCGAGTTTGAAACTAGGTCCAGCTAAAGACCGTCGTGTACACGGGGGCTGGTGCACATTAAATCTCTCGTGGTCTCAAATGTCCTCACGTTGGCATGGTGTGGAAGTTTGGAGAGGGGGTGCCACCTCAGGCGTTGACCTCGTCATCTGACCGTGGTTCAAAATTCCGATGTATTATCCTTGGATCTTTCCCTCAGAGATTGATCCCGGACCGTCACCAATTGCCCGTTGTGTTGGTTGCCCCAGTGCGACGTTGATTAACTACCTATCACCATAATAGTTGCTGATTAGCAGCAAGGAATATTAGGTGTGTTTTTTGGTTATATGTGATTGAAATTTGTTGTTACTATGAACTTGGAATTAAAATCTTTGGAAGAATTATAATGTTGGAATGTATAGCTTGTAAAATAAGCTCTGAAGGCGTATTTCACTCTTAGGAGGGAAGGTTGACAGATTCACATTACGTGTGCTTCATTGTAAGGAGATGATATTACATGAAGATTAAGACTGGGGAAATTAGTAGATAGAACTATAAATTAAATTAATCAAAATTCAATACACATAAAATCTACCAGCGTGTGACCTCAAACAAGTCACAAAATAAATTAGGCAATCGTAGATTTTTTTAACTTTAGTTTAGATTAAATATTCGGAGTGGACCGTTCGATATCCTTAGTCTGTAAATAGTGCACTGTACATGTATACAATAAAAAATTTACGGAAAGATTGCGTCTCTTCCTGTGTTCACCACAGTAACTTATAGTTTACCGCACCACTATATCTGTTTAAATGGTACAAATACATTACACAAATACATGTTGACACAAACAAAATATATTTTTTATATATACAACAAAAACCAGTGCGTATGGTTCTACTTCCTTCGCTAATTGTAATGTTATAGAACCATTCTAAATAAAAATGTATTGAATTCCTTCTGTAAATTTTTAAATCTTTGTGTGAGACAATTTATAATGTTGATTACTTCGCATAGATGAGAAATTTTTTTAACCACGAAATTTTTTATTATAGTGCTCCTACATATAACAATAATATATTTAATAAAGATAATACAATTTAAAAAAAAGTATAATTAGGTTTCATCATAAATGTAAGCTTTATCTAATTAGACTTTCAAGGAGTTATCTTTATACTACCAATTCTCATAAAAACAGCGCTGCCTTAATTGCTCGTTCGTAGAAGTGTAACTTAAATTACTCAGTTATTTACAACAAAAAAATTAATGACAAAATCAAATGCAACAAGTTGAAAGAAGGACCTTCTACTCGTTGCTAGGGAACTTGCTTTCTAGCGTGCTAATTAACAAATTGGGAAATCTTCTTTTACTTAATATTGTTTTTGTTTCCAAAAAGATTGGATTAGACATTTCTTCATTAAACACACTCAGATTGTTATCTCATCATTGCATAAACGCTTCTAATTGTATCAGAGAATTTTTAAGTGATCTTTGAAACTTTATGTGAAAAATGGCGGCGTTAAATTCTTCGTAACTAAGCAGAACGTAATTTTTTTGAAAAACTGAAAATTTACGTTGGAGTCTCCGACAAAGATTACTTACAATAAATCTATGAAAAATGAGCCATAATGTGTGTTAATTCATAAAGCAAGCAACTTGTGAACTAAATTAAATTCAACTTGCTTATTAATAACAATGATACAATGGGCTTTTGTGCATAAATAAACGAAGTAATCCAGAAAACAAGTACAATAAGGAAATACCATCGATCCAATTACCATACACAGCATACTGTGAAAACAATAATAAGTAAAATTGTAGGTTTTCTTAATCTGTTTTATCCTTGAGACATGCATAGAAATCTTACCAATCTCGTTTTCCTATTTTTTCCAAGGATTCAAAGAAAGATCAAAACTAATAATGACTTGGCCTGTTGCCATTGAACAATGTAATACACATTCACGACCAAATTACGCCACTATTCAACCTAGTTGTCTTAACTTTTTAAAAATGGTTTAATAGTTCGCTCTAATATTTTCTAAGCTCTATAGCAATAAATAAAAATAGTATATTTTCATAGTAAATGTATGATTACTTTTTCCATTTCGAATTTTTCGTCCTCAATTTTGCTCTATATATCCCTGCATAAGTGATAAAGTGATGTTCTGTCCAAAAACACAACGTACTACTTTATTTGTTGTTTTTATTTGTCTGTGGTACTATAAGTTTTAATAACATAGCAATTAAGCAACATGCATCATAATATATACCACTTAACATAATTTCACATGAGTCACGTTCACATAACAGCTATATCAGTAATTAATAATGAACGAAAGATACTGTTTTTAAAATTTTGCTTTTGCATATAGAAAAGGTGCTTTTAGTATATCCTCAGAACTTTAGGTTCAGATGGATCATATCCTTGTTTTAGCAATAGCAGATGAAAATTCTACACAAGACAACATGTGAGGCTTTTATTTAAATAATATTTTCTGGAATCTCCATTAAGTAACTTAGTTAATGACTACGATGAACGAGTAACTTAGTTCATCGATGTATAGGAATCAATTTGAAAAATTCCGTAAATATAAAAATTCCGTGCATCCGAAAAAACGAACCACCCTCTTTATTCACATTTCGTTCATAGTAGAACAGTTTCAAAGGTACCATTGTATAAGGGAATAAAATCTTGTAAAAATTGATGCACATAAAATTTTTCAGAAGTTCCGTATCAATTAAATTAAGCATAAACTTTATGATTTCCAATGAAAACTGAAAATTATGTCACTAAATTTCAAATACGTATAAAAATGAATCTCGAATACTATTTCAAGTCTTTTTATCCAACCGTCTCTGGATTATTAGAGCTTCTAATGTAAAAATAGTTTCTCAGATTAGACAGATCTTTGAAAGTAATCTTACCTTGCTGAATTTTTATTTAGTTATTTTTGAAAAATCCAAACAAAATCTATAAAATGCTTTTTTAAGTTTCTTTTTAGCAATCATTATTTACAAAAATAATATTGGAACAAATTTCAAATAGTAACTTCCATGTCGTCAGTGTAGATCAGAATCTCCCCCATTAAATGACTAAAAACAAATTTTTACAGAACTGCTGTTTAAAGACTGATTGTTTTTGAGTATGAATGTATTTAAGTCAAAAAATAAAATTAATAAGCATCGTGATAGGGTTATATTTCTTTCGAACAGATTGCAATGCGAAAATATATTTCTCATCATGATGAAATTGAGCATTTAGTGTCTTCTAAAATATGTCAGTTAATGAGTTTCTGCTCTAAGCCGACCACATATGTACTTAGATGACAATCGATTTAGGACTTTTCTGATAATACAAAATGTAGGCTCTTTTCTGTGAGTAGAATTAAGTCAATTTCTTTTCACAAAAAATTACTGAAAATTGCGAACATTAAATTCATAATAATGCGAACAATATATAAGACGGAAATAGCTGAAATGCTTCATACGAATGAAAAACTGAAAACAAAACACATACAAATTATAAAGATCTTTCCGAATAGTTCAAAAGTAATTTATAATCCAATCCGCGTTATATAAGCGTAATCAATATTCTTTTATTACTCTGTAAGTAAAAATTCAATTAGATATATTTCTCATCATAAAGCCTTAATACGTTTATGTGGATTTCCAATCTTCTAGAGACATTTTAATGTGCGCAAATTTATTGATATCACTTTTTAAAATTACATTCATAGAGTATTTAATTTCGGGGTATTCATAATTCTAAAACAAATAATCAGTCTGAAATTTTAAAAACTTTCTTAACTGGGAATATGCCTCAATTAAATTTATGTTATATCAATTTGTGGATATTATATATTATGTCAATTTATGGTGAGTATACATTAATTTAATTTATGACAAGATTTAGTGGCATTTTTTAAAAGGATACACTAAAACGAAATAGAAATTATGTCTTTCATTCAGTGAGAAAAGGGATAAGGATGTTATTAAGTATATCATTCACATGTATATCTATTTGAGGACAAAAGTTAACCATTCATGTTTTCTCTTAGATATAAATATTTAGTCAAATTTTTTTAACCCTAACGTAAATAGATTTATCCATGAGTAGCATTCACTTAGTTTAAGCAGGAATATAAATCCTTCCTAGTCATTTGTAGGGTTTCGCTTTCCCGTTGACACTTCTCTTGTTAAGCAAGTGAGATTTTTTGTACCTGCCTAATCATATTACTACTGTTGATCCTTTCTTTGAATCACATACGCAGGATCAGCATAATGTAGTCTGCGTTGTCTTTTTATACGAACTACACCCTAAATAAACGAGAGAAAGGACCAAGGTAGTGAGAAGGTACTAAAAGCGGCTTGGTACCCATGATTCAATTATTGTAATCTCGTAACGGGGAGGTTACTCTCACTACGAACTTTTGGTTAAGGGTTCTACTCTTCTACAGCATTCTTTGTGCCTGTGTAACACATTTGGAGTTTTCTACTGGCGTGTATTTCCCAGAATATGTTTGTTGAAAGATTGTTTTTGAGGTTCAGCATTACTATAAAAGTGTAGTGAATCTAGTTTTCTTTCTCCGAGATGAGCGAGATTATTATCAGTTGATTTCATGTGCGCATGATCTTGCTCTCATCTGGGCATGTGCCCCGTTTTAAAACGGAAGCGTCTGGTTTAATAAAAGCAATACAGCAATCGTTCTGTTGATCGTTTTGTTTCTTTTCTGTTAATAAATATCTCGTCCTGAAATTTCATTTTCTCTACAGCTGTCTTAATAAGTTGCTATGAAACATTTGCGCCCAACTTAGCGGACCGAACCAAAGGGCTGATGCTTGAATGAAAGCAGTCTCCCTCTCTAAAAAGCATATCTTTCCTCTATATTCATTAGGCCCAACAACACAACTTCCTGACAGATGAGAAAGCTACCGTCCGCCCTGCTGTTCCTGCTGATGAAAGTGATGAAGCAGTCCCTTCAAATTCCCTTCTGAGCCATCTGCGTTACACAAGTACATCATGTAGTACATTTTCAAAAGATGCACCCTGTATCATAAGCGGTTGCATCTGTTTTCATTCAACGCTATCTACGTAAATTTATGCATTGAAGAAACTTTTCTACTTCCAAATAGAAATTTAGAATTTTCTATTTGGAACAAGTAGGACAATCTGCATCGAAATATTCCAAAGGCAAGTTTGGATTCTATTCTCGAAAATGGATACAAAGGTAAATAATATTGTCTTTCCTATTAGTTCCAAATTGGAAAGACAATATGTGCTGTTCAATAAATCTGTACTTTGGTAAAAATAGAACCAATGTCAAAATTCATTGGGGGCCGCGGTAGCTCGGTTGGAAAAGTAACGGATTAGCAACCGGAGGGTTGCGAGTTCGAATCCAACCAAATACCGTCGTGTTCAGAGGGGCTGGTGCACGTTAAATCTGTCAGGGCATCAACTGTCCTCATGTGGCGTTGAGTGGAAGTTCAGAGAATGTAGTGCCATCTCAGGTATGACCTCGTCATCTGACCGTGGTTAAAAATTACGTGGTATAAATAATTAAAATACCTACCATACCTACCAAATTCACTGGTTTTGAGTTATATCCGCAAATCACTAAATGTAATGAATGTTATAATTGGAAAGAAGTATAAATGGATCCATTCTGAAAGAATTAAAATATTGGAAGGTATTTACTCGATGTATTAGTAGTTTAAAAAATAAAAAATAATAATTTTTTCCACCAAAAGAATATCAGGATTTTTAATATGGTACACGAAGTAATATAAATAAAGTTTTCACTTTTCAATTCACATTGCTAGGAATTTTTTGAATGATAATTAACTAAAAATTTTATTGAATATTTATAAAGAAAATGTTTTAATGATGCTTCTAAAGTAAAAAAGGTTTTAAGACTAAGCGTTTTATGTTCGGGAATTGTTCTTTGCTTTGTCAAGATATTCTATATTTTTTTAGAAAAGCATGATTTTGTCAATTTTAGCAATCTGTATTTTTGTTTAAAACATGTATAAAAAGTATTCTAAATTTTGTTCATTGTTTTTTAAGTAACATTGAGAACCAGTTAAGAGTAGAGAATATACAGGTTCTCAATGTTACAGCATACGCTCAGCCATTTTAGAAATGTATATATATATTTTTTCAGAAATGCAACCTTTTCACGTTCTAGGAGGCCCAGTAAATGACAAATCCAGACTTTTGTCTGACCCGAGTGAAAACTAGAAAACTTAATACTCTTATGAAGATTATCTTAGGAAGAAAAGACTATCTTATTACCTCCTGTATGCGCAATCTGTTTCATATCGTCTTACAAAATGCATGAGTAAATTGACGTAAGGTATAACGGAATTATGGTAATGATGTTAATTGGGGTTCATATTTTTATGAGTTGCGAAATTTAATTTTACTAAACCATGCAATCTTTTGAAAGATAAAAATAATACTCTCTATATTGTTTTTACTAGGAACAATGAACTCAAAGTAATTTTTCGTTTCATTAGTGTAGGAAGGATTTCCATATTTTAAAATATGTATCTAGTAACAGAAGACATGCGTCATATTAATAGTACTAGCAGACCCTCTCATATAACATCTGTACTAAACATTCTTACTTGATCATATCTATTGATGGCAAATTGTCGTTACTCGCATTTCATATAGAAAATTCCGATCAATTTTCAATGAATACACCATCCATATTCACATGAATTGGTTTCATACCTGCAAGTCTACTTTAATTTCATTTGTTTCCCTTCTTTAAAGGCGATTTGACATTTTTGACGTTAACCTTTTGGCTCATGTTTTCATTTCTTCTGCTGATTTCTGTCTTCTAGATTTCTCATTGCTCTCTGTAATCAGGGTGATGAAGAACTTCATTAGAATGGCTAGCTCTTTCCTGCAATTTTAGCAAGGTTGTGCAGCTGCATAGAACAAATATAACTGAAACTAAGCTGCAGATTTGTGGAACGAATTCTGCAAGGTTCGATCTGTAGCAAAACACCAATGTTTTTCTTCTCTTCTCCCCGAACGAAAGGAGGAACTGTTTATCAGCTGTTTCCAAGGACGCATGATCACGCTTTCTTCTGCGCATGTGCCCCGTTTATATGTATATCCCATACTTTTTTAATAAGCATGCAACAAATGTCGACCTAAAGTGATCAAACTTGGATATACTATAATTTTGACTAGCACAGTTGAATATCGGTAAGAAAATTAAAGATTTAGAACTTATTTTGAATATGGGTTAATGAATTAAAATGTTATTCCTAAACCTACTTTTACTCGGGGCGCTAAACCAATTTTGTCATCACAATTTGATACTTCTTATCATGCGCCCATCTATACTTCTTTTAGCGCCATTTGTATGCTTTAGGTCCTAACTCTTTACTTTTGGTATTCTTCCTTTCCTTTTCTTGCACCGATAATTTACGTGTTACTGCTGTTATTAACTCCCAGCTTCGGGAATAAAAGAGTTCCCCTTCCCTTATTTAAGGATAAAGTTGGTCCACGTAATTTGGGACCCGGGAGACGTTAGTAGGGGAAACCAACAAAGCAAAGAAACGGTGGCTACTCAATAAAAATAAAGGAGGAAACGCATACAAAACATATGGCGCCTTTCCGAAAAGACGGGCTTGTAACAAGCTAATTTTGGATAAGACCTCGTATCTTCCCACCAGGAGGCTGATAATTGGCCAGTACGGGTGCTTTGCTTGAAATATTGTCAACCGTGTGGCAGAGCGAACGTCATTTTATAGGCCGAAAACACACATAAAGAAATGAGACGGGTATATATTTGGTTTTTGCTTTCCAAGCATGGTGTCCCCATTAACCCTAGCTGTTCTGGACCATGAATGATTTTACAGCCTTGTAAGCACACAATTGCTATTAAATGAAGTATTTTTTCTCTGTTACTTTGAATGAATTCAGTTTGCTTAATAGTGTTGCTCTGATCCTTATCGCTTAAAATTTAAATGCGTAGTATATAATGGAACTTTTAGCTACTAAAATAAAAGAACCTAGTAAAGGGTCTTCTTATTATCTAGTAGGTGTATTTTAATAAACGTCGCACTGGAGCAACACAGCGGGCTATTGGATACAAACTCGAAGGGTAAGATCCGAGGTCAACGCAACGAATTTTGAATCAAGGTCAGATGACGAGGTCACACCAGAGCTGGCACACCACACCAACGTGAGGACTTTTGACGACACGACATATTTAACGTGCACCAGCCACATATATACACATCGGTCTTTGGTTGGATTTGAACTCGCAACCCTTCGGTTTCTAATCTGTTACTCTTCCAACCGAGCTACCACGGTTTATATCTAGTAGGAATATCATAATTTGTATTTAGGTATCAATTCACAAGTTATTTTTATTGCACTTAACTGGTGTATGCAGTATAGGTACAAAGAAATGTGGCAATTTTTCACTTCAATTCAGATTACCCAAAATTTTATCTGCTTGAGCAAATTCATTTAGGCAATATAATATGCCATCAGGAAAAAAAATATGTAAATTGTGCGAATGTAAATTGCATTTGAACAGAATGTAAAAACATTAATAATACATTTTAATTTTCTTACATCAACTCTTTTGATGTTTATTTAATTGCATAAAATTATTGAGTAGGATTAAATTGAAAACGAGTGCAAATTAAATACATTGTACTTAAATCTACATATGTTGTAATGATAATTTCTCTTAAATTTTGCCTTCATTACTTATCTATTAGTCTTATATGTACTCAAATTAGTGATAATCCTGTTATTTAAATTAAAATACTAATTAAATGTTTTATTATATGTTAATACTTCATTGAATCTGATTATTATGGTAAATGTGGTATTTATCTTTAATTGTAGTTGTTTTGTATAGCTATATTACACAAAATAATTTATATTTCTTTCTTATTGCGGGATTTGGTACCCCGATTGGAAGAGTTGCGGATTAGAAAACGAAGGGTTGCGAGTTCTAAACTAGTTCCAACCAAAGACAGTCTTGTATATTAGGTGCAAGTTAAATCTACCGTACCATCAAATGTACTCACGTTAGCGTGGTGTGGAAGTTTGGAGAGTGGGGTGCCAGCTCAGGTGTGACCTCAACATCTGACCGTGGTTCAAAATTACGAGGAGTTGTCTTCGGATCTTTCCTTTCGAGATTGTTCCCGGACCGTCGGCAATAACCGTTGTGTTGCTCTAGCGCGACGTTAATTCAATTACCTACCTTATTAGCTGCATTGATTACTTTTTTCAATGAAAATCAAAACTGAATGGATGCTCACTTGTAAACATAAATAAAACACTATGAAATGTGTGAAACTTTGCACTCAGTTAATCCATTCAGTATTGCATTGCAATTTATTGTAACCTATTATATATCAACGAATGCTTTTCAGAATTGAGGTTCGAATCCTGTAACTTTCTCCTTGTGTATTTCTTATAATGTGTCAGTAAAACTGTTTTTGTGCTCATTTGTCCATTACAGGACGTTGTCTGTCTTGTATTAGTAGGGCCCTTGCGTCATAAAAACCTCACCCAACTAGCCAAGCATGCTTTTTCATTTTAATCCCGTAGGAAAATAAATTTCGCAAAATTTCAAAATATCTTAAATTCAGAAGGCTTATAAGTTCATCCGCTCAGTTAAATAATTAAAAATAGAGAATATTTGTATTCTGAATTCAGATAAAAAAAATATAAATTGAGCGATTGAAAATTAAAATAATGTCATTTAAATACGTATTTTAAAACAATTTAAGATTTAAGAACTTTATGAAACATTTTAGATTTTGCATCGTATAATCTGTAGATGTATACTTAATCGATTATATCTAACTATTCTGTAATTAAGTTTAGTTATCTGTCATCAATATTAAAAAAATCTATTTTTCAAATCACGATCCTTTTAATAGTGAATGAGATAAATAAATTTAAGTACGGTAGTTTAGAGTTGCGTTTAGTATATATAATGTGTTAGATTGCTCCATTACAAAACTTATCAGACATTAAAAAAGCAGTTCTTCAATTCCATTGCCAAAGCACCCCCTAGAACTTTAAGCAGTGCCGGAGGAGCACATATATTTATGTATCAACTCGTTACTTTTGGCATCTAATCGATTCGGAATAAAGAAACAAAAATGGAACAAAATCAACTATGAATCCGGAAAATATATTATGTAAAACTTATTCCATCCCCCATCCCGACTACGAGAGGGAGAGAAAGATGGGGGAAGCTTAATGCATTTCACCTGTCAAATATATCAAAATTTTATTAATATGGCGCGCTGTCCGAAAATCGGAAACCTGCCTGATAAGGAACTGAAAAATGCGATAAGACCCGCTTCCCTTTCCTCGTAGGCGCATCATGTCCGGATGTGTAATGAGATTCGTCGATTTCTGCATTTAAATTAACTTTTATTAGAGCCTGCTCTGCCTCTGTCTATGGCTGCTCGGGGAAGAAGTGTTACGGTGAAGATTTCTCTTTTAAATGGGACGAAGATCTGAGCATGATACGTTCGGGAAAGCTCCCCTTTTATCCATTAGGTTCCTTGTTTATTTTTGCCTTGTTTGCATTTTAGCTTGGGATTTGATAGAAATCGGTTCAAATTGAGACTTGGAGTCGGCTTTATTTGTTTTGACGGTCCGGTCTTTGAAGATTGTTGGCATAGTTTTGACAACTCCTGAGTAACTTTCGAGAATTTTGTGTGTTTGGTAATGTTTAAATTATTTTCTTTTCCTATATGATATGGTCACTACTCTTGAAAACAGATTAACTATTTCGTTTGTCTGAAAAATTGAGTTTAGATATTTTCCAATACCTAAGGCTAGCCCCTACGGATTGCAAACAACACATTAAATCGTCCCACCCAGTCTGTTAGCCGAGTTGTTTATCGCTCTGATCCTTAGTTAAACAATCTATGGTTTCGAGCACCAATTTAGGCATGATTGCTCGTACTAATTTGAAATCTACTTAAGGTCGTAGGTATCGGTCTGATTAGCCCTTGTGTATCAAAAAGGGACTGTAGTGCGATGATCTCAATTCAAGAGACTAATTAGAGACCACATTTTCCAACTGTGGCAGCTAGAACGGAACACCAGATGACATTTGCCGCTCAATGTACAATCTCTTCTCAAACGTTTCCATGCATACCGGAGTCAATTGATAGACGTTTATTACAGTATATAACGGGCTGCGGCCCATTCCCCAGCTATCTCCACAGATTTGGATTACCTCAGACCAACCAATGCTCCTGTGGGTTGGAGGGAATATCAATGCACTACAATTTAGAGTGTCCCCTCGCAAGCTCACTCCCCCCTACTTGCATTTCTCATTTCTACGACCCACCGAGGAACCTAGCACTAAAACATTTGAAGTGCAGAGAGAATATATGCAAAATTATAATACCCTTGCCTCACAGTCGGAATTTTATAACAGGAACATAAACAGTTCCCACATAACCATCAGAACTCCAACGAGAAAAGCCAGAAGTGATTCTGTTCATTTAAGAAACTGATCAACACCCAAGGTCAATCACTAAACCCTCCCAAGGATATCCATGGGATTTACCCTAACGATGTTTGAAGCAGTGAACCAAACCATATATTAAAATATATGTAGAGGTACTATGTAATGGTATTGTATTAATTAATCATACATAGTAGAATTAAGAATGTTGGTTTTCATTTGGCCCTTTTGAGAAGCATTTCATCAGTCCTTCATATGATTTATCCTAAGATCTAATTACAGATCAGTATATTGGATCTAACTCTCCAAGTTTTCTAAATGTATCACCTATTTTATGGGGAAATAATTAATTTTCCTACAAAATTTCAGCATTACAAATAATGTGCATTTAGGAGTTTTTCAACTCCTAAAATGTCAATGTAGAATGCATAGAACCCTAGTTTTTTGTTAGGAAAATGTTTTTTTTTCTCAATTTTTTATGGTGACAATGTTATAGAATTTAATTTAACTTAGTTCCTGAAAAATATTTACAAAAATTTTCTCCTTGTATGCTGCATATTTACCCACGATAAAAGATATCTTTAAAGGGTATTCTGCAAAATATCGATATTGATAAAAGTATTTTTCTATTTCCTCTTTTTAACAAACGCATTCACTTGAAATACCTTCTACACCAGGTTGTAACCTGAAAAACCAGGAAAATTATGAAAGCTATTTTTACATATATGTCTAAGATTTTAGCTACAAGATTGCATTGAGTGTGACTATTAACGACTATATCAACACCATTTTACCCCATTGTTATTATATACTATTTTAAATTAAAATATTTCTGAGTAGCATATTTTATGATTTTATTTCCCGTTTTTTCTAGATTCACATTATAATATTGCTTTACACTATCAATCAATACTAAATTCATAGCATTCTACAGTTAACAGAAACATATAATCTTCAGATATGTAAATTAGCATCCGAGGTAAGAGTTTGTTCTTCCTAATCTCGAGAATAACGGAATGGATTTTAATGCTAGTTTCACGAATAAATTTTTGCCGAGGAAGGTTGGAGTGTGTATATGAATTATTAATCTTTAACAAAAATAAACTTTTGATCAACTAGGCTCATGGTCCAGTGTGACCGTATACATGGAGGTTGCTCAATGTAAATGTTTCTATTATTGTATTCACATCGTTTATGTTTGACAAACTCTTAAATTGAAATTGAAATATTGTATTACCATTATCCAAGACGGAAAGTGAATATATAAGTACAGGAACAGACGGCATTCGACGTGGATACAGATTTTCTCGAGTTTAAATATATATATATATATATATGTGCGGGAGTTTTTCTCGTGGAAAACTTTACGGTGAACTCTTCGCATGTTAAGTCAAAACAAAATGTTTTTGCGTTGATGTCATAAGGAAAAACGAATATTTTCGTCCACAAAGAAATCATAAGATTCAGTAAAAAATCCTATTCTTGTAAATTCATAATTGTCCCCGTGAAAAACCATGGTGATTCGCTAGTGAGTTATAAAGTAATTCATGTTCTTAAATGAATCAACGCTTTCCTACATACTCAAACAACCATGCACATATATATATTTATTTAAATATTTCAAAATTATTTTTCTTTACGGTGTACTATTTCAAATGGAAGTTTTATTGAAGTTTACCTGATAAAAATGTTTTCAACTTTCTGTATCATCTAAACAAAGATTAAACATTTTGTTTCGGATCTTTATCTCAATCCAGAGTTTCTACGACGAACTGACAAATTTATCTTCCTAAAACAATTCAGTTGTCGAATAGATATTAGGCACCAAGTTATGGTAGCTGACGTACGTTTCCAGATAACAATGGCAATTTATTCCGGCAAACAGGGGAAATATCACCGTGGAAGCGAAATTCTTGTAAAACTACTTTTCGTTTTCAACGGACACATTTTCACTATCGAATCAGTTTCTTTTGAAGAAATCTCAGCGCTTAGCTTTTTGTTTCTGAGATCTTTGTTCGAAAAACGTTCAATTTTACAGAGTTCAATTCAGATTTAGATAAAAGAACAATACATCTTTTATTATTAAATCTTTGCAGACCCAGCATTAAACTAGTTTTTCGTGGATTTAATATTTATGGATATATAGGTTTAAATATTTCGTATTTTGTAAAATTAATCCCCTAAGTAGAGTGAATATCTATTTATTTATCAGATGCATTTTTCAGAATAACTTAATGTTTGCATTCATATCCTCCTTTGTTGATATAATTTAGGTGGCTGAATTCAAATTTTCTTTGCTGTAAAAACGATTATTTGTTTCCCAAAACGAAAATAAAGGCATTTGAGTATTGTTTTGAATTTCTCTATACAATTTCCACTATTGCTAATACACCGATCATAAGCATTGGATCGGTGCGAATGAAATGTCCGATGAGAAATAGCTTTGGGAATGATCCCCACACTGCTAAAAGCAATTACCTACAAGCTTCCGGCATCTAAATCACACAGCTACTATAAGTAGCTATCACACGTATGAAGTACAAGTTCCAGATTTAATTTGTTTGGGTGTATGGTGCTTCCAAATTCGACATGGAAATCTCAGATTTGAGAGTCATCTTCCTTTACGGAATGACTGAGACATTCTGCTGCAGTTGCTACTCGCAACATTAACACAGCATTTGGGGAAAATACAGCAAATGAACGAAGCATTCGGCAATGGTTTACGAAGTTTCGAAGTGGAGATATGGACCTGAAAAGCGAACCACGTAGTCACCGAGAAGTTGCAGTCTGACGATGTTCTGTTAAATGTGGTTGAAGCTAAAAGATGGATTCTTGCGTCCCTCATGAATTGACATGCCAACAAGATGAGGCATTTGGAAGTCTGCATCGCTCCTTTCCAGGAACGAAAGAACCTCTACTGCAGCGAATCGTTACCTGCAACGAGAAATGGGTCCTTTATGACAATCGGAAACGATCTGCATAATGGTTGAACAAAGCACAGACTTCTGGACGCCATCCCAAGCCAACCCTTACATCCCAGGAATGTTATGCTTTTTGTATGGTGGTCAACATCTGGAATAATTCATCGCAGTTTCCTGCCAAGTGGCCAAACAATCACTTCAGAACGATATTGTGATGAATTACGACAGATGCACCGGAAATTGATGGTGAAACAATCGGCTTTGGTAAACAGACATGGCGTTCTCCTCTTGCAAGATAATGCCCGTCCTCATGTCGCACAACGAACTATGCTGAAACTACGTGAGTTGGGCTATGAAACGATGCCTCATCCCCTATTCCCCTGACTTAGCACCTACAGATTTTCATCGGTTTCGTAACCTGGATCGCTTTCTGTCTGGCAAACGGTTCACACAAAATACGGAGGTACACCGTGCAGTTGATGACTTTTCGCATCCCAGCTACAAGACTTTGGCAGCAGAACTGGCCGCTGATTCTGATTCTGCTGCGCAGGCAAGTTTTCCTGGTTTGTCCAGTTGCGTGGTGGCTTACATTTTTCCGGAAAGCATCTTGATCCGAAAGTAAAGTGGTAATAACACAGTTTACCATTCGGGTTGTAACGCCTCCGACTTCCGCTTCTGCCCCTAGACAAGGATCTGTTATTTCTTTCTTCACTACGACTTCTTCCATTTGGCTGGTGATGGAAATGGAGCTCTTCAATCCGCTGTTCCAACGATGATATCTTCTCCAATAATTGTGAAATGGTATTTGGCGACGCGCTCGAATTCTTAACTTCAGTTGAATGAGCCTCATATAATTCAGTTTGTGAATGCAAGTCAACAATCTTATCTGCCATAATCGCCAATTTATCAATACCTTCATCATTAACCACCAATATATGTTTTATATGGTACGGCAATTTTTTCATCCATAATGTTTTTAATACCATGTCAGAAATATCATTGGTTGCCAAGGATTTCATTTTTTGTAATGGATGGCTTGGTTTCATGTCGCCAATTTCAATGCCAGTGAAAAGGCGTCTGATTCGTTTGTTTTCACTTTCTTTAAATACATTTGATAAACGCTCTTTTGCTAATGAATATTTATTTTCAGCCTTATCAGTTATTATGTCCCAAATAGTGTCCATATGTTTAGGTTGGTTCCATTTGTGAGATAATGTAGTTAAACTTGGTATCTTCATTAGATATACCATTAATCTTAAATTGTGCTTCTATCTGATAAAACCAAATTTCTGGCTTATCTATCCAGAAAGATGGAATTTTTACACTGGCCTTCATAGTTTCCGAAGAATTAGCACCATCTGACTGGTTTTTTTGTCTTCTCGGTATTTTCCATAATATTTACCGTTACCAACTCCGGGTCACCAAATGAATGTAGCGGTGGCTACATCACAAAACATTATTTTCCCGTTTAAAAATACCTTTTCATTACTATATTTTAAAGAAAATTATTCAATTTTTTTAAAGACATTCTTCTTTATTAAAACATTATTATTCTCCAAAATATTTTTCACTGTTGCCATTCGCAGTCTACATAAAGTTGTAGAAACAAAGATTATATATGATTTGTAGAGATTACAGACATTTCATTCGCATCAACCCAATATGTAGATCAAAACATAGGTAACAATACGCTATTATTATTTGAATGTTTCCAAAGCATAAACGTCATATATTTATTTTAGCAAATTTTTACAGCCTGCCTTGAAGTTAGCAATTTTTAGAGTATGAGCAAATACCGAACTTTAAAATACAATTACTCGTGAGCTCTTTCATACAGAGACTGGTTTCAAAACGTTGAAGGATTAAGGGGAATTACGTCTTGCGTTTGAATTTTTAAACTTTTGGGGGCTTTAGTTTTGTATTCTAATCCTAAGTATTTTAAAAAATATATTTGTTTATGTAATTCAAGCCACCCGATCTGACATCAAGGGGCTTAAGACCAGTCAAGGGATTGCAAGATGCACAGATTAAAAAGCAAAGATAAATACAATACTAATACTAGGCTCATGCATCTTGCAGCAACAGAAACGAAATACAATCTGAAAACAGAAGTGTGCCTCTTGCAGCAAATAAAATAGCTGACAATAACAATGTGCAAACATTTAAAGACGATACAAACATTTTACAAAAAGGAAGCACAATTCTCTGGACCACTGCCTCGTTGGCAGTGATAGTCTGTACAGGATCGGAACACCAGTCCTTAAGAAGCTCCAAGTAAGATTACAACATATTAAATCCCTCAAGCAAAAAAAGCAATCAAAAGACACCAAAAGAGGATGGGGAGTCCCCCTGTCCAAATATATCATAGTAAATAATTCTATCCACCGATGGCATCCGGACACACCCAAGGTCTTACATGAAGTAATATTTTTAAATTTCAAAATAGTCTTGGAAACTAATGGATCGCTGAGCCCTAAAAGTATTTCCTTATGAAGTAATAACTAGTTTAGATATCTCGGAAAACCTAGGTATCCCATTGAGGGTTTTTGTGCTCTCGTTTACACAGCGGCTGTAGGTTTTCCGAAAAAGTTGAAATAATAATTGGAATTTCATCTTACATTTCAATTTATAAACTTCCTATAGCTCTAGTTTAATACCCTAGTCACATATATTTACGAATGTAGTTTAAAATGCATTGAATCATTTCCGTCCATTGCTACGTCAAAGATGCCCTTTTAGAAACAAATGAAGACATTTGTATACGATGTGTGCTTATAGCCAGTATGGGTGGTACAAAAAAAATTAACTCAAGGTGAATGTCATGAAATAAAATAAAATTTTCATATTAGTCACAAGTCACAATAAGTCCGTAAAATATACAGGTCATTGTATGTAATAACTACCTCGAGAAACGTAGACACACATACAGAGGTTAGATAATTTTTAACTCTAGTTATAAAATAAAAGTAAATTTTCGTAATGTGCTTGAAAAGTAACGAGTTGTCCGTAAAGATCATTATGTTGTAATAACTAGTTCACATACCTCGAGAAACGTTGACGTCCCATAGAGGATTAAACAATTTTTAATTCATAGTGAAATAATAGTAAATTAAAAACAATTGAAGAAAAAAGTAACCCTCCTGGTGGTGATCTCGACGAAGTATTCCGCCATTACCAAAAATGAGCAGATCTTGATGGACATGATATCTCGTCATTAGCAAAACTGAGCAGATCTTGATGAACGTGATACCTCGTCATTGGAAGAAAACTGACCAGATCTTGATCTTGTTATCATCAAAAAATTATCACCATCTTTGAAAGTAACGATTCGCAATAAGTCAGTAATGTATACCGATAATTATAATATAATAACTAGTTTACATACCTCGAGAAACGTTGACGTCTCATAGAGGATTAAACAATGTTTAATTCACAGTGAAATAATAGTAAATTAAAAACAATTGAAGAAAAAAGTAACCCTCCTGGTGGTGATCTCGACGAAGTATTCCGCCATTACCAAAACTGAGCAGATCTTGATGGACGTGATACCTCGTTATTGGAAGAAAACTGACCAGATCTTGATCTTGTTATCATCAAAAAATTATCACCATCTTTGAAAGTAACGATTCGCAATAAGTCTGTAATGTATACCGATAATTATAATATAATAACTAGTTTACATACCTCGAGAAACGTAGACACCCCATAGAAGGATTACACGACTCACATTCCTGTGTTTTGTTTTTCAATTCAAAATTTTCCGTTTCCCAAACAGTAAAATAAATTACAACATTTTTGTGCGGGGTGGTCTGGGCGACCGGGGCTTGAATCTCACAGCAAGTGCTCGAATCAATCATAGTTGAGGTTTTTATTCCCCTCTCATGTCACCCCATATTTCACTCCGACCGCGCGATATTATACTTCCTAGAAATATAAGAGGCGGGCATCTAAAGAAAAATAGGAAGCAGTGAAGAAATATATCTATTCCGAGATATTCGAGTCAAACTGCTATTGCGGATAGCGCGTTTAACTGCTTCGGCATAGCTATCGGCATGAAAATAGAGCTCTCGCCTCGGAGGAACATTTTCTTAAACCCTTTTTACCAGATACCGTTATCGGTGGCAGTAAACTACTTGCAAGTGAGGAAATAGAGACGGGGGATCGCAAGGGGAAGGAAATGTGAAGAGGCGTCATATTTTGTGCGCTCATGAACAATAGTGGCTTAAGGTAGTATCTTCGAGACAGCAATGTCAATTGGCTGAAGCAAAACAGTACTGGGCTAATTCATTGGATAAAAGCTATTCATATATACTCTATAAATTGGTAGAAAAAATCGCAAAAATACAGATATTTTTAAAATTAATGAAATTCAAGATTCAATATTGATCATGAATTTTTTATTGATAAACAAACTGCACGATTGTTTAAAATTGATAAAATTAAAAAAATAATGCTTCACCTTTCACGCTCTAATTGTAAGTCGACGCACAACAATTTATAATGACAAAAGGCATGCTAAATAAGCTTTCAGTTAGCTTTGGAAAAAAGTGCAAATTGTGTTATTTCGATAGTTCACAATTTTCTCTGAATAATATACTTAACATGCATTTGACAAGACGTAACATCGTATTTGCATCAAGTTTACATTAAAATCATTTTATGTGTTATAAAGATTATTAGGTATAAAATGGATCTACTATGCTTAAATATATTTTTCTCAAAAAGCCGAGAGATTTTCCTTTAAAAACGTTGAACTAATAATACTGTAAGAAAATGAAGTTACTTTCAGTTTCGCCATTAAGGTTAACTTCATCATCCGGTCAGCTACAAAATTTTTGATCCATAATCCACTGAAACAAGCTATTTACCAAACGCAATTAATTTAAAATTACTTTTTTATCGTAGTTCGATGAAGATACGAATAATTTTCTTACAATGACTTATAAAATCAATTTCTTTTGCAATTAATCATTGCGTAAAAATTTTTACTTTGTGTGCTATAATTTTTCAAGTATGATGCCGTACATCTTTTTAAATTAGGCATTAGAAAAATGTATGTTTTTTAAATTTTCGTCGTAATTGATTCAGGCCAGGGAAAACCCTTCCACGAAAGAATTATTATTTCTAAAGCTTTACATATTTTGTAAAGTGAAAAAATGAATACGTATTACTAAAACGTTATATGAAAATTGGTTTTGATGTCTTTTGATTAGTTTATTACTTACATAAAGATATAAGTTTAATTAATTTCAAGAACTTAATTCACTAGGCCACGTTTTATAGATGGTAAACAGCCGTAGTAAAAGTAATCGTTGAATTTGTCTGCAGAAAGAATTGGTATTACATAAAATATATTCGGGGTATATTCAACGATTAATTTTACTGACTATCTACTATCTATAAAAGCCCTGAAAGAATATGTGTTATATAGTTTCTGCAATTTATTTTTTATTATTGATTTATTACCCTTTCGCAGTTATTATTTATTAAACTTATGCCTCCGGCCAATTGAAGGGGTCGGGACGAAAGTGCGAAGCTTTATTTTTAATCTTTTTAGATATTAGAGTTTAAAAGTGATCAGATTTTCAAATCACATTCAATAGAATGAAGTCTGTTTCCCAATTTATTATTAATATTTCGTGCATTCTGACTAGCAATACGGTATTACTTTTTTAATATATTTCTGTCACATATTTCATAAGTAGGTATTCTTTATGTATTGCACGAAAATTTTCTGTCTTGGCTTTATCTTGACCCTAAATACAAACACAATGATCTTATTCAAAAAATGTAATGATATATTTTTCATTATGTTTTGATAATTGCTATTGATATCATTCCAAACATTAAGTAATTTCAAGATTGTGCAAAATTGTTTCTAAAATATTTGAAGTATATTCTACTTACAATAAAACTATCTTATAAATGCTATTTCTTAACTCAGTCTTAGGCAGGAAAACAATCAACAAGGCGGGGTTTCTATTATTGTTTCGAAATAAGTCTTTTTTTACAATCGAGACAGTTATAATAATATTAGAACATGAAAGTAGATACAACAAACAAAAAATAACCAAGCCACACTCGTAAATTTTGCGTAATCTTTGGTTGACGTCATCTAATTTTTTTCTGGTTTTCTCAGGATCAGCGGAGTCGAGTTTTTTTACTAACTATTGTAGATTGGTGTAATGAAGTTAAAATGTTTAAGACAACTTAAATTTTCTTTTCTTTATTTAATGTGACTCGTAGTATTTCTGTTTTAAGCTCAGAAAATTTGTATTTCCTTTCTTCCTTCGTTCTCATTCCATATTGATGCAAAATTTGTTTCTTGATCCAAGATCATCTAACCACAATCTTATACCTTTGATGGGCGGGAATAACAGTACAAGTCAAAAAATGACATTTTTAGGAGAACAAAAACCATTTAATATTCCATATTGTTAATGAATAAAATTTATAAAATCAGTTCTGCACCTTATGTCTGACAACTTTAAAGAGGAAATTAGGAGAAATTTTGGATGTGCCCTGTGACAAAATTAAGTTACTTGTACTGTTCGTACCGAGAAAATTGTGCACATCACAACTGACTTGTACTATTATTCCCGTCCATCAAAGATATGCTCTTTTCCAACCAGCAAGTACCATTGACAAGGGAATAGCATTGGTCAAATACCAAACCACAGAAACGTTTTTATCATTGAAAATGATTTAAAATAAATAACACAAAAATGAAGCGGTATATTCTTAATTAGAATTCTGTAATTTAAAATAAAAATAGTCTCATAAATGAGTTAATAAACAAGAAAGTGAAGATAACCTAACCAACATTGGAAACTGATAATTTTTGGATAACTATAATGCCAAGTAACACTCATTCATCCTCACTTTCAATGATTGAAATAGCAATATATGTAGGAAGTTAATCATAATCTGCATTTCATTTGAGACAAATCGTATGATTCGTTACCAAATTGCAATCGCCTTCTGTTTTCCATTGTGTTGTTTCTAATTCCTCTTGGTCTATCCCATGCTAAATCAACCTTCCATGAAACCACTCTTCCTTATAAAAAGTCCAAAATCATCAAAGGGTTCATGAAAAGGTCATGGGAATCCAAACCGACACACGAAAGCATCTGAGCCGTAGAAGCCTGTGAGTTCGTGCATTTAGGACAAACAGGAAAATGTTATGTCCATTTTGAAATTTGAGAGTGTTAGTATGGCCACTTCATTTGTCATAGTTAAACCTCTAATGCTGATGTTGATTTTTCCTTGCAGTCAGGCTCGGGGCGAGAAGAAAAAAATGTGATATCTGCTATGTATTGGCATTTTAACGAAATTTATTACAGAAGATTTTAACTTACCACGATAAAAAAACAAATAACAGTGTCAGTTTAACTTGACCCGTATTATTACTTGGCACTTTCTTGTCCTCGCTTTCAATGATAACCCCTCAATCGAACAGTCTTCATTATGGCAATAGAAGGCGGTTTTGTGAGCAACTTTACCTTACCCCGATGCACTATGGGAATGGTTGGATGATTGGGTTTTATGGCGTAAGGCATGCTGCACCAAATACAAATCAAACAACGCCAACTAATGGACGCATACATGAAAAGCTTTACTGACTCAAAAGACAGAAATACTCGCAGGGAAGAGAACCTGATAGGAATAGAACCTGCGCGGTCTACAACTCGTAGGTTGCTAGCGCAGTTGGCATAACCATTGATCCAAAACGGTCATGTACACACGACAATACATTTGTTAAGATATAAGGTAACCAAATAATGCCACTCGATCGTCTTTTTTTAACGTAAGCGTACATTGGGAAATTATTAAATAAGTGTTTTTTTAAAGTGCAACCGTTAAAAATCATTTTAAGTTAAAAAGTCTCTTAATATTACAAACATGTATGGAAAAGTAAGATTCTGTCGTTTGGAAGTAATGCCAACAAAATTACACACTTTAAGGAAGAAACATTGAGCTGTGAAAATGTCCGTTCGAATACCAATAATTTTAATCCTGGCAAAGCCAAATTCTGTCTTCATATGTAATATTTAACAATGGTAAAAATAAACCTTGTGTTACGATTAAATCTTTTTCTACTGTCTTTTAACATATGTGATAACTATTTTGGATTGGATTTTTGAGGTTTTATGGCGCAAAGTCCGAAAGCGGACAAGCTGCGCCGATAACTATTTTGGCAACAAAAATCAAATCTTAAATTGAACATGTTTTGGGACAGAGGAAGTAATAAATAAATAGCTTTTGCGCTATGATTAACCCACTGAGGGATTCACCCCGTCTATTCATTTTGCAACCTTCAGTCTACCCTGAATGATTTATAATCAGTTTCAATCTTCTTGATCAATAGAATCTTTCCTAGGAGTCTTTCAACCAATAATCATGACTATTCATCCACTTTTATACGTCATGCTGTAACAGAAATGTGACTCTGAATGATATTCAGAGGGTAAAAGCGCGGTGTAAGCACTTCACTGAATCTAAAATGTGTCTGTTGTTAAAGCCAAGGACTACCACCTTCTGGAAATGCTTGAAGGAATCGTATGAGAGCAATTTTCTGTCAAGCTAAATATAAATGACGGTAATATTTCTACTGTGAAACGCGTTTCCTGTGCGTAATGAACGGATTGTTTTTAATACGATTTCAACTCTTCGCGAGTAAATATTCCACTGAACAAATTCCAAATTGATGTATGGCAGTTGATTAGTCAATACCAATTAGATTTAGTCAAAATTTGCGAAAAACTAACATTTAAGGTAACCCCGATATGAATCACAATAGAGTATTGGATATAGAAGTTAAATCTTCACCGGCCGTCTGGTTTGTTTATTTGCACTGAAAATCTCTCGTAGACCAGGTCTACTGTTAGAGAGCTTCGAATTTCGGCAGGGAAGTTGAGCAGGCCTACGAAATTCATGATTGAAATAATACGCTCTTGCTCCACTCACATTACTTTCCATTGCAAATAAGAAAACTGCAAGCAAGAATGCACATGTGAGGCAAATACGACCCTATGAAGTATAATTGGAAATGATGTTTTTAATTATGTCAATGGTAAGTTTAAGGCACAAGTGGGCAAACACATTAGGAAAGGATCTAGGATTGGGTGGTAAAAATATTGAATTTTTAAAAATTATTGAGATGAAATAGTAATTGGTTCAATATGAAACATTCATATAAATTATATCAATTTAAACGAGAGCGTGTGTATACATATTAGGAAAGAGTTTGGGATTGGGGTAAAAAAATGAATTTTTAAAAAAATACTCGGGGATCGAATAATAATTGGTTCAATTTGAACCACTCATAAATTAAATCAATGGTGAGTTCAAACTTCCAAGAGGTTTCAACGAGATATCTCGCCCATCACGATATGACCCATTTTGCTAATGACGAGCTAACTCGTCATGAAGATGTCGATGATTTTGTGATTACGAGGATGAGATCTGGTTATTTTTCTTCTAATGACGAGGTATCTCGTCCATCAAGATCTGGTTTAACTGGATCTGATAACATTTACTAATGACGCGATACCTCGTCGAAGCAACCACTAGGAGGGCTAAGCAGAAGTGTGTAAATATATTAGGAAAGAGTCTGTGATTGTGTGGTAAAAGTATGAATTTTTCAAAAATTACTCGGGCAGAGTGGTAATTGGTTTAATATTTACTTTGAATATTTGAGTTTGCACTTGGCCCACCTTACCCTATAATGTTAAACTCGTTGCCCTAAAATTAAGAACCTCCTCTGTATCAGATGAAATCAGGAAATATCTCTCAAAAAAGACCTCGACTTTTTAACGGAGCCAAACGCGAAAGTAATACTCACTCATCATTCCCGTAAAGGTTACAAAAAGTTAATAACTACGTCTCAAAATTGCGATAATTTAATTATAGGTAATGTTCCAATTCCTCTCTTCATAGTGGCCCCCACACTCCTCTAAGAAGCATATTTCTGAATAAATTCCCGTACTCTCATCAAGGGGGAAATATGATACCCGTGCATTTTGCTTTTTCATTTTCATATTCTTCCATCGCTTTCTATAAGTTTCATACATGTTATCGGATTTCGTTCTTAGAATGGAACTGTCGGTTTCTATTTGTGCATTTGGAACTATATTTTGAAGCATTTGCATTTAAGCCGTTCCTTTGTTCTGACGAGTTCTTAATGATATAAAATTTCCGGATCAATAAATGGGAAATTTCAAATACATTTAATGCTACTCCTTTATCCGATTTAAGACTGAACTTTAAAAATAAGTGTTGTATTCAAAATCCCAAATTAATTAAAATTGTTGTAAGGTTTGGAATACGTATTTGAATGCAAATAGTAACATTCCACTAGTAGTTGTTTCCTAATCTTGGATTGAATGATTAAAAGTAGATTCTTTTGTGTTTGCAATTGCATTGCAATAAAAATATTTTTATGAAGAACAGAAAACACTTAAAAATAGCTATTGATCGGTCCAAGAAGCCGTTTTAAATTTTCAATTGAGCTTAGAAGAACAAACGATTTTGCATTGGTTTATGCTAATTTATTATTTAAATGGCAATAAATTAATATTTCCCCCATTGAGAGGCATTTTCAGTTAAGCTAAATGTAGATAAAGGTAGTGTTTCTGCGATGATGTTTCTTCTACGTATTCTGAACGTGATATCTGTTGACTGATTTTGCGGATTCGACTTAAAAATTCAGAAGAATGAATTCCTAATTGGATATATGGGCCAGGTCAAACCGCACATTCCACAACCCAACAACCTCCGATTTTTTTTGAAACTCAGCAAATTTGTTTCCCCACCATATAAAAGAAATTCTAAAATTTTTTAGCTTCCAACTTGCGATATTTTTATGTATATTAATTTTAAGTTTGAAAATTGGGCAATTTTTCATGATTTTAGACTCACTAAATATCCTGTACCTCTCTCTTCCCTTCTGGACCTAACTGTCTAATACTGAATAAGAGCTTATGTAGACTGAGCAATCTCTCTAATGACTTATATGACCATTTAAATTACCTTTTCTTATTTCAAGGTCATTCAATTTGACTTTTGACCTTCAATTACAAATTTTTTTTTTCTAAAAAATATATATGAAAGGCACACTTTTTATAACTTTGCTTTCTGGGAGTTCCCTAGTAGGACGCGCATGGGTTCATATTTAAAAAAATATTCGAAGTAAATAGAAATATTTAATCAGTACCCATAAACACCTGTAACTTTTGACCTGTTTGTCCAATCGAGGTGAAAGAGGGCTTATTTTATATAAAACAATATAACCATTCTGATGAACCGAAAATGACCTTTTTAGTACCGTTTCACATGAAACGACCCATATTTTAGTTGATTGATAAACACCAATTAAATTAAATACCACATGTAGCCAAAACGGTGATAAGCTACATTTTGAGGTAAACCCGATATGTATCATACTAGAGCAGTTATTCCCAACCCGTGCTCCGCGGAGCCGCCCTAAGGGCCCCACGTGCCATTCAAGGGAATCCACGGACGCTTTAGGAAAATAAATTAATGTAAATTAAATTAAATAAAGAATAAGAAATAAAAAGTTGAATCAAAATATAAGAAACTAGAAATTACATTCTAAACAGACTTACATATTTTACATAGGGTAGGCCTAAGGGGCTTCGCCATAGAAATTTATTCTAAAAAGGGCTCCTCGAGTCAAAAGTTTGGGAACTTCTACACCAGAGCATTTGGTTGGTTACTTTTTATGGCTCAAGGACCCAATTTGGTCATGTGCCAAACACAAATAGTGTTAAGTGATGGAGATGCACACTAAGACAGTTTTACTGGCATAGATGAGAGGAATGCACCGCTGGAGGAATGGAACCTAACAGTAATCGAACCTGCGCCACCTACAACTCGCATGTTTCTAGCGCAGCGGGTAAACTCACTAAGCCAAGATGGCTCCTTGACCATTTGGACAGCACAAGTAAAATCTCAGATCATCTGGCTTGTTTGTTTATACACTAAAAATCTCTCTCTTACGCGGTATAGTCGTTTTCCAATTTTCAAAATGATTAATATTAATTTTCAGTTTCAAAACTCTCCAAATTTCGAATTACTTTTGATTTTGTATTGAAAATGAATACCGGCAAAGTTTTTACTTAAAGGTAAAATTTTGTGAAAAAATCCTACAGGATGATTCAAAATAGAAATTACGATGTTTTCCTTTTGTCAAATAAACACATTTCAATTAAATGCGCTGAATTAGTTTATAAATGTTGAATATATTTAGTGTAAAAATATTTTTGGCTTATAATAATACAAAAATTTAACTTTTACGGAACCTTTACTGTAATATTTTTTATTAGAAAATCGTTCCCTTCCTATTAATTTCTTGAATTAAAGTATTCTTGTTTGGATCAAAATAACCGCAGAATCCCTCTGTTAAATTCTACGATATTTTCAACTTTCAATTATTTATTAAAAGTATGTTAAAAAGCTATTTTTAATTCATATTAAAGCTTTAATACATTAATTATCTTACGCTCAAACATCAATTTTCGAATATTGTTCATCAATACTTTATAGGTCCTATTTCATTTAGCTTCTTGCGTAGATTTACCAGGATATAAAAGTTTCAATTTTTCCTGTTATCTAAAACAAAACAGCCTCATCATAACGAAAATGCTGAATGCTTAGACCAGACTCCTTTCTTGTCTTAAAAACTTTGAGTTGTGTGTAAACGTTTCTATCAAGAAAGTTCCATGTAGTCTCTATTCTAATTTATAAAATTCTGAATTCATAACGATGTAATAATTCAGAATGTTTGCAACTGGACAATCAAACGTCCTCAATTATACATTGCACGACCAAGTATACGAACACCCGTTATTTTAAAGCCGACACGGTTGCATGCAATTAGCACAATCGAATGATGGTTGCATCTATTAAATTCAGTCACTGCTAAGTTATAGAGGGAGAGTACTGGGGTGAACCTATTTCCATAACACTAATTTAGATGCAATATAGTAGCATATATTGCTGTGCAACGAATATCAAGCAAGCACGGTGTACGTTTATGGTAGACTGAAGTTCGCACTGTTTTAACAGTGTCTGCGACAGTCAGCTACGTTCATTAATATAATTTGAATTTTCTGTATTTTTACTTAATTTTATGAATTTACAGGATGTTATTAATTTAAACGTTCGGCAGATCTGTGTAAATGTTCAAAAATGAAATTTCAATGCAATAATGGTCTATGTAGTATTAGATATAGTTTCTATAGTTAATTGCCAAGGAAATTACTTAGGATCTTTCCCTTCGGTATTGATCCCCGACCGTCGCCAACAGATCGTTGTGTTGCTCCAGTGCGAAACTAATTAACTACCTACTTACCAAGTACACTACTAGATGTTGTTGCGGGCCAGCATCTAATATCATGAAACACTTTCAGGTGTGGAACGAGTCTATGGAAACATCCGCCATCTGCTCCTTTCGAACTCGTATTTGTATACGTGGAGAGTTACTGAATTGCCAAGCCTCGCGTTTTTTGTTATTTAGACTTCATATTCGTTTCTAAACATTATGATATATTTCACTATCATAGAATATTGGGATGGGTAAATTTTCCTCCATGTGGACGTAAGTTGCCTTAATAAGCTTCTCCAAATTTACAAAACGGTGAATGGAATAAGGGTGCAGGAAGAACATATCCATATAACATTGTCATCAGAAATACTATTGAGCGTTATTTATCCATTTGTAAAATTAGTCATACTTTATCTTGACAGTTATTAGCTGAGAACTTGTTTTGTCTTTGATTTGTAATTTATAATCATTTTACACCTTTTCAACACATTTTTTGTGGGTGTTATCAAAGTTTTTAATGTATCGGGATTAAGTACTACGACTCGAAAATATTAAGCTCTATTGCAAAAAGGCTTGATCATGGAAACGATCGTTATTGCATTGAATCGCTGAGTATTCAATCCTTCTGTTGTCAAATATCAATAGCAAATATTTCTCAGATGAGCAGCAGGAAAGTTTCTGTTGAGAAGTTGATCCCTGCTCTAAATTGTTATACAACTGCCGTTTGTGTGTAACTTTACAAAATAAATTTTCCCAGAAAAAAATCTTGATTAATGACTTTAGTTTCCTTTAGCACTTTTACATATTTAACCCCACAGATCGAAAATATCTCCGAAAAAGTATTCCATCATCCTGTTGCCATTGTCAACAGCATTTATTTCTCACACGAGCAGCAAGAAAGTTGCTGTTGAGAATGTGACCCCTGTTCTAAAATGTTCGACCAAAACTGCCATTTGAACTTTAACAAAATAAATTTTTCCATATAGAACCTTGGTTGGTAGTTGAATCATCGTCGCACTGTAGCAATACTTCGGGCTATTGGTGACGGTTCTGGTCGAAGGAATAGATCCGAGGACAACACCTCATAATTTTGAACAACAGTCGATGACGAGGTCAAAACTTGAGCTGGCACCCCATTCTCCACACTTTCGCACAATGCCAGCGTAAGGACATTTGAGTCCACGACATATTTTAACGTCCATCATCCCCCACGTAATTGACGAAAAGAACCTTAAATAGTCACCTTAATGGGCTTTTACATATTCAGCTCCACAGAGAGAATCTATCTTAGAAAGAGTATTCATTCTTTCTGTGTCATTATCTACATTATTTATATATATATATATATATATACTTTAATTTCAGGTCCACTGAATGCTTGAAAAGATTATTCTGTCAATAAGTAAATATTTATTCAGAAAGATCATGGTATGAAAGACTTAAACATTATATGTTTGTAAACAAAATAAGATTTACATTACGTAAGCTACAGTACTGTGACATCTTAGCGCCCAAGAGTCTAGGATGGCGGGCTGCAGACCGGAAGTTTCCTGTTGAGTCCTTCACTACTGCGCTTGCGCATGTGAAGAAGATAAAAAAACAGTTAGCTCACGAACTCCGTCTAGTTGAGACGTACGTCTTCGTAGCAATTCGGATTAAATTTAATATGAAATTAAGCATTTTGTTTCGCGCGTCCATTGTCAACCCATGTTTTGTCTGTGTAAAAATAAATGTTATTTTTTTAATGTCCAAAAAAGGTTTGGATTAATTCGTCACAGTACATATTACATGTACTGTAGCTTACTTAACTTTACATGTACTGTACTTAAACTTGGAATTAAGGAAGTTGAACGTCGAATTATCCACGATTTTTTACATTGATTTAATGAGAAGTTCAAGGGACTAAGAGAAATCTTCGAATTAGAGACGTTCGTTTTATCCAAGTTGCACTGTATATATAACAGGGCGTTATGGTCTGGTGTGCCATCTCCTTTGATAACCGGACCCCTTTGGTAGTCATTTCTGGCATATTTACAGCACAGCAGTACGTAGACGACATTCTTCGACCGGTTGTGTTACCGTTCCTTTTGCGACACCCCGGACTTACTTTTCCACAAGATAATGCCCGGCCGCACACGGCACGTGTTGCTATGAATTGTCTTCAAGCTTTACCAACACTTCCTTGGCCAGCTAGGTCTCTTGATCTCTCTCCCATAGAGCACGTTTGGGACGTTATGGGAAAGCGATTGCAAACATCCCGGAATGTTGACCATTTAGTCCGACAGTTAGAGACAATTTGGCAAGGAATTCCGCAGGACACCATCCGGGAACTTTTTCAGTCTATGCCACGCCTGGTGACAGCTTGCATCGAGGCCAGAGGTGGACCAACACCTTACTGACTTCCTCCCTTTGTGACGGTGAAACTCTGAAATAAATCATTCAATTGTTCTGAAATTTTAATCGTTTGTTTTTCTATGTATGTTCTTCAATACACCAATTTTTATCGCAATCGGACAACTCCTTCTTGGTGCGTCGATTTTTGTTATAGTGTATATGCTACATGAAGACAAGTGTTGAAAACTGCTTACATCTGTTTACCAACAAGAATTTTTCTCCATTCTGTACAACAAAACTTCTTAACTCAATACCATAATTGAAAATGACCAATCTCGAAAAACGAGGAATCCAAAGTCGTTAATTTTCTTTCTTCCCTAGTGACTTCTGAATATTTAGATTCAGTGGAAAAGTACGTGATGGAATCCGAAAAGCTAATGTTCGATTTCCGATTTTCTTTCCGGGCCCTCATTTCTTCAAGATGCGGAAATTTGCCCCTGAGCGAAGCTGATGTTCAAACAAATTAATTACAGTCCATTAATCGTACTCAAGCAAAATCACTTTTCATTATATACTGTATTTTTTCTGCCTTTCTCTTTGGGCACTCAAACTTTCCGAGATTAAACAATTAATTTCGTTTATTTTTCTAGTCGACATATTTCGGAAGAAAGGCAATACTAAGGAAACTTTATTTATGGAGGGTCCTCTTTAGTATTTGTTTTATGCGTTTCTTGATTATTTTTCCTCGTGATTATTTAGCAAATAAACCCGGTCGAACTTAAGACAACCGTGCTTGTGGTTCAGAAGACAATTTTTTAATTACATTAAATGTTTCTGGATCATCCAATTAGTTTGTAGCAGGGATTTTTCTAACATTTTCAACTTTAATATTTTATAACATTAAAACTAGTCTCATTAATCTTTTTCAAAATTAAATATAAGATATATGACATGAAGAATTAAATGAAAGTTTACAGTAAAGCAAGATGCGTAAGAAAACATGTTTAATCGTCAATTTAATGTTTAATCCTTGATAACATCTTAGAAATAGTTAATTAACTAATTAAATTGTCTTGATTCTAATAGTATAATACAAAAATATTAAATGCTAAAAACTAGTCTTTCAATCGAGAAATTATTCAAACAGGAATTTGATGGTTGATTAGGACATGTATTTAGGGATTGAGTTATTGCCTAATAATTGCAATTGTTTGCTGGGAATTATACATCATTAGTTTAACTATAAGTTTTTATATTTAATCGAGAAAAATACATGAAACAGCTGAAAATATCACAATTCTTAAGAAAGAGTAAAGTATATTATGCTATCTTTAAATTTCAGTGAATATCTTTATACCTTTTTATGTAAAAGGAATATTCTGGACTATTCTACATGTGACAAGTGTTAATCACAAAACCTTGACAATAAAATCATATACAACTAAAATTGTAGGAAAAGTACGGACACTAAATTGATGTAATCGGCATTTGACAAGCAATATCAATCGCTCATTTCTATGATTTCTGAAAACATATCCGACGATCCATTTCTAATACTAAACGAAATAAAATTTTTATTTATGACCCTCCTGAAAAAGTTGTCATTAATTACATTTTTAATTCATATATAATTTGAATAGATCCACATCAAATATACTTGCCTATCCCGTTGAAAGGATCAAGTATTAACCTCAGTAATTTATTTGTGATGAACTTAGTCATTAATACAAAATATTAACGTTATTGTTTCTATGGAAAATGTAGAGGCTCGTATCATAATTTTATTTCTGATATCCCAATAAACCTTGTAGAGGTTCCGGTTGTTGAGAGGAGTCCAGACCTGGTACACTAGGTGGTGATCCTCATCCGGGCTAGGATTGGAAGTTTTGTATTACCTGGAGGAATCTATTCTCCAATTCTCTATCCAGATGTGCCGCAAAGCAGTTATGTCCAGTTCGAAGTGTAAGAATTGCCACTGTCTTTTCTTGACTTGTTTTCGTTGTCCTGATACGTTGTATATTATTTCATTTCTTATTTTTTGAGTTTTGAATGGCTTCGTTTTATTACCCCAGGTGTTTTTCTGGTTAGAAGCCTTTTAATTGCATTCGTGGAAGGCGGTTTCCCATTGGTATTGATTTTAGTACCCGTTTTGGGCAGTCTGTCTGCCAACTCGTTTCCCTGCTGTCCTACATTGTTAGGAACCCCACAGGAAAACAACTGTTTTCCCTAGATTTTTTTAATTGCATAAGGGCCTGTGTTCTATCACATATTTTAGTTGAAAGTAGTTGTTTATTTGAAGATACAACTTGCATTGCAGACTTAGAGTTGCAAATCGTTCTGTTGAAAGCTAGAGGTCTGTATTGAAACTGTTGAAGACCCCAAAAGATAGCCATCATAACTTCTCCGTCAAACTGCTCCATTAGCACCCAGAAGCACATATTGAGCAAAGAGTCTGCAGTATAATCCTGCTCCGACAGACTCTTTCATTTGAGATCCATCTGTATAGACCCTTGTTTAGATTCCTGTCAAGTTTGATTTCTCTCTGCGTGTATTTCTCTCTTCTGTGTCAGTTAAAGTTTCCTTGTACGTGTATGTCCATTATTTGACGCTGTCTATCCTGTGTTTGGTACAGCAGGCAAAATATGGCCCTTGCGCCATAAAACCCAACTAACTATGTAGACTTATTCTTCTGCAGGATAAAAGATCTCAATTATATCGAGGGTAGTTTGTTTTAGCATTAACTTGCACGATAGTAATAATGTAATTGTGTAACGAATCTCATTCATGAAGCAATTTTTGGTGGAGTGAAGTTACACTGTCTCACACGATCTGCGACAGATTGAACAGAAAAATAATTCTAAATTACGTGAGACAAACGAAAATGTTTTGTATCCGGTACTACAGTTCTCTAAACCTGATTTTGAAATATTCTAAAAAAAAAAGATCTCAATTATATCGAGGGTAATTTGTTTTAGCATTAACTTGCACGATAGTAATAATGTAATTGCGTAACGAATCTCATTCATGAAGCAATTTTTGGTGGAGTGAAGTTACACTGTCTCACACGATCTGCGACAGATTGAACAGAAAAATAATTCTAAATTACGTGAGACAAACGAAAATGTTTTGTATCCGGTACTACAGTTCTCTAAACCTGATTTTGAAATATTTCCCTTTATTAGTATTTACTATCACACTATTTTATGTGCATTTGATTTCAACTAACTCCCGTTAGATATTGAATTGTGTACAACTGGAAGAAATATATTTCGTGTTTATGTGAGTCGTTTTTTCATGACAACGAAACCGCTCCAAACTGTCCATGAATTACGAGAAGTCGTAATTGAAAGTCTCCGAATGGTCATCTTATCAATCGCGGAAGAGCAACGAAATGTATTGAAATAAATAATCAAGAATCGTAGGAAAGCTCCAGCGTTCAATGGATGAGCACATTTTTTCGCTCCTCCAAAGGTTTCTCCTCTTTTTTAAACGTGACAAGTAATGGGAAATGTATATATCTATCTAAAACAGATTTCGGTAAAGTATCTTTCGGTAAAGTGTTGTATAAGAGGCACCCTGAGGGCCATAAACGCGCAAGTTACAGGATATTTTTTTCTCCCTCTTGTGAACATAGGTTTTTGTAGCAGTGAAATGACTTAACCTACGCCCGACATTAAGAGGGAAAATAGCAATGCTTAATGGGGTCGTTAAGTTTATATCTCACCCTAAGATTAAAGCTCTTCGACCGTTCGATTGAATACCGGAGCCCATGGTTTTACACTGAAATAAGTTTCCTGAATATTTAACGAACAACGTTTTTGTGCGCTTCGCCTTTGCTTTTTGTGCTAATTTTTTTATGACTTGAGAAAGTAAAAGCGTATCATGAAAGTCATGCTGCTGTTTTTTGTGCTTAATTCGGTGGCTGTTTAGTCAGCAGCGCAGTCTATTCATATATAAAATTTTCTCGGCTTTTTTAAAATGTACAAAATCTTCTGTCTGTATTAACATTTTTGCATATTTTCAAGAAGGCTACTGCACTTAACAATGTACGAAGGAACTCGAGAATTAAAGAAAATACCATGTTTAATGGTTGCTATTTTAATGAATAATATAAGTCGTGGCAGTAGTAAACAGAAAGCATAAATTTATTCAAGCATTAACCAGCATTCTAGATTCAAGCATTTTAGATGTAAATTTAGCACCATATTTATCTTTGTATTAAACACGTAACTAATATAGTATAAAATACCTTAAATGACTAAAGAAAACGAAACATATGAAGATGACAAAATTAGTTATAAACATAAAAATTATAAAAAGTGTTCAACGTAATTTACACTTATTTTTCGTCATTTTAAACTATTAAAATAGTTCAAAATGGCGGAATTAGTTACCCATATGAAATGAATACAAATTTATATTCAGTTGCTTTTATTATTGAACACGGTTTGCTCTGTACTGTATAAAAAATAAGCATTTCTCAAAATACTGAACTTTTAGCAATACGAATTTGTTTCAAAGAAAAACCATGATGTTTCATCTGATTCCAAAGGAAATAGCTTAAAGTAACGCATTCCATATATCACTCGACTAAAGATATTAGTACAGTATTGAAAAATCACTTAGGGGCTTTAATCTGGATCAAAAATGGCTTATAATATTTTTTCTTATGAATTGAAATAAAAATTGTGTATATAAATGTTTATAAAACGAGTGTAAGCATATAATGGAATAAATTGAAAACGTAACATAATGGATTGGAAAGGAGAAACAGGTGAATTATATCATGTATTTAACAATACAGTTCTTCACAATTTTGAAATAGAATAGCTTTTAAAACCTATAACCCTTCAAGAGGTTTCGACGAGATGTCTGGGTCAATTTTCAAGATCTGGTCAATTTTGCTTTTGATAAGATATATCGTCTGTGTAGATCTGGTCGGTTTTGTGACGAGATTTCTCGTCGAGACTAAACTCCCCTATCATTTATTTCATGGGAATGGTAGTAGTAGTAGGCCAAGTAGGCCAAACAAGTCCTTCCTTGCTTAGAAATAGTGACAGTTTGGAACAGAATTTTGCATCAGACACCACTGCAGGACAGTTTTTGACTCAAAGATAAACCACCAGGAGGGTCAAATTTTTAAATAATATGAAAATTATTTTACAGATTTCAAATTCTGTATTGATTTGGATTTATTTGGTATAAGATAATTGTCGAAACCAGAATATTTTTTCACAATGCTGAGGGAATTTTTAGTTCGAACTGTATCAGTATTATGCTAACTAAAAGTGAAACATAATACCCGACAATCTTTATGCATGGCCTGAAGTAAAGTGTTATGTACCTAGCTGAGGGTTTGGGTTTTCATATCACTGTATACTAACTTCCTTTGATTTGATTTGAAGTACCTAATTATTCGATTGTCATTCATCTTTCGGAATGATAAAAACTTTTCCTGCTTTCCTTAGAAAAGAAGTCACAGTAAAATACTACATGCTTACTTGTTTTCAATTTTTGCATTTGATTTTCTTTCTCCATTCAAAACAATGAAACCTTTTATGTTTTTCCTTCAGAATTATGTCATAAAAAATAATACTTCTGGTCTTGCAATATGAATTATTTGAATTTCTTTATTCAGAACAATCAAATTTCTCTGTTTTTCCTTGAAACATGAGGACTTGTTTTGTGTTCTTGTATGAATTAACACAAAATTATTAATTACTTTTGGATTACATTTAATGTGAGTTGTTGGATGGTTTGTATTTTTAGGGCCATATTTGGCCAAGCTGCGCCAAAGTCAAGACAGACAACGGAAGTAAATGAACATAAACCCACTAGGAAAGTTTCCCAGACACAAAAGAGAGAAATGCACCTTGGTAGATTGCAAGAATCAAACCAGCAACTCAGGGTGCCAGCGAAGAGAGCAAACCCGCTGAGCCAAGTTGCCCCCCCCCCTAAAAAATTGGAAACAGTTATATTTGCAAAGGCAAAACAAAAGCATGCATTTTAAAAACACTTTAATGCAGAAGGCACAAATTTAGCCTTCCTCTTCCACTTTTTTCCCCTTTCTCCCACGAACATATAAAATTGGATCCAACCAAAACGCCGAAATTTAAAGGAACAAACGAGAGTGTCCCGAAAGCAAAGTGACAAGAAACAAAACCGAACAAGAGCAAAAAAAAAAACCACCGCCAACAAATCCCGTCTCTTTATGAAACAAATTCGTCCTCCAGAGGGAACAGTTCCTCCACCTTTCCTTAAAACTCCCATCCCCATAAAAGTCACGTTCTCACCACGCGGGCACGGGGAACGGGGCGGCCGCATATGAATGGCCCCATACGGCGATCAATGATCTAAAGGGGGCCACCCGCGGGGGCGGAACGAGGGGGCCTTTCTGATAGATTTAAGCGCTCCCGTAAATAGCACATTCCAAGGGAAAGGGTGATTTGTTCAGACTTTAATTAACGCCCTCGAAATTGCGGCCCAAATATGCAGGACGGGGACGGATGCGTCCTGCAACCGATTCATATTCCGCCGTCCCAATCTGATTCGGAACAGGTGTAACTAGGCGGCCGTCCGCTTTGCGTGATGTATGTCCGCACGCCCCAATAACAATTAGATGCCGCCGGGAAGGGTTGCGTGACACTTAGCATCCGCGGTGGTCACTGGAGGCTCTCCCGCGACTTTTCGAGAAGGTTCGTTCCTGGACCCGACCACGTGGATATCATTAACTGCAATGGATGGGATTCATGACACAGATTACTTAACGGCTTATGAAAGTATGAAATCTACTTAGGGATTGGGGAAAGTCCGTTTATTCTGGACCACTTATTTCAATTACATCTTGTTGTGTTGAACTTTATTATGTAATAGTTTTGATGGAAAAGTGTATAGAAAGCAACAAACATCATTTATGAGTACTAAATAGTGTTAATGTATGAAAACTTTTGAAGGAAAGTAATACACAAACTGCAGAGTATGTGAGAGGGATTTTTATTGTAAACCAACGGAATTCTCTCTTTTGATATATTTTGGGTTTGCCTTAACTGTTGTTTAACGCCGTTTTGATGAGGTTGACTAATTTGCAATCATATATGAATTCTTCCGTCAGGGCAAAAGTCTGACTTTTGATGAGTCCAAAGGAGTAATGTGCATCATTAATTTAAAAAATAATACAATATGGTAAAATCAAAACTAAGTGAATCTGAGAATCTTTATTACAATTATTTGTATCATGCCAGTCTTCTATTTCTTTCTGAGTATTTATGAGAAAGGGTGAAGTATTTAATTTAGAATTCGGAGAAGTAGCCATTCTGAGTTGACCCCTTTTGCCCTGACGCTGAAGAATTCTAAACGCATTCTTTGAAATTTCATGGGCGACGTTTTGAAATCATGTTTGAAGAAAAACCAAGAAACGTCGCTATCACCCACTATCTGTATTGGTAGCTGTGATCTCCACACAAAAACTATCACTACTTTGCTCTATTTTTCTCTATTGTAGAAATAATACATCGATATTTTGCGAAAAAGCTATATCCACTCATAGAGAACGCGTTTTATATGAATTTCCAAATAAGAGTACATAAATATTAGTATTGTAACCGCTGTTTATGTACTCATGATTTTCTTCTTTAAAATACTTGCCTTCGCCTGAAATTCTATTTTAAAAATACTTTTGAACTATAAAGGAAATAAAATCAATCTATACAGTTCATGCAGTGAGAGTTCTTAAATTAGTATTCTGAACTGGCAGGTTGGTTTGTTATTATGTATATAATTGCATCTGAAGTGAAAGACAAATTAAAAATTTGAAGTCTTGATAAATACTAAAATATCATTTAAATCATATTAGTGATTTAAAATCATATTTTGCTATTGCTACTGTTACAAATTAAATTAAACAATTGAAATTATTTTTTGCAACTAAATTTTACTTTTCTAATACTGTTTAATTTTAATTTTATTGAAACTTAAAAGTTAATGCATCAAATAAGACCCTTGAAAAAATTTGAATGATTTTAATGTTCTTGAATGTTAAATTCTTTATTTTACTTTAAGGTAGTTGATAGTAGTTGAATTTACGTCATACTGGAGACACACAACGAGGTATTCACACATTTGACATCAAACATTACAAACTTTGCTTCCAGAAATATAAGATAATGATACTATACTACAATTGAAACAACACAATTTAAAATATAATTGAAAGCACGCATTTCATATCAGTAAATCTTTATCAAGTTTATGATTATATCATGACTATTAAATAACCTTGGATATCGAAAATATGGTGTTGTTCTTGATGCCTAAATATTGTAGGTTCTGGAGGTTCGATTTCTATAACGTACACTGTGTTTTATCTCTACTGTGTCAGTAAAATTTTCTTTGCGTGTTTTACCGGCATTACTTGACGTTGTCTATCATGTATGGTGCAGGTTGATCAGGTTGCGCCATAAGACCCCTCAACCAGCCTGCATATTCGCTTCCTTCAAATAAAATACCAGAAATATTAAGCAGCAGGAAACCCATTTCAGAAAGCCGGTTCGGCTCAGATTAGCTTAGCACACTTCGGAACGCTTATAGTATGAGAGATTTTGAATAGATTATACATGTGTCCTTATATATATAACTACTTGGAGGGCGAAATATAAATTTTTAAAAATGGTTGAAATAAAAGCGATAAAAAGAGTCATCCAATCTGGATTTTTTAAAAGACGAAAATCCCTGTTTGGAACACACATCGTATTAAAATTCACCAAAATGAACTCATTAAATTCCTTCTTGGAATAGCGACCCATCTGATGATCTTGCCTGTCAAGATGACTTCGGCGATAGCGACCAATGTTTATTTAAAATTGAGAAGTAATTACTCAGGAACACTCGTCACACCAGCTACAGAGTAGTGTTTGTGGATCTCTCTGAGACGTATTAATCCTACCCAAATCCAACGAGCTTTAAACTTTGATCGAAGTTCAACACGGTCGCTTTCCTCGCTGCGATCCTTAATAAATTACGACTGCCGTGATATGAATTCGGTCGGTCGGGAGAGCTTAGTCACGTGTCGGGACTCGTGTCGCTAATCATCATTCAAATGACTCCACTCCGAGGAATGCGAAAAGCCATAAATCGCTTTACTTGGTTCCTGAAATGGACCTTGCAAATTAGTTCGCTACAATCGTTTCAATGGAGAGTGGCAGAGGGAACGGGGTTTCGGGAAGGTTAAGTATAAGTGAGTGATGATTGCCTTGCAAAAATTTGCCACTCTTCGACGGTTGTAGAAGTAATTTTGTGTTGTTTTGCAGTACCGTTTTCTAGGCAAATGTGACTTGAAAACGGATTTCTGCCTTTGGATTCGAGTGCATTATGCCATGAAGTATAAAAGAGCGCAAAGGGGGTTATGCCAAAACATAAGCTTTGCATTTATTGCGTGCTTACGCTAAAATATTCACGGAAAATTCAAAAGCTTATTATTTTATGCGTTCTCAGACGCATTTAAAATGTTTTTCTTTCAGTTTGTACACAAATATATCAAGCAAACATTTTGTTTTAAAATTCATATTATTAGAATCATTACAATGCGTTGAAAACAAATATCTTTTGAATAAACATCTAATTAGTGGATACATTCCAATCTATTGTAGTAAAGTTCATGAGAGAATATCAGAATTCATATACCGATTGAAATTGTGATGTATCTTTATTCTTAGGGTTCTTTGCTAATTAATTCAATAACCGTGGCTGCGGTAGCCCAGTTGCAAGAGTAACGGTTTAGCAATCGGAGGATTGCGAGTTCGAAACTCGGTCCAACCAAAGACTGTCGTGTACATGGAAGCTGGTGCACGTTAAATCTGTCGTGGCCTGAAATGTCATAACGTTGCTGTGGTGCGGAAGTTTCGAGAGTGGGGTGCCAGTTCAGACGTCGACCTCGTTATCTGACCGTGGTGCACAATTACGTGGTAATGTCCTCGGATCTTTCTCTTGGTAATTGATCCTGGAACGTCTCCAATAGCCCGTTGTGTTGCTCCAGTGCGGACGTTGATTAATTACCATTACCATCTACAATAGCCCGTTGTATTGCTCTGCAGCAATTTAAATTCAACTACCTATTTGTTCTTTTTTGCACTTAAATAAGCGATAGAGTTGTCTTACACATGTTAAACAAAATTAAAGGACATAGGGCCATTTAATAACTTATTTTTCTGCTTGCATGAATTAAGGCTTATGTTTTTAATGCCTTCTCTTTCTAAAAAAGTCTTAACTCTTAGATATAGGATAAAATATTCCGTTTGAAACTCTTAAACTTATAATTGAAATATATTTTTTAGGAATCAATAGTACTCGAAAGAAAGAAAATTAATATCTTTATTGAGTTTCTTCGTGAAAGGTCAACATATGAACGATTCAAAGAGGATTTATTATTACTAATTCATCAAATATTCTGTTTTATTGTTTATCAATCTTAAACATCCCCAGTAACTAAGTTACCAAGTTGTGAATTAATTAATTGTATAGTATGTCTATAATATTATTTTAGAAAAAATAATATGAATATAATTAATTTATCATATTATAAATACATACTTAAAATTTTAATTCATATTTAAAAGGACTGCAATAAAAATCAACTATCATAAAATATAAACATAACAAGAAAGATAAAACTCGGAATGAAATGACTATTTTGTATTATAGAAGATTTTGTGTAGATCTGGAATATAGTGATTTAGTACTAATTCTAAACTTATAGAAGTATGAAATAAACTCAAACTTTCGAAGCAGAGACAATTTTTAAAGAACAATTAAGCTAATGTTTTTATGTTTCATAGATAATAAAACTGGGTAAGTACTTAAACAATGAAACCAAAGAAGCATTTGGAGTGAATCTGCAACACTCTCCAAATTTAACCAAATTGTTCAACCTATGTCTGTACGGACTCATTCAAAAGGCATGCCGATTTGCCATATAGTGTTTCACATCTGCAAAAAAATTGTTTCAATTTATCTATAGCATTATCTATACGATATACATATTCAAATGTGTTTCGTTCTACTCATTGTGTGACTGTCAAAATTAAGTTAAACTCTGAACATCCTCTCCACGAACGAACCTGCCGTTCAATTGAATCAAGCATTTTCTCATAATAACTTAATGCATAAAATAACTTAGTTACGACCGACGCTAACTTTGCGACATCTGAGAAATAATTACTTTAGTACTTAAAGTCTATCAAGTGGTAAGTGGGGCAGCGAACTCTTTCGGCTACACTGTTAAGGAAATCAAGAAGCTTTTATCGTTTAGGTACTCTAGGTAAACTTCAGAATCTTCCACATAACTTTTCATTAATATGATTTTCAGTCGCCTTTTCCATTAAGGATATTTAAATTTTAGTTAATCCATTAGATTCTTAACAGACTTCTTTGCTTTAACAACAAAGGAATAGAACCTCATTCGTAAAAGAAGGAAAAGTTAATATCTTTCTTTTGACATACTTACTTCAATGAAGTGATTACCCTTCCATCTCATTTTGAAAAGAATTGAACAGAAAAGAGACTATACACGTTCTCGGGAACTCAAAGGGGGATTAACTATAAGTATATCCACAATTTTATAAAAACGTAACGGTAACTGGATATTGATAGACAATGCAATAAGTAGTTTCGATCATATAATCTTCAATGATTCATACGTATCAGTAACCCTTATAAAATTACATTTGTTGTATTAAGTACAAGAAATTTCATCAGAACTCTTATATTATACGCCATGTTGTATCTGAAGAAAATCAGTATCTTTAATAAAAGGTGTTTTGGTGCACTTTCAGCACTATCCTTGTTTCTTTCGATGTGCTTGAAAACAAGAGGTTTCAAAATGTTTAGTTTCTTTTGACTGAATCCATCCTTTATTTCGCTGGATGTAAGAATGAGTGTTCATAAATATACTTTCGTTCTGGATTTGTATAACTAAATTTTTATTCTAGCTAGCGAGGTCAGTAGGTAGGTGGTTGAATTAACGTCGCACGGGAGCAACATAACGGTTTATTGTTGACGATTTGGGATCAATCGTGAAGGGAAAGATCCGGCGAGGTCGGTAAGACACATGTTTGTTAACAATATGATGTTAACAAATTATATTGGGATGTTAATCAGATTAGGATTATCCTTTTGATCTGTCGATTAACGTCTTTCTGTTCTCTAAGCCTGTGGTCAACTAAAATATTACATATAGAGTGCCTCATGCGTTTGCTTTGCGATATAAATTTATTTAAAATCGTCGAACAGTTTTTGTTCGGATAGTATATGAGAGGCTATTTCTTAAGCTAAATGTAGGTGGTGGTAGTGTTTTTGTAGTGAAACTCGTTTATATATTGTACGTATTGCCAACGTGATGTAATTTGGATTGTTTTTCGAATGCGATTTCAGTACGTCAGCAGTGTAAATTCCAAAGAATGCATTCTGAATTGATATATGATAGTTAATGGGTTAAACCAATTAGATTAAACGACAGACCACCAGAACGGTGATAAACTACATTTGAAGGCAGCCTCGATAAGTACTGGGTAATAGGAAATAAAATATTCGTCTTCCAACTGGTTTGTTTGCACTTAAAATCGCCCTCATAGAGATATCAGATGTTTTCAGCGAGCGTTCTAGGATTATCATTCTTTTTTGTAAAAAAAGTCATATCGAACACGCATTTTTTATTAATTTATAGCGACCATCACTCACCTACATCTTCGATAATTATTCATAATGCAAAGCTAATCCCGATATCTTATAAGAACAATAACTGCTTAACGATTGAGACACGATTGGACATGCGCAAACGCAAGATCTCGTACGCATTCAAGATGCAATATTCTAGTCACACAAGCCATTATATTTTCCAGAACTAGAATACAATTATGTACAAAATACATACACATGTAATAAATCAATTTTTCAATTTTCCACTTGATTACAGGAAACGATGTACTCTGTGGCGATTCTTTTCAAAACGTATTTTTGAAATAATATTCTGTGACACTCAGGAAAATGAATTATGGTTTCAGCTGCTTTAACAAAGCGATCAAATTACTGACGAACTATAATAATTAACGCATAAAACACTGCTGACTTACCAATACTTCCAGGTGTTAATTATGATAATACTAATTATACCCCGCAAAGGGGCAACTCAATGGATGTCTTTTGCGATAATGCCACACGCTTTACCGAATCTCCGATACAATCAACACAAACCAAAGCCTTTAACAGCTCAGTCTAAATCCCGTTGACGTGAGTGTAATGATGACACGTGCAAGCTTCACAACGTTGGTTCTGAGTCCGTGCATTTGTCAACGCCTATGCTCTCGTTTTTTATTTATCACAGAGAGGGAGTTGCGTACTGAACCACTTTCACTCGGACACCTGAAAAATGGAAGGACTCATTACCGAAACGGACTGTTTTATCTTCGACTAACTACAATAACGTTTAATTAAGAGCGCAAATGAAGTTATATGACGTCACGGCCGAAGGACGGAAGGACGTCGCCATCGATTGACGTGTGTGTGTATGTCTCATCGCCATCATCGTTTGCAGCATCCCTTTGCCCAACCCTCACACATCATTATGCGATCGCAGATAAGAGGGAGAAGGGAGCAGCATTTATTTCAAACGATAGTGCCCCAACCCCATGCCAGGGGTTGTTAGAGGAGCACGAAACAGGGCTGCGTGTCGTTAAACGCTTAGAAATGAGGGCTTTAAAATGTTTATGTCAATATTAATTTCGTGAGGTAAAATTCAATTAGCTTTTTCGGGGCACTTAAAATAGATGGGACATATTTCAATGCCAGGCTTGTCTCGTAATCTAATTAAAGTGTGGACATTTTTTTTCTACGTCTTAACGGTAAAAAATCTAATGATCTAATGAATCATTTCGATTCTCTTGCTGGTGTAAATAAGGTTAGTTGGTCGACGCAAGGGCCACTTTTGGGCAAGCTGCGCCAAACAACGTCATGTAAATTAACTTACACGGAACGTTTTGCAGACACAGAAGAGAATCGAGGGGAGAACACACTAAGGGAGGAATTGAATATGCATCGCCTACAGTTCGAAGGATGCTGGCGAAATGAGCTAACCAATAAGCAAGGGCGACCTGGGTGTTAATAAGGATCACATTTTTAATTTTAAAGCATGCATTCGTAGTGATATATCCTGTAATGCAAACGAGTTGAAGAACTTCTAGCATATTTACTGTCTTCTGTTCCTGAAAATTGTCTAGGTGGGAATTTGAAGAAAATTGATTGATGGATTTGAAAGATTAACATGTTGATTCTTATGAAGAGAAACATAAAGCTAGGTGTAAAAAAAGTGTAGGTAGAAAGTATCCATTGATGCAAACATGATTCTCAATATGTTTTTCATGTGTGTTTGAACAGAGCGGATAGTAATCTTATTTGACGACTGGAATGTGCGTAATTAATTCTAATATTGCGTTAATAATTCTATTCATGTAGGAAGGGGGCATTTCTGAAACAATTATCCACACAGATATGCTCTGTTAAGTTATATCGTGATATTTTTTTCTGTCTTGCAACTAGTGTCGGTGGGTAAATACGAGAACAGCAGCTTGCGCATTCCCTGACATTTTATCAATAATTGAAATTACAAATACATAAGTAATTTAACAAAACATTTTTGTTGGAATCAGTGTTTTTATATTTCGTACTCCTATTTTACGCGGTTAAATCAACACATGAAACGGATTGGTTAGTTGGTTTTTTTGGGGGGACAGGCAATGTTTTCGAAAGCCAAGCTTTTTGTAATAGGTATATTTTTGTTTTGCTATAAATGCATTTTATATTGACCATGCCACAAGCAAACAAGCCAATTTTCAAATTATCATGTAACCATTCGCATTTCCTAACTTTAAATGGAACAGTGATTACCATGCTAATTAAATGAAAAGACCTCCACCATTTAACAGCACCAGATGGTAATCATCTTTTCAGTCCCTCACAAAGTAATTGTGTGTATGCACATTTACTTGACAAAACTTAGACAGATATGACCTTTGTGCCTTAAATCCCAACCAAACCTACCCTCTTAAATAAAAAAATTCTGGGGTATCCTCATTTAAATAAATTATAATTTAATAATTATATTAATTATTTATCTTTACTTGGCTAATTTAGGTAAGAATGTTCGAAATATAAATATCATTGACCTTCAAACGGTTCGGGTCTGTCTAGTAAACCCTAAGCCTTGGTTTCTCAGGTCACGAGCAACCATTACTTCCTGCTACTCAAATACAAAGTAATGGCATTAAACCAGATTTTAAAAATTGTGCTTTTTAAAATTAGTTGCTTACACGCAGTCAGCATAACAAAATATCGAATATGGATACTGTCTTGTAAAAATCTGGCCCCCGGTTTGATCTACCGCACTATCGGCAATCCAGAAACAGAACTAAGTTTCTTTTCTTCTGGGAAAATTGTAAGCTTAGATGAGAAGAAGAATCCGGTACATTTAATCCATCACTTCAGTTTTGAGGTGAGGTATCAAGAAAAACGAGGAGAGTATCAATGGAAGGATTATTTGGACGTCTTTTGAGGCTATCCATTCCAAAGGTATTCAAGCTTTTGTCATTTACTTCTGCTTGAGGCGTGTGTATAAAAGCAGCCTTGGATCCGTCTTACTATCCAATCATCTAATGGATTTCGCCAAAGGCGGTCTCTCTTTTTATCCTAATCCCAACGTCCTTAGAAGTCAGTTCATGTTCACTAAGATATTCCTCCATGGAGAGTTTCAAACTGATTCTCTAGATTGTAACGGACAAAGAACTCTTAAAATTATTAATTTGTTTTACATAAAATATACACATCCTCTCTCTTTTATACTTTAGGTAATTTATAGCTAAACTTATGTTTTAAAATTGAAATTAAGTTGTTTCACTAATAGGTTACAGTCTATAATGAAGCAGTTATGCACTGTATTGAAAATTTATTTTCTATTTATATAGATACCAAGTAGTACTTTTAATCATTAATTTATTCTATTTTGTGTGAATATATGTATTACTAAATAAATAAATCAATAATGCAATAGAAACCATAAGGCCTATATAGTCTGTTGTTTTCGTTTATAAAAAAAGTATTCAAGTCATTGCCTGGTTTTATTTGATTTTGAGGGTGGATTTGGTAATAACAGCACTGGTGCGCACGAGGGTTAGTTCACGTTACACCTAACATACATTCCTAGCACATCCGTTTATAGAAAGGCTATGTATTCATTCTAGACAAACATTCATGTCTCAACCCCAGAATCTACCCAAGAATCTTTGGATCTATAAGTCCACATTCTAACCACTAAACCCATTGGTCGACTATTATTAAACAAATAGCTAAACGCTTTTTAGACGTTTTTTTTAATTGCATTTTCTGTAACTTCCTTACATTTTTCATTTTGCACATAACACAAAATTAGCTCTCTTTTCTGAATAGCAATATACAATTCCAGGAGCTGAATGAAAGTAATAGACTCCTCAGTGTTATATTCTTAAGATTGAGTAAATAAAAACATCCCCATCCAACAATACCCGCATAACCAGGAGAAGAAATTTATGAAAAACACAAAGTTGAGCATACAATTATAAAACATTCCCTCCGCCCAAGAAAAAACTGTTCTAAGCAAATGTTTTAGAAATACCTCTTTAGAACACACGCTTGGTGCACTCACAAACGTTATCCTCACCCTTAGCTACGCCAGAGCACATCTTAGCAATACATAGGATTAGAAGATTCTGACAATTCTTTTACAACTGCCCTCATTGTAATTCGCTCAATACAACAGTCTTACTGTGTCGCAAGCTAATACTTTTTGTCTGATGATCAATGTTTGGTTTTCCGTAAGGTACATCCCCATTAAGGTTTCCCATCTCGTTAAGGAAATTCATTTGAAAACGTTCCGTTGATTCTTATCTACTTTTCCCTTTGCGAGAGATTGAACAAAAGATATAGGATAAAAGAGAAAGGATACGCTTCTGGCTTCCTTTGTTCACGCTCATTAAAATCGATGTTCCACAAGGAGTCCGTGAGATTAAATTGAATTACTCTTAATTGGGGTATGGTGTGTCCCCTGCCTAGAGGCTGGTGAGAAGAATTCCCCTGGAAGTGGTCACAGCTTGTTATCTTGGAGAGGGCTAGGAATCTCAATTTTGATGATCAGTTAGTAACTTCAAATGGGTGATATTTTAAAGCGCATCGCTTAATTTGTCTTTGAAATTTAAATTTGAGATGGAATAGGTTTCAGACTAAAGTACTACTTTCAGAATTTGTTATTACTGGTGAGGAAGAATTTGCGTTTGCGATATGTTTTGGAACAATTATTGGGTGCGGGATAAAAAGTTATCTGTGACAGCAATCTGAAGATGATTTTTTTAGCCTTAAGTTAAAAATGAGATCGAATGGCGCAATCTCGCCCAATCTTGTTAAGTGTATGGATGATCCAAACGCTGTTCTAAAGGTTTATTGCAGTCTTTTACAAAGTGCAGAAAATAATATATCATGAACAAGGATCCACTGCGCATATTACCTAGCCTCAATGAGAAATAAAGATAAGTACCTATTGAGCATGACGAGCACCATTAATCTATTATAGTAAGAAACCATTTTGGACTGAAATGATAGGACAGCAATTCCAGATTGGCTTTTTGCGTTAAATATCAAGGACGTTAATATAGAAACTGGCGTCTCACTCAGGTTTACGTTAAATACGTTAATCGCCATTTTCGCTTCCGGTTTTATCAATCTACTTTTTCGTCATCGAATTTTTCGAGCTTTGATTTTGATGACAGGTAAACTGGCTTCCGGAGATAGGCCATTGGTAAATGTGCACTTCTTAATTTTCATTTTTTGTTGAGATTGAGTTTATCTGTTGCGCTACAATGATCAAAATCAATGTCGGGCTTGAATTGGCCAGTGTGTCAGAACCTAACTAACTAACACCAACACACATTCCCGTGCCTAGTGTCGTGAGACACTGTAGTGTGTCAGAACCAGCCATTATCGTACTGATCCTCTTAAGTTATTTATGTTATTGATACTTGCATGTACATGAGAAAATACGCTTGTTTTCAATATGGCGACCATACATTTAGTGAACTCTTTTAGGAAGGTTTCGAAAAGCTATAAACCGAGACAAATTTTGATCACAGAAGGTAACATGAAAATGTTAGGACTTTTTATTATCTATTTGCAAAATAACTGTTGCTCTGGTTGTGATCAGGTAGCGTCCTCAAACCACGTGGGTGTAAGATAGCAGTTGTAGTGAATACATTTAACTAGCCCGCAGACCAGACATGACTTTAACTGGCCCTATACCAGACACGGCCCTCCCGATATGTTTAATCGCCCCACGGACCAAATAGGGCCTTCTGGATAGATTTAATTGGCCCGTATACCAGATAAGGCCTTCAGAATAGGTTTAAGAGGCCTGCAGACCAGATACGGTCCTCCAGATATTTCTAATTTACTTGAGAATAAAAATCAGAACTCATACCTCTTGTGCATAATATATGAAAATATTGCATAAAGCAAGCACTTAAAATATACGAACAGACATTCATCAATTCTAGCGCATTTATAGTCTCACTGCTTAGTACTTTCAACCTAGAAGGACCATTCTAAAATGTGTTGGAAACCAAATAAAATAACTATACAAGTACAATCCTTGCGAGTGATGTATTTAACAAACTATAGTACATCCATACAGCAACTTAGAGTGCATTTCCTTAGTCAAATTTATTCCAAAATGCACTAAAATCCCATGTCACTGTTTACAAAACGATCATCCATATTCCATTTATTTCTCCGACTTTCAACTATACTTTTTATTACTTACGGTTGTGTTTTATCAGCGAGATGCTGCAGAATGCATCTTAGATCTTTCGCAGTTTGTGATGACCTTCGGGGAGTTTAATCTTTATTGGATTTTCCTTGCTAACGTTGATAGCTCCCTCGGGTTTCCCTCTAACTTTATAAAGAAAACGCGGATTCTCTAACGAGGAGAGGCAGGTTTTTGAAAGCTTTTGAGAAATAAAATCAGAAGAAAGCGTACCGCTACTCTAAGACGAACTAGTTTTCGAGTAACCCCAAAGCTGCAGACTTTTAAAAACTACCTATTCTGTACTTTTATCAACTTTTGTTTCTATGCAAAAATTTTTCGGTTAAATATAATTTTAAGTTCGTTTGAAGTAACGAAGTTTTTAAGGGTATGTCCAAGGAAGTTAGAGTTCCATACCTATAAGGTTGTGGATATTATTTGAGATGCATTTGTTTTGATTGTTGCCAAATGAATGTACACTGCTGGCCACCCAAATTGCAACACCAAGAAAGACAAGAGATATCACAACAAAATTTATTTTGTAGATAACATGTTGACCAAGTATCAAATGATTAAATTTATAGACTTCTGTGAAGTGTGGTTCCTGCCAAAATCAGTAGCCAGAGTAGCCGCCATTGTTGGAGATCACCGCTGCCACACGCCTCGGCATTGATTCAAAGAGACTTTGGATGTGTTCTTGGGGTACAGCAGACCAAGCAGCTTCCACACGTTGCCAAAGTTGATCTGGTGTGGCAGCTGGGGATGTATTCTGGGTCAATCGTTGAGCAACCATGGACCACATGTTTTCTATCGGCGAAAGATCCGGAGAGCGAGCTGGCCAGGGAAGCAATTCAATCTGGCGATTGACGAAGAACCCTTGGACAATGCGTGCCACGTGTGGTCGCGCATTATCCTGTTGAAATATGGCTGTGGGCAAGCCCTGAAGGTAAGGAAGGACAACTGGCTCCAAAACCTCGGAGATGTAACGCTGTCTGTTTAAGTACTGGCAATGCGTACTAGAGGAGTGCGAGAGTGATATCCAATACCGCCCCATACCATAATACCCGGTGCAGGACCAGTGTGGCTGTGCAAAACGCAGCTGTTCAGCATCCTCTCTCCACGGTGTCTCCAGACTCGAATCCGACCATCGTGGTGTTGCAGACAGAAGCGTGACTCGTCAGTAAAGACAATTTCATTCCATTCTGCCGTCCACATCCTTCTTTCATCGCACCATTGGCGGCGGAAACGTCTGTGGTTCTGCGTCAAGGGTAGACGAAGCAATGGACGTCTTGCGGACAGACCACTCTGCTGTAAACGGCGTCGAATGGTACGCGCAGACACTGGATGATGCGGTACAGACTGAATGTGCTGTGCTATGGTTCGTGATGTGGCTGAGCGATCCGTCACTGCCATACGCACAATATGCCTGTCATCACGTGAAGTGGTGCACTGAGGTGGATGCGATCGAACACGTCGGTCCGTCGTACCCTCCCGCATCCAACGATCGCATATCCGCAATACAGTTGTTTGGTTTCGTCCAACACGACTACCGATTTCCCTGAAAGATAATCCACAATCTCGGTAGGCCACTATCCTTCCTCTGTCGAACTCGGATACTTGATCAAAAGATGATCGCTGTTTTCTACGAGGCATAATTGATCGTTTTTTTTTTGAAAAAACCACAAGAAAAACACAATTGCCGTACTTGAAATCGTCGAAATCTCCAAGCCTTAAATAGCGCTTTGAAGTGGCGCCACAGGCGCGCGTGATGTGCGTCTGCGCTGAAATTCTAATCATTTGCATATCTCACCTCCGCTAATGCATGTTGTAAATTTCATATTATTTGCATGCTTCCTTCAGGGTGTTGCATTTACGGTGGCCAGCAGTGTAAATGTGCATTTCAAAAAATGAATTGAGCTTACATATTTCGTACAGGTTTTTAAGTCGTGATTGGTATATAAAAGTACTTAATCTGGGGTGTAGACTAATAAAAATAGGGAATCTTTAAAATAAATCGAATGTAATTAATGAAGATATAAAAATCATTTACATAACCAGTACAGACAATTCTTATTTATTTAGTATAACTTGAAAGCTTTGAATATTCGATAAATTATCGATTCGTATATGAATCTTGGGAAATGTTTCCACGATTTCGGGTTCGATTCATCCAAAAGAATCGTTTCCCTTATATTGGCAAGATTTTAAAAGTAATTATTCCATATTACGTACCGTAACCCTATGCTACGTTATGGATTATTTTGTACTAATCTGAGTAGACTAAAAAGATGTCAAGTGATTCTATACTTTTATTTTAACCTGTTAGGTAACATTAAAATTCGGTTGGTAATTAGGTAGTAAATTCTCGATAATATTTAAATTCGACTATGTCCCACAAACGTCCCTTTCTCTTTTGCACTTCTCCTAATTTAATAATTGTATGCTTGTTCATTTACTTGACGTAATTTGGTGCAGCTTGGCCAAATAAAGCCCTTGCGTTATAAAAACCCAACCAAACTAATTTAATGATATGAATCGTTCATACATTAGTAACATAATTAAATCATTATTCTTGGAATAATAAAAATAATTATGTTTTTGTTACTTTGACTGCAATATCTTAAGTTGTAAAATTCCATATTGTGCAAATGTTAGAACAATAAGGTTACTCAGAGTAATAGAATTATTTGATAGTATTAATAAATGTTTTCATAATAAAATAAAGAAATAATAAATATTTGTTCAATTTATAAATATTGTTGGGTAAATCTAGATAACAATTCTCATACTTTAATAACCAGCCAACATCGTTAGGAAAACTAAAAATAAATTACATGAAGAAAATTCTGGATCAATAAAACTGTATAAACACATCCGATACTTGTAATTCCAGTTTCAGTTTTTAATTGACCATCTTGAAGGTAATGTAGTAGAAGAATAGCAGACATCTACAAATTTTAACTGTCTTTACCATGATAAAGAGTATAAAAAATTGAAAATTGTTGATGAACGGAAAAAGTTATATAAATTGAATAAAAAAGATTTATAAATAAAGGAGCAACTACACATGTAGAAACAGCATTCCTTTTTAAAATGACGACAAATAATGAATTTAATTGTTCTCGGAAATGAGATTTTCAATTATGCTTATAAACTTTTAATAAAGGCCACATAACGTGTATTTTCCTTGTCGATTCTGAAAAGAGGCATACGTTTCAATCGAACGATTAACTTTTCATTTATCAGGAGCAGTGACTGCGGGATAATTTTCTTCTTTGCTGATCAATTGAGTTAGCTTTAATTAAAACAAGATTAATTTCTATTCTAAACATCCCGTCAGGGGAAAATTGTTCGGTTCCAGAGAAAAACGAAATCTGTCCAACGAATTACTCATCCTTAATGAAACTGTGCTCTGACTAGCATAGAATCGAAAGCAAAGTATTGATTGCCACTGTGGACTATTAAGAGTACGTGGTCTTCACGTGTAATTCAAGGGAATTAACGTTTCTTCTCTTTGGGGTTGCTCCCCATTCGGGATTTCTTCTACGAAATCGAAGAAAAAATTATTCGTTTGAAGGTCACTTCTATCTTGCAGATAATGAAATGGAAGTTGGGAAAAAATAGTTTCCAAAAAATTATGTCTTCAATTCCGTATTGGAAATTCTCCGGTGGCTTGGATATTGATAAAAAACAAATGTTTCTGATTAAAACATCAGTTTTTGGTTTTTAGATAGTGCATGAGGTTATTTTTATATTTCGTATGTTTAGAAGTTACCGAAATAGATTTTAGCAATGATTAATGTATTCTATTAAAAAATTTGTACTTCGATGCATAAGAAAGCGATTTGCAATTTCTTTAGACGATTTTATTTTGAATTAAATAATAAAATATAAATCACATTCTTCTCTAACTTTTAAAGAACCTAAATGCATTTTAGCTCCGATATGTAATTCGAAGATTGCTATCTACTTATTACATGAATATATAATACACTTATTCTAAATTACTCCCTTATTTAGAGCATAAAATTAAAGGAAATCTAGAACTCATTGTAATTATTTGTGTAATTATTCTGTCGAGCTTTCGCTTTCATCGAAAACCGTAGGAAATCCACTGACACGTAAATTTGAGTTCAGAATGCTGATTTAACACAATGGCATGCACCAATGCTTTATACACTGCTGGCCACCCAAATTGCAACACCAAGAAAGACAAGAGATATCACAACAAAATTTATTTTGTAGATAACATGTTGACCAAGTATCAAATGATTAAATTTATAGACTTCTGTGAAGTGTGGTTCCTGCCAAAATCAGTAGCCAGAGTAGCCGCCATTGTTGGAGATCACCGCTGCCACACGCCTCGGCATTGATTCAAAGAGACTTTGGATGTGTTCTTGGGGTACAGCAGACCAAGCAGCTTCCACACGTTGCCAAAGTTGATCTGGTGTGGCAGCTGGGGATGTATTCTGGGTCAATCGTTGAGCAACCATGGACCACATGTTTTATATCGGCGAAAGATCCGGAGAGCGAGCTGGCCAGGGAAGCAATTCAATCTGGCGATTGACGAAGAACCCTTGGACAATGCGTGCCACGTGTGGTCGCTCATTATCCTGTTGAAATATGGCTGTGGGCAAGCCCTGAAGGTAAGGAAGGACAACTGGCTCCAACACCTCGGAGATGTAGCGCTGGCTGTTTAAAGTACCGGCAATGCGTACTAGAGGAGTGCGAGAGTGATATCCAATACCGCCCCATACCATAATACCCGGTGCAGGTCCAGTGTGGAGGTGCATAACGCAGCTGTTCAGCATCTTCTCTCCACGGTGTCTCCAGACTAGAATTCGACCATCGTGGTGTTGCAGACAGAAGCGTGACTCGTCAGTAAAGACAATTTCATTCCATTCTGCCGTCCACATCCTTCTTTCATCGCACCATTGGCGGCGGAAACGTCTGTGGTTCTGCGTCAAGGGTAGACGAAGCAATGGACGTCTTGCGGACAGACCACTCTGCTGTAAACGGCGTCGAATGGTACGCGCAGACACTGGATGATGCGGTACAGACTGAATGTGCTGTGCTATGGTTCGTGATGTGGCTGAGCGATCCGTCACTGCCATACGCACAATATGCCTGTCATCCCGTGAAGTGGTGCACTGAGGTGGATGCGATCGAACACGTCGGTCCGTCGTACCCTCCTGCATCCAACGATCACATATCCGCATTACAGTTGTTTGGTTTCGTCCAACACGACAACCGATTTCCCTGAAAGGTAATCCACAATCTCGGTAGGCCACTATCCTTCCTCTGTCGAACTCGGATACTTGATCAAAAGATGATCGCTGTTTTCTACGAGGCATAATGGATCGTTTTTTTGAAAAAACCACAAGAAAAACACAATTGCCGTACTTGAAATCGTCGAAATCTCCAAGCCTTAAATAGCGCTTTGAAGTGGCGCCACAGGCGCGCGTGATGTGCGTCTGCGCTGAAATTCTAATCATTTGCATATCTCACCTCCGCTAATGCATGTTGTAAATTTCATATTATTTGCATGCTTCCTTCAGGGTGTTGCATTTACGGTGGCCAGCAGTGTAATATGTTCTGCTGCTTTATCAATCACAATTCGAACTTTAAAAGTTCTGGAATTATTATTTTACTAAATAAACTTATAGGGGAGAGTTGTCGAATTTGGACCACCTAAATATTTTTTAATATATAGGGATATAGAAGTAGTTTTAGTAAAAAGGAAGTAGTGGAAAAACTGTTACTTTTTATATCTTCAAAATAATGTTATTTATTTTTGAAAAAATGTAATTTAAAACAGTGAAAAATCTGCACATTAAAATTGTATCATCAGTCCAATCATACAAACTGGTTTCCCAGGATGGACCGCCAATTTCTTTAAGTACAATTGAAGCAAAAGTAATTTTTGCTTTTTGCTCTCATTCCAGCACAGTGTGTACTGACCCAAGTATGACACTTTATGCGTACTTGGGTAAATACTTGACCCAAGTATGCATTTTATGTATTATTTCTTCTTCCTTTCTTTCCTCGCATATAATACAAAACCATGTAATTTTAATTTTTATCTTTGTCTTAAGTCCAACATTTGGTGATTTTAATATATTAATTTATTTTCTTAGTTTTGTTAAATTCCAATTTAAGACGGCTTCTTGTCATTACAACTGCTTTCTGGGGTAATTCCTTCATTTCGTGAAGACGATGGGCCTCACTGTGTATTTCGTGTACATGGAGGTGAAATGTGAAGAATATCCTTCAATTTTTTAATATTGTTCTGCTCTGAAGTACACGAACAACAGCAGGATAACCATTACTGCTTTCACTGTCACTTGAAGACAAAAATATTGGTGTCTTAGTCCTATTTATAAAATTTACTGCAATTTCAGCAGGGCTATCGGAACGTTGCAGCAGCCTTTAAAAAAATCACTTTGGGACCAACGTCCAAAATGTCCTCTTTCAACCTCATCGTTCCTGAAAAGAGGTAAATCTTTATTCGAAATATACGGAAATTAGACCGTCAACTGAATTGAACTGGTCAAATTCAGGCAATTGCTTGTGGTCCAATCTGGGCATCTTTCATAAATAATTAAAAATATGTCACTTAACCTTATCTTTGGACTAGATTAATAAAACTACCATAGTAAATTGTAGCCAGACAAATATACTGTCTGAAGATCTATATAATGTTTTTCACTACTTGTTTTAAAATAGTCTAAGAACTATTGGCCTTTTGTTAAAATATACATATAATTGATTATGTCTAAATGTCCACACCTCTTCACTCACTGCAGACAAGGGGTGCTCTCTTATAAAAATGATTGCATCAGCCAAGTTAACGCCCATGCAACCTAAATTGCCTATATCACGGCGCAAAAGCCTTATACAGATCAAGTTACAATAGTGGTCCAACCTGGACGCTGGTTCCAATTCGGCAAATCTCATCTAATGTGTTATATATTAAGTATCATATACAAAAACGTATATTTAAAACTAATTTTAACTATTTAGAAATAATCATACTAATATTCCATTTCAAATGGCAATCAAGTCTTTAAAAGACTCTTTTCGAGGTGATTACTTTGTTTTAACTTGGATGAAGGTACTTGTGTTGTATTTACTTAATGTTTCATTTATATATGATATTAGCAGTACCCGCACGGCGTTGCCCATGACATCATTCTTGTTTGTCTCACTGATTCTGAAAACATTAAAAAGTAAAAACAATTATTTTAAGAATGAATCCCACCATCACACGACATGGCACGGGCATGTGCCGGAATGCATGGAAGGAATGAGGCATGTCGCCTCATTCCTTCCACCTCACTGATTCTTGCTTAGAGAGCTTCATGATACACTATGTTGAATGTTCTTCCATTTGGAGCTAGGATGTAAAGATTCTCGGCTTTTCCAACTCTTGAACAATCCACATACAGTTGACCGTGGGAGAAACACGGTTTGATAAGATCGAGTCCAACAACTTTCATCGATTGTCCTTGTACCTTGTCAATGCTCATGGTGAAACTTAAACGAACAGGGAAATGAAGTGGTTTAAAGTGGAATAGGAGATTCGAAGAATTGATTGGGATCCTAGGAATGAATACGTCTTCGCCTGTGGCATGTCCAGTCATGAGTCAATAATACTAGGCATCAGTTTCTTGATCGAGTCTTGTTCCAATGCACAGTGAGGTAGATGCAGATTTCTGAGAAGCATAATCGGTGCCCTAATTTCTAGTTGTAGTATGAGCGAGGGTACTCCAGATGGCTCCAATGTGTTCAAAAACTCTGTTTGGTACTCCAGATGGCTCCAATGTGTTCAAAAACTCTGTTGTGTAGTTCACAGCCTCATCTGCGTCACATGTAGTGTTGATAGATTTGTATTATACAAATACAGAAATAATACAAATTCAAAACTAAGTTATGAAATAACCATTACTGAAATAAAAATGTGATTCAATCTTTAAATATAACGCTATGCTTTTAAAAAGTCTTGTTATGTCAACTCACTGATTCCGACAAACAACCTAAATGAATCACAATGTCAGCGAAATCAAAACCAAATTTAACAGTTATAAACACTGTTACTTCATTTCATGTAAATTATTAACTGAGTTGCAGAAAATTTCTTGATGGTAGGAACTCGGAACTTGGAGTCGAACATGGAGGGGGTGGAGTTTCAATGGTTTGATTTTCATTGGTGGTACGAAAAAGGGCAAAACAGTGACAATAAGAGGAACCAGAATTTAAGAATTGAAAAAGCTGCATAAAATCAATAAAATTTTTAAAAATAATTGTGTGGAATTCAAAAAGTAAAAGGATAAAGTAAAAGTACAGAAAAAATTGGAAGGATTAGAGTATATTTACTATTTTTTAAAAATATAGGCGAAAAATCAAAATTATTCGTCGGCCAGGTTCGAACTCAAGTGGTCCCCTTCCAAACCACTACCGTCGACTTTTGTACGTCGCTTCACCCACTACACCAACATTTCAATGTGCCGAGGAGTGTTTTTAGTGAAGAGAGCATGCGCGATAAGTATGTCAGATCAGTCTGCGCAGATATGACATAGTGGAGGAGGGGCTACACGCGCAGAACAAAATATTAATTAAAAAAATTTCTAGATTAAAGTTTAAAATTCGGGCTTCGAGGGACATTCAATCACCTTTAGGACTACCTGTGTGCCGAATTCCATGGTTGTAAGTGCTATAGATTCGTCTGGACACCGACACACACAAACACTTCCTTTTATAATAGTAGAGATTCATCACTGGAGTCAAAGAAGTCAAAATATAGTTTTTAATACGATAACAACGTCATTCATTGTTTTTACAAAAAATCAAAAAAAAAAGGATATTAATAGCTGATTTTGGAATTTACTTAAATTGCTATGGCTCTGCATTAAAAAAAATACTTCAAAATGCTGCATAATTTACTTAGTTATAGTATCCCATTATTATTATGTATTTATTTTATATACAAGATAAAAGTGAAATTCTGCTACATTTTTGCTTTCCTGGCGCCATATAATAGATAATTTTTTCGTTTACTGAATGTGTTACATGGCATTGTGAAGGCCCATATTACTCAAAGTAAAATCAAATAAGAATAAGAAACATGAAATTTTTAAATGTGTAAAGAATTTGAGCACAAACATGAAAATATTATTTTCACTATTTCTTTAATCCAAAAAATATTCTTTGTACAGACATAATTTAAATTTTGAAAAATGCAGCTTTCCCTTAAACTAACGTACTTGGTTAACAAACCCATTATAAGTTCGTTTCGTGATACTCTACTTATATTTTCTTTAAAACACTTTTTAGTTTTATTTGTTTAATAACCAAGTCTGGAGTTTCAACAGAACCCAGGAAGATTTATAATTGTCTTTTTGCTAGAGGAAATATGAATTATTTATATGAATCTCGAGATTTGTTTCAGTTTCACAATAGAAAGTTTGATGATAAATAAAATTTTTATGATTCGTGAACACTGCTCCTTTTGTATCCTAAATCTATTTCAATGTCAGATTGGTACAATTTTTCAGCGCAATAACTATTTTTAAAAACTCACTTATCCATTATAAAATTCCCAATACAATGATCATTAATACTCTTAAGTATCTCTTACCACTCACTTCGAAAGCAACGACATATTTCCAATATTAAGCTATGAAAAGAATTCTGCCATGTAAGATCGCAATTCCTATTCATTACCACCTTTTATACAGCTTGGAAAAATGATATCACCTTTCGAAACCTCACCACCCTGTTATAGATTTCGTATTCATCTATCTGAAAGTGACACTAACTTGCTTCCGAAATGAGAAGGCTCCCATTTTGACATCCAGGATAAGTGGTGCGCGAAATTTAATTCTACGGTTTGTTGCGTCCATCCTTTTTTAACCTATCGAGTCAGTGCGTACTCAAGACGTAGAAGAGATGTAATTTATTTCTGCTGCACTAAAAAGGGGAGCCTTTTTTACTCAATTGACTTATGCATTCGAGAGTTAATTGAATGAAAATCTAAAGGTAATCGTAGCTTAATCTTTAGGAACTGGAGATCTGCGATAGAAATAAATGACGAAATTTCAAACATAAATTACAATTGGACCAAACACTTTGTGCTTTTCCTTGTGTTACGTGAAATATTGCATTTCCTTTTACTATACGATTATTGGTATTATCGTTCTAGATTTAAGTGTTCTGTGCGTTTTGGAGATGGCATGTCATGCTTTCATTCCGTTCTTTGACGAAAATAAAGTGTTGTCTCTTAAAAGTGAAATATCAGCTTTTTTTTAATTTGATGAATTGAATAATGAGACTTTTTTACTTCCTTTATGTTCATATCGGTCAATGTATCTTTATTAAGATTTATCAATCTTCTTACATAATGCGTAGTCTCTCACGAGTTTTGATGAGGCACCGCTTAAATTATAGAATTCAGAGTGCAGTTTCAAATGCATAGAGACGAATGAACTCCTGTTTTTTACATGCTATTCAATGACATATTTTTTGTATTGTGGTGATCTACAGCTTGTTAACGATTGAACAAGCGGAGTCTGCACATGCACAGGACATTCGACATTGAGCTGACGTCCCACCGAACATATTTCCAATAAGAAAACCATCCTGTGGACGAAAAAAAGTACAACAAGGGGTTCCACAGAGATAGGCGTTGAAGAGGACGCTCACTTATGAAATGCAACCTTATGTACAATTAGCTTGCGCTTACCCTCATCTGTAAATGTCCTTAGTATTTTGTTATTCAATCATTAAATAATGTAGATTTATACAGAAGTGTACCCCTGTGTTCTCTTCATCTCCATAATATTGTTACTATGATTACATACAGGGTAATGTTTCGAAAAGTTAACTTTTAAACCGAAACTGCCATTAATAGTCAACATTCATATTTTAGCTTTATTTTAAATATGAAAATAAATATACGTATTAATGTTGATAATGAACAAGTGTTGTAAAGTAGTAACAGCATTATGAATCCGGTAAACGTAGACCTTGTAAATAGAAATTGACATTTTCAAAGTTACATTTATCAAACTTAAGATTTACTTCTGAAAAGTGGAATCTGAACCTTTATATGCAACTAGAGATGAAAGCCACTGTATTCGCAATGTGTGTGATAATATGTAAATTGATTCATAAAATGCTTCTCATGATTCAATTATGCTAAGAGAATATCCTTAAATTAAATTAAATGTGTTCAGCGACTAGAGAAGCTCAATTAATTCAACTGTGCAAGTCAAGTGTTTCTCTAATTTATAACCTGTTAGTAGAAGATTATCGTATAAGTCCCCTCTTAGAAATAAAAAATATAGGAAAAGCAAAGTAAAATAAGCAATACGTAGTTGAGTATATAGGGGTGAAAAAATATTTTGCACATGCAGACCACATTGCATCTTCGCCAAGAATAGAAACGCTTCCATAATGCAAATTTTGAAATGAAAAAGCGACATAATGAATGTCTTCGCTATGTGAATAGATTTATAAATTATATCCAACAATTATCAATTATCTTAATTATATTTTCCATTTTTGCAACTTCAATTTTTTATCTTTGTAATGAAGGAGATAATAATATACGACGTGAGAAAACAAGCACATTTTTATTTTTACAGGACGTTTACATGTAACAGTATTCCCTTTTTTTAGAAGTATTGATCCATATAAATTTTTTTAACGCCCTAGTGTGAAAAAAAAGAAAAGGAAGAGGTGATGCACAATGAAATTGTAGATCCAATGAATGCTGTAATTATTTTTATGAATGTTTTTACTATTAATCACTATTAATCGCTTCAGGGAACGATGAACAATCTTATTTGAAAAAATGAGACAGAGGAGACGGTATAAATTATCTCGAATATGATTCATAAAATTATTAATCAATATGGACCTGGGCGAGCAAGTGGGTATACTGTACTCGAATCGTGTAAAAATTAAAAATAAGGGAACAAGGATTCTGAAAGGCTGACTAGAGTAGCAAATAAGATTTTAAAAATTTCAGAAAACGACAAATGTTGCCTAAAATTGAAGAACCTTTAAAAATATCGTGAACTTTAATCAAATAGCCCAATAATCACTTGAAAATTATAATAGTATATACCATTTAAGAGTATATCTGTGTGAGTTTTCATAAGGCTTTGAGTTTTAAGGTAACAATTGTAGTTCGTTATGATTGTAAGTAAAGAAAGACGGAAATATATATCTAGAATCATCAAGGAGATCACATTTACCTTTTCCTAGTTTTTTAAATGTTATAGAGTTCAAACTTGAGACTTCTAAAATACATAAGGTTTATGATTTTACTTAGAAATTTAATAAATTAATCTTGAAATAATGAAAAATAATTATAAAATCGTTTAATTTTCAAGAAAAATATTCAACTTTAATTTTTGTTAACACGTATATTCGTCTTCATTAATGTCCATGTGCTCCTTATTTTAAAGAACTTTCTGCACATTTCTTGGGCCTTGTTTCATTTGCGCTATCACACTTGGCAATTTTTTTCAGACTGGCAGCATTTCTTATTTTCTCCTCGACTTTTAAAGGGTTCTGAGTGCACCTCTTATTAATGAGACGTTACAGGAAATGCCTCTCATTTATGAGAGGTATTTTCTGTCAAGCTAAATGTATATGGCGGTAGTGCTTTTTTGCGACGGAATGTACTTCCTGTATGTACTATGAACGTGACGTCACTTGGCTTACTTTTCGAATACGATTTTAGTACGTCGACAATAGAAATTTCAAAGAACGAATTCCGAATTGATATACGAGGGTCGTTTGATATGTTCGACAAATTGCTATGTCACCACAATTAGTTTGGTGACGTAAGGACTTGCAGGTATCACTCTTCGAACTAGCTTATACCAAATTTCAGCCAGTAGCGACGCTTTGTTTGGGTCTATAGACGTTTGAAGCGAGCATTGTAGCAGCTATCACAAAAATGGAGTTCCATGCAATAATAAAACATTTTTATTTAAAGAAGTGGACGGCCACCCATATGAAAGAAGAGTAACATAAAGTTTATGGGGACTCTGCCCTAGCATTTAAGTTTGTTTATTTATGGATAAATGGTTTTAAACGGGGTCAAACATGCTCTAAAGATGAAGCGCTCTGAGCGCCCAGTTGAGGCCACCACAACGAATATCGTTGAAATCATCCATGTTATCATTATGGAGGACCACAGAATGAAAGTGTGCGATATTGCTGAGACTGGAGGAATCACAAATTAACGAGTGTACAATATGCTGCATGAAAAATTACAGATGGAAAAGCTGCGTGCCCAATGAGTGCCGCGATTGTTGACTGTCAACAAAAACTCACTTGAAAGGACATTTTAACGCAGTGTTTGGCGATATTTAAATACAATTCGCAGGACTTTACGACTGGGGACTTTTCGCAGGACACTTCGATTCGTAACTGTGTACAAATGATGGGTCCACCACTGCACACCTAAGTTGTAGTCAAATCAGTCGACAACGAGTGGTGAAAGTACGCCGAAGACGAAAACAGTTTTGTTGGCTTGGAATGTGATGTCCACTGTGTTTTGGGATACATAAGGGATCATCCTAATCGACTACTTGGAGAATGAAAAAACAATAACAAGAACCTATTATGCAGCGTTATTGAATCTTTTGAAAGAAGAACTGAAACAAAAACGGCCACGATTTGCGTACAAAAAAGTACTCTTTCTCCAAGACAATGTACCGACCCACAAATCGAATATCGCTATGGTAAAATTGTTCAAATTTGATTAATTTGTTTCTCATCCACTCTATTCTCTGGATTTGACTCTGTGCCACTTGTTTTCAAACTTTAAAATTTGGTTCTCTAGAAAGAAATTGTCGTTGAATAAGGATGTCAATGCATATCTTGCAGCCTTTGACAAAAGCTACTTTTCCGACGGGATGAAAGTATTGGAAACTCACTGGACAAAGTGTGTAGACCTTAATGAAGACCATGCTGAGAAATAAAATGTATCTTTTCTAAAAAGAATGGGGGTTAACCTCTTTTTTTACCATACTTATCAAACGACCCTCGTACGATAGTTGCTTGGTCAACAGCAATTCGAGTGCTACACGCCACCCAAATGGCTATAAACTGAATTTAATGTCTATATGTATAAGGCGAGAGCATTTATATAGAGGGATTAAAAATTTTGCATTCCGTCTGGTTTGTTTGGTTTCACTGAAAATCCCTGTCATATATTCCATTTTAGAGTTCTATGCTACTTCTTTTCTCAATTTCAACTCTAATTGTCTTAAAGCATCCAAGTATTTACAACATACGTTTATAGTGCATTATAAAATACGTGTACTGACTACTTGATGCGGATTTTACCGAATACATTACGTCACATTTGATCATTCTAGAGACGTAGCACTTTACTAACCTGTACTTGACAGCAAACTATGTGAACACTATTCTAGTAATCTCAAAGGAAAAACTCACACACAACTGGTTCTTTGAGAATATCAGAGTGAGGATCAAAAGAACAAAGCAAAAGAGCGTGCACTAAAAATTATAACTTAAAAGACTAGAGGGTCAATGGAAATTTTGCTGCGTTTCTCGGTAGAAAATGAAATATCTCCTAATTACTGTCATCCATTGTGTGTCATCCAATGTCCCTGTTCCTCTCTGGGAAAATGGACAGCAGAAAGGAATCAAATGCTGTCTTTAGGCTTCGCAGTGGACTCTTGACGCCAATAAAGATCGAATTAGGTCACAAGCACTTTCATATGTACTCTAAATGCCACTCAGCTCAGGTCTCATCCGAGCACATTATGTGTCTCTTCTGTCCTTCAGACGAGTTTATTCACTATCCCGAACTGGTTCTTAAGGATCTCACTGATTAATAAAGTTGCATTTTTATTTATGCCAAGTAAGAAAAGTAACAACACAATAACAAAAGACGAAATTTTCGAAAAATGTTCTTAAACTTATTAGGAAAAGTCAGAAAATCGCTTTGATCTTTGGCGCATAATAAAAAATTCAGCAATGGAAAGAAATTTGAAAGGGGTCAAAATGGCCCTTTGGAGGTTCTACTGTTAAGCGATTTTGAACAACACTTGTTAATAGGTGTTCGAATAAGAGTCTCTGTTCGAGATTTGCAGGAAATTCGGATTCTCATAAATAAAAATTCAAGAAAGAACACTGTGAAACACAGCATAAAAGAAGAATAGCCTTCGTGTTCGAAGTGGAATTGCACAGTTGTGGACAGCTATATCAATCACGCTTTGTAACATCTAACCGGCGTTAGATTTTGCAGTAGGTACGAGGAAATTCAACGATGGGTCACAAAGTAAGTTCAAGCAACACAGAACAAGATGTAACGAAGCGTTTGGACAAGAAAATATAATTTTCTTGAATAAGGTATACGAGACGACTTGTAATACTACTTACAGGAAAAGGGGGCATTCGGCTTTTGTTGAAATTCAGAAACTGAAAGATATTCAGTTTTAGAGCATATATTTATAACTGACAGATCTCTTAAATAAATTTGACCTGATTTTAAAATGGGGAAATAAATGTTACCTTGATAGAACTTAAATGTTATAATCAATAAACGTCACCGAATGTCCAATTAAATATCTCTCTGATTCAAATGGGGACAACACTGGTGTTCAGAAAAATTGGATATGTGAAGGTCTGTTAACAAAAGAAACCTTGCTCTTGTTGAATTATTAGAAAGAAAATTCAAGGGATAAAAGTCCAGAGTTCTATTTCGAATCTCAAATCCTATTTCTCCCGTGTAACATTCTGTGAAACAAGTTGAGCGTTTCAAAATAGAGAACATTTATGAGGTATGGTTACATTTATCAACAGAGATTCAACGACCAGTAAAACCCAACTACCCTTGACAAAAGAGTGGGCTTTGCCTTTTTTGTTGAATTTTTGCTAAGATTCGGGTAAAACTCGTTTAAGTCGTAGTGCTAAGCATTCTGCTCCCCTTTTCTTTACTTCATTACCTGTAAAGGAAATAAAGCTGATATAGGGCTCGAAAGACGTAAAAATCCTAAAGAATTTCACAATTGAAAAAATATTTTTCCTTCTAATATTCTGATATATTCGCATTTCTTTTTCGCATATTAACGGTTTCCGAAATACTAGATTTCAATGGATAAACGCATATTTTATTACCATGAAACAAATGATTGTAACAATAAACGAATGCTGCCTTTTTGTTAAAAGTAATTTGAATTTCCGAATTTGTTTCAGTCAAGTGCAAGAGTTAGAAAAGTGCACTACCTTAAGACGGTTAATTATTTCATTGCTCACTCTAAGACGAACTTATTATTTTGAAAGACGTTAAAATAAACGAAAGTAAAAATTCAGATTGTCATACAGATCGTTAAACTTACAACGCCGTGCTATGATACGTTGTATTTTAGCAAATAGTATGTAAGCGGTGTCTTAAGAATGCAAGGAATAGTTCACTTAAGTAACGTCGAATTTCTTATGTTAAAAGAGCAAAATGTTTTGAAATAGTACACTCAATTATAATTACAAACATGCTAATAATTAAGAATTTCGCGTAATTGTTACAGATTTGTACATTTGATTATAGCGAATAGGAAAATGATTATAGAATCCTCACTTTGTGTGTTTATAACACTGTTCGGTCGTCAAAAGTCTTCAAAATGGCAACCTGCCGTCCTTTTTCAAAAAAGAAAAGAGTTTCAAAATATAATCCGTAAATTTCAATTAGTATTTTATCCGCATTAGTGTAATTTCGATGAATTTCATTCTTCGAAGAATTTACCATTTTTATATCTGACCGTGGTTTGGCGCCAAGGCCGTAACGAGATGTAGGGTTCAGCTTAAACAGGGAAAAGAAACTTCTGAAAGCCGAATTGAGTAGACCTATATAACAAGCGAAAACACATGACCGATAGCTGGAACCTATTTCAGTATTGAAATGGCAGGTTGGTAGTTGAATTTAGCAGACCTCTTGAGCAACACAACGAGCCTTCGGTCCGGTATGACTGTCCGGTATCATCTCGAAGGGAAGATATAAGGAAAACACCTCATAATTTTGAGCCACAGTATTTAGATGGAACATACGTACTGAAACTGCTACAATTGTAACGTGAAAATTTTCATTCGAAATCTTTAAGCATCCTTTATTCAAATGAGTATTTTTCCAGTTACGGAATTTAATCACAAGAGTCAATGTGCCAATAAATATAATTTTGCGTATTTTTTTAGTTATTTCTGAATTTTAAAAAATATGATTTTCGATTTTCTTGACTTTGGATGACTCATTTTTGCAGTGAAAACAGCTAGTCTAGGCAATTTCATTTTCTATACATCAAAAATATTTTAGGCTCTAATGAAATATGATTATCGTTAAACGTGTTTATTTACATAGAAAGAATATTGACGTTGGTGTTTAATTTACTTATATAAGAGACCTGATCTCCTTTCAGCAAAATTCTACATTGAGAAAATCTTACATTTGGAGATGAATATTGAAATTTTATTAGATTAAGGTTGAATTTTTTTATGAGAATAATCGTTTTTAAAAGAGAATTAATACAACTATGAAAGAAACACGATTAAAAATATAACTATGGGCATTGTTTCCATAGTTACTTAGTACCCTTGATTAAAATGTCCTTTAAACGTGCTGTAAAGCAACATTTCTGAAAACATTCCTGGAAAACAAACATCAAATTAGAGTTGAGCATCTCTGCATTGTGCTTTTTGCATTTCGATTACATTATAGTTTACATAAGCATGTAAAATTGAAACTATTGTGTATTTGTTTGAATGATAAGTCGGCCAGTTGTATAAAAAACTTCTGAAAACTTGTTTATGACACACAAGTTAATTACTGATTGATTTTTTCAATCAATCCTTAACTTGCGTGTCATAAATAAGTCTAATTGTGGTAAAATGATTAAAAAACCTTTATAACGTTTACAATAAGTGACTAGCTGTATAAAAAATTACTTTTGAAAACTTACTTATGACAGTAAAGTAATGGATTGATCGATTGATTTTTAATCAATCAATAATTTTCATAAAATAAGTTTCGTAAGCAGCTTTTTATACTTTTAAAACTTATTATAATACGAAACTTAATAAGAGGAGCTTTGAAAAAATACCTCTCAGGTCAATCAACCATTATCTTCCGTGTTATAAATAAGTTAAATAAATATAATTTTATAAATTATTATGTATTACAATATCTTTATGTTTACACTTAGTGACCAGTTCAATAGAAAACTACTTTTGAAAATTTATTCATGGAACAAGTTAATGATTAATAGGTACGTTTTTCAATCGATCATAAACTCGCGTGTCAGAAATAATTTTTCAGACGCATAAAAAAACAACTTTTGAAAACTTACATAATACATGCTAATTAATGATTGATTGTAAAAATCATTAATTTGCGCGTCATAAATAAGTTAAACATATATAGTTTTATCAAAAGTATTAAGTAGTATATTTATATTGCTTACGATCAGCGACCAGTTCTTTAAAAAATCCACTTTTGAAAACTTATTTAAGACACGCAAGTTTAAATGACCTATATCCCGATACTCAGAAACATTGTTGAAAGGTAAATTTGATGAACATGATAGAAGCATCAATATTTAAAATTAATTTTAGATTGCTGTTTCATAATTCATTTCACGGGACATTGACAAGCATATCTTGCAATTCATATCAGGATGCTAGTGACAATGCGTCCCGAGATAACAAGCTGAATTCTTTAGTTTGTGTTCAGGTTCTATAATTCATCATGTGTATTCCTATTTAATTGCATGTTGATGAGAGTTGGGAGAATCTCGTCGTATTGCAAGCGGCGGCATATTCTGGGCGTTGTCGGTCGCGTGTAACCCCAATCACATTGACAATATTCTACTACATCAAATGATTCGGCTCTCTGGAATATATGTTTCGATCGATTAACCAGACATCTGTGAAATGACTTCTAGTTCGAAAAACAGATGATCATCTGTGTTCGCAGTCTCGTTTTCAGTTATATACTGTACGCTTTGGTGCAGAAGCCTTTACTTCGAGCTTCATTTTCTTGTTTTATGGCGAACCACCACTTCAAAAAGTAACTGCAGTTTAGTGGTTTATATAGCAATGCAACTTATCTCTTTCACGAAATACTTTTTCATGGACAAAATATCTCTGATTTTCATATGTCTTGCTAAATTGGTGACCCGGACGTGATTCAGAACACTCATGCTTCAAACTCAAGACTAACAGCACTTCTGACGAGTGCCAGATGCCGCTCTAAACAATCGGCATGCACTTTAATGGATGGTTCACAGTGAACAGTTGAATTGCCAATGCGATATCAATCACTTCTAACAACTGTCTGGAGCCCTATGATTATAGAAACTGTTTCAATTCCAATCACGGCTTCGCTTCCACACAGCCTTCCCTTCACACTGCGTTGCACACTCGGCTGCTTAAAAGGCATCACAGGACAGTCCATGGTCGTAATCACCCATTACGCATACGGAAGTGCACCCTTGTTACCGTACACACACCTCTCATAGTCTCATTCAATTGGCAATTTTATCAACAAGTTGTAGCGCCTAACGAATTCAGCCACTGCTAAATTCTAGTGGGGGGATACTATGGGGAACTTAGCTACCAATACAAATGGTCACCATACAGTAGCAGTGTGAACCATTTCCACCATGAAGCATCTCTTGGTAGACGAAGTTGCACTGTTTTTCATACGTCTTGCTAAATCACCAAGTAAGCTCGTGATGCCTAGTTTTGTAATTTTTAAATTTATATGTGCTATTTTTAATTGAGAAAACTATTTAAAATTGTTTTATGGTTTTGGGCTGATGCTCTTTCATCCATTCCAATTTGATTATTTAAACACTAAATAAGCATGCAATATTCAGATTTCTCAAACAAAAACTTAATTGTTATTCCTGGTTTAATTGGTTGCAAATTAAGACAATATATTACAAGTAACAAGACGTAGAAAGTATTTATCATTTTTGAGATCAATAAAAGTATTAAATATTTAAGAGTACTTAATTTTTCAGACGCAAAGAAAATAATTTATTTAGAATCTAGTTGTTTTAAATAGTTTAATGAAAATAATCAAATATTCTAAATCAGAATCATGTTTGTACTGTTAGATGTTTTGGGAAAGTGAAGTTATAACTCAGAACTGAATTTGCTTTTTTACTATGACTGAACGATAATGAAATGGAATTATATTTATCTCAAGGGCTCATACTTTTTAATACTTCTATCCATCAAACACATATTTATATAATACTTTGATTTAAAAGTATTAATTGACAGAATTGAGACCTGTTAATCATTAAAAAGGAACACAGTTAAATCGAAATGTGACATCATTTAATTGATGAATGTAAAAAATTATTGGATACACTTGTAAGAAAACGAATAATTCGTGAAATCGAAATTCAGTTCGGGTAAGATGTTGGATTCATGAACTAATATTTTTTTTCAAGGTTTTTGTAGAAAACGATAGTAGAAACACTGCATGCATATAGATTCAAAGTTTATAGAACCTTCAAAGAAAAAATTAGGCATACAGTTGTTATTAAAAAGAGTTATTTTAAATAGCATTTTTTTTGCTTGGAATATATGTTTTGTTTTTCAGATACAATATTGAAAAGAATCTGAATATTATTAGAATTTCTTAACTTTTATGGCATTTAAAAAATTCCTTTACCTATCTGGTTAAACGTTACGTCTGACTGATTTTTATAATGGTTTCTGAATTTTTTATATTGCTTAGATCAGGGGTCTCCAGACTACGGCCCGCGGGCCAGACCCGGCCCGCGGAACTGCCGATGCAACATATCTATGTATATGCCGATGCAACAACATCTATGTATATATATATATATATATATATATATATATATATATATATATATATATATATATATATATATATATATATATATATATATATATATATATATATATATATATACATAGATGTGTGTTGTTGGCTCTTTCAATCTGGCCCTCAAGTGAAAAAGTTTAGAGACCACTGGCTTAGACCACCAGGTATTGACAACCAAGCTACATAGGCAATATAATGGGCAAACAGATAGGTTTAATTATGATTGGTTTACCAAAAATAATAATAGTACGTACCTATACTTTTTTTCTCCCAAGTGACTTTTTAAAAAATCCCTTTAAACAATTTATTTATGAAACTTTGCAATAAAACATAATACTCCGAAGTGTTTATACGGGTATATAAAATATAATTATTGTTTAAAATTGTTTGTGTGAACACAAAAAATGTGTGTTTTTGTTTTTTGAGTAAATTTTGAAACTAAACCGTTAATAGAAAATATAGCTTAAACAATTAAACCGATTCACCCTCCATAAGGCATACCAGTGCCATTATTGCGGAACACCAGTGTGTCACAGTAATGGCACTGGTGCAATGGAACATACGTTGAAAATCGCTGAGATAATAGACTTACACATAAAAATATTTACGTTTTCGAATATTTTGTGCAAGTAGGCTCTTTTAATGCAATTTAACTGCAAATGCGCATATAGTCGAATTTAATGTATTGTCGAATTTTTATACGAGTGTAATGCCGATAACACTACAGTTTAAGTGTTGTATTCGACAGTTCATGTCAGAAGCTATAGCTTATATGCAGAATTTGTTATCCCAATCGTGGTATATATTACTGACTTATTATTACCAATTCAGAAGATGTTAAATAAGCCTATTATTTTGTATAAATTTATTTGCATTAAAATTAGATTGTGGTTTATATTATGTAAATATCATAATTGTACCAAGTTTTATATTTCATTATCTTTTTGCCCTTGTTAATAAATTTTCATGTCCTGACAACGCTCTCTGTTTAAAATCTGTTTTGATGGACAGTCTGATTTTTTTAATCCCTTTGCTTTTGTTTCACAGAATTTAAGCCATAAGAAAATACGTTCGTGATGAAAAATAGTGAGACGCCAAATTAAAAATAAGAAGGAATGAAGAAAGGATCAGATCTTTCAAACCATTACTTCAATGTCACTTGCAAATAATTTTAAACCTACACCACCCCTTTTTTTCCTCTCTTAGAATCAGATTGATTCAGTAACTGAAAAAAATCTATTAGCGTCCGAAAGGTTTCAGAAACGGAACATTTCATTTCCCTCGTTTTTATGATGCCAAGACCGATAACAAAAGAAGATACCGACATTTTATCATACGAAATGAAGTTAAATCACCCAAATTGAATTTCGGCGAAAATTAAATTCCCACAGTTTCCTAGATACGATCCATGGAAGTAACTTCCTTCCAAGCTCCATAATGACTTGGAACTCATTTATTTTCATTGTAGATATTAATGATCATCCGAAGTTGAATGTGGGTAACTGGGTGTTGGGTTGGAAGGGGGTGCGTCGAATGGAATCGAACGTTTTTTTATAATGATAAAGGAATTCAGTTTTCCGCTCTCTTTTATCTCTCTTAGTTTTCAATGCAGACAATTTGTCCTACTAGTCTTCTCTCGAGTTCAAACAATGCAAATCTCAAGAACTGAAAAAAGAAAGTTGCAGAAAATAAAAAATCCCACCCGACAAATGATCAACATTTCCTCTCTCTCTCCCCCTCAACTCGTTCCTAATTACTCTTCAAAATTACTCTACAAGAATAAAGTAATTGAAGAAATTGTTGCTCGTTTAAAAAGAAGAAAACATGATGTTTTTTCTAAATTAGTTTGTAACATGTCGTGTATCACGCGTCCGAATCATTTGTTATTTCTTTCTTTAATCTTTTTACTTTGTGTGGGCAGGAAAGAGTAAATTTGCTTAAGTTTTAGGGATATTAAATTTTTAAGGTAAATTTGTTGATTTTTTTCTGTTACACAAAATGGAGATTTTGTAAATCAATATTCAATTTAACGTAGATATCATTCATGGTACAATAAATTAATGGCTTTATGTATTGAAAAGGTGAGTTTTAAATATTAAAAAATATTACTTACCCATTTCTTTCATCCCTCGGAGCGATACGAGATTTCCGTGTAGTGTAGTATTTCTTTGTCCCCACAGCACACGGTAACGACTAAATAGCCACATGTATTAATTTAAAGAATCACAGAAAAGATTCTATTTGGGCAAGAATGTCAAAACTGATTAGGAGTCATGCAGGATGACTGAAGTTTGCAGAATGGATATATGCGCTCAGACAGTCAAATGGACTGATGCTATCGGAAATTTAAATTTTCAAGATAAAAATGCCTGTTTCTAAACTTACATAAGTGAATGAAGTATAGCGTTGGAATATTTCTTGGTCATATGTGCAATATTTAACGGTTAAATTATTTCAGTTTTTATAAAATGAAGAATTTGAAGAAATATAAATGTAACTTAAAAGTAGAATAATTGTATACTAAATTACATTGTCGATTGCCAATAGTTACATGCGCCTTTTAAATTCAGTGAAATACTATCCAATTTAAGGGACTCTAGTTCTGTGGAGTTTCTCCGCATCTTTCTAGGAAAAGAAATTTCATAGCTGGTTCAAGATTTTCGCTGTGTGGTATTGTCTCCAAACTTCAACTACAACTGTCTAAATTTTCTCGAAACTTCAAAATTTGATCTTTAGGTAACTCTTATGGAACATAATTATATCTCTATAGTTGTTTTTGTAAATCAGGGTTTATAGAATTTATATTTGAAAACATATTTTCTAACCTATTTATGAGAAATTAAGAATTGCTTTATACTTTTTCAACTATAGCTTTGAAAAGGTATTTCAATATTTCAGTGTTCTACTTTACACATTTATATTATATATAATAATTTATAGTTGAAAAATATTTTGATCGTTATTGGCAAAAGATAAACTTAGAAAAATTGTACTCCTGATGAACTTTCTCATTTATCTTGTCTCTGCGACAAAAATTCGGGGAAATTGTCTAGGCAGTTTTATACAACTTTCTCATTTATCTGAAATTTTATTCATAAGCAGCCCTTTTATATTACTTTCCATGCCTATGTTTCGTATTTGTATATTTATTTAGTTACCTTTCATTTGAATAAACTATACATTATGCAACACTTTTCTTAACACTAGAATTTGTTATAAATATTGTATGTTAAGAGTACAGTTTTATACTTTGAATATTATATGGAACTTGTTTCTAATTATGTTATTGGAATTTAAATCTGTGAAGGATTTACGCGCATATGCTCGTTTTGCGACCTGAAGTCTTCATTGCATGACTTCTAATCAGTTTTTAACTTTTTAACCAATAGAATCTTCCCTTGGCATTTTCCTTTCCTATTTCTTCGTCGCCAATAGCCCGTCGTGTTGCTCCAGTGCCGACGTTAACTAAAATACCCACCTATCTTTCCTACTTCTTTAAAACTAACTTAAGCTATCAGAAATTTAAATTTTTAAGATAAATGTTCCTCTTTTAAAATGACCAATAGATGTGGTCAATTAATCACGAGTTATGCGGGTTAAAAGCAATGCTACATTACTCCAAAATCTCTTAATGCTAGGAGAGTTAACTAATGAAGAAAGAAAATGCTGGCTGCATATCATAAATAAAGTTTTCATCTTTAGTAGAGTACCTGACGTCTTTCATCTCAGAAGTTTAAAAATATAACAATGCGGTGTAAAATTTCGATGTCTGCTGACTGTACTCTCATGCTCGTGTTGTTGGTTTCGAAAATTACCTTCAAACTACACTGGAGAGAAAAGATTATTTTCTTCAAATCATTTTTTAAATCTTTCTAGTAGTCTCCCTTAATAAAGTATTACTTTTGAATATTTCTCTCCTAAATGTTCCTTCGCGTTTCCTTTCCGAGAGTCTATTTTGTTATTAGTGTAAGTAGAGCCTTCGTACATTACCTGAGACGACACAACCTGAAAATTATACTTTGGGAATAGGCATTCTAATGCATCGGGATTCATTTCGAGATAAAACTCTATGCATACTAAAATATAAGAACATAGATTCCATTTATTTTGGTTAATATATTTATGAATGTAACCCCGCATGTACGCAGAAACTCAGAAAATTGAAATTTCGTTCGTTTATAAATAGGGAGGTTTGTTCTGTTACCGACAGATACCTTTGTTCCTCTGGGATGAGCTGAAAAATAAAACAACATGTAAGCGTAGCAAGTCCAAGTGTAATTAGTCTAAGGAATTTTGATCTCCCGAACAGGGAGAAAAATAAGGCGCCACATTTTTTTCCGCATATACCTACCTCACTTTCGAAATTAATATTTAGATTCGATATCTACCTTTCTTCCTTCTGTGTAAGTTATTACGCTTGGTTTCATAACTATGAAAGGGATTTTGCGAAAAAATATTTAACTGTATTCGGTGATGCGTAAAACGTATTTATTTGGAGCTGCATGGATCGACTTTAGTCTCCTAAAATTATAAAAACCAAACTAAATTAAGATCTCATTTTTTGTTTTGATCCTTTTTTTATTATTTGAGGGTGAAGAATATAGAAAAAAGTATTAAAGCGGAGAGATGTTTCCGACCAGTTGCAAAAACTAATATATAATCAAGAACTTGTTTTGCGGAGCTGAGTTTTTCCTTTCTGAAATATAAATTTTCTGACAAAGCAATAACCTCTTAGAAATTACGGATTTAAATAATGCGTTTGACTTGGATTTAGGAAGGGGAAAATAAAGAATAAAACATTTAATTATTAGAAATGCATTGAAATGGTCCTAGTTTAATGTTCATGATGATTTTCATATTTAATACTGAAATAAAATTAAAAGAAAATTGCGTATGAGGAAAAATGAAATCAATATTAATTTCTCGTAAAATGTTTTTGATTTTTATCTTTTTGCTATGCATTTTTTATTAAAATTATCTAGCTTTGATTTTGAAACAATTCCGCAGTCGTTTCTTATTCATTGGAAACGAAATTCAATTCCCATTCTTCATTTTATGCACTGAAATTATAACCAGGTATAAAGTTACCTAAGTTGTATCTGCGTATATAATTTCTTCCATTTTACTATGAATTACTTAAATGTCAGTTTATTCATTGCCTACTGTGTTTTTTACAAGGTTACATTCAATATACATCACACAAATTTATTTAAAAATATGCCACAAACACAACCATACAATACTTGTTACTGCTTCTGACAAAATTTAACTTGACTTTTAAAAAATAAAAATGAAATATTTTTATTTTAGCGTAGTACGTCAAATATATGAAAAGTAATACATTTTGAATATGCAGTGTCTTCCTTGGGAATATATTTATCACTTTAAAGTTACGTATTATTATTTCGCTTCTAATACATGTATAATGATTATTTAAACATAAACATTAAATAAATATACTTACATGCATTTGTTCTTTATTTTAATTCACAGAATTCATCACTTCTATTATAAAACTAGATATGTTCTCTTTATATGATGGAAGAAATCATAAAACAAGAATTACTAAACTATGAATTTGTGTATTCATAAATTAGAATTTTCCAGGAAAAATAGAGGAGGTTCCAATTTTCAATAATTATATTATATGTGGTTGTCGTTATTTGAAATTTAGCTTTAATAATAAAAAATAACATAAATCACCATAAGTATTTTATAAAATCCAAAAAACTGTAATGTGGAGATTTTGGCTTTTGAAATCATTCATACAGTTAACTATTTTTTTCTCAATAACATAAAGGATTTAGGTAACTTCATCGTACGATGCTACTACTGAAAAAAATAATTCCGTATTCATTAACCCGAAAGTTAATAAAAATAAACCCTACTAAATGCTCATTAGTCTTAATAGGAGTTCACAGAGAGCATTAATGGCTAAATATAATCCATGTTCAATCTCTATCTCATTTGGCAGCTTAATTTCATTCCGAGTTCTTTGTAATTTATATCTTCTAATACCTTAATCTCCTGTTACTTTCACTTTTTAAAGTTATGAAATAACTTATAACCTATAGAAAGTAATACATATCATTTATCACCTTTTTCTCTCTTACTATCTGTATGTATTCCGCTTATATGTTAATGACTCTCCTAGTCTTGTATTTCTAACTTAGAGTCATTTATATTCACAAGAGTGTTTTTTATTACAATTTACACAATATAGATATAAATATATACAAATTATTTTTATGGACTTTCCATTCTAAAAAAATATTTGTTAGCAATAGGTTAATATTGCGTTTACTATTTCGTATTTGTGTCTTTTTGCATACTCTAATGAATATTCTTTTAAAGGGGACGTTTTTTTACTTATGGCTTAAATATTATAATATGCATGTTCCAACAGCCATAAAACTAACTATCTTTAATTAGAATCATCTTAGCCTAACTAAAAGTAGAAATTTTTAAATGTTTCTAGAGGTGAATTTGTGAAAGAAAAAATTATTTAGTGACTTAATTCTGGATTAGTTTAACAAAAGTAACAATTAGTATAATTAATAATTAAAACTATAAAAACGCATTTCAAATTACTGAAATTAACGTAACATAAAAATGCCTATCAGTAATTTATAAGATTATTTAATAAACGTATTACAAGCACTATGCTGCAAACATTTTTCACAAAAATGTTTTTCATTCCATTCGAAATAAATTATATGTTAATGTTTTTAGTCTTTCATACTTTGCTTTAATTCACTTATGCGAAAAATGTACGAATAATGAAACCTTTTAATTAGTTAAAGTTCAAAGGAAAACAAGGAACATACTACAATTGTAACTAGCAAATCACGTTAGAACTTTCGCGCTCATATCTACTGAGGTTGGTTGGGGTTTTTAGTGTCTATGGCGCAAGGGCAGACACAAGACATACAATAACAAGTAATGGACATACACACACAAGGAAAGTTTTACTGACACAGAAGTGATAAATATACCCAGGGAGGAACCGAACCTGCTCCGTCTACAACTTACAGGTTGTAGTTCAGTGGTCATACCCACTGAGCCACGACGGCCCCAAAGCTACTAAGGTAACGGAAAGATTTCCAATTTTCATTTCCTGATACTTAGTTGGATCACATAAGCAATTTGAAGAAACTTAGCCTCAGTCTTCGAACAACTTTCAAAGCATTTTCAAAACAATGATGAACCTTTTGTTTTGTTCTTAAAGGATTTTGTATTTGTTAAGTAGTTTTTAAGTTTTAAAGGATAATGCTTACATAAACTAAGCTTCTTGTAGATTCATAGAGCATTATATTGGCTTATAATACACAGAAATCAATTGTTGAGAACATCGTTAATTCTTAAAGTTCACAAAACTGCCAAAAACGTAAATACTCGTCTTCTGAAAGGATCACAGGAAGAAAATCCTTGAACTCGCTCACCTTCCTTTCTTTTTCCCATTTCTTTTCAGATCCGTCACGAATAAAGTTGTTGGAGCGTGCATGAATATTTTTCAAGGAATACTGCAAATAAGATCGTGTTCTTACAGATATTATTTCTGCTTATTTTAACAGAAGTTCGAATGGGTCTTACATTTCTGCGAAGCAGCGGGATGCAATTAAGTTACCATGGTGACACAGAGGATTGTTACTAAGTGCAAAGAGATGGGACGTAACTGCATAATAAGTCTTCTCGTATTATCATTCCCAACCTAAAAAACTGGAGTTTTCGAATCGCAGTAAGAAGTTGATTCCACCTGAGTGTTCTCATGACAATAACGGAGTTCTTTCGTTCGGTCGTCTCGTAAGAAAAAAGAAGTATTGTTCTGTTGAACATAAGTAAAAGCACTGTTGCTTGTTACTTTGCCGCCTGATGTAAGATTTTCAAAGTACTCGAAAACACTTAAATATATTTTTTACAACGACATAACCTGTATCGACTTCTAACAAAAGCCATTATCGTCGTCTATTTGGTCAAGACATGACGTTAAGAAGGACGAGAGATGGATATGTGAAAACTTAAAGAAGAGTGACAATGGATATTATATTAGAAGGATTGGTAATGTGACTATCATAGTCCTGTGGAAAATTCTAGTGTATAAAGGGGCATCATTATGAAAGTTTCAGTTTCAGGGGATTTTCTGCGAGGTAGAAATGAAATAACATCTGATAGGGTACACGATTACCTAAGTACGCGATACTGATTGGTTCACATTTGAGGGGGCGGTATTGTGCTTGTAGAGGCTCTGATAAAGGTGTACTAAAAAATGTGATACTTTTAAAGTTGATAGCTGAGTTTAGTTAATCTACTATTAAAAGTAATTTAAAAGATACATACAAGCATGTAATGTGATTATTTCTATTGCAGCACCATAAAAAGTATTCAAGGTACCAAGGTAGTACCAAGGTTCTTCAAGGTAGCACCATGAAGAACTGATGGTACTACCTTGAAACGTATAGGAAACTTGTGTACCATTGTTATATTATAAATATAATGTATTTTGCTGTTTATGAAGGTTTTTACTAATTTTCTTTTTTTCAGATGTTCCATATAAAAGGAGACCAAATATTGAGGAGAGTAAGTACATTTATTTTACTTCTTCAACAGTATTTTCTCATGTGTCACTGCTGTTAAATTTGTGGCTTGTAAAAGTTTCAGTAGTTGAGTCTTTCCAAAACGATTTAAAAATCATAAGACGATCAGAAATATATGGTAAATTTACTCTATATACTCAAATACTAGTAAAAAGGCTTGCATTTTTAATGGCCAGATAAAAAGAAAGAGAATTACGACATTTGATAAGAGTATAATTAATTTGGTATTAATCTAACAAATATGCTAATATTTTAATGGATAAAAAAGGACAGTTAGCTAACTGTTATACATCGTTAGCAAATACTTTTTATGCAAATTGCTTTATCAACTTAAGAAGCAACTGCCTATTTGACACGGACTATATATTTTACAACCAGTATAAATACGGCAGAACCTTGATCATTCAATGTAATGTGGATCGAGGCCACCTCATATAATACTGACGTAGTAATACAAACCAGCTTTGACAAAACACAGAAAAAACGTACTGAACTAAATGTTACTGCTACTATTTAAAGATTCACAATGCTGGGATTAAGAGTAATATATCCTCGGATTTGTGGTACAGTATGTATTCATTGGGATAATTTTAGATTAAGGCTGGAAGTCTGTTACGTACCTTTTAAACTCTCTCGAAACCAGATCAGTTAAGGACAAAATGCGCACACTAGAGCGGGAGCTTCATTTAAATTAAAGCTTTAAAAACAATGTATCGTATTCAACTCGGATAAGATAACCTGGACACGCAGTTAATCGGAGCTCGGATGATGAAGTTTCTTCTATATATAATAAAAGTTTTCTTGTTTTAAAAATACGTTGTAAGCAAAGTATATGATTTAATTGAAATATGAAACATAGTTCTACTTATACAACCTATTTCCGAAGCATATTTATATAAATATGGTATAGTTGTTCCCTTATTAACTTCAAATGAAACGAAATAAAAAATATTAGATTTTCGTAACCTTTTCATTTGATTTAATTTTATCCCCACTCATCTATCATCGGCTTACAAGTGAAGCACATCAAATCAAAACTTTTTAATGAGGTTCTTCGATTTTCTAGACCAGAATAGGGTGATCTTTAGACTGATGAAGTCCACTAAGTCATTGTTAATTTGCCTGGAGGTTAGATATCTTCCTGAGAATCACACTTAGAAAACTCCAATGAGAAACACAAAAAAAATTAATAAATATACATTATTTATTCTAATTTCATTAATAAGTAAAGAAAATGATAATTACAGCAGTGATTCATCATATATGATAAATGAATTGAATGAATTCAAACTGTGTGTATTAACTAGTTTTTAAAATGATAATAATGCAATTTTAGCATTGCTGTAAAATTAGAAGTTTAACCCTTTCGTTTTCTCACAACTATGTTTTTAGAATTAGCGTGTTTCATTTTTAAGTCGACAATACTTTAATATTTTTTAAAGAATGAAGTTTCTAAATAATAGTTTCCGAATTAGTAATTTGATTATTATTTTAGATACGAAAAATTCATTTAGACGAATATCTGTGTCATAGCATATTCATGTATATTAAAAAACAGCCCCAAGCAGTATTCTTATTATAATTAATTTAATATATTTAGAATGATAATGTTTTTTTGTTTTCACCAATGATTACCTATGATAGGTTTAGTACATCCATATTTAAGAGCTCATAGTCTGACCAAACAAAATAGAAAACCAATTAACAATTTATATCCTACCTTGATTTACATATTCAAACTGTATCGATACGCTTCGTTACAAAAAAGTATATTATCGTTCCTGATTCAATGCTAAATTTATAAATTTATGTAATATATAATAATACATTAATATTTTTAAATATTTTTATACCCATGTTTCGTAAATACATTTTATGGCCAAAACGCCATAAAATAGTACTTTTTACAGTAAGAACAGAAGTTAAAGAACAATACCTTTTAACTTTAATTTATATTCAAGAACGTACTAATACATGTTTCAAAATATAATTGACAGGTCTAATCAGATTCTTCTCTCGATTCAGAAATTTCCGTGTCTATAACTTTTACAGATTCCTTTAATAATTCAAAACGACCTTAATCAATTTAGAAATATCTTCATTCGCTCATTGTAAGAAGTCTAATTCAACAAAACTACGTTTACTAATGAAATCGGCCGAAAACATTTTTTGCGCTCTACAAAACTGATGCATAAGCAATTTTAAAGCCGTATTTGAACGACAATTACGACAATTCTCAATTTATTTTAGCTAAAGATATATGTGTACTGTATCGATTATTAATAGATACGATTTAGTTCAACAGCTGTAGATACGAAAATACCTTTTACATGAAATATCTCATTTATATTCAAATCATTTGAAATAAAAAAATATTTATTTGTTTATCTAATTGTTGTTTCCCTACAGAAAATGTCAAGTTACAGAGAACAAAAAATGTATAACCCTAAATTCAAGAAAAAAAGACATACAATTAATTATTGAACTGAAATCAATAAAGCACAAACCTTCAAGAAAGAATTATGCAGTTTAAAAATATCTTACGAAAATAAAAGTGACAACCGGACAAAATTGGAAATGAATACATTGTCAATGTCATGAAAGACAGTTATTTAAACTAATCTATGTTCAAAATTTATTTTTAAATCATATTTTTACCACTCACGTTCCTATCTTAAAACTGGGATTGATCCCGGACCGTCACCAATAGCCCATTGTGTTGCTCCAGTGTGACGTTAATTGAAATTCCCCCCCCTATCTTAAAACGTTGTTTTACAATTACTTTAAAATATAATAATAAACTATTAACACTATAAGTATGTATGACATAAATTTGTGTATAATATTATATATTGTCAATTCTAAAACAACTAATAGTTCAGTTGATACAGATTGGTATAAAAGTTAGGCATGATTTTAACTTAATTATCATTCACTTAAACTTAATTATCATTCATTTATACATAATGCTAAATTCAAAGATAAAAGCTTCAATAAACATGCATCCATTCATTAAAATATTTATAAAAACTGAAGTGCTATAGAAACTGGTACACCAGTCTAATACTTCGTAAGCCTCCCGTAGAACTGCAGAAATCACGATCTTGCAAAAGTATTCTGTAAGCATTGAACATACTTCCGTCCGCAACTCTGTTGTACTCCGAGGTGTAGGATTTCTGTGTTCGATAGCACGTTGTATGGCATCCTAGATGTGTTCGATAATGTTGAGATCTGGTGAATTAGTTGGGAATTGCACGACCCTAAACTCATATGAGTGTTTTTATAACCATAATTTGGAGTGTCTAGACTTGTGTAGAGGTGCATTATCCTGTTAGAAGAGCCCAGACCATTCAAAATGAACGTAGGACATGAACAGATGTAACTCGTCAGAAAGGATGCATACAGCGTTCACCCGTCAAAGACGTTTGAAGACGTGTAGGGTCCCATTTAATGTCAGCTAAACAAACCGCATACCATTATGGAGCCATCACCAGCCTATACAATCCTCTGTTGACATCTAAGATCTATGGCTTCATGGAGTTTTCTCCACGCCCAAATTCTTCCATCTCCCCTAAATAGTTGAAATGCAACTCGTAGGTTATTCGTTTCCAGTTATCAAGCGTCCAGTGGTGGTGTTCCCGAAAAAAGACGCGTTGCATAACTGATTGTCGAGTATTCATCAAGGGTACTTGAGTTGGACGCGTTGGCTTGTAAGTCTCTTATGTTTGGGGAAATTGCGCAGTCCGCACGCTTATATTTGTTGAGAACCCGGTATTGAATTCCGATGTTATTTGTAATAGTATTGCATGCCTATCGCTCAGAGTACTTTTACGGCCATACTGTTATCATAAATTACACGTTCTGTCAGAATTCATGTAGCACGGTATCCTGCTGGTAGAAAATTCAGTTCTCTGCCTCCAAAATGCTATGACCCATCTCATCAACTCCAACTACTAAACCTCTTTGAAATTGCTTAAATCGTGATATCTTACCTCTTAGAGCTCTAGATGCTTTTACAGATGTCTCTCGCTTTATATATGCACTGACTGGAGATGTAACCAATGATGTGCACAGTTGGCGTTGCTATGTATTTTGCATAGGCTTGTCTGTACCAGTTTTTCTTGCACTTCAGACATATAAAATAGACTTAATTTAGTATACCTACAACAAGCTTTTTGATAAAATGCTTACATATAAATTTATTACAAATAAAAAAACCTTAACCGGAATCGCCTGTGTGCTCTTTGCTAATAAATCCTTGAAAGTAGTTCTTTCCCAAATTACACCGCCATTTCCGTGCACGTTATAACAAAGTATGTTTTAAAAGATTATCTCTTTTTCTTCGTTACTTAGACTTGATTGCAGGTATGTTTACATTTTCCCTCATTAAACTCTTTACTTACCCTTTCTTACTTCACGTTAGCAGATTCCTTTTCGCTAATTGAGTGCACCACACCGCCTTTTGCCGGCTTGTTACTTGCCCTTCTGTACAGATAATGTGGATTTATTATATTTCTGAAAAGCATTTCCTTGGCCCAAGGGAAATTCAAAATCTCCTTTTCCACCTCCATTGCGTTGTTCTCTTAAGATCCATCTTATCCTGCAAAAGTGACCCCACTAAACAGAAATTCCAGTTAGTTTCAACCCACAAGTTCCAGTGCCTCTTCAAGAATTGCTTGTGTAGTAGTTAGGATATATGAACATGGTCGAGAAGTCTTGCTTAACAAGCATGAGGATTTTAATTGCTCCTCTTAGAAGGTTGAGCAAGCAAAGTGCATCATCTTCAACCTGTGGATTGAGGAAGTACTTAAATGAACATCGCATGAACAATTTTTAAGAAATTTCTCGCAAAGTATTATTAAAAAATCTCTAAATAAATTAAGTTTTAAACGACTTATTTCAGAGTAATTGCGTTCAGTACTTGCATTCATATCTACTCAGTAAAGTGACAGTAAATTCTACAGTTGGTTTGGATTAACAGCTGTTTGTTTGAAAAATAAACTTATGATTCACTAATTTCATTTCAATTTCTCCTGTCGACAAATTAAAGGATACAAATTTGTAACTAATTGAACGTGATTAAGAATCGATACTTTTCTTATAAATTCTAGTCGATATTTTTGAATGTTTTCATGTTAAAGGAGATATATTTATGGTTATCAATATATCCTAGATACTATGTTACACTTTTGAATGAAAGAATGCTTTTATCACTTCTACTAAATTGCTGTTGTATTTCACAAGATATGAGCAGTGGTGAATCTTCAAATTTGTAGTCGGCTCAGAAATCCAGTAATGATTACGGCAATGTTTCGAATAAGCATACATTTTTTCAGATACGAACGTTCAAGTATCGAATAAACTTTTTCACTTAGTGTAACGGCTTTATAAAGTACTTATTTCTGTATTTTGGGACTTTGAAGTGACGAATATGACATCTTCCTTAATTAAAATCTAGCAATTACGTAAATATGCCACAACCATATCATATAATATGGTTGTGGTCTGGAATATATCACATTCACATTTCTGCCATTGTAATTTGCAATATGATTGAATTTGTATACAAAGGTGTTTGGTAGGTATTTAAATTTACGTAGTATTGGAGGAACACAATGAACTATTGGCGACGGTCCAGGATCAATCCCAAGGGGAAAGAACCGAGGACAACACTCGTAATTGTGTACCACTGTCAGACAACGAGGTCAACACCTGAACTGGCACTTCATTCTCCAAACTTACACCACGGACCGTAGCCAATATCCCGTTGTGTATCTCCAGTACGACGTAAATTCAACTCGTACTGAGCATTAGGGTTGGTAGATATTTAATTAACGTCACACTGGAGGCATTACAAGGGCTATTGGCGACGGTCCGAGATCAAACCCAAAGGGAAAGATCCGAGGACACCACGTAATTTTGAACCACGGTCACACCTGAGCTGACACCCAACTCCCCGAACTTCCAAACCACATCAACGTAAGGACATTTGGGACTCCAACATATTTCACGTGCACCAGCCGCCACTTACACGACGATCTTTGGTTGGATCAAGTTTTGGAGTCGAAATCCTTCGGTTCTTAATCCGCGACTCTACCAACTGACTTACAATGGCTCAGTCATACAAAGAGAGAATTGATTTCGGCACATTCGTACGTTTAAGATTAAGAGCTTAGAACAATCATAAAATACAAAAACTATATAGCAACGAATGTGTTTCTTTGTTTTACCAACAATAACCAATTATGAATCATAATGACAGTCTTAAAGCAATCTAAAAGTGTACACGGATGAATTTATAACAGTTTTTTGTAATTTTACTACTGATTTGCAATTACTAATTAAAACGGGTTTTGTTTCCTCACCTGGAAGGTCTATGTTTTGGCATTCAATAGTTTAACACGATACGACGATATTACTATTTTTAAATCTAATTTTGTTCCGATATGCCATAATACATTCATAGGCAACACTTATTTAAATGAATAGATTAATTTAAAGACTGTCTACCTGCATATAGTTTTCTATGGTGTTTATATTGCATAACGTTATTGCAGAATTAGCTGGCGTTTCTCGTTGTTGAATTATTATACATTGAAAAAATTCCGAATTACGTTTTTTAATTCTAAATTGCTTGTTTTGTAGTAACTGCAGTAAAGTTACTTTCTGGTTAAGTATATAATTACAAACATAAGGCTAAACAAAATTCCATTTTCACTTTTATATATTTTAAAAAAGGTGTCAAGTTTGTAAAATTTTTTATCACAACTGAATATACTCCCATAATCTTTCGTCCATACACACAATAAAAACGAAAAATAAATTTTTGTAGCTCATAATTTTTTCGTATAGAACATTTTTTAAGCCCAGAGGAATTAACAACAATTGTTTTTCTGAATATTTTTGCCCATTTGTCTCAGAACATTTCTTTGCTCTAAATATTGTGATTATTAGCTCCTTTTCCTACTAGAACCACAGATTTTCAAACCCATTGGGATCCTGAGGTTATAGTGGGGTGTATAGTCGCTGTGTGAGGTGATGAAGAAATTTGAACTTAACTTTTTTTTCTCTGTACCTCTCTCTCTGTTAGAACATTAGACGAAAAATTTGACTATAAATCCAAATTATGAGCACTTTTTGAAAATATGTTCTTCGATAGAGTTAAATATTTCACTTTTCAATAACTTCAGCAATAAAAAAGGTTTTTCAACCTCTCCAGCTAGCATACGATTCCATATACGCACCGAAATATTTCCATGATTAGGATCGGGTATAGTGTGGTGAGGAAGTAAGATGAAGACATTTAAGGTTCTTATGGACATATCATCGGCCATCAACTCGAGAAACATTGAATTTGATTTCTTAGCTAAAAGCAAGACCTTTGTGATTTTGGCAGTAATTATATATTATATGAAAATCAGAATCCTAAAATTGAACCACATCCACAGCACAATATACACACTCCTAAGCGTGGATGTGTTTCGTTGCTTGGATAGGGTTATATGCTGGAGAGAGAGGTTGGAAATTCAGTTTTTATTGATGAAATTATGGAAAAGTTAAACATTTAACTCTATTTAAGAACACTTTTTAAAGCAGTGCTAAATATTCGGATTTATAGTCAAATGTTTGTGTTTATAGATATCGTTTCCTCAGAGAGAAGAGTTACGGAACCAAACTAGCTAAATTAGCAAGTTTTTTCATTTACCAATTTAAACAGCAATTATACACTACCATTTCCTCAGGATCTCGATGGGCTCAAAAATATTTTTTTTTCTAGCAGAAAAGTGGTTGAAATCACGATATTCAGAGTATAGAACTTATGAATGGTTCTATGAGACAAATGTTCAAAACTACAGAGGCTATTCGGACATTTTTTGAACGATTTTGATGAGCTGTAAAAAATTGTATGCTGCGAAAGATTTTCATTTTCACAGCAGTTAAATAGTTAAAGTATAACATATCGTCTGCTAACTCAGAGTTTTGTTTACTTTCAAAATGGTGCTTTTAAATAAGCAATGGATGGAAGGCTATGTTTCCACTCTTTCCGAAGAGAATTATGCTTATTCAATTATTCAAAAACGTTGTAAAAGTCATGGTTTTTCGATATCTAAAGGTACGATAAGTAATATTATTAATAAGAAAGGAAAAACGTAAAAGTGGAAAAATACTTCAAAAAAGTATCCAAAAAAAATTCTGAGAATATTTGTAAGGTAAGATCTTTAATTTTAAAAGAGAATCCGCCAAGTCAAAGGACTATAGCAAAGTGAACGCGAGAACTTTCTCTAAGAGATTTATGATTGTTGCCGGTTTTGCATATAATGGAAAATTAAAAGTAAAAAGAGGGGGGAAATATAAAAATCAACTCCCACATATTATCAAGACTATATTTTATGCAAAATATTCAAAAAAGAAATACCATATCTTTACCCACAGTGCCAACAATCAGTAGAACTGCATCAGGGTAAAGCAGGCAGCCACACATCTAAATCGACTATTAAATTCTTGAAAAAATGGAACCTGGTATCAAGTCAATACCCTTTACTGATATTCCTGCTAAATCTCCAGATGTTTCACCCATGGACTTTTGTGCTTTTGGACTTTTAAAAAGGGCATTATCGAAACGTCGACCGAAAACCATTCAAGGACTGGAAAACTGGAACAAGAATGGGACAAAATTCCACTGTCGAACTACAAAAGTCATTATTATCATGGAAATTAAGGCGTAGAAAGATAGTTCATGTAAAAATTGAGCTTCAGTCCATTAAAATCGTTCAAGAAATCTCCGAACAGCCACTTTATTCAGAAAAACCCGACAAATTCTAGTTAATTGAGAGCCCCTCGACTCAGAAGTTGTTCTCTATGCCAAAATATGTGCAACAAGAATTTATTTTACGATTTTTCTATTTATGGTCGAAATTGCCTGGGTACATTTACTCAATTTTGTGACTAATAATTTTGTGAAATTGATATTTAAATTTTTTTTAAATATTATATTGAATATAGAATTCTTTTTCAACCTAATATGTTCTTAAATGTTAACTTAACCACTTTTTAAAAAGTTAAGTTGAAGTTATGTTTCGTTACTGAGTTTTTGGTAGGTTAGGTAGTTGAATTTACTTCGCACTTGAGCAACACAATAGGTCATTGCAGAGGTCTTGGTTTTAAAAGATATCTTCGTGGTGCATACTGAATTTCAGGAGCCACAGTATATTTAACAAAAAAATAGAATCCTATTTATATCTATCATAATCAGATAATGTGCGTAAAGAAAGGATATTAGAAAAATACTTCAAGTACGCATCAGATTTTTAACCTCCACAGTTTCCATAGTTTACAATTTTATAAAATTTTCTTATTAGCTACTGCATATACATATAGCATATGCATAGGTAGTGTAAACAACAAAAGCGTAAAATAAATTAATATATTCCGAAAATTTTTGAGTTCAACCATGCAAATGCATGTCAAAATACATTATTATATACTGCCAATTGATTAAATGCAATCAATTCCACATATTTCCATTGAATATTATAAAACTTAGAGAAATGCAAATATCGATTCCTGTTACTTAAAAGACTCAAGATTAAATTTCAATTCCATCTCATTTGTTAACATTTATTTTTCAGACACTATGTTTTGGGTAGTTTACAGCCGCATGGTTATTTTTGAACTTTTCTAAACATTTGATTTTTAAATTATTAAATACGTACTCAAAAAAATTTACATCTTTATTGTTTCACAAGTATATTTATTGGAGAGTTTCATCCATTTGCTGCATTATTAATACTTCTGTAAGGTTCCCAAACGGTTGCACTACTTTGCTTCCGTCTGTGATTTTTTATATCCGGTAGGGTGAATCATAAATCGCTCGATTCCACTCTGGAATGCTATAGGCCGAAAGAAGTCACATGGTGTGTTCGAAACGAAAGAAAAGATAGGTTGTTCAATTAGAGTGACTTTTTGTTCCAAGTGTAGAAATGATTTTGTAAATAAAGGTATTGTTTTTAATATGGTTATAAAGCCCACAGGCCACACAAGCCTGTTACATAACAGGGTGCACGTTGATAAAGTTTACTACTTCCAATCTCATCACAACGATACGGAAAAATTTTGTATTGTAGAAAATAATATTCACACACACACACACACACACAAGAGATTCGATGATTTTGATCAATTGTTTTTGTGCAGTTACCCACTACTCGCGCCTTAACACCTAAACAATTCACGATATATTTCTAAAATTATTAACAACAAAATATCCTATTCATTTCATAAACAGTGTCACACCCACCGAGGGCAAACGATAATTTTAGAGCTTTCAAGTTAATCAAAAAGAACTTTCTATGGAAAAATAGAAATGGGAAAAACTGTTATGTTACTATAACGTTGTTAAATGTTATTTCTTAACCGTAATAACAGTTTTGCTAACAGTTAGAAGCTAATTTAACTGTTATTATTAATTGTTAAAATGTGACGTAAATTGCTAAATTTAACCAGTTGATAACTGTGTCGCCTGTAAAATGATTTTTAAATTTTTAGAAAAATCTAATTATTATTTTTGTTCAAATATTTTTTTTTAATTCAATGTTTCAAAAATCTATTTTATAAATTGAATTCAATAATGTTTGGCTTGTAAAAGTCACTTTTTTGACATTTGATGGCAACTACTAATGTTAACTGTTTTTGCAATATCTTATGGATAACAGAAGTTTATTTTCTACAACTGTTGCTAACTTTTATTTTGAAATAAAAGTGTCATTTAAATTTCTATCGAACTAACAGCCAAATGAAAACACTCACAAATTGTAAAACCAATTATTTTTTCTAATGTTTAAGAACCCAAAGAGAGTTTTCTTAAAGTTTAAAAATTTTAATCAGATATTATAAACCATGCCAAATTAGCAATCAAAGTATTCAGCGACAACAATATCCATGAAGTAGATTAAAGAAAATGTAGTTCACAAGTGTATAACAACAACGGTACTCATGCATCACGTAATATTCCCGAAATACAGCATTACTGATCTATCACATTTCCTTTTATAAAAACATGCAAAGTTAAGATTAAATTTAATTTTCTATGGATGCCGGAAATGTTTTATGTTATTAATCAATTGAGAATTCGCTATATGCGTCAAAATGCTAAAAATATGTATATTTCACTTCCAGCAAACCACTTTTGAATCTTTGTAAAACTAGATAAAATTTTAAAAAAATAGGCCACAGTGACAACTGAGCCAGAAAGATGACCATACTTTTGCGAAATTATTCAGTTATAAATAAAGATTTTTGAGTACAGTAATTAATTCACTTTTAGTCACTGTCGCGTACATTACTCAATTTCCTCTGAGCGCCACTATCAATGTACTATTGCTTTTAACATACAACACACACAATGATTATATAGCTTCATCTAGGGGGTAAGAATCCTTTAGAAATTCTATTAGTCAAAATGTCAAAAACTGGATAAAAGTCAAGCAGGGCAAAATTCAGGCTGCGTGGTGGAATAATGCGTGCGAGACCTTAGAGAATTCAAAATACTTTTGCTCATAAAGACAATTTTAAAATAAGACGCTTGAAACAATGTCGACTGTGCTAAAATTAAAATGAAAAAAAAATGTTCACACAAATTCCTCCTCAGATTCCCAACACAAATCTCTGAAAACGTTGTGAACATACAAACACTTAACATCGTTTAGACTTAAACTACATTGCACCCACTCTTCTATTTATTTTAACCTGCACTAAACCGCATCCACCACAATCCATTCTACCCTCATTCTTAATAACCTCATGTCACTAAATCCTCTCCCAATCACATCCAGAATTAAATAGTCTACACGAGGAAGAAGCCGAAACATTGACGTTGAAGAGTTTGGCCATACTTTCCACCGAGAAGAGCTTTCCAAACAACCGAGTCAATAGAGCCCTTTGTTTGATCGGTAAACGGCATCCGCTATCATTTGTCTTGACGCTCACCAAGTGGAAGTTGCTTCCCTAAAAGGCCACCCTGTGCCCAGAAGGGAGTGACTGTCGACGATTGTTTACCAAAGCGTGGCAACGGACATTTTGCAGACGAGATTAATGGCTCGTCGGATAGCATTAATAGGAAGAAATGAATTTCTGCGAACCGTTGCTGGGAATGACAAAGGGCGTGTAAAGATGCAGCCGCTTGGAAAGATGGAAGTCATTTATTAGGATAATGCTGGGGGAGTTATAAATAAAAGAGTGTCTCTGGAACCAACAAAGTTCGCGTAACAGCTCACGATTAACACGATGATGATGAGAATTATTGAGATCTTGATTTAGGATAGGGAAACAAACCTCTTAAGTGTAACGGTTTTAAGAATTATTCAAAACACTGCAAAGAAAATTGTCGACCAAAAAGAAAAGATTTGTAATCGTGATTCAATGAATGTAATGTAAACCTCAAAACAAAAGCTTATTAACCCTCGGAGCGTCACAAGATTTCTGAGTATTGTAGTATTGATTTTACACACACAACCACATAAGGACGAAATAACTACGATCGGTTGGAAGAGTCTATGAAAAGATTCTATTAGTCAAAAAATCAAAAAAGTGACAACTGCTTAGAAGTCATACAAGAAAAACTTCAGGTTGCTGATCTGAAATATTCGTGTTAACCTCTCAGAGGGTTAAATGTGTTCTGTGTGTTTGCAGCTGGGTTCGTGACAATGTTCTAGGGAACACTGAAGCCTTGTAGTAATCCCTATCTAAACCTCGAATTACTCTTTGATAATCAAAGTTGATCTGTCTTTCACATGTCTTACTAAATTGATGACTAGCGGACGTGATTATGAACTCACTCACTTTTAAAAACAATCCTAGTGTCGCTTCGAACAAACACCAGATCGGCACGCACTTCGATGGATTGCCCAGTCAACAGTTGAATCACCATCGCGTCCATCAACTGTCTGAAACTTTGTGAAAACAGACACTGCTTCACTCTAGCCTTCTTCATACGACACCTCACTCTCGACTGCAAAAGGCAACACATAACAATCCGTGGTAGCAATTATCCATTGCATGACTACGCATACGCAAGTACATACTTGATCTTAATACGCATACTTGATCACGCGGTCTCATACAATTGTTAATCAACAAACTAGTGGTATGAACTATCGAATTTCAGCCACTGCTAAATTGTGCAGGGAAAGTAATATGGTGAACTTAGCAATCACTACAAACTAACTTGAAATACAATAGTATATATAGCAGCATAATCTATCTTTACCATTAAATACTTTTTCGCAGTCAAATTTGCACTGTCTTCCACTCGCATTGGTAAAGGTTTTCAAAAACTCTTGCATGTTAAGTGTTGATATCCTTTACTTAGAGTGAAATGAAACATACGTATATATTTATAAATGTTTAAGAAGTCAAAATTTTCTCTATTTTGCTCGATTATCATATAAAGTTATGTGTTCAAAGCATTTCTTAGTTGATTGTAGCACTGGCACGATACAAAATCTTTGTTCTGAAAACAAAAGAAAATTAGTTGCGATATTCTCTTTAATGAAATAATTTCTTTCGGGCAATAATTAAATAAAATTAAAAGTGTATTCTTATTAACGTATCCTGTTAGATAATTTAAAAACTAATTACAGCATCTTATTTCTGATGAACAGAAAGGCTTACTTATATATTTTCATACATTTTTCATTGTAAGTGATATACCATACAAATTCTACAAAATGTTTTATTCAATCCTTGTGAACCCGAATTCCTTTTATTTTAGAAGTAAAATAAAATCTTCTTCAAGAAGTTGAATAACATTTTATTCAATGAGGAGAGATATTGCTCATCAAAGGACATCTTTAAATTAAAAATAAAATGTTTGCTCCAAATTCATAATTCCATCAAGCTACCAAATCAGTTTTTATAAACTACCATTTGCCTCGTAATTTTGTTAATAGTATGCTTTATTTTTTAAGAACTTTGTAGACATAAATTCGGGTGAATATGATATATTCTGAGGAAAGTAAAGAAACAATATCCTACAATAAAAGTATGGTTTACTTCTTGATATATATAAAGTATTTTAAGCGAGCAATTGGAATTAATTCATTTATTATTTTAGTATAAAAATGTAGCAATTTCACATTAGAATATGAAATTTGTAATAGAATTTAACTCATTTTCAAAACAGTTTTTTTTTAGTAATAACTTGTTTGTAAAATTTGTGTAGCGGACCAGCGCATAAAAATTGGAAGTATACTATAATATATAAACCAGCGATTATCAACCTGCGTGTCTTACTGATGATGAGACGGTCCAAATTGTGTAATATGTATTTCATTTCAACAGTTTAGTTTTGAACTTTTGAGTAGTGTGTTCACACAAATAATTTCAAGTATTACTCGTATTTAAATACAAGTACAAATAATTTTGAGTACAATTTTTTTTAACCCACTTTGAAGCAAAAAGGATACTACTGTTATCATATTTTGTAAATAAATCAAATTTATTGCTATTTTGTATCAGACCTGCGGAACATAACATATTTTTGGTCTACCGCAGAATTTTAGTAATTAGTTTATATGTGCCATGAGATGAAAAAGTGAAAATCCTGAGATGAAAAAGTGAAAATCCTGAGATGAAAAAGTGAAAATCCTGAGATGAAAAAGTGAAAATCCTGAGATGAAAAAGTGAAAATACTGAGATGAAAAAGTGAAAATCCTGAGATGAAAAAGTGAAATTACTGAGATGAAAAAGTGAAAATACTGAGATGAAAAAGTGAAAATCCTGAGATGAAAAAGTGAAAATCATTGGCATAAAGTATTAAAATGGCATTGCTATGGCTCATTATGCACTACATGTATCCAAATTATAGAAAATATTTTAATTCTCGGAGAATTAGTACTTTTGATATAACACTCTTTCCAATTTTAGTGATTCCAAATTATGAAAATTTCTAGATAGACCTAAGGAAAAATAATTCTATCTGTTCGAATCTAACATTGAAACTGAAGTATGTAATTTAAACCACGTTCTAACTAATGATTTGTTGAAGGTTCTAACATAAATTCTTTAGGGCTCATCTATTTCGAGTCGGATGGAGTAATTAATGATGCTGCAACCTCAGTTATTGCGGAGTGAACATTCAATCTGGATGATTACAATTGAACAAATATGAATATTTACTCAAAACGTTTTGCTCGTTCCAATTTTTTGTTCAATTTAAGTGATTCATTTCTATAATTTTGCAGATGCAATCTCTCACAAGATAAAATAGTAATTACAACATGAATTTGAGTTTTGTGTACCCATAATTTGATTTGAAACACTAATTATTTCTAATGTATGAGCTGTATGCTAATAATTACTCATTTTTATAGATTTATGATTAAAGTACGCCATTAAAAGCATTACGTTCACAATTGTTGACTAGTATTTGTATGTTACATTAAATTTGGATTTAGTTAAATATATTGTCCTCCAGGAAAAAGTTTAATCAATGATTCATTTGTGTCATTTACTATTCCTGGTCGTTCTATAGTAATTTACTGGTTAACTACGTCGTTAAAATCTCACTTTAAGTAACAGTATTTTATTGAATAAAATATGTTATTCTTAATCGAGCTGATTTCATGGTACACTTTTCGCATAAAAATGAGAGGCCACAAAAAATAAAACCAATTGAATCATAGAAACAATCATCGTAGTTTATAAAAATGGTTCAAAATAATTACTGGAACAATTAGATCACATAATTCATTAGGATGGATTATATTTCGTTCTTAATCGTATTTTACTTTATTAACCCATTTCCACATTCTTCATGGGGGGGCTTAGCTCACTGCCTTAACAATCTGCGAGTTGCAGTTGGTGCATGTCTGATTCTTTTAGCTTACCTCGGTTGTATTTCTTTCGTATATATAAGTAAGACTTTCATTGGGTGTATATCCGCAGCTTGACGTTGTCTATCTTGTGTCTGGCGCAGTTTGGCCAAATATGTCCCTTGCGCCATAAAACCCAAATCAGCCAACCGATCAACCGTATTCTTCAATAAATATAAACAATAAGGTAGATAATTTTGTCGAAAAATAAGAACACACATTTCCATATCTCCCAAAATTTCCATAAGTCATATCAAACACATGCAATTTTCTTTCTGTTTTCCTCATATCCGCAAAACTATGAGGTCAGCATCCTGAAATGTACCCCTTTTTATCCGTGAAAATATAGACATATATATAAATTATCACACTGCCGTTTTTTCTCTGTAGGTGAAAATATTAATTCATTTTTTAGAAATCCAAACCCCATGGCCTAAATGTTGAATTCAACACAACAGATTTTTGATTAATACCTCATCTGTAATAATGACCACCCAGTATATTATAGGTGGATTAAGGCTAAAGTACATAATTATACTTCCATTTGTTATTCTAATGTCAAAACAAGATTGCTGGACAACTAGGTACTTGTCGACAGTGCCCTGTATTTTGATGGGTAATGTACCTCAACTTTTTCAGTTTGGATATTGAATTATGTTGTATTCTTTCTGCAGAGGAGATAATAGTAAGAATTTATCTATGGGCTTTATTAAGTTTTTCTAGTTTATATCCTAGATTATAAGGCGAGCATGCTAAGGAGTTGTAAGCATTTAAAGTTCGCGATAATAGGAAAAACGATGAAAAACGATAAACATGTTTAAGTCTCATTAGATTTGTTAGTGTTAACTATTCGACATTTTTATAATTTCCACAACTTACTTTTGACGCAAATATTATACATGCATATCCATATATATGATGCATTTCCCATACATGGCACCCCATTTATATGACAAAATTGCAGAAGGTGACACTGAGTGATCACTACAAGAGTCAATTTTAAGTTTTAAGTTATTTTTGGAGGGGATTATGAATAACAAGCAAGTCATTTCCTGTAAAATTGCCGTAACTCAATTCATAAAACTGAATCTACGGTGAATACTTTAGTACTCGTTTTCATACCAATATGTTTTGCTTTGTAACTCTTTTACACTAGGCATGCGACATTTTCGAATTTCACCATCTTTAAAAAAACCATAACAAATTAATTTGATAAGCTATTAATGACTAAATTTTAAGATAACACAATTTTCTTGAAAATTCCATTTAGTGCAACGTGCAATAATAAAATAATTTCTTTTAAAATTGAATGTCTTTAATACACATAAACAAAAGTAACCGATTACTAGTTTTCAAAAATAGTAGGTAGATGTGACAGCGTTTGTTTTATTTTGGAAGAAAATCCCTGCTTTAAACAGACTTTTAAAAAATTACAATAACGGAAAACAGAGAAATAAAAGTAGTCGGTGGGAAAATGTTGTTCTAAGAGATATTTGTGATTATTTTTATCCCGTGATCCCTCGCATACTTGCCTCAACTCACGTATGAACAGAACTCAATTTTGCAATGCGAAATTAATTCCGTGCGAAAAAGTGAAAATAATATTCTGCTGTAAAACATAAGAAAATTTTATGAAGAGATTGGATGCATAATTAAACTTTTTTGTTTACGAATATTTGCTTTATAAATAAGACAAAAGGCTTAAAACAAAAGAAATTAGAATTCTGTAATATCATTTAAGCCAAAGGAACAATAAAGAATATTACAAAAGTGAAATGAAAATAAAAATATTGTAATTAATAGTAATAAAACGACTAAAGCTGTAACTCGTTTCTATACAAATTCTCTGTTCATTCATTCTCCAGTTTCAAATAATTACTTTTAATCATGGCTTGGAAAGCAATCTCGAGAATAGTATTCTACTGTTTAATATATTTAATAACGCTCAATTCCCTGTAACGACAAAAGCCTATATAAAGCAGAGTTGGCGTCTGTCTGTTCTGTATACAAATCTACACCATTTGACCAATCTTTTCCAAATTTGGTACACACAATCTTTAGAACCTGCGGGTAACGTAGGTTAATATTAACCCCCGTTCTCTTTAACCTTGATGTGCAGAGGGGGCTAAAAACAATTCGAAATTGCCATAGGAATAACATTGAGCATAAAAGGATCGCGGTCCACAACTCTGTTTTACCAGTATTGACAGAAAATTAAATCTTCATATAAAATTGTTTTACCAGTATTGTTCGAAAAACAATTTGTTCAAAAAAATTATGTTTAAACAGTTTAAAATTCTAATTATGTTCGTCCATAATATAAATAATTTATGAATATTTGATAGATGAAAAAAATGGGTAGTTAAAATACGTAATTTTACACAACTTACATTTTTTAATTATTTTACAAGAAAAGCCCAAACAAAAAACTCATTGATCATAAAAGCGTAATTTGCTATTCGGTATCTTGCAACGCCAGAATTAATGTTTTATTTTTTTAATTTCATTTAGAATCCGTGTTTATGTATTTGAGTTGACAGCGAAATGTTGCAGTGATATTTGAGCATTTGCCAGTATTATAAATGTGTTATTTTTGTAAATAAAATACACATTATTGTCTTAATCAATATTTCAAAATTCTTTTTTTCGAATTGTTCTATTTCAGAATACATTCAGGAAATAGAAATTCGACAGATTTGCTCATATCTTTCTTCAGAATTCTGCATTTTTTCACTGGTCGGAATTTCGTTTTGTTTGTATTTATGTATTCCAGTATTTGACATATTGCAGATATATTATTTAGGAGTTAAAAATTTAAATTAATTATTTTATTTTAGACATGGGTAATTTCTTGGCGGCACATGTATAATTCGACCAACTTTCCTCAAGTACTCTGCTGAATACTTAATGGTTTGTAGAATGCCGTTTCATAAAAATAAATAAAATAAGCAAAACAAAACATTTTTAGTAAGGTGTGTAACTTCTTGTTTTAAAATTACTGATAGAGTTTCGAAAAATAACTTTAAAATAAGATGAGTTACGTTAAATTAAAACAGGTAGCCATACGTTGTAGTTCAAATATATTTCAAAATTTTGACATAGATTTTCATTGCAAAACGATTAAAATAAATTAAATTTACATTTGTTTTTCATGTTTTATGGTATTATTAAAAAATCTGTACTCCATAGTCAAGTATCTACATCTATTATTCTAAATAGGTACGTGGTTTCCATTTACAAACCGGATCTCTGAATTTAAAAAAGTACTATAAGGATTTGGTTTAAAACTGAATGTCTGTTGGAGTAAAGCGAATTTTAAATAAGACTGCTGATCTTGGAACAATACCAGGAATTTTGAAAAATTGAATTTTTTTTTGTTTTAAGTGACATGTCGAGGTTTCTTACTCTATAAATTGAAGCTGTTCTTACGCAATTTAAATATGTGAAAAACATTCTTTGAAAGCAACGATTTTCTTCTTAAAAACGCTGTAAAATCGACCTTCTGTTTTTGAAAATTTTTAATGGAGTTTGCTTTGTTTACACTGATGACATTTATTTTAAAACAAGCTCCTTTATTCCACCTGCTACTGAAAGGAATTTTCAAAGTAATGGTAATTAATTAACGTGACACTGGAGCAACATAACGGGCTATTGGCAGTGATCCAGGATAAATCCCCAAAGGGGAAGATCCAAGGACAACACCACGTAATTCTGAACCACGATTAGATGACGAAGGAATTTTCAAGAAAAAGGTGTGTTTGCTTCAAAATAAATAAATCACGAATGCAGTAGCAATTTAATTTACCATCAGCTCATATTGATGAAGTTCGAAAACATCGCATTCCTGGTGCAAGAATAAATGCCACAAGTAAAATATATTCACAGGGAAAACTGATAGCAAGACTATACGCCTAAAATTCGCCATTTTTACTGAAAGTGGAAGTACGAGGATATTCGTAATCACTCCAAAACTCAAAATCGACTTCTCTAGTAGTCACCTCAGAAAAAAAAAACTTTTGTAGTTTGTCTTTCAGCAGAAGTGCTATGAATATGAAATGGATTATAAGGACGTATATATCATATATACATATTTGCATCCGAAGTAAATTGTAGAAACTATGAAAAAGTTAAAACAATTTTTTAAAAAATTTCCGTACACTTAAATGATGTTTGCATTTTATTATGAAAGAAAAGTAATAAGTCTGATCACTTTTCAATAAATATTTAATCAATTCAGCCCAAGCAACGCAGGGTAATTCTGCTAGTTATCTCCAAAAATATAAATGGAGTATTTGTACATTCAATATTTTACATGTTTTGAACCCATTTTAATGAAAAATCAGTTGTTTCTGCTTCTTGAGTCAGTTTGTATGTGTATGCTCCCATTGAGTCGAAAAGGGGGATACATTTTTATGAAATTTGTTTACTTTGAATACTCATGGTAACTTAGTGACTTAACTTCACAGCGTTAGTCAATTTGTCTTCTCGTATAATGTCTGTGTTTGGATATTTGTGTATCAAATGAAAAGAATTCAATTCTTTTTCATGAAATTTTTTTAACTCTTTATAACTGAGTGAATAAACTATTAACATTCCTCTGCCACTTGTTTTTACAAGTTTCACTTAAAACAACTGAATACCCATACACTTTAACATACTTAAATCAACCTATACCTAGCAATATTGAAGCTGAGATGTAAATTGAGAATTTTTGTGATTGCGGTTTAAATTCAAATTGTTTTACCAGTATTGCTGGAAAACAATATTTCTTTAATTATTTTTATAGAAACTAAATTCTAACATTTTATATATTGAACACATTTTTTCTTTTTGTAAATTAATTATTTTTATAAAGGATTTAAGGAACATGCATTATATTATATGCTAACAGATTATTTAGGAGTTTGAAATGATTTTTGTTTTCTGTCTAATATTGTTTAAGTCCATTGCATTGTCCATTGTATTGCACTTACTCTATCATGTGAGGCAAGTGCAACCTCATGAAATACCATTGAAAAGTATTGTTTAAAAATAATAGCAATGATAAGTTTAAACAAATAATAGTGTTAACACATTAGTAAAGGGTCTTAAAGTGAGTGGTGAAATTATTAAGTTTAAAATATTAGTGGATCAAAGTAGTAATTGGATCAATATGAACTCTGAAGATTAGGATTCACTCTTGCCCCACCTCATCCTGCCTTAAACATTTGTACAGACCATATCACAAAACAATTGTTTTATATATCACAACAAACTGTTTTTTTCTTATTGTGTTTGTTTATTACATTAATTTTTAAGCAATAAGTCAACGAATTTAACCAGTTTTAAGCACAGACTTGTTCATAACACTTCTTCCTCATATTCTTTTCAATATTCTTCAATCTCATTCCTTGGTCGTTGAGGTCAAATTTAAAATCTTTCAGATTTGCATTACACTCAGATTCGCAATGCTTCTTTTACAGATTCCATATAATAAACCACACCAACTTAAGTGCCGAAAGAAATCGAATTATACGAATCAACAAAACACCCCGAGTAAATAACTTCGGAGTAATATTTACATTATTCACTGCATCAGTCATTTCCAGGCATCGCCACTATAGCGAGTATACCCCATTGGTAAGAATTGTGCGAGAATTTGTCCTAACACATGCAAATCTATTCCCACGTATTACTTCTTTAAGCCCTACAATCTAAGGCATCAGCAAGGAAAAGTCTTAGCATTCCCATTCAAAGTAACCAGGAGAAAATTTCTCCCCACTCAAAGATAATAAGAGTCAAGGGGCGCTTCAGAGGGTTAACAATCCTTGAAACTCCAGGAAAATGAACAATGAATCTCCTCTCGAAAGTCAAGAATTCCCCTTCACCTCTTTTCTTATTTTAAGTACTTCCATTTCTATACTTAAGCTTTTATGCCATCTGTTGTGGAAGAAGGAAGCACGTCGTCGTCTGCCTTTTGAGACAATATGCGGAGCACTGGCAAGAGTCGTTATTATGTTTGAGACGACTTTTACCTTCAGGCAGCAAGTAAGGGGTGGGAAAGGGGGCTAGTTTTGATTTTTATTTTACTTTTTTTATTCGCTCGGTGGTTCCTGTCCCCAATTTACGCGCTACGCTGAACGCTGTAATTGAAATGATCGATTTTTACCACAATGGGACGGAGGATATCAGCGATTACCGAACTATCGGGATGGTTTAGTCAATAGCATTTACGGGAGTGGCGATGATAGCAGGGGGGTCATAACGGGTTGTTGCCATAATGATCCACATTGCAAAAATTTGCTGAGTATTTTCTGACCGGTACGAGGTACTTATTTCCAACGGAATAATCTTCAAGGACATGCATGGAAGTAACCAGAGAGTATGAGCAGTAATTGTCAGAACATCCTTAGTATTGATATTCAAGCAAAATCAGATTTATTTTAGCCCTCTGAGCTTCACAAGATTTACGAGTAGTGTAATATTGCTTTCCCCCCACAATGCATAATCACTAAGTAATCACGTCTATTACTGAAAGAACCCATGGAAGCTTTCGAACTTTAGGAATATCTTGTTGGTCTTTTCCTTTGAAAAGAATCATTTGGTCAAGATTGTATTGGTCAAGGTCAAAATGGGTTAGCAGTCATGCAAGGAAGGCTGCATTTTAAAAGTTGGAATTATGTGTGTGAACTCACAGAGTTGCAATATAACACTGCTCGCAAGTGTCAACAATCCAAAAACGGACTGATCAGGACATTTATAAAACAAGTGTATCACATTTATCTTCCTGAACTATGCGAATTTCTCTCGTTTTCGTGAACGAATCGTCAATAGGGCCATACTATTCATCAGAGCCTGAACATCTAACTGCTGAGATATTAACCCAAGAATCACGAAACAAACTTAGAAGCAGCTCAGAAATAGAGTAGCTTGATAGCATCAACTATCCAGGAATTGATTCTAAGGAGCAATGCATAGTTTAGCCAATTTGAAAACGAATTACAATGCAAACCAAGTTAATCAATATAGACTTGCTGCTTTCTGCAGTAGAAAATACTGTTCAGAAAGGGCCGCCTTTGGAACACGTCTAATGAAAACAGATTGATCCTCATCCGAAAGTAGTGTCCAAATAAAAATTACCATAAAATGTTAGGTTTTCAGACTTATTTTGCCTAATTTACGCAGAAAATGAAATTCTCTTGAGCGAAACTGAACTACTTTCTTAGAAATATAAACCCCACTGTCTATAAATATTATTCCCCCAGATTGCTTGAGAGTTTTGGCCCAACAAACTTTTACCATCGGGCTCGAACACTACCTCTTTAATTATGGCCACCTTGTATATTTACCTTAAGTTTAATCCTCTGAAAAGAGATGGGGTGCCAGGCATCCCAGCACTTCTGAAAGGATTAAGCTATTAATTAACCCACACAAATAGCTTTCAGCTGCATCTTCCTCTGAACAAATCACGATAAATCTAATCCAATTCAATATCCAATTTGATACTTGAGATGATCTGATACAGGATGCTTTCGACAAGCATCTAGGTATTAAACAAGTGGTTCATCCTCTTACCATCTGACATACCCTCATGTGACAACGATTCTTGACTTTAGATTATGTATTGTGCGCAATTGGTAGTAAATTATCTATTACTTTAAAAATTGTTACTGTCTCTCACTATGATTCAATAGGCAGTTCATCTCTTTTAATGTTGTTCGAAACTTTTTCAACACGATACTGTGCATCGGAATTTATTTTTATACCCGGTTGAGCTTCAAAAATGCTTCATCAAGTTGCATTTGCGTGGGAATGTATGTCATACCAGCTGGGATGATACGCTTACTACGCATAAAAAATGTCTCATTTTCTAAAATAACTTCACATATTTACTTTAAAAATATGTATTCTATTATGAACACCTAATGACTGAGGTATTTTAAATATTATAAATATAAACTCAATAAACTCACATTAAACAGTAAAGTAAATACTACGGAATCGTTTCAGCTTTTAACATCGATTGTCACATACTTTCCAACGTGGCATGAAATTTTACATTTCAAGCTCAAGGAAATATCGAATAGCTGTTATTTTATCAGTTTCGTGTCTTTTTGAACTAACATGAATGCAGTCGCATCTGAAACATTTTAAAAGGGATAGAAACCTATTGTGTGTATGAGACATGATGGCATAAAAAAATATCCATTTTCGCCTCGGATTGGATTGGATTTTGGGGTTTCATGGCACAAGGTCCCAAAGCGGACAAGCTGCGCCCCATTTTCGCCTCGAGTACATTGTAAAGAGTTATGTAACTGCATAAGTATAGTCCAATAATAAGTATAGTGCAATAATAAGTATAGTCCAATAATAAGTATAGTCCAATAATAAGTATAGTCCAATCCCATATGATTTTGAAATTCACTGCTGGCCATCTAAAATACAAGAAAGCATTCACAGCCTTGAAATTTTCACTATGGTAGATCATGGAAAGACATGCAAATGATCAGCACTACAGCGTAAATGCAAGCCATGTGCGCCCGTAGCACCCCTATAAGCAGTATAAAAAGGTAACATAGAACTAATTTTAAGTATTGGAATTTTGTTATACTCTGTTCCGTGTAAAGAAAGTTTAAATATGTCTCGTCAAAAAACACGACAGTCATACGGTCACTTTTCTGTGTTTGACACATGAAGAATTGAAGCTTATCGAGAGACTGCGGATTATCCTTCCGAGAAATCGGTACTCGTGTTGAGCAAAATCAAGTCACAGTGATGCGAATACGGAATAAATGGATGCAGGAGGGGTGAACTAACCGACGTGAACTATTGTAGCAACCTCTTCATTCTACCAAAAGAGGGAAGATATCTTATGCACATGGCTGTTACGGATCGTACTACAGCATCCATAAACCTAGCTAGGAATTAGGACGTGTTGTACAACGACCTGTGTCAGCAGATGCAATTCGACGTTGTCTGCTCCTACGATTAACTTTTTCAAGACATCCATTGTTTCGGCAGCCTTTAACTCTACACCACAAACGTCTGCGACTGCAATAGTGCGTAGAACGCAACACATGACATCGTCTTTTCAGACGAATCTCTATTCTGTCTACAGCACCACGATGGTCGCATCCAAGTCTGTCGGAAACCATTACGACAGACTGTATGAATCATGCATTATGCATCACCATACTGGTCTGAGACTTGGCGTTTTGGTTTGGTACATCCCGCATCCACCTATACACTTTGCCAATACATTCAAAAACCACCCCTATATCCTTTACGTTACCAAGGTTTCAAATTATATATGAATATAAAAATTGCATTCGAAGTTTTGTATTCATTTGAAAAGCCTAGAAACAATACAAATACTTCAAACTTACGTGGTAGTTGGTAGCTGAATTTACATTGAAGCACAACCGACTATTGGCGATGGTCCGGGACCAATCCCAGAGATAAATCCTAGGACAACATTTGGATCTTTCCGTTTGGAAAGATCCAAATTTGATCCCGGACCGTCGCCAATAGCCCGTTGTGTTGATTCTGTGTGACGTTAATTAACTACCTAGGACCTTCGTAACTTTGAACCACGGTACGGTCAACTGTCGAGGTCAACACCTGAGCTGAAATTCCACAGACCAACATGGGGACTAGTAGTCATGTGCTAGCTCTGTAAAAAATTGACTTGGTTGGCATATTCGGTATATTATCGCCGCGTTTGGCGATATAACACCTTATGACATAGTAGAATTTTGAATCCGCATTTCCATAGATCGGGGAAATCGCCAAACGTCTACTACTATCAGATGATCAATCAATGGACCAATCAGATGATTAATCAATGGATGGGTGTCTTCTCCAGTTCCGTAGGTCAATCATATGATGAATGATAGGTTTCGCCCAGCATACTAAAGTAGTCTGTGGGTCACGTTGATGCTAATTTTGGTCACATGATCCTGAGCATATAAAAAGGCTACCATTGCTCACTCTATTGTTATATTTCCCTATGCTATCAACAATCAATAACTACTAACTATCTGGACAAATTGTTCCTTCTCTTGCCACCTTACACCCTTCTGTTCGAAAACGAGTAGTATAGGCGGCACAGGTTAGATTACGGTAAATTACACTGGGTAAAATATTTGTCCTCTGTCTTTTTTATCCACGCTTTCTGACTCACTATGTGGCCTAGGGCTTTTTCAAGGAGAGGCGGGAAGACAAAATTGAGTGGCCATGAAATCTGTGACCTGTCGTTCATCTCTCCATCCCCAGATCTTTCTCTTCGGGGTTGATCCCGGACCGTCACCAATGGCCCGTTGTGTTGCTCCAGTGCAACGTTAATTAACTACTTACCATCTCTCCAGCCACCGCCAGACACATCTTGATTTTATAGTTTGATTGTTTATTTTTCATATTTTCAAACCAATAAACAATTGATCATCTGTTGCCTTAGTGATTTGTTGATTTCTGGTGTGGTAATTGGTAATTAATTAACTTCGCACTGGAGCAACACAACGGGTTATGATTTCTGGTGTTTACGCAGTTGAAGGGGTAATGCTCTGCGTCACATACCTCACCGCAAAATCAAATTGGGCGTTTTTTTATCTTAAAACTAGAAGTATTGAAGTAAGGGACCATGGCTCCTTGTATACTATAGTATGGAGTTTGTAGTGAGGCAATTAAGCTCTTAATCGCTATAAAACCCAACCAACTTTCGACTACGATTCTGTGACTTTCTTTTCCGCCAATCAGTGCTCAGGAAATTATTTAAGTTTTAAAATTTCTCCAGTTTGTTTCTTTGACCACCGCCCTCAAGTGAAAATCTCCTTTATGTGAGCATGGACTTCAAGAACCCGAGGTACCCTAGCGATATTTTCTTTTCACATAGGGCTTGCTGTCTTTGGTAAGCACAGGGTTTAAGCCCTCAGAATATACAAGATATCTCCTTTTCTGCTTTCATTCTACTGTATCACTGTAAGCACTACTATGTTCTCCAATCCCTGTTTTCTCCTTTTCATGAATGTTTTACTTGACGTTGTCTTGTGTTTGCTTGGCCAAATATGGCTCGTGGGCCGTAAAACAATAAAACAAGCAATCTTTTGACCACCAAAGTGATGTTTGCGATGCACATACGATTATTCTTTCCTGGGTGTATTTTCCTCTCTTTTGTGTCAGCAAAGCTTTCCTTGTGTGTATATCTATTTACTTGACTTTCTTTGGAGCAGCTTGGTCAAAATATGACAATGGCGCCATAACCCTCACACCAACCAAACGCTTTGATGCAGTGGGACAGAATCTTAGTTTGAATCTTGTCGTTCGCAGCTTTTTCAATGCGATATTGTTTATAGCAATTTATTTTTAATATTTCAAACTTTACATAACAAACCGTTTTATTCGTTTAAAAAATTAAGCTATATACGGAGTCGTTGCAGTGATACCGTTGCTACTAAAATATTACCTCACTATCTCCACGCGATTAAGCTGGTTAATAATAAGAATAATAAACCCACACAAACAAACATCAACTACAATCTCATCGCTAACCGAATCCAATTGAATTTGCCATTCAATCTGATAAAGTCTAGACGCATCACCCATCCGGATGGGCATGCTCTAGACAAGCATCTAGTGGTTGGACAAATGGCTCCTCCTCTTGCCATCTGGCATCCTCTTCGCAGGTACATATGTCACGCGACTGCTGATAGCGACGCACTACCAGTCTCGCTGAAGTGTCAAAATCGCGAGAATGAGGGTGCTCCACCCCCACCGACGACCCCTCCAAAGGGCCTAATTGTTATCATGTACCCGCTAATAGTACGTGAGGACCGGAGACATGCGGAACATCAGTGGTGTGTGGTTAAACCACACAGTCCGAGTGGAATTAATCGCCCAGAATAATATGTTATTTGGGCAACGGATGTATTCGTTTTGGAGGGTGGAGGGGCAGGCTAATCGCCTGTCTGCGAATATGCCACGGGGGGGGGGGGGGCTCCAAGAATACCAGAACTGTGATAATTAATGAAATGCAAATGATCATCTGGATTAGCCACTTATGGCTAAATATAGAGGGAGACTGGGTGAGGTAGTAATTATGAGGTTTGGATGGGGGTGAGACGTACACACTTTTATGGATATTGAAAATTGCTTTTTTAGAGGATGATGGGTTATGGTCTTGTGCACTTTAAATTAGGCGGGGTAAATTGTTTGGAAGACAAGGGGGAGTTTGGTTTATGGCGGAGAACGTGGGTTGTTTCTGTGTGTTTAGAAGAGAGGGTAGTCGGTTCCTGCTCACGGGAATAAGGAGCGGCGATAGAAATTTGAGGGATAAAATGGCATGTAATGCTTTATTTATTTTAATTTGTATTCCTAATAATTGCATTGCAGAAATAGCAACTGTGTGATGATAATTTCACTCAAGAGGCATGGATTAGAATAAATTTATTTAATGGCATTATGATAACAGGTATATTTTACAAAATTTTAAAAAAGTAAGAATATCTAACAAATATTTAATTATTTTATAAGGTTTAATTGGCCTTCTTGTAACACAAAAATGAGAATACAGTGATAACCAGACCAATTATTTTATAAAGCCTGCTTTGACTGCATGATGTCTAATAAATATCAAGCTAGAAACATATTACAATTGTTATTTTATAATAGTACACGAGGAAGGTTAATTTCATGCTCGAAGTCGAATCAATACTAATTCCTGGTTTTAACAATGTTTATAACGTAGTTTCCTGTGTAAATTGTTCGAAAGATATGGGGGGAGTTGCTCCTGTGCGTTCTAAACGCACAGGTGATGGCAATCGGTTCTTGCCCCGAGATATAAGGGGCGGTGATGTAAATTTGGGGGATAAAGTGGTATGAAATGCTTTGTTGATTTTAATATGTTATGAAAATAATTTCATTGCTGGAAGAGCAAACGTATCATGATAAATTCAATAATAGGCATGGATTGGAATAAAATGATTTGATGAAATTATCTTATATACATATTTATCGAAATTAAAATATTATATCAGAAGATAACGACTATTTGATTATTTTAATAAGGTCTAATTTTTCTTTATGTAATAGAAAAAACAAAAGTTACAAACCAGACTAATTACTTTTTGTGCTACATTTTCTGCCAAGTTAAATATAGGTGAAGGTTGAGTTTTGGCAACGGAATGGCGTTTCCTGCACACATTCCGAGCTTGACTTCGCTTGTTTTGTTGTTGAAAGACAATGTCGTACGTCGCCAATCAAATTACAAAGAATAAATTCCGAATTGATTAGGATAATTGATTGATCAACACTAATTAGATTGAAAGCCAAATGTCACAAAAATGGCTATAAAGAGTATTTTAAGGTAATCCCGATATGTACCATGCGAGAACATTTGGATATCGGGAGTAAATTATTTGCATTCCACCTGGTTTGTTTATTTGCATTGAAAATCCCTCTCATAAAGACGACATTTGACTATGCACTTTCTAATTAATCATTAACTTCGCAAGATATGGAAATTTAGTTATTTCATAAATGTATGTATAAAAAATCATGATTTCATGCGCCAATTTGAATCATACTAATTTTGACTTTTTGTATAATGTATACAAAACTATTCATAACGCAGTTTCCTGCTGAGAATGCATATATATTTAATAACACATTATTTTGTCTATATACCAGTATATATATATATATATATATATATATATATATATATATATATATATATATATATATATATATATATATATATATATATAAAATTAAATTTATATTGGTGTGAAAATAATATTATTAAGCCAGATAATATCGTTACAAATGTGTATCGCTGTATATAGAAGTATAACTTATATCTTCATATACCGTAGCTGGGAAGGTTCAAGATAGTGGAGACATACTATTGAGATTTTCTCACGAGAACAGCAAATACACGTTTTCGTGTCGTCGCCATGCTAATTTAACCAAAACATTTGCCGTTTGGTGTTTGCGATCATTGTTGGAATTGAGTATCTTTCAGTTTTTAAATGATGGATAATTTGATTTATTAGCTATTTGCGAATACATCAATGTTGCTTCAGGCACAAGCGTACACGCGAATGCAAATTCACTCTAAGTTCGTGTTTTCTCACTGATCTCAATACTCTTAATTAATCTCTGTATCAATTTCAAGTTGAAGAATTTAGTTTATCTTAAGTCTTTTCAAGTATAAGTCGACTAAAATATAATAAGGACTGCAAATAATAGTAAATCTACCTGACTGCATAAATCTCGTGAGAACCAATCATAAAATAGAAGATTGGAAGTACACCAGAAAACAAAGTCTAATTCATCATAGAATAATTTTCAACGTCAGTTCCTACTTCATTTCCCTTCGGGTTTTCACTTCTCTAACATTGCCGACGAACCTTTGTCACTGATGCATTATTCATTTTGTTCGCTATTATATTATGAAACGATACAATCTGTATGCATTTGGCTGACGAATTCTTGTCTATACATTTTATATAACTTAAATCCTGAAGTATGAAAGAATTATCAAATATGTTGTTACATTTGTTCTGAAGAATAAAAAATGTGTGTGTTTATTTTACGTCTGAACCTGGGTTCTGGTTTTGTAGAAGAGACGCAATGCTTCCTAAAGTTGCTGGGAATTTAAAGCTTTTTAATGATTTTTTATTAAATGATTCTTCACAAAAGTATTTAAAATAAAAGCAAATTTCAACACATACTGTTTTATCATACACTGGTTTTAAGTTTACTTTTTATCTATAGCACTGCATACAAAAAAGAGCTTAGGCGTGACCGTGGTTCAAAATTACGTGGTATTGTCCCTAGATCTTTCCCTTCGGTTTTGATCCCGGACCATCACAAATAGCCCGTTGTGTCGCTCCAGTGCGACGTTACTTAAATACCTACCTGCATACAAAAGTGTTTTCTTAGTTTAAACTGGAAACCAGGATGCAAAATTTTAGAAGTTACTTTTGAAATATTTTTATACTGCATCAGTGGCATTTCAAATGAATATTTTATTCTTCTATTAACAAAGGATTCTATTAAACTCATACAAATCATGGAAATCAAATCAGAAACTATGCAACATTTTTTTTAATAAATATAAGGACGAATTTTACAAATTCCTAGCCGAGAAGTAACAATATAAGATATTCAATCTTCTTTTGGCTCTTGGACAAATATTTACATTTTTATGTCACTTTTCTCAAGAAGTTGTTATATGTTTAGTTTCTTGTCTTAAGATAGTAAAAAAAAAGAGTATGTCAAAATGGCCCCAATTTGTTACAATTCAAGACACCGGCTTTCATTACTTAAAGAAAGTACCAAGTACTCCTCACTTAACAACGTACCCGTTTAACTAACGCTCGGACTTACGACTAGCTCTCAGTCGTGGGGAATCCCCTTTTCACATATACCGGCAAAACCGGAGACTGCAAATGCCAGCTCTGGATACAATGTAATCAAATGGAGAATTCCACACGTTGCCCGGTCCGGCCTCCACCACCGGCCAGTGCAACCGGAATGTTCACATTACATGTTCAGTTGTTGATCGGAGTGCATTAATTACTATAAACCTATCTTTCCAGTTGTGATTCTTTAGCGGCGCCAAAGTTATAGGTTGTCGGCTAAAATAACCTAGTTATTGACACTAAATGCCGGTGTGCGTGAAATCTTTTTTTCTCTATTCAAAATAAATAAAAACGATTGAGCTTCTCGCTTAACTACGTGTATGAGTATGTCCATTTGTCAAGAAAACATTGCTTGGCCAAACGCTCTTTATGTTATAAAAACCAACCAACATAAAACGTGTTAATAGAAAGTAACAGACTAAACACATACCAGAATCGGCTATTAAAATTTAATTTTAAAAAGGCGACAGTTTGACTTACCACTTTACTTAAACTCAGAAAATGTTGAAACAATGATTTCCTTAGCAGCCATAACTGACTGTGTGTAATGTTTTGTGTTAAAAAAAACGGAGTATTTGGAACATTAAAAACCAACTGCCAATCGAAAGTCACTTGGTTTGCTCCATCTCCAAACATGATCGAAAGGGAAGCCACAAATTAATACTAGGACACCGAAACTGCTCATTAAAACTTAACAGGGAAAAGCGACAGTTTTCCATTAACTGAAAGGAAAGGGTATTTTTTGACAACGATGAAACAAAATAATGTTCGATATTTTTTTACGCATAAAATGCTGCTCGAAATCGTCATTTATTTTGAAAGATTGATTGCAAAAATCACAATCCAAATCAACTATATATACATATAAAGCAGAGTTGGCATCCCTCTATCTGTTCTCTATACAAATCTATACCATTTGACCAATCCACACCAAATTTGGTACACTTATTCTTTGGAACCCTGCGGGTAACGTAGGCTACATATTAACCCCCGTTCTATTTGTCTTGGGTGTGAAGAGGGGTGTAACGTCCCGTCATCCTCGACAGAGCACTTGCTAGCGGGCGCTCTCTCCCTGTCTGTCTGTGCAGATGATGTCAGAGTTAACATCTACAGGAATCGCCTCTCAAGATGACCTTTGAGTATTTTTTAGAATCTTATAGTATGGCGCAATCGCAGATGGGTGCGGTTGCACTGAAAATCGCTCAGTATCATATCGCTTATGTATCCCGTCTGTAAAATGCGGGATCGAATTTTCAAGTAAAAAGTATAATTGCTTGAAACGTTGATCAGGATATCGTATCAATATGATTTGTCAGCCTTTCATAATGATGGTGGAATTCCGAACTTTCCTGCAGCAAGGTGCTACAAATAAGAAAATATTGATAAGAAAAAATCTGACTGCAATAATACGATAACATGTCTTTTTTTCAGAAAATGAACTTAAGGCATTCACAATCACTCCAAAGCTCAAAATCGACCTTTTCTATATAGTCATCTAAGTATCAATTTTTGTAAGTTTGTCTTACCTATAGTATGTGAATGGATCTAAAATAAATTGTAGAAGCTATAAAAATCTCAGTTTTAAAAATAATTTTGCGCTCGCTTATTTTTTCTCTATATTTACATTTTCTATGACAGAAAAGTGATTTTTTGGATCACTTTCAATCGACGTCTAACCAAACCCGAACAACGCAGGGTAAATTTAGCTAGTACTCTATATTCATCGAGCCTCTTAAAACGCGTGAATAGGAAGCAACAAAATAACACAAATACCGAAATTGTCTATTTAAACTTAACTTTCAAACGGCGCTAGTTTTCACTCACCACTTCACTGACACTCAAAATACTTTATCATTTCCTTTGCAGCAGTAATCGAATGCGTGGAACTCTTTTATGTGTGTTGAAATATAGAGCATTTAGAACAATACAAACCAACTGCGCAATTGAAGGTCCTCTGATTCACCTCATCTCCGAACACGCTCGAAAGAGGAGCGACAAATTAACGTCGGGACACCGAAACTGTTCATTAAAACTTAACGGGAAAAAGCGACAGTTTTTACTGGAGCGAACGCCGTTTCCCCGTTGAAGACCAGTCCTGGTATTGATTGAGTGAAACGCGGAAGACGTCTGGGAAAAAATTGCGGAAGAGCACGTACGCGGTTTTTATGAGCAGGGATTCCGACGGATTAGGGGCGAGAATTTGTATCGAAAGAATGGATTTGTCAATTGCGATGTTGAGAGAAATGACAGCCGGAAGGTAGGAAGTGGACAACCGGTGGGAATGGTTTCGGGGAAAGAAAAAACACCGGAGCGGGATGGGTCTTTTTTCTCTGCATCGCTATCACGTCTCTGATTTTTCCGATACAAGAAAAAAAGGTTACGAAGAATACATTTTTGAGAAGACGCAGTTTAAGATGCTTACAGTAAAAGTATATGTTACAGTAAAACGGTTAAGTGAGAAATTCTTATCATATAGAATAAAAATTTGCCTTGTAATTGTGGGATGAAGATAGCTGACAACTTTTATTACAAATTTACAACAAATAAAGGTGCACAGGCTAAGCGACTTTCAAACAGTCTTACCCTCAGGAATGCCACAAAGCTCCTCCGGATGATACAGGACAGCAGGATATGGAACAGATGCAGAAAATTCACAGGAAAATTAACACAGGCACTAACATATGTAATGAAGGGTCAGTTGCAATTGGGAGCTTCTCCTCAGCTCACTAAGCTATAATTTGGTGCTGTACTAGGTAAATCTCTCCATGGAGTCCAATGATCCTTACTTCTTGCAACAGAACAAAGCGTCAAAAGTCATTAAATTAAGAATAAAGTTTTGAATCTAAAAAACAGTCACTTTTTCTAAACACAAATTTCAAGCACTTACAAACACACACCGAAGGTTGTAGTATTTTTAACCAATAGGTGTGTATCTACAATGTGATGAAGATTGAAAGCATGCGCTCAAAAACACGAAATCTTTTCTGAATAGCGGGGGAAAATAATTTCTATGGTTTATTTCTTAAATAAAAGGAGAAACACGTATGCAAGATACGCAACCTAAAATTAGGCCAAATCAATTAATATTACTATAGTTATAAACGAAATACCAAGTAAAAAAACATTTTTAAAAGAGTAAACAAAGCATGGAAAGCCTTTTATTTCGAATGTGAGAATTATAATATAGAAAAATGCTTCATTCGGGATAATTAGAAGAAACAGAACAATGCAGAACTTATGGAAACAAGACCCTACCTTAAACTTTTGAGATAATCGATATTCAAAGTTCGTTAGCTGGCCCGGGAATCTATGAAATTGACCCTCGAGGTAATTATGTGATACATTCAGAAAATGTTGGCAGAAAACAAAATTTACTAAATGAAAGCTCACAATTTTCGTTAAAACCTAGATGTTTAGAAGGGAACTATTATTTAAGCGTAGAAGAAAATTAAATAAAAATAAAAGATACTATTGCGGCGAAGAGGAGAAACAGTTCTGTTCTACGGCCCGCATTTGCCGAAGACTTGGGATAGCATTCGGAAAATTTAAACGAGTGGGGCAGGCAGAAAAAATTGAGGTAACCGATTAGAAGGGAAATGACGCGTTAAAGAACACTTGATCCAAAATTTTAATAACACTTGAACTATTGCTTGCGCAGTTCTGAATTGTTAACAGATTAATAAGCTTGACAAGCACGATCGATTGATATCACTCGAAATAGTATGCGCGGATTATTTCTACAATTAACTATACAAAACGGCTAACGAAGTTGCTGCCACATTTTCCTGATTGACCGACCCACCAAACTCCCCTGTGGCAAGGAGTAGCAGATCCCCACAACTTATTCAAATATTGTGATTATTAAAACTGGATTTAATAAGGAAATGGCAGCGGTATCACACCGGCTTCCAAGGGGCGAAATCAGCAACAAGCTTATCCCTTAATGCTCGATCACATTAGAAAAACATCTCAAGGAACTATGACCGACCAGCCAATCAGCGATGAAAAAAGCAGTGATTGACAAGGGCCCTGGAGTAGAAAGTACCTCTCTTGTGACACGGCAAAAAGACGATTCGAGCTCATCTCAAAATACCCTTGTGTACTTTACTTCGGCCACGTGACCACCATTTGGAAGAAAACCTACTATCCTTCACTTCTTTTAGGAGAATCGAGAAGAGACACGCGATCGAAGTGAAAAATTCATAAAAGTACAAGGTACGACTGATGAGGTGCATAAAATTTTGCACTTCTACTTATTTTGCTAATTTAAAGCCTTTTTTTCTTGTTGACATCGGTGATGTATGGTTTCTTCCAGTATTCTTGACTCTTCTAATAATAATTCGAATTATTTCTGAGTTTTCTTTTCCAAAAATTTAGAAACTTCATCAGCAAGTTTTGGAACACCAAATATTGTTTTTATTGTATTCTTACGATGCAATGTTCATCTATATTATTCAAAAATGTTCGTTTACTTTGTCATCTTACTATCAATATTATTTTTTTAAAACGGGAAAGGACTGATAAATGCTGTAGGGGACTTTATATAAATAATTTTGTTAATATTTCCGACATTTTTTCCACTTTTATAGTGAAATAAATAAAAAACCTTACAGGTACAGTGGTTCTACCATATACGAAGAACCTAGAAAACGTACAAAATCTTACTTAATATAGTCGTTCATCTTCGTTCTTTTTAGCCCTTGCTCTTACAATCACAACGAATTAATGAACTTGAATATCAGAAACTAGCAGTACCCGCACGGCGTTGCCCGTGACATCATTCTTGTTTTATGTCCACACTGATTCTGAAAACATTAAAAAGAAAAACAATAATTTTAAGAATGAGTCCCACCACCACTCGACATGACACGGGCATGTCGCCTCATTCCTTCCACCTCACTGATTCTTTCTTTGAGAGCTACATGGTACACTATGTTCAATGTTCTTCCATTTGGAGCTAGGATGTAAAGCTTCTCGGCTTTTATGAAATAACCACTACTGAAATAAAAATGTGATTAAATCTTTAAATAATAATACAAAAAAATTAAGAAAGTTAATCAAGAGCGCTTTCAATACGTTGGATGGGTCCGCTGTTTCAAAACATTAATAGAAGTTAGAATGCGCGTCATGCAAGTCAGATCGATCTGCTCAGATACGTCATTACGCGATAAGTATCTTTGTCAGATCAATCTGCGCATATACGTCATAGTGGAGGAGGAGCTACGTGCGCCGCAGAAAATATTAATTAAAAAATGTTCCAAATCAAATTTTAAAATTCGGGCTTCGAGGGACATTCAGTTACCTTTAGGACTACCTGTGTGCCAAATTTCATGGCCGTAAGTGCTATAGATTCGTCTGGACTCTACACACAGGCACACAAACACTTCTGTTTATAATAGTAAAGATTCTAAGAGAAAAAAGCAACTGTCTGGTTCTTGTTTTGAGGTAAAAACTGATTTTTTTGTAACAGTTTGCCTTTCAATGGGTTTCGTGATTTCTCCCAATACTATGACAGATCTTCAGCCGAGTGATCGGGAGAAATAACATGAAGCTGCAAGCACATGGTCCGTCTGTTTCATTAGAAGGTCAATGAATAAATGAAGTACTCACATGAACTTCGAATTTTGGGCCAAAATTTCGTTCTTACAAATAATTTTGCCCGTACTTTTTCTAAGCCATTCCAAGACTTAGATTGGGGTTAGAACAAGGTGTTTTAATGCATATTTAAATCAGTGTTAGGTATAGTCATCAATAGTCATCAAGTATGTCTAACTAACCTTCTGAGCTGCAAAGGATTTTTGAGAAGTGAAGCGCTTTTTCATCACAACACACACAGAATGACTAAATAACTACATCTATTGGTTTAAAGAATACTAGGAAAGATTCTATTGATCTATATGGTCTAGATTGGAAGTCATGCAGGGAAAACTACTGGTTGAAGACAGGATATATACTTGTGAATTCCTCAGGGGGTTAAATTCACCTATTATTCAATGTTAAGAAAAATAATACAACTCGAAAAAAAATTTGCAATCAAAGCCCAGACGCGTTGCAGCTAATAACTGCTGCTACACGTCTCGGCATTAAAAAAAAAGGTTTTGGATATATGTTTGGGTATATCAGTCAGTTCCTTCTGCTTCCACAAGTTGCCAAAGTTCATCTGACGTAGACGCGGGTGGACTCTCATTCTTGTCATTGTACGAACATCGATCAAACGCATTCAATTGGCGAGAGATCTGGTGAACGGGAAGGTCATAGTAGATGTGGAACCTGGTGGACATATATGAATTTGTTTAGGTAACATGTCACGTGCTGTCGCGCATTGATCTGTTGAAAAGTCCTGAAGATAAAGGAGGACAACAGACTCCAAAATTTCAGAGATGTAAGGGTGGCCGTGGAGTGCACCAGAAATTTGTAATAGACAAGTGCGGGTGTAGAACCCCATACCATAAAGATTAATTCAAACTGGCAAAGACATGTTCGACCTTTCACACAGTCACCGATGCGCGCCAAAGATCCGCGCAACTGAAGATGGTGAAATTATATTTTACCATGCTCCTCTACTGTGTTTACATCATTTCCCGTCTTTTCAAGTTGGTTTCTCCCGTTCTTTCGTCGTGGTTAAAGACACAATTTCCCCTTAAGAAACATGATCGGATTGACGCCAATGTCCGAACGAAGGAAAGTTCTGCTCTTTATCTTCCTGCCAAGGTGTCTTTAAGCGAGATCCTAGGGAGGTGGTGGTTTCGTTCCATATGAGTATGTATTCTAAATTAATCTGTTAAAATATTCTTCAATAATGAATAAAACACATGAATATACTTCAAAGTAAATTGTCAGTAGAGAACTCTCCCCTGTCTCCGCAAGTGAAACAGAAGGTGATACTTTGGAGTACAAAATAAAATGGACCACCTAAAATATTCAAAAAGTTATATCCTAAATTAAAGGTAATTTATTGTACTTTTTAATTCTAGCATTCACAATTTTTAAAAATAATTTATAAAAAATAAAAGGAAAACAATCTACATTTTTACCTCAAAATAAAAAATGGACTGTCGTCTTTTTATCTTTGAATTTTTAATAATTAGGTTGATTAGTTAATTGTGAGTAAAAGAGCTAGGGCTAAAAAGAACGTTTTTAGATTATGTTATGGTAATTAAGAATTTAGACGTTGTCTAGGTTCTATGTATATGTATATTCATATATTATATTATTTTTTAATATTATATATGAACTCTGAATTTTAAGAATGCAATAAAAACAATGTTTGTTGCTCCAAAACTTGCTGATGGAGTTTTTAAGTTCTTGGGAAAGAAACTGTTCTGGAAATAATTATAATTACCATAAAAAAATTCGAGAAAAACGGAAGAAACCTTATATCAGCGATGTCAATAACGACGCTCTAAATTAGCAAAATACGTGGAAGTACAAAATCCTGAGAATGTCATCTATCGTGTCTTGTATTTTCGTACTTTTGTGGTTTCCGTTTCACCTAAAAGGAGAGGGGATAGTCGATTTTCTTCGAAATGGACACCACGTGACCGACGCTAAGTACGCAGGGGGTTTTCAGTTTATCCCGTCTCGTCTTTTCGGCGTGTCACGTGGGGAAATTTCTACCCCAGCTACCCCTGTCAATCCGTGCTTATTTCATCGCTGATTGGCTGGTCGGTCAGCATTCCTCGTGTACGTTTTTCTTTCTCGGGTGAATCAATCATAACGCTAGACGATAAGTGAAGCACGTCCAGTCATGGTCAGAACTTGTGACTTGTTGAGTTACTGGCCTGACCGAAGTGAAAATATATCTTTTCTACGCAAATAAAATTTTTAAAAATTAGCAAATTTTCTGCTAATTCCTGACTACCAGCAAAATTTTATAGTGCCTTGATTTATTTTTAAAGTTTTTCTATTAAATTTTATGCAGCCATTTGCCACTCTGAAACTTTGTTTTCCATGTATTGCCACTATCTCTCCAATTGCATATTGTTGCCTACTCAATACATTTTCCCATTGCCTTCGGCACTTCTTCCAGCTTAACTTCCAAGTCCTAGGTTCAAGAATAATAGAAACCTCTGAAACTCGAATCCAAGTTATGTGAAAGATTTTATTGGCCTGAAGATAGAGGGCTTTCGGTCCAGAGCTGTATTAAAATCCCATCCTCTACCACGCTAGGTGACGGCCTGGTGTGGCTAAGCAATAATGCAAGAGACCGAATCTGTTGCCTTGGTATCACCAGACTCGGAAGCGACCAATATGGTGCTGTAGACAGAATCGATTCGTTTGAAAAGGGGTATCATTTTGTTTAACAGAATTGAGATTCGTCTGAAAAGGGGCAATAGACTTGTGATGTAGATTCAAAGGTTGTAAAGGACACACACACACACACAACTTGAAAAATTCCCCGCTGCAGCAGACAACGTCAAATTGTACGTGCTGACACAGGTTGTTCTGCAACTCACCGTAATTCTTGAGTCAGACTTCTATGTGCTTCTATGTGCTGCAGACTTCATGGCTACTACGGATTGTAATCCGTAGTAGCCATGAAGAACTATGCTATGCAATAGTTCACGCCAGTCAGTTCGTCCCTTCTGCACTCACCGATTCCATATTCGCATCACTGTTTCTTAATTTCATTCAATTTTGTCCCTAATTTCGCGAACGTGCTTGTATGACTCCCGTAATTTTTGATGTGGTATAATTAAACTTCTTACGAAACGCAATTCCAAAACCTTTAACCTCCTCTCTGTTCTTTCTTTTCATTCTCCTTACATAGAGCTTTACTGGCCCACATGATTTGCATATACGTTTCAGTGGTAATCATTTGTATGTCCTTCTATGATCTATGCATAGTGCAAATTTCAAGGCTACTGAATGCTTTCGTCATGGTGTTGCATTTTCGATGGCCAACAGTGTATTAATGTTAACTTAGTGAATACGCCATCACCGTTTTGGTTGTATGCTCTTGCTTTAGCTTTTAGTTTAGCGTATGTGCATTGCATTAAATCATTCCAAAAAAGGTAACCAATCTACGCATTCAACTATAGACTATTTCATAAAGTTCAATTTGAAAGTAAGCTGTATAGACAGGATAAAAAATATTTTGTGTAACATTCAGATGAAATGTTAATGACTTAAAGTGGTACATTGTTATAAGTGGTATAAAGTGGTTATATTATTTTTCTGTAATTTTAATCCCCAAAATTGAATTAGTACTGCTTACTAAACTCAAAAATGTGTAGTAATCATTACTTTTCTCGTCCTTTTTAACACTTGCTTATAATAGTTTCGAACCATTTACTTTAGTCGGAAAATGTGTGTAATTTGGAGACTGAAGCATTTTACTACTTTAATTTTGCGATTCTCCGTCTTTTATTCAATTCAATAACACCTGTTTGTTCACCCATTTCAAACTATTGGTCTATTTTCGCTTATTTTTCAGGCATCCATTCATAAAATCAAATGTTTAGTACCAGCAACTAATAACGATAGGTAGTTGAACGTTATCTTTTGGTACAATTTCAATTATGCATAATATGCAAAAAGTCCTAAATATTTGATGTTTGTGATAGCTATTATACTAATTCATTTTTGAAGTACATATATATGTGTTTAAAATTGCATACTATTCTAAAAATAACTCGGATAGTCATTAATATTACACCTAATACTAATTTTCATATTCAAGAATATATTTACGATAGTTCAAATAATCCCGGAGAGGATTTTTCAAAATGGCGGCTTCAGACGACTGCTTTGAAACTTTTAGAAAAGTTTACTATAGTGCAACCATGAACATGAAGCCCGGGTATTTATAAATTGAGTTTTTCCTCTAGATGCTTTTTACCATGTGTTTCGTACAAGCTGGAAAGATATCGAGTCTGAAATTATGTTTGAACAATTATGTTTTTCAACAGAATTATGTTGATAACAGACAGGCATTTTTTACATTTCAAGATTTTGCTATTTTACGATATTTGTGGGTGGATTCAAAATTCCATATTCTTAGCAGTACAAAAACATCCTCAGTGCCTGAAAGGCTTCATCGCATTTTCCATTATATTTCGTCTTCACTGCATATGACCATCAATAAAAATTTCATAAAGTATATTACGGTGAAGAAAAAGACATCTTCAAAGGCAGGCATGAGTAGCATATATTCTGTAAGCATAAATAAATAATTCAATAATATTTTGAGACTTAATGGAATGCTAGAAATAAGGAGACACGATGTCATTAAATAGATTTTACTTCTCTATATATAAAGCTTATGGTTGAAATTTAACGAAAACATTATATTAATATCTTTGATAGGAATATTTTATTGTTCTTAAAATAAGTCCATGTAAAATTATATGTTGATGTATTTGATGCGTGTGTGTTGCATATTTTACTACATGTATTAACATTTCACTAAATCAAACCATTCAGGACGACTGATCACTTTATTACAGGTGTATAGAATATCTAATATATTTAAGAAATAATTTAACATGTGTGTAATGCATACAGAAAATTTATTCACGGTATAATCACTTACATTTTATGGAATTAATAATTTTAATTTAAATAATCACAACAAACTAGTCATGAACGTGTCATAAAACTAGATTAGAATGTCATGATTAAGTTAACAATATTAATGATAAGTAAGCTAGCTTACAAAAGATAACACTACAAATAAAAATGAAATCTTCATCACTGATTTGAAATGGAACCAATATCCTCTAACGAATATTAATGTTATTAGTGTATTTGAATGAAAGGAAATACATTTTTCAGGATATTTTGTTTTTACAGCATTTATATTGCAACTATTTTAGTTAATCTAGCATCTATAATATGATTTGACTTATTTGTAAAATCTTATTACTCTTATGGGAATATTCCAAATTAAATTTGCTCCATTAAAATTATCTTAAGAGGTAAAACATAAGAATTTTACTCCTTAATCAGCTGCTACTGAGAAAATATTTTTGAATTTGTACATTTAAGTACCTTTTATAAAGAGCTAACTTAATCTGGAATTTTTCTCCAGCTTAATGACAGCAATCAGAAATCTTGATATAAGCTTTCGTCTGTAAAAAATAAATTTATTTTTTATGGTTGAAATGCCAAACCTTAAGATCATTAGTTTGGATCTTAAAGTCAGTAAAAATTGATATTTATGGGAAACGTAAAGGAAGACCGAAGATAAAAAGTGAACATCTTTAACGGAAATAAACCGAGACCCATAATCGATTCTAGCATTAAGCAAAGTTAATCTTACTCTTTGGGAATAGAAATACGTAGAGATACTGCACTTTTACAAAATGTTAAGTTATGTTTAATAACGCTATTTTCAACGTTTTGTTAGATTGATAGTATATCGTTCATAATATCTATCATCTATTTAAGTCAGACTACAACAAATATTTCCAAAGCATAAAATTCTAATTTAAGTTGCCGATTCAATTACAGATGCTAAATTTTATTACATAGAACAATGTTTTGAACGCTTTTCTTTTTAAGAATTTACATCTTACACAAATTTATAATGCTAAGCGATTATGGAAGAAAAATTAGAAATGCAAAACTTCCATGTTTTAAAGAATTCACCACTAAAATGCATTTTTTCTATAATTCACTCCAGTAACATTATCTCATGACAATACATTTGATTACATTAAAATCAAAATATGACTGAGTTCAATTAGCTTTAAGAACGTGTATTTTGTATATAGACAGATTTCCTAATTTCTACATTTTACACCCGTCTCCCTACGAATATAAAAACAATTCTTACAATCGAACATAATCAATAAAGCGGTTAATATCTGTAAAACAGTATTTTTCTCTTTGAACTAGAAAACTCATCGCATCAAGATAGTTGCTTACTTTATTTCGTACTTTTGTTCAATGGAGGATAATAGTTGTTTTAACAGGTAGCCATAAACATGTAGATCAAATGTATAAACAACTAATTATGATGCAACATGAGTAAAATAAATTTAGGAAATAAATTGCAAAATATAATTCGCGAATGGAAAATTCAAATAGAAACAAATTAAACAATATTGAGAATTCAATATGCAAGATATATATAAAATTATTTATACTATGTACCGTATAAGTTCATTAGAGTTATTCTGAAATCTTCAGTTTGCTTGTCACTATATGGTCAAATTTGTGCTATACAATAGTTAATTATGCACGAATCTATTATTTAAAGGCGAAGACAAACGTTTTAAGTAATTCGTGAATTTAAATAAAAATATTTAAAATTCATCTGCATTATTTTAAAAACAAAAATAAATGTCCTGGTCACTTTTATTAGACCCATGGCTTCATGTTCATTTGCCAAGATATGTCTGTACCAAGAATATCTGCTTTCCTCAAACATATACAACATATACAAATACGAGATTCAAATGCTTAGATGACAGCTTTTGTTATCTAGGTTTCGTGTTTCAGAAACAAAACAGTTCCAGTTCTATATGCTTAACAACAGAACTACTCAGACAGGTACACAGACAGATACTCAGAATAGGTACTCAGAACATCAGAGCAAAGCTATTGAAGGCAAATTAATGAATTTACTGAATTCAATACTACCAACATATTTCATCATTATTTTATCTTATGATAATCAGTTTTCACTTCTTGAAATAACTTCACGTTGATTATATCCGATTTAGTATTTGTGGTCTTAGTTTGCAACATTTCTCTCTTTCAGATTAAACAAAAGCTCTTAAAAAGATCATTCATGAGAAAAGCGGAAATAATTATTTGCTATTGTGTAAATGCTATGATAGATTTTTAACAATACAAATTTATATATCGGGAAAACAGAATTTGAGATGGAACTTGAAACAAGTCAAGTACTTTAATATGTTTTACTGATCTAACTTGAATTACACCAAACCTATTAAGGGGACCGGTGCAGTCCTATCTCAGTAATGTTAAAATGGTCATATTTTAAGGAACATTTTCTCAGAATCTTTTATATGTATTGACTTGAATTTTTTTATACAGGTTATGAAGACACTTTTAAACACTTTAACACAGGGATTTTTAAAAAACTTAAAATTTGAAATTTTGAGAATTTTTTTTCTTCGACTCCAATTTTTTTTTTGGAAAATGACCAATTTTCATCCTTTTTAACACTCAAAATAAACTTTTCTGAGCAGATAGAAAAAAATGCCTGTGTTAAAATATGTTATAGGGTATGATACACTTGTAAACCAATTTTTTTTATATTTGCTTGAACAGATTTTGAAAAAATGTTCCTTTTATGGGAAAAATACACATTTTGAGATATTGAAGTTTAAAGCATAAAATTGACCCTACCTCAAAATTTTCCAGCTCCATAATCTGGATCATCACATATATTATTCATAGAACTCTTATGAGCACTTTTGCATCTTTTTGCAATTGTACTTAAGGTACGAAAGCTTCTTTCGGCATACATATGTCGTTCATTGTCACCTTGCTTCATTGCACGACGCATGTTCACTCCAGGTTCAATACCCAGTTTTTCTAAAACTTTACACCGACTGATGTTCCCTTCATTAAACGTGCACACAGCATCATATACACCAAATTTTAGGCATGTGATTCCAACAAATACATTTTTTGGAACTCTCGACCAAACAACAGAGTTAAAACTCTCATTACAATTTTGTGTCTTGCCATGAAGACAGCGTTCCAAAAGTTGAGGATCAGATAGATCTCTGTATATTGGTTTAATGTATTCCATTATTGGAGCAGGTAAACTATTTTTGTGTGAATAGGTTTTGCCTTCAGCTTGTGCCTTGTTACATTTGCACCATGTATTCTCACCTGACGGGCAGAGTCCATGTTGTGGTATATTATCAGTGGACATTTTGTGAAACCAGGTTGCCCATATAGAACGTCTCATTTCTTCGACCGACTGCTTTCCTCTAATTGCCATACCATAATAAGACTGCAGATTATTAATTTCATTATCCGTTAGTCTGTTTTTACCACCTAATGTCTTGCCATCTGAAAGTTTCTTTGAACGTGAGGTTTCTTTCAACCGGCGCAACCTGCTGCCCATTCTTTTATTTACGTGTGCAACACACTCTAACTTTTCAACAACTAGTTCATCACCATAAGGTTTTGCATCAGTGATAGCTTTGTAACCTTTTGAGTCCCCATCACCTAAGTAATGGCTGTACCTAACGCCTTTAGCTTTGGAACGTTCAAAGATATTCAAGACACCCTGAACTTCCATGCCACCACTTGCTCCACTATAATTTGAAGAACAATCTGGTAAATGTGCATCTTTGTTTGGGCATTTGCAGTACTTTGTGCACACTTCTACATCAATCACCTTACTAGACTCGACACTGAGACAGCTGACTATTCCATTCAAAGATTTGAAACCTCTTTTCTGCCACGAACCATCCAATGCAACAGGGATATTTGCAGCACCATCATTTTTCAAAACGGCTTCTGCAGTAGCACTGGTCATCGAGTCTTCAGCAACTTTTTGTACGGCATCAGCTAATATATCATTATGTTTGAAATAACGAAATGATGGAGACGGCAGATTCATTATTCCGTTGAACACTTTTGCGGACGTCTTGCCTTTTCCAATGCAACGAAACGCATAGGTAAGTCGAGCGTTCACTTCATATAATTTGAAATTTCCTTCGATATTTGTTGTGCACTCCTTGGAATTACAAAATTCAACACTAAATTCACAGTTTGTGCAAAACAGCATAATTATTGATGCTAAACCATGAAGAGTTTTGCTTTTGATTGATAAGCCAACACCACCACAATTTCTACAGCAAACACTTTCACAAAGAACTTTTGAGAGCAATTCTAAATTAATTATTTCATTAGTATGAGTTTCTTGAGAACAAACAGATACTTCTGAATGCGCTGATATATTTAATTTCTTCGCTGACGACGACTGATCATTATGACAAGAGTTAGTTGTCGAATCTCTAGTTACATCAGTATTACTAGAAGTTACAACATTCGCTTTGCCAACACTTCTACGCTTTTTAAACACCTTATTAGTGAAACGTGGCATATTTCTCGAAATAAACTGTTTAAATTACTTCAAAATAGACAAATGTAGACGGAAATTATACACAGCTAGACAGATTTAGATTATTTGCAAAAGATCAAGAACACCTGCAAACGAGTTTGGATTTCAAATTCAAACAACAAACATTATTCACAAACACAGTCACAGTTATCATTACTGTTGCCAAAGTAGCAAAATAGATACAAAATAAAATAGATAAATTAAATAGTGTGGCTTGGTAAATAAAGTTTTCTAATGGGCTTCTCGTTTTGGGCGTTTGTTCAAGACATGTAAACAAAGATGGAAGCCCTTTAAATGACAAAAACGGACGTACAAGTATTTTTCAAAAAATTATTTAAAATACTTCTACTCAACGTATTTCCATAAATCATGTATCATTTTAAGCAGAAATGTATAAACATTCATTTAAACTGAAAAAAATAAAATCGAAAATTTGAAAGATTTTTGTGCACTGGTCCTCGTAAGACTTGAAGTCCTCAAGAACCAGACCAGGAAGGTGTATAAGCTGACTTGAGAGGCAGCCGAGACAAGAGATGATGTGTTTGAGCGATACCCGAGTTGAATTATACGAGCACGTAGGAAAATGCTTACAACCCAATTCAATCTTCATTGGCTTCAATTGCCCCCCGCGAAGTCTAGAGAGAGCAATCTGGTATTTTCTGCTGCCCATTTCACCCAAGGAGGTTCCGGGCTAACTGAAGGTGTACCAGTCATGACTCAGAGGAGGCCATCCAAATTTGTTCATATTCACTTTAATTTTGGGTGCATATTCTTCTTATATAAGCATAATAAAGATTTTACAGCATCTTCTTAATGAAAAGGTCGCTGATTTCGTTCTCTTCCAGACCGACATGTGAAGGTATCCTTTGTAGATTGTAGATGTCTTCCACAAATATTGAATTTTGACGATGATGTTTCATCTAGCAATATCAATGTTACTATCATTTGATAAGTGGCTGTCTGGAGCTTTGGCTATTTAATAAGATCCAAATGTCCTTAACTATGTGAAGTCATGCAATGTATTCCAGAACTTCATCAATGGTCAAAAGTTGGAAGTGAAAAACGAACTAGTGATTAAGATTTTTTGCTGACTTTGATTCACTTGATTTTTCATGATCCGGTTATATATAACTTCAGCTACTAGAAATGACTTTGTCACTCTTGCTGCCATCTGGTAAAATTTGTTGCGCATCAGCAGGAGTGTACTCCACAGCCTTCAAAGCTAACTATCGTAGGTAGTCAGGATGCTTAAAGAATTTAAATAGAAAAATTGTTTATTTAACAAGAATAGAATGCATCTACAAGACAAATTTTAATGCAAATATATTATGCTTGCTTAAGACATCCAAAGTTTAGTTCTTTATTCAGGGTGTTTCGAAAATACCTGGCATGATTGTAAAGGGTGGTAGAGGGGCCAAAAATAAACATTTCTTGTTAAAGAATATGTGTCTGGAAATCAGCTTTAAGCGCTGACACTTAAAGCAAGATTTGAAAAACAAAATGAAAGGCAGGTAAAATAAAATGCAGCAAAACTTTTAATGAGAACTGTTTTTACAGTCGGCACATAGATTGTCGTACATTTGCAGATTCTAGGTATTTCCGGTAATTCTTCACATCAGTGTTAAAGTGCGCAAACGCACCATCATACTAGAACCAGATTCTTCGAACAGACGGAGAAATATTGGTGAGAAATTCCTGCAATGTTTCTTATAGGAAGATGCGGTACTCGCTGTCTTTCAAGTAACTAGGTAGGATGTATTGTCCAATAATGAAGTCGTGCATCATACCCACCCAAACATTGATGGATAATCTTTGCTGGTGGGCATGATTTTCATACGCCCAAAAGTGAACATTAAAAACAGAAAGTGAACGTATAAAGAGGAAGTCAGGCTGTACTGCAGCCTGCTAGAGGTACTATAGGGGCGAATTTAACACGGAAAAGATAATCTTCCGGTTTCAATGCCTGCACTCTCTGTAAATGGAATCGCTCAGAACAGCGTCCAACAGGTCTCGTGCTTGTGTCAGAATATAACTGAACTGAACGTAAGACAGCTTCATCTACTCCAGGAGTTCAGGAACTTTTTGCCCGGTCCACATCACGCATGCTAGCACTGAAAGATCCACTGTCGCAAAGCTATCGGTGCTCACACTCGAACACTTGGCAATTCGGCAGTTGTCTCGCCGGTAATCGTGCATTCTACAACCTTTGAGAAACTCGACCTTTTCCGCTCGCAGCCCCATGCATCAAATGATATCTGAGAGCTCCGAATCCGCGTAGGGATGCATGCCTTTGAAAATCCAAGCATGGAAAAACGCCTTGCCACAAACACGATGTTATCGACTCACCTAAACAGCGTTATCTACCACATAAACGCTGTATTTTCGGGCACACATTCGCTGACAAAATATGTTTGTTTCGGGCCCCTCTACGATCCGTTAAAATTTGGCTAGATATTTTCCAAACACCAATTATCGCTGTTCCCTAATACATATATCACTCAACACAGATAGCAAGGCAGTCTGTTCAGGTGTGATGGAGTTGATTCAGAACTTTAAGATTAAATGAAACATAATTTTACACACTTCTAAAAAAATCTAAAATGTTCTGAAATAAAAAATTCCATAATTATATAAGTAATATCTATATTAGTGTTGTATTTACACATGTAAGATAAAAGTCTAATAAAACATTCGGACTGAAACTTATAATTCCCAATGAAATACAATACGCTCACAGATAACAACAGAATTGGTGAGAGTAATTTGGTTGAATTTCTTTACTTTCTTTTATTTGATTCCATTCCCCTCTCAAATACTTTACGCCCATTTGAAAGAAGAAGTCGGAAAAAACCTGTATTAAAGCCTTCGTATATGCCCGGATTACGAAATTGATTTTGTGTAGAAATTTCCAATAATTTTCCGGGGCCGATAATTGCACCTTATTGGGCACTAAAGCTACAAATGCTGGCATTTTTGAGACTTTTCCATTGGCATTTTTTTATTACGAGTTTGTTTTCTTTTGTTCTTTCCTAGAAAATTAACCTTTATTGATTCCATTCGTAGAGAAAAATAAAATGGGTGTGGAAGTGTCGCTATGTATTTTCTATTTCTCTTGCGACGATTTTAGCATTATGTTTAAGGTTAGATAAAATGTAATTGTAATGTCTGGATGTTTTATACAGTTATTATTTTTAATCTCGGGGATATATTTCTGAAGCGTATAATATAAAAAGTTTTGGTATTTTTTATATCAATATTCGCATTTCACAGTAAATATCGAATGTTTTACTTAGATAAATATTAAAATTACTTGCGACTGGAAATGTTTTACAACTCGGATAATGCTCACAAAATGGGAAAGTTTAAGACAAAAATATAATTTTTTACACAATTTCCTACATAATTAGTAGACAATTTATAAGGGAAATGTTTTAATAAAAAATAATTTCTGATATTAGTCAATTTTGACTTAATTTAATAAAATATGTGAAAAATTGAAGTATTTTGAATTTAACTTAGCACCTCATAGATACTTGCGTTCTATGTTTTATGTTAATGTATCTGGCAATTTACGTAATAGTGTGTTTTGAGGATATCTTCTTTAAATCATCTAGAATATTTATATAATCACTAATTATGTTTTGTTCTACTTTAAAAGGCATAAAGGGACATATTGAGGTGCGATAAATATTTTTGTTAAACTAAAAAGAAATAAAATAAGATGATTATTATTTATATTGCATTTGAAAAAAAATCGTGTGCACTTTTTCCAGTTTAATTTGTTATTTCTTCTAATCCGACGTAATAGCATAGTATTTAGGTTATATGATATTTTAATATTTATTTTGTATAGTTCAACAGGGCAATAGGCAATTAAAGGTAAAGCGAAATATATTTCAAATAAAGTTTTCTGGGAGATCGAGAGTGTGTTATTTTAAGTAACTAGGTGGTGATATTTCCTGTTCAAATATAATTGCGTACTTTACATGAGTACTAAATCAGTCTGTATGAATATAATAATTTCTCAAAGAAAGCAGTATTATAAATGTTTTAATATACTTGAGAACTGGATTTCAAAATATTCTTCGCTGACGAATATCAGAACCCATGAATAAATTCCCATTTACTTCTAGAGGGCTTTATTCATTTTGTCTATACGAGCTATAATTTTTCAGTTTTCCTTCACTTGTTGTGAAGTCTGATCAACTTCGAAATCCTTTATACTATGTTGAACAGATAAGTTATTACACGCAGAAAATATCTTCGGAAACAATAATATAAAATCCTCTAAGAGTCCTGAGACCTCCAGGCAGTGCAGTATTACTTTTTCTCCAAAGCACACATAATGACTAATAATAACATACATAACCACATCTATTTGTTGAAAGAATTCTAGGAATGATTCTGTTTTTCAAGCGCCGTTAACACTGATTACAAATCATGCAGGAAGACAACAGGTTGAAGAACTGATGTATAAGTGTGAACACCTCAGATTGCTAAAGATTGGTTTTAATAAACATAAAAATTCATTATTTTTGAAAACTTACAATTTCGACGAAGACCCTCCGGTTTTGGCTAAACATAGCCACTTAGTTCGTCTTTTAACCAACGAGAAATTTAACAATCTATTTCTTCCACGAAAAGGTTCTTTAAATTATTATAGACATAAACAATTATGAAATTATCTTATTTTATAATTTCCCAAATTCAAGTTGAATGTGGATGATTAAGTCGATTTGAAGATTTTCAAGATGTAAGTGGTGTTGAAAGTTGCCAAGATAGTGCAAAGAGCCATTAATTTACATACACAGATGAATGGGAGTTTTGTTCTAACGAGCAGTGCTTACTAATCGCTTAAAGTTTCACCAACTGACGCGAATTTGGCGGGGCTTCACATTTAAGCCTGTAATGCCAAGTAACGGGAAACTAATTAGGAAGTTTAACGCTTCATACGCGTTTAGTATAACATTTCGCACACGATCCTGGCTATCGAATTCATTTAGAGGACTACCATCCTATCCGTTAATTAATAATTCAGAGGGAAAAGTAGTAAAAAACCTAAACACAATTACTTATTTTCAAAATTCAAAAGTATAATAATTTTATTTTATTTGTATAACACCATAGCTTCCAAATTTATATTTTCAAATTGTTGTAGAAAACGTCTAAAGATAGAAAAGTTTACCCAGTTTCAGATGAAATAATGTTTTGTTGATGCATATTACCAAGGCTTGTGAAGTATGATCAATTTAATTTAAATTGGTTGTTGCAATTCCTTAATCGGTGTAAAAGGCTATTATTTTTTATTTTTTAATATTCGCTTACGTAAACAATGTTGCATTTCAGTTTTATAAGTGTTCTTCTTGCATAGGAAGCATCACGTTTAAAAATTATCTCTCTGCTCCTCAACAAACGTATTCTCTTTGCTATCTCTTGTACAAGTAGTCATGCAAACAGCCTTTTTATTATGTTACATATATTTATGTTTCGATTCTGTTTTATTATTCTATTGGCTCTATATCCCTTATTCTTAGTTAATTAAACACCCTTTTCCATATTATTTCTGAATTTTGATAGCGCATTACTGATCATTTGCGTTTTTATATGTATTTACTGCTATAGAGTAGGAAACAATTTTTTAAATGTGCAAAATAGATGTTAAAGGTGTTTTAAAGAGTACCCTATATATTATGACGAGTAGTAAATTTATTTGTAGGGATTGATTTCTTATTATAGTGATTATTACCAATCGCTACTTTCTTAATTATTACACATCAAGAAAGCTTCAAAAGTAAATGCACCCACTTTAACTTAATAATGAATAATTCCTCACATTTAATAGATATTTATGACAAAAAATCAAAATAATTTATTAGGAGCTAAATGAACGAGATTTTAAACATTAATTTTACACACTTTTGTAATTTCACTTGTATGCAAATTATTTATTGAGCTATTTCCATTTTTTTCATTCTTCATATTATTCCTTCTATTAACCCTTTGATGGTCATGTATGCATTATTCTCCCATGCAAACTGCAATTTCCCTACATGACTTCTAACCGGTTTTTTTTGACGTCTTGATCAACATAATCCTTCTAATGATTATTTCAACCAATATATGTGGCTATTGGCATTATACGTGTCGTAGTGTAAACGGAATAGTACACTACTCGAAAATCGTGTGAGACTCAGAGGTTTTAATACTGGACATTAAACGTAATATCTCTCATGGACACATCTTCTCTATTAGCCAAAGTAGACAACAGGTTTTCCACTCCACCTAAAAATCCACAAGCACACAAATCCCAGTCCCAGTTATTCCTTGCCGAGTATTAAAAACAAACATCCAAAGGAAAATATACTTTAGTATCCATCCCAACCGCAAATTGGCTGGCTTTAGGGAAGGAATGGCAGCGCAAGACAAACCTTAATTGCATAGGTAGCATGAATTAATTCCAATTTACTTCGCTCTCCCCCAAATAATGCAATTAAGGACCGCGCTCAGACATTAGGGATCTGCAGGGAAGCCACCCTTTATTAGTCGGTTCATCTTATCGGACATTCGGATACTTTGTAAATCTCCTTTAATGCAAATTGTTTTGGGAGAAAAGAACGGAGATAGAGGGAGATAGCAGGTGCTGCAACAAACGCTTTCTTGTATCATAGGATTAATGTTCTCTGGAGAAAATTGATATTCATCCTGAGATTGCGTGATTACTAATCCCTTAGTCTTTCAATAAATGTTCTTTTTCTAACCTTGATTGCTTACTAAACACTTACTTGAGAGGGGTAGGATTACTGGAATGTAGCAGGTAAGGCTGGGTTGGAATTCACAAACGATGATAAAAGTAAAGCATTGAGTCTGTGTTTTTCATGTAGTCCAAACGGCTTTTGTGTGAATTAAACATAGTGTCCAAGTGTCAAAATATTTCAGGATACGGTCATCTCTTGCATCGGAGTTATCCCTTACGTTTTATAATAATTTTATTTGCATAAGTAAATCGATGAAGTAAAAGCTCTAATTTATTGTACTTATTTGAAAATTATAAAATTAATAATTTTATTGAGTTATATTTCACATATAAACTAACTTATTTTAAAAGTAAAAAAAATGTTCCGGTCCATAAGGAAGTACAGTATAAAATTGAAAGCCCCTTAGCAGTATTATGAAATATGGATTGAATATCTGATTATATAGTAGCTCTTTTCTAATTTCTGATTGTTTAGAATTTTTTGTGTGATTTTCTGATCTTTGTTTATGATTTAGTATATGTTTTACACGCACTCACCAACACATATACGCACCTGTAATGTAAAATTAGACTATTGATATCTAAAGACAAACTTTGAAAGCTTGGTTAATAAATTCAGATACATTTATTAACTGAAAAACAAAAAAAATCAATTATTTTAAAGCAAATTCCGTGTGGGAATTTTGAAATGTATATAAATTTCGGTTTTGTTTTTAATTTCAATTAAAACATGTTATTAAATTCATGAAGAAAAATAGAAAACAGATAAATAATGGAGAACGGAAAAATGGAGAAAAATATAGAACCACAGACGCTTTTATAACTTTTGTTGCTGTCGATAACTCAAAGCCTTTGCAAACTAAAAAATAACATATTTCTATTTTGTAGAAAAGTATTCAGATCATTTTGAATTCTTATTACATTTTTCCCTCCAAAAAGCTTATGATGTTCATCTGATTCGAATAAAATAGTTGCAAACACTTGATTTCATTCGCGTCGAAGTCTTCTATAGGCTTTAAAATCATCATTGACGTCATGTTTTCGAAAAACATGCGTTTAAAATTCATTATTTTCTTTCAAAGCGATACGAAGATTGAAGCATGCGAATACCATGATTTTACTGTATCACCTTCTACTGTGTATATAAATTATAAAGATTAAAGGATAAAAAATGACAAGGTTGGGCTTAAAATGGGAGGTGGATGTGTAATATTCATCAAACTCACTATTATGACAATTTTGCCTCACCTTTTTAATTTATTCAAAAATTCCAGCCTTGAAATTAAAATTATTCCAAATTTTTTTACTCGGGACAAAGCTCTGTTTTCAATAAAACTCTTTTTCAGAATAAGTTGATATGTCGGATCTTAGAAACTGTTTTGAAAAAAATGTTATATCAATAATGAATAATATACAAGTTCCCTATAATGTTAAAAAATGCATGTTTAAATCTACGTGTATAAAAATTATTTTTTGCATAAAATATCTAATTTAAAATAATTTAAATAGTTTCGATTACACCTAATTACCTACATGTATTATAATATCCAAAAATTACTACATCAAAAACTTTATTTATGTAATTATTTTTGTACTGTTTAGTAAAAAATTTACTGACTCAGTATTACTATCACGCTGTATCAGGTCATTGATGTCAGGAAAATAATTTATGAAAAAGTTAATGCAACTCATTGTCAATTAATATTAATTATAATTTATCGATATAGCAGACAAGTATGAGATATATGAACTATAACAGACGATGACTAACTTCTATTATTATTAAGTTATTCCTTTATTATGATTCCTTTATTTTCCTTTAAGATTTGTAATCAATGTTTCTAGTTCATAACAAATAGTGTCTGTGTAGTTGCTAATACTTAGCGTGAATTACATTAGCAACTAAGTAACTCTTAAATTTCTTACAAATAATTAGTCCTTTTGGCTCACTAAATTTCTTTCCAGAATTACTTTTGTATTATATTAGCTTTATATCCAAGCCATCATAATGGAAGTTGAAATATCCCTTCTTTCAGGTTTTAAACATTTATAAGTACACAGTGTGAAGAAGGCATGCGGAAATATTGTTATGCTTAGTTAAATAAATTGAGGTTGTTAATACGCTATGCTATGTTTCATTACATGATTATTGAACTTTAAAATTGATAGTAAGATGTATTTACTCTCAACATCTTTACATTCATTTCAATTCGCTCAATTCAGTTACTAGTTTGAAATAGCATTTCAATACATTTCCATCTCTTGCCACACGAAAAGGTTTATTTTGTGAAACCGTTTTTCATTGTTTCCAGTACTTTTATTTATTGTTTTATTAAGCGCATTAATAAGCATTTATGAATTTTTACAAACAATGTACTTCAAGAAATGTTTGCAAATTTATAGCGAGATCGACAAATTTGGATTTTACCAACGAATAAAATATGGCGTATATGTGACTAATTGTTTCTTTCTATACTACCCTTTTTAATTTATCGTTTCCTTTGAAGTCAAAATGATTCCAATCATCAAGTACTTTGAACGATTTATGCATTTAAGAGTGTTATCAAAGAAGGCCTAAAATGAATGGTAACAGTTAGAAATAAATTGAGGACTTCATAATTTTCGGTAAGAGTAAACGATCTTAATAGAACTATTGAATCAAAGAAATTTATTAAAAAATGTTTTCTATTTTTATTGAATCATTTGCATTCATTGATTTATTTTCATTAAATCACAAAACTACTAAATCGAATTGTAAAGTTTTATTTTCCCATCAAGACATTTATTTCACTTGCTTCATTCGGAATGCACCAACTTTTAGCATTTTTGCATTAAAAATATACATAAGAAAACACTTATAAAAGAAATATAGAATTATATTGTACAGAAACTTATATTTGTTCAGGAACTAAATCATTAATGAACATTAATATGTTACGTATCATGGTGAACTTTCAATAGAATGAACACGATAAATCTACGTTAAAGTCTTCCTATTCCCAAAACTGGAAAAAGCTGTACCAAACTAAAATCTATTTATTATGTAACTATCAGAATTTCCCAACCTTACTCGGGTTGAATTGGAAAACTGTCGTTTCAAAACGTTACCAGAATAGTCATTTTCTTTTTTCAACGAAAATACCAACATCATTTAAGTGTGAGGGAAATAATTTTTTAACTGCTTTTCGATATTTTTACTGCTACAATTTACTTTGAACGCAAATCAAATAGATGCATATCCATCCATATAATACATTTGGCATACATCGCACCCCTGTTGTATGACAAAACTACGTACGTGACACTACTACAGAAGTCAATTTTGAAGGGGGTTAGAGGTTGCTTTTTCAACAGTATTGATAAAACAATTTTAGTAATTGCAGTGCTCAATATACATCTCAGCTCCTCCAAAAGTGAAAAATAAGGTTGATTTAAGTACAGTTAATCCTCTTTTTCAGTCTGAAACTTCTCTAAAATTGTATGTACGGCAAATTTAAGTAATGTATTCCCTAATTTCATGTTTTATAAAATATTTAACATTTTATGAAATTGTATTTAATACATTTTATGTGATACTGATAAACACACAAATACAAAAACAAACATAAAACGGGAAGACAGACGGAAGTAACAAAGTACAGTCACTAAGTGACTGCAAGTACTCACAGTGCAAAGTGTCATGACAATATACCCAGCCGTTTGGACGTATTGTGGGCACACATAGACAGTCACCAAAGGGGGAAACCACTAGTTTTGCATTATAATGAACCAAAACGGATAAATAACTTAAAATGGGACAGAAATATTCAATGTTCAAACAAACACTTCGTTTTTATTTATGTAATTAGCGACAAACAATTCGAAATACGTTATTTTCAATAGGTATACAGAGGCTGTTCGGACATTTTTGAACGATTTTAATGGACTGAAGATCAATTTTTTACATGAAATTTGTGTTTTAAATGTTCTATTTGATAGCCCTTATTGTTAACTATCTTTCTACTCCATAATTTCCATGATAATAATGACTTTTGTAGTACCGACAGAGGTATTTTATCCCATTCTTGTTCCACAGTTTTCCCCAAGTCCTTGCATGGTTTTCGGTCGACGTTTTGATAATGCTCTTTTTAAAAGTCCGTGGGTGAGGCATCTGGAGATTTAGCAGGAATATCAGTAAGGGGTATTGACTTGATACCAGTTTCTTATTCCATTTTTTCCAAGAATTTAATAGTGGATTTAGATATGTGACTTTATCCTGATGCAGCTCTACTGATTGTTTTGGCCTTGTGGGTAAAGATATGGTAATTCGTTTTTGAATATTAGGGATAAAATATGGTCTTGATAGTATGTGGAGTAGATTTTTACATTTTTTACTACTCCCTTTACTTTTAATTTTCCATTATATGCAAAACAGGCAACAATCATAAATCCCTTAGAGAAAGTTTCTTTAGATTCTTTGAACCGCGTTTTAAGATTTTTTTCTCCTCTTTTATGATAATAAATTGTTCTTTTTTTATTGAAATCATTTCAATACACTCACGCCTCGTCTATTGTCACATTTTTCCACCTTTCTCCAGCTAAATGCTTCTCATACAGAATTCTGCAGCGAGTTCTGCGTTCTGCAATGTCATGAAGATAGACGATGAACACTGTATTTTTTGGCCTTTTAAGATTCAAATCACTGTTAATTATTTTATTTGTAGTTGAAAGTGAGCATTTTAATGACTTTGTAATAGTCTTTTGACTTGCGGATCTCTTTTAAAATTAAAGATCTTATCTTACAAATATTCTCAGTAATTCCTTTCTTTTTTGGATACGTATTTGGAAGTATTTTTCCACTTTTACGTTTTTTTCCTTTCTCATTAATAATATTACTTATCGTACCTTTAGATATCGAAAAACTATGACTTTTACAGCGCTTTTGAATCATTGGATAAGCATAATTCTCTCGAAAAGAGCGGAAACATAGCCTTCCATCCATTGCTTATTTAAAGCCTTCCGCCATTCTGAAAGTAAACAAAACTCTGAGTTATCAGACGATAAGTTATATTTTAACTATTTAACACTGCGAAAATAAAATTCTTTCGTTGAATTATTTTTTTACAGCTCATCAAAATCGTTCAAAAAATATCCGAACAGCTTCTGCATAGTAGAGTATATTAATTCTGCATTAAATATAAAATATATTAATGTTTTCTTCTGTTTTCAACCTAAATCAGTTAATTAGTTGCTATTTTTATATTTCATTCAACATCTCAGTATAAAAATTATGAATGGAACGAAATAAGAAAGTGGACAATTTATCTCGTGGGGGGATGTAATAGTCAGGTTTTTAATCAATTTCACTGCCACATCCGCTTGAAAAGTCTTGTTGCTGCCACTTTCACTCGAACAATTTATTTGCCACAGAGCTTTCATTTGTAGGTGATTGCCTATGCAGATAAAAACATCATTTAATATATTTATTTAGTTACCGATCTTTGTACATTGTCGGTTACAAATCTTTTTCCATTTGAACGTACTTCAAAGCGGTAGTTTTCTACAGTAAGTGGTTAAAAAGATGAAAATCCACTCTCCATTGTAAGAAAATGCTCTAAAAGCAAGTTTGTTTACATCAAGCTCAGTCCCCAGATTCAATATTTTTATGTTTGAGTAGTTTTCCTGATAGCAGACACACCAAGAATATCAATCTGCAGAGGTTATATTTATATCATAAGTTGATGCCGTTATTTTAGATCATCAAAATATTCAATCAAGTGAACCATAAGTGGGAGTAGTGATTTTTTAAAATTAAAATCACATTTCTTTGAGGTAGAAGGATACCAGTTTTAGAGTGGCTACTCCAAAACGAATAAATGCAGTATTGAGGGACCCTTGAATGGAGCCGAAACCCTTATAATCTTGTGACCCCTATTAGTGTCACAAGATTTCCTAGTTGATTTTCCACAACACCATACTGACTAAATAATCGCATATATTTGGTTGTAAGATCCTAGAAAATATTCTATGGATCACTAAGCTCTGTGCAAGTTAGAAGTCACGTACGAAAGAGATCAGGTTGTAGATGAAGTGTTTTTGAAAATTTTTAGTATATTTTGTCTGCCCCATGTAAATGTTAGATTGTAATTGAAGTAATAAAAGGCTTTGCTGGATAAATATTTGATGATTGAAACCAGAAATAGTGTCGAAAATATCTTCATTCACGAATCGTTTTACAGATATCAATAAATTATATTAGGATATTTTGGGGGGTGGCCTAAGTCCATATACTCCCCTCGTAGCCCTGTGGTGCTCCCCTGAAAGGTAGCATGAGTCTATAAACTAGTCCTAGCTCTCTGAGGATCATGCCCTATGCAACCTGAAATTTTCCTACGTGAACTCTGACTACTTTTACACTTTTTGACCAACAGAATCTTATCTAGAATTTTTACAACCTATACATGTGAGTATTTAGTCGTTATGCTTATTGTAGGGTGAAATCAATAGTTTGCAACTCTGGATGAATACTATGAACTAAGACAGTGTTTCTCATCCGCCAGATCTCTTGTTTGGTAGTTCACACCGGCATCAATTATACCGGTCATGAGTGGTTCTATTGGAATTCGTCATTTTTGTTTTTTAAAAAATTTTATGACTACACATTTATTCTGACCCGAAAACTGTTCGAATGTGCCCTAAAGCTCAAGCCAGAACGTCTAAACAGCATTTTTGTAGCTAAAGTCAATTAACAAAGAAGTATAAAAGTAACTTTTCCACTGAAGTGGAAGATCAAGGTAGTCTGTTTCCGATTCTCGAATCTAATTTCTGTTTCTCCGCAAGCTCGTATTACTTTGTGTAAGTGCTTGTTTCGAAACCCGAATGACGTGATTTTTTAAAAGTAATAAGTTTACAGATTTAAGTTTTAATAGGGCCGTGATAGGTTGGAAGAGTAACGGATTAGCAACTGGAGGGTTGCGAGTTCAAATCCAACCAAAGACCGTCGTGTATAAAGGGGGCTGGTGCAAGTTAAATCTGTCGGGGCCTCAAATATCCTCACGTTGGCGTGGTGTGTAAGTTGGGAGAGAGTGGTTCCAGCTCAGGTTTTGCCTCGTCATCTGACCGTGTTTCAACCGTGGTGTTGTCCTCGGATCTTTCAATTTGGGATTGATCCCGGACCGTCACCAATAGCCCGTTGTGTTGCTTCAGTGTGACGTTAATTAAAATACCTATCTTAAATTTTAATATGAATACGAGACGCGGGACTTCAATTTTGGTGTGAAGAAATTTCGTATTGAAAGTATTTGTGACTCAACAGCTATAAATTTTTGGTGATCAGAATGAGATATATCGATAAAAATAAACACAAATTAATGATATTTGCAGGAGGAAACTGCACACAATACGCTACAAAATTTCATTAAGTCAGTGATTGATAGTTAATTTAAATGTAATTTTATAATTGTCAAAATGCAACATAGATTTATTTATACACTCTATTTGATTGTGCCAAAAATTTCCATACTTTAGTTTAATATATGAACTTGAAATTGAAGAGGTATTTGCAAGAGTAAATCTGTTGTAACTCTGGACCCTTGTCTTGTGAAAAGCCACGGTCTCAGAAAGAAATTGACTAAGGCATAAAGTAACCTGTGCAAAGTCATTCATTTCCATTAATTTTTCTACATAATTTTTAATACATACGGAAGGAATATAACCGTCCAATTCACGCTATCGAATATATTCTATATTTCCTACCATCCAACGCCTTTTTTCTCCCACTTTCATATTTTAAAACATAAAAATCGATATAGCTCTACGTTAGAAAAAAAATCAAATTTACTTATTTTTCTCGAGTCGATTAATCGATTCTAAGGATAAATCTAATCGAATACAAAGAAACAAACTTCCTAAATGATTCGAAAACACTTAACGCAGACAATGCAGCCAGCACTCCGGTGTTCCCCAGGGAGTACACGAAATTCTTTGCGGAAGATTCAATTTAGGTTTTAAAATGGCGCAATCAATGGTGTTTTGTTTTGCTTCCTATTTTTCTTTGCCCACCACCCTTTTCCTGGCCCATCGTTAGCGGTAATGATGTACCGTGAAAGGGCAGGAAAATAGAGCCATCATTGCGGGCCAAGTCCTGGAAAGATGAATTTCTGGAGCGCGTAAAATCCGCTTTAAGTCTTGAGGAAATTTCCATAATGTAGGCACAAGGTGGGCGCGTGATTAATTCTGGAGGGTAATCTGTGCGTAGGGGTCTGCCCCCTTTCATGGTGTGGTCTCAAAGTAAGCAAAAGAGAGGTGAGCCCCCCATCAGCTCAAATATTTATCTTGTACACACCACCGATGGTTTGACGAGAAGATAGGTGAGAGGTATGACTTAACGCAATAATCCTCGGTTTAATTAAAGTCAAATTAGAAGCCCCAAAATTAATCTTATTTGTCTTTCAACTTAAGGCGCCCTATCGTTTTCGATGGTGGGCTTATGCGATGCGAGCTTTTCGCTCGATTGCACTTACAGTTTTTATTTGTGTATCGCTTGCAGGAATCGATATCGCTGGGGGTAATCAATTCAATTATTCTTTCTGTACACATAAGAAAATTGTTGAGAAAACTTTGATAGGGTCTATGAAAAACTTTAGGTTTTTTTTTTCTTTTTTACTTAAATATGAAAAAAATCTCTAACTTCTTTTCTACTGACTATTTCTTACCATGTATTTTAAAACTTTAATAGATTTAGTGAGCACAGAGAGATTTTTCAAACCTTTGACAGTAAACTTTGGTTGGTTGTTTTGGGGTTTTATGGTTCAAGGGCCATATTTGGCCATGTTGCGCCAGACACAAGACATACAATATCAAGTAATAGACATATACACGTATGAAAGTTTTTACTGACAACACAGAAGAGAGAAATACACCCCAGGGAGGAATGCACCAAAATTTTGGGTTTATCGAATTTCAATCGTAGACAGATATTTGATTGGAAAATTATTAGAACACGTCACAGTATTCAACATGTGCATACGTATTCTATCAGTATTCATACATATTTGCGATTTTTCATCAGAGCAGAAACCTAAAATGTCGAATTTTGTGTAAAAATAAAACAAAATTTAAAATACTTAGTGTAAATTTGTTATAGGGTGTTTCAAAACTTACTATAGAAACAATAAGGGATGTAGGAACACAAAATTAAAGCGTATTCGAATAGAAATGCATGCCCTACAGCGTCACCCGAGTGTGTTAAAGGGTACATTAAAATGCAGAAATGAAAGATAACAAATATTTGAACATTTTTACACCTAATTTCAGTTTGACTGATATTGCGCACCTACAGTTTAACAATTGGTATTCAAAGTTACGATCACGAACGGTAATGCACACCTGATAGCATTCGACGCTCGGTTTACAATACAAACCGAACATCTGTCGTTCTGCCGAACAGCGACTTCTATCAAATCCAGGTTGCGCGTGAGGAAGTACATCCCTATGTTAAAGCGATTTAATTGTGTGTCCCCTATCTCCCCATAAAGTGTTGGCTTTTGAAACACCCTACATAGGGTTTTAAAGCACCCTACATGTAAATATATAAGAAAATTCTTGCGGAACTTGCATAGTATCACCTGTTAGGTTTGAGTGAATGCATTTTAAATAATATTTTGTAAAATATCAGCTATCGATAGAGTGCAGGTGTTTAAGGCCATTTGTATTATTAACACAAAGCACATGTTTGAATTTTTTGTAATTTTGTTTCATTTCATCTATAATCTTTCTAATCAGTTTCTAACAGACAGGTTATTCAGAACTTTCTTTGAGTGCAAAGTGAAAGTTAACTTTTCAGAGATGAACTATTTAAAAATAAACGCATTCTGATGTATGAGCAAAGTATTATTGATGCATTGTGTCTTTGCTTCAAAGAAATGTATAACATTTTTTCACTTGTTCTAAACGTTCCTCTAATCAAGTGTGAAGGCGTTTAAAAACTGCTTCTCAAACGCTGTCAGGGGTGGCTTCTTTACAGCAGAACTATCCATCTTAACGGAATTCAATACAAGCTATTTTCTCAACTTGTTCCACCTACAGGTGGGCTGTATACGCATGATAACGGCAGATTAAACGAAGGATATATAGCTTCCTTCTTTAATGGAGCAGAAATATGAAATAAAAACAATGACCCTCTTCGCCGTTAAGCCCAGGGAAAGATAATAGATTTTTCTACTCGGTTTCTACCGATATTTGTGATCAAAATATGGGAGAGATCAATAAAACTTTGCCTTCTGGGATTAATACTTGCTCTTTTCATCCAGTGTTGAATTTGAGCGTGTTTCAGTTACGGCAGCGGCGAGTGTTATTCGAAACGAAAAAGCTGTAACCACTCTTATGAAAGAAATAACAAACCCTTGATCTGAAGTTGTGAGCCAGACAGATAAAATACAAGCTCTCGTATGCTCTGCGGTTCCCAACATCTTCACTCATTTGATGATGAGACAGATGTGTGGGCCATAAGGAATGATGATTTAGAGAGCATTATTTTTAGATCTGGAATTATTGGTTTCAGGGTTAGTAATACTTAGGGACAATAGCTTGACACTGACTGCGTAAAATAGTTGTTATAATTGCTTTCTAAATTAAAAATAATTAATTTTTATATGAGATGAATAATTAACTAAAGAATTTTAACAATCTTTTTTAGTTATTGATTTTACATAACTTTATTAGTTAAATTTAAAGGAATGTTTGAAATTTTATGTGTAAGCAATTTAAACAGATGTGAAGATTCAAGTTTTATTCACAAAACTATCTATCAGTGTTACTCATTTTTCGTTTTATGACAGTTAGAGCCATATTTTCATATTTAATACTTACAATTTTTTATACTCTGTATTAAATTACGTAAAGGAATTCATATGTGAATACGCAATTTTTGTAAACTTCCTCAAAATACCGATTATATCACTTTTGGTTATCAGTTTAGTCATTATTAGTCAGCCGATCAATTGGTCTAGTAATCAAGGTAATGGCTTTTGAATCGAAATATCCCTGGTTCGAATTCGTGATAAAGCATGTATATTTGTACGTCTAGAGTGAATGGGTGTTCTCTATAAGCGTATCGTGCCTAGAATGTGTGGTATGTATCGTGTGGTATGTGAGGTGTAATGTGAACCCACCCCATGATGCACCAAGGTAAATCGAAGCGGCTTACAAATCCACCTTTGTAGTGGGTATTGAGTAATGTTCAATTCGCTGGCATTAGAAAAACAATATCCGTTTAAGTGATATTTTAGTGTCATTTCTTAACATGAACATTTATGTTATCCTTTTAAATTTTTTTAACATGACTATGAAGCAAACGGTTATTTTCTAGATTTATTAAATAAATTACTATAATTCAGTCGTTGATTGCATTATTTTCAATGCTATCTTTCTGACATATTCGTCTGCCATTTCATTGCTTCATAAACATATAAAAGTTCATGTTTACATTCGGCAATAATAATGTATAAGTTGTATAAAACAGTATACATTATAAATGTTCCTTTTATTTCGTTACATTAATAGTGAATAAGTTAAGACACCAATTTTAAAGTCAGAGCCTTTAAACTTTTCAACCATAACCTTATTTCTATTCTTATTATTTCTAGTTTTGATTCCTACTACACGTTCCTAAAATCCTTACAGCTTAGTTCAATTGATAAAAACTCAGTTAATTTAGAAGATAATCTGAATTAATTTGGCATTTATATTTATTATTTGCACACGGAGGATGATTAATATAGGGCCTACTAGGTAATAATGTTTTTCCTAGCTTAGGTTTTCTACAGAGCATTCAACCTCGATACATAGACGGCTGGGACATCTTATATCAAACAGGTTGGTGCAAGGATCAAATTTGTCCAAACTGCACCAACTTGAGAAAGACAACGTCAAGTAATGGATATGTACATCTAAAAAGCTTTCACTGACACAGAAGAGAGAAATACACACACGGTATGTTACAGGAGTCGAACCTGCAACTTGTAAGTTGCTCGTGCAGTGGGCAAATCCACTGAGCCAATAAATTCTAAGAGATAGTCTCGGGCATCTATATAAATAATAACACAAGTATAAATAATAACAGAAAACGCCTCTAAATCATGGTACATTACTTTTCCTTACTTCAACACTTAACTACTTTTATTAAAATTTAGTGAACTATTAATACAAAGTAACGTTAAATATCAGTTAATTCTAAGAAAGGAATCTGACTGACCATCATTTCAATTGTTGCTCTGAAACTCTTACCCACTTTATAATTACACTTTAATGAACTGTAAATACAAAGTAATGCTGAATACCAGGAATCCTCTAAGAAAGGAATATTGCCCATGCATACATTTTTAATGCAATCACTTTACCCTTTTTAACTTTAAATTTGCCCACTTTTATTAAAAATAAATACTAGCGTTAAATATAAGTTAACATCTAAACGGAATATTATTCATAGATGCATTTCGATTGTTGCAGTATGTACGTCGGATAAACCATTGACTGACCTTTTGAAATCTCTTTTCCCATGCCGAATCGCATTTCACTGTTATGGTAGTCGGTAATTATGCATTAATCACTGTCAGACTGCAACTATAACCCTTTATCCCCACCCAGCCCATCAACAACGCCCCACATTGTGGCACGGTTCCAGCGCTAAGAAGAAATCCATACACTGGATAAAAATAAATCACTATAAAACAAATGTTCACATAGTTATTTGAAGGTACAATTGCTGGAATTAGTGACCCTCTATTTCAGAAACCATGTTTTAGTAATGAATGTTGGAATTAAGTGACAATTTTCATAACACTAATCACATACTCTGAATTTAAAATTAGTCGTGTTCAATAGATTATAATTTGTTTAGTTAACGTTTGTCAACTACTTAATATAAACTAGTCCACTCCATACTATACATATTTCAAAGTGCATATTTAACACTTAAGGTTTCACTATAATGATGCAATAATTTGAGTCGTCATCTATCGAATGCATCCTACAAATTACATTTAGTTCTCATTTTGAAATTAGTTTTCATACATTTAAATTTGCAACACATTTCGAAAGTTGCCATTTGTTACTCTTATAAGACAAATGCTTTTAATCTTTTAAATGATTTGAAATGGACATTACAATTACGCTTCTTAAATCTTACTATTTGGATTGAAAAATTTTGTCTGCTTAACTACTGACACACACTGCTGAGTTAATTTTAAAAAGTGGCCATATTTGTAGCGTCTTCAAAATTACATCGAGGACAAAAACTACATCCAGAATCTCTGGAGAGAGCGACCTACAGACCAAATTGGTCTGATCCTCATATTCGAAGCTGACTTTAAATGAAGCGTTTTTCCTTAACTCTAATTTTGGTGAGTTTCATTTTTTAATTTACCAACCCTCTGAGCGTCACATGATTTCCGAGTACCGCAGTGCTGCCTTTACGTCAAAACACGCATTTTTTTATTGAACAAAAGCAAACTCCCCGTGCACCACAGAAGTACAACACGGGGCTTACAGAAGTAAGTTGATTTAACAAAGAAACAGTGGAAAACAATTTAACTGAAATTACAAGATTTTATGAACTTGATAGATGAGTAGAAAAGCAGATTAGATTTTACAAAAACATTGAGTTTCACTGGCCGTGTTTTACCTAATTTTCTCAAATCATTTTGCAGGCACGTTCTTGAAGTTTTAAATGCAGGACAACTAGAAAGCAAATGCTCAACATCTTGTGGTTGCTTTTTAAAACACTCGCACAAATCATTAGTCCGAAGATGAAACCTATATAGATATTTAGCAAAATTTCCATGGCCAGATAAAAATTGTGTAATTTGGAAGTTTGTGAAGAAAAATAATTCTGAGTTCAATCTATGCTTAATAGTAGGAAAAAATTTTTTTGGTGTGGCCAGCTTTCTCAGACGAGACATACTCTTCGTGCCACTTAGCAACAAGCTTTTCATAATATGAGCCTTTCAAGTAACACTTAGGAATGTTACAATTTACATCAATTGCTAAATTCAAAGCGTCTTTGGCTAAAAAATCAGCCCTTTCATTCCCGTAAATTCCACAGTGTCCACGCACATAGGCAAAAAAAATCTCAGTTCCTCTATTTTTAAGAGAACTAATTGTTAAAAGCGTTTCAACAACCAATTTTTCTGTGCTTGCAACATTCTTCAGGAAATATAAAGAGGAAAGAGAATCGCTACAAATAAGGTACTTTGAAGAGAAATTTCCATTTTCTTTAAACCACTTAACTGCGAGATTAATACAAAGCAATTCTGCTTGAAAGATAGAGCATTCATTCCGGATACGATGTTTATAAAAGCCATTCGAAGTTGTCCTCAAATAAAAACAAAAGCAAGGCCGACCTTGTTGTTCATCTTACTACCGTCCGTAAAACAGACTTTCTGAAAACGCTTCTCCACATTTTTCTCGTACTTAATTAGATGAATAGGTTCAAAAGCAGCCGGATGAGGAATGTCGCAGAGAGGCAATTTTCCATCAACACAGTCCGTCGAAAAATCATTTAGAATCGAAGCATACAATTCATTTTTGCACTTAATTTCCAAGTCTAAAGGTGGAACTCCAGCTATAGCAAAGGTTGCTTCATAACTTAAAGTTTTATAACCTCTGATAAGACGCAGAAGAAAACACGCATATTGACTTAATAACCCGATCTATTGGTTGAAAGAATTTTAGCAAAATTCTATTCGGCAATATAATGTCATAAATACTTACAAATCATGTAGAGAAAACAAATTGCAAAACGTATGTATTTGTCTGAACTCCTCAATGGGATAATTTTCCAGGAAGCCTCAAAAATAGAATTGCCATGAACCTCTTTGATAACCTGGAATTTTTTTCTCAGAGATAATTTTCATTTTTAGTAGCCTTGAATTGATATAATTTCTAGCATTCCTCACACGCTTCAACATACCAAGCCCAATAACGTCTGACATGCTCTGCTTTTAAGGGGCCGAGATAGTCCAGTTGATTAGACTCGAATATTAGCAAGCGGAGGGCTGGGAGTTCCAAACTCGATCAAACCAAAGACCATCTTTTACGGAAGGGGAGGCTGGTGCACGTTAAATCTATAATGGCCTCACGTTGGCGCGATATGGAAGTTTGGAGAGTGGTGTTCGTCTGACCGTGGTTCAAAATTACAAGTTATCCTAAGATCTTGCCCATCAGGATTGATCCCGAAACGTCGCCAATGGCCCGTTGGTTTGCTTACAGTGTGACGTTAACTACCTATCTACTATATGCTTTTGAATATAAAGATATATTCTATATTGTATAAAAATGTAATATACTATAGATGACAGTTTTTCCTCCTCTTGCGGATAGTAAATCCAAGTCAATCCGAGAGGAAATGCACTTTCTGAAGACGAGTATTTCCTTTTTTTCCACGAGTTTTAGTCTTCTATGTCTCATAACTCGAAATTGAATCCAATTTCTTCAAATCTGAGGACAGCGAAACCCGGAAAATTCAAAACTGAGACATAAGAGGGAGAGACGCCATTGAAAAGTAAGAGCAGCAACAACCTTTCGCACCAACAAAACCCCCGGAATTGATAAATATCAATAACCCGAAGAGAAAGTAAGCAAGGATCCACCGGTGATTCCGAAGTAAATGGGAATGGTGCTCGCCACTCCATGCAGTAAATCGTGGAATTATTTTCGTCTCCCTCTAGGGAGACTATGGAAGCCCATCCAAAAACGATCAGAGAGAGAAGGTGTATGACGTATGAGGCCATTTTTTAGTTCGCCACTGTCGATTCCCCGGGATGAAGATCTGCAGCCCTCTGTTCTGGATGAGATCAGGAAAAATGCCTCTCTCAGCGATATTTCCCCCGGTCTTCCGAGTAATGCTTTATAAAAGGGCTCTCAAAGTAATATGTGCAGGAAATATATTTAGTGCTTTTGTCCGCCTCTTGTCCTATTTAAAGAATATTTCTATCGATGTTTCATCAGTTTTGTGTAAATTAACAACACAATTATGCATTCACCTTGTCGGTAAGTAGGTTAATTATTTAACGTCGTACTAGAGCAACATAAAGGGCTATTCACCTCTTCACCTCATCGGAAAGCAGTTGCGTATATGTCCGCGCAGGGTTTAAAAGTAGGTAATTCAATAGCAATTAAACATATTTTTGAATTTATTTTTATTCCAAACGATGTTTCTTTATGTCTTTTCATTAATGATTTATAAAGGGTTCTCAAAATGATATGCGCAGAAAAGATGTTTAGTGCTCTTGCTGTCTCCTGTCCTATTTACGGAATATTGAAACGACATTAAGTTCGTGTTAATCATCGTTCACCTAATCTTATTTCCTATCCCAGTGTAAAAAAATTATATTAAGTCATTGAGTCTGCAAAAAATGTTTTTGGGCAATGGCAGATGAATCCTTAAAAATGTCTTCATGTATGTCCCCAATTCAATTCAGGATGTGCGAGGGAGAGGCTGGTAATAAGCCGCACGTTATACAGTTGGGAAAGGATTTCCGGCCATCAATGAATATCATGCTCATGTAATAATAATAATATCAAATAACGCAACACATTCAGCAACCGTCCGAATACAGTTGTAGATATGCATGCTTAAAAGCAAGACGTGATTAAATTTAAACCAGATAATTTAACTAAACAGATTAATTTGCTGTTCGTGAATCAAACTGGGAGTCCATCCCCATTTACAGGAGACTGCTCAACCTTGAGCTCCTTACATAGCGATGTTCACGGCAAGAAAAAAAGATATCTTCACGATATGTCTATGGGGCTGAATATGCAAGAGACTGGATAAGTATTAATAATTAGTACTGAGACACACAGCAGTATTGAAATAATGTGTAAAGGGAGCGAAACGAAAAAGGAAACGAAAAGAAAAATTAATAGAATATTACGTAAATTATGCTGAAATACAAGGACACATTTTAAACATGACGTCCCGCACTAGGTTTAAAAACCGGTAATCCAATAAAGATAAAACCAGATTCAGAATTAGTTGAGGATTAGTTACCGAATTATAATTACCTGTTTTTAATCACGATTTCTTTTCAAAAATGCTGCCTTATTTGCTTTATATTTTAAGATCTTACTTCAGGGATCAATTTAGATGATTGCAGTGGTAGCCAATGACGCCATTGGGGGACATAATCCAGAAATTTAATTTGATCAGCAAATTTTACCGTGCGGTCTTAGGTTAAGTAAACATCAGCCACAAGAGCAAAAAACTTTAATTTATCTAATTATTTTTAATGATTATTATATCTTGTTGCATGAGTTCGCAACATCACGTGTTCCATATAAAAGTGAAACATAAAAAAATTGAAAACGAAACAAGAACAATGCATTGTTAGTCACATAGTCGGTTTATAATTTCCCTAAAATAGTTTCCTCCAGTACAGGAAAACAAGAAGTGCTCTATAGTCTCTTCATTAGATTTTTCATTTGTAATGATTTACGTGAAAAAAGTATTATTTGAGAAATTATTTTACTTTATACCCTTGCAGTATGCGAAAATGTCTCTAAATATCTCCAATTTTATGCATCTTTCGACCACCTGTGTGGGACAAGCGTATTGAAGAACCTGAAAAGTTTGTGTAGCTGCTTAATTTATACAAGACTCGAGATCTTCACTTGAAATGTTTGTCAAAATAAGGAGTAGAATACTAAATCAGTCTTCCCAATTAATTAGTTCGGTAAAATCAGTCGCATGGGTGTTTATTTTTGGAACTAAATTTTTTTTTTTCATTTTTTCTCTATCACTCATATTTTTCGTTTGTCTCAGTTCTAGAATATGGTGGAACTCATCAATAATTATTGAAAGGAGTATGATGAAGGAAGTATGCGTTTCGTTGAATGATTGGGTGAACACTTATCTTTACTTCGTCATTTAAGTAAAGATAAGTGTGTATCTTTTTAAAAACATTCAAAGCTTCATCTTTGCAGGAAGAGGGTCACATTATCACAACCCAAATAGGTGCATAAACTCATAAAATAAATTATGAAATAATTTTTTAATTGAATTCTTAGATTGAATTTTTAAATGGAATAAATTGAATGAATTGTGAATTCTTGCACTATATGCTCTGTCTCAGGATATGATTTGGTTGTAAGCCATCGAGAATAACATAATGCTCCAGGTTAGCTTAATTTGAAGAACATTTTCCAGGCGATACAGCTCTTCAAATATTTTATATTGTTGATTTCAAGTTAAAAATTCAACCTTTATCGGAGGTTAATCACCCTTGGATAAATCGCAAGCAATTGTCATAGATTTTACCTTAAGTTTTTTGCCTTTCAATCATGATTTCATATTTGCTTCCAAACATTCTTTAAAACTTGCATGTTTCATCTAAGTGTTAAATACAAAGGATTCGGAAGCAATTCTTTAGCACACATTTGGTTTCTAAACAAACCATTGGGGAAAAATGATGTAATTCCGTATTTGAAGCCATTATTTATAGATGTATGTCAAAATATTTTACTTTCAGGTTTTCAAGACCTAAGGTGTGTTAGATGAAAAAAATGCAGTATGATTTCATTAGTACCTTCAACAGAATTTGCAGGTGGAGAAATGTTCTCTAAGATTCTGATCCTCTATAACAGAAATGTGATTTTCACTAATTATTCTCCGATAAAGTCTTTTTCTTTTCGAAAAAAAACGTTTTGCATTTCCCCACCAAAGCGTAAACTTGTTATATTAATTTCTTAATTCCTGTATCTCTAAAGTTGATTTTCAGATAATCACGACTACTCGTATCTAGTTCTACGTAATTTATTTTTTATCGGTAATGTTCATACCATCATCATCTGTTACTGCTGCTACTTCTTTTTAAGACAAAACAGACGTTAAAGCTGCTACAGACCTTTCTGAAACACAATATTGATCGCACACCCTTCTAAGTGTTTTAAGATTTAACTTATTTCCACTAGTTACAACTTCATTTATAAATTACCTTATTAGTTGTTGCAATATTATTTATGGTTAAAGCGATTTCGAAAAAAAAAATTTCGGCTCAATCTTATCATGTATATTTGATTATTTTTTCTGTTTTGTTTAGTTACTTTAGAGAGCTTGGTAAAAAATCTGTTTAAAAGAAGAAACACAATCTAAACTCAACAATGTTTGATCCATGAGAATCAACTATTCATATACGTGAAGAATTTTTGTGACACTGTTTAAATGTATTTTATACATATTTATCACCATACTCTTGACAAAATAGTTTAACGTATTTCGAAGACAGCCGGCATACTTTACTAATATTTCAATCAAATATACTAAATTGTATAAATGGTTGCAAAATTGTCACTTGACGCAAATGTATATTTTGTCTACATCAAATTATAAAACAAATTATTTCTTCCTCGTGAAGAAAGATTTTTTTTTGTTTAGCCATTCTTTTCAAGCTATTCGATTATGTTGTAGATAGCTCTGTGGTAAATTTAAAATTATTCTAATTAGAAGTCTAATTTTATTGCTCTACTTTTGCCAAACAATCTATTCAATTTGTTAGAATATCTTTTAGACATAGTACAATGCATCGTCTATTATTTGAAAGTCGTAATGATATATTCAGTGATAATGTAACAAACATAAAATTGTCTTGCAAGTTCAACAACCTAAAATTACGATAGTTGGAAGCTCTTTAAAGGACTGTGGCATCCGTGTATAAAATTATACAGCTCCTTTTCACTCCCATTGTTTAATACACCATAGATTCCATATTTGCATTTCATCTTACTTTCCTTCCCAGGAGTGTGGTTTAAGTTAATTCACATCTGAAGATAATGGACTTATTTATTTCATTCTCAAATATTCAAATTGACTACTTTTGAATCATCTGTTTTGGGTTCTTTGTAATATAAATGGAAATGCAGCATATTGATATTTAAATATAGAGAAGCAAGATCTCTCTTTGGATAGGTATTCTAATCACATTTCTAAAAGTAGTTTTACAAATTTTTATCTTTCAATATTAAATCTTCGGTTTGCCGAGGTAGCAGATTAAGCCATTAGAAAAAAAACGAAGTGATATCTTGTACTTTTGGACATGTTGCTTATTTAAGACGTGCGTGATCCCTTCGATTTAATTGCAGAATGAAATTTTAATTGCATTTCTAATTAATAAAATAGCTTAATTAATATACACGTACCTTTATTTTACCTCCGAATTTGTATGATTTAGTAATTTGGATGCTTTCAAAAATCAATCAAAAACTCGTTTTCAGCATTTGACTCAAATTGCTTTACTTATAGGAAACTCCGTGTATTTTGAATCACTTAATTTTTACATTAATTAAATCTCATTGTATTGTGAGCCCTATTACCATTAGTAAATTCTATTAGTCTGTGGAAACTTTATTAGGAAAATATTAACTGAAAAAGTACGTGGTGTGCACGTAATCTAAACACCAATTGTATTTGATCAAAAGATTTAGACTTCAACATTAAGGAGTTTTTAAGCCGTAATATACGAAAATTATATGTTGTTTACGTTATCTATTAAATAGTTGATATCGTTCGTTCCTTTAATTGATAAGGACCAATAAATTTAAACTTGAATTTCTTTTTAGATAAGAGATAAACCATATCTTGGTTTCAGCTTGCGTTCAGATGATTTTAAATTCTGACGGGTATTTTTTTCACTTTGAGTCTGCAGAATGACATAAGTTTGATTATAATTTGTTGAGATTTGTAGTGTTGAAAGAGATATTCTACGTGATTTTTCGGTACAAATTCATTGAAAATTTAATTCGAAAATATCAACTACAAAATGTATATGGGCGTATAATTTGGATCATCAGTTGGTCATGTAATTTTGACTTCAATATAAGGCTTACTACTCAGAAAACGTGATTAATCCTCCTTGTAGTTGTCTTGACAAGGTATCTCGTCATTAGCAAATCTGGCAAAATTGGTTAGATCTTAATGGACAAGATATCTGGTCGAAACCACTTAGAGGGTTAAAATGCAGGATGTTAGAATATTACTGTCAATATATGTCGAGTCGAAATAATAATTGGTATGTAATAATTATGTACTTGTTAATTTGATACCTTAACTATGCATGGGTGATTGCCTTCCGTAGTATAAATATGTATTAAAATAGTTTTATGCAGTTTTTGGCCTCATCCACACAAGTTGCTACAAGGTTTTATGGATAACTGATCACAAGTACAAGAACATGTACTAGTGTTTAAGTTGGTGCAGTCTTCATTCGACCATCGTTTGTACTTTTCTCACTGAATACGGACTTCCAGAATTTCTTCTTATATTAAACAGCAAGTCTGTATTATTCATTGCTTATGACATATCAGGCGGGTTTCATCACCGGAAAATGTCTGCCTTTAGGTTTTTTCCATTGAATTTAAAGTTTCTACATTTTCTGGTGAGGTGAGAAGTTCATCATGAAGAGAATCCACTGTGAGTAGAATCACGATTACACAGATACGACACTTTCTTAATTTTTCCTCAAACCATTTGCTCTGAATGATAAAATAGGTATGATTATATTATCTTGGACAAATTTTAGGGGGGGGGGTTTCGGTTAAGATGGATTTCCAGTGTAAAGAAACAAAACAAAAGAGGAATGGACATTTTCTTGTTAACCAAAATGGCTCTCGAATGATAACTTAATATGTAGCTTTGGCAGTAGTTTTTAGTAAGTAGACACCGTTTTGGTTTGTAATTTTCAAAGTTTAGTGCGATAAGCGTTGGCTAATTAACAATCATATATCAACTCGGAATGCATTCTTTGGAAGTTCTGTTGGTGACGTGCTGAAATCGTGTTCGAGAAATAAGCCAAGTAACGTCAGGTTCGGAAAACGCACAGGAAGCACGTTTGACCATAAAAACGCTAGTCACCAAGACTCAGCTTTTCAGGAAAAGTCTCTTATAGTCCGGATACTAGCATTGTCGATTATCACTAGGCCTCGGATTTTTAAGTGCTGCAAATCTTAAATTTATTTTTCAAAGATATTTTAAATTTTTAAAACTGATTTTCGTCATTACAGGTTTTAACAAAAATATTGCTTTAGTTAATAAGACAAGTTCACAGACTTTTTTACAGTGATACTTTGGAGGCTTGGAATGCCACTGGAAAAGTTTACGTTAAAATAAGGTGGTGTTTTCAATTGAAAAAATACCTATTTATAAATTGGAAATTCTCTGTTGCATCTAATTAGCCTTCTTAAAGTAATATATGGTCATAGAGCGACAAAAAACTTCCCCTCTTATACAAATTCATTTGAGAAATTTCATTACCGCTCCCTCTAGCTAGGATTATTCTCCACTTTTTCACGAAAAGAGCAATTCATTTGCCCCAATATTTTGAGGTCCTGAATTCTTGCCTGACGGGATTAGCAAAAATTGAGCTGAAACACAACTATGCTCACAAAACCAGACATCTCTCCTATCAGATCTACCATCGATCGTCAACGATTAAGGACAATGATAAATATAAAATTCACATTTATACTATGTTCCCATAAATTCAGATGAAGTAGTCACGTGATGGCCCAGTCAATCACATTTTCAGGAATATTTCAAAGTACAGAAAAGGGTTGGCGTCAATTCCAGGAACCCGTCTAATGTTTCAGGTGGGGAGCAAATGGGCCAAAGGAAAATGGCTGAATTGGAGTTCCAGAAATTTGCAAGATGTAAATAGGGACTTTGAAGTCGGGCTGATGAGGGGTATCTTGAGGTAAGATCAGGTACAAGTAGGCGTGGTTAACCAGAGGAACCGACAACAGTTTGAACGTAAAAAACCTCGGAGAGGAAGGTAAACAAAAGATGAGATCGCGGAGTTTAAATGAAATTAAGGGAGTTTTGGGTAAAACGGTGGAATTCAAAAGTCAGACAATTAAGGAGCAGGAGAGATAATTTTGAAAAATGATTTTAGATTGGGGTCTGGAGGGCTAGCCTCCTAATATGTTCCTGTTTTGATACTGGGTAGCAATAAAAAATTAAAATACAAACCAAATATAAAATTTCTTCATTTCATTGGAGCTAGACACATTATGACGTCATCAATCGTAATAGTGAAACGCATAATACTGGCACCTACTTTCCTGTTTCCGTCAGCTGTTGATAAGCAAATGAATAAATTAAAAAAATAATTATTATTTTTTGCTATCCCGAAATGGATTTTTTAAGGACTTTTATTTAATATGTATGTATTCGGTTCTAAAACAAAAGTCTCGTGTTTTGCAGATTTTTGTGCAGTACATTAACAAAACCGCACATTCTGTCGTCTGGAATGACGCGTTGCACATCACTTCCATATTTAATAAAATCGTATTCAAAATGCATTTGAAATCGAAGTATGTAAAAAAGGGTTTTTTATGGGTTTCAAAAGTCATTTCAGGTATTTTAAGTGCTAAAGCCGTTTTAGGTTTTTACAGGTCGTAAACCCCAAATTAGATATTTTTAGGTGCTATAAAATTTACCATTTTTCATTCAAGACACCCCAAATCGTTAAAATATGTTAACAGATTTCAAATTGAGTGCATGGAATTCAATAGGTAAAAACCTAAGAATCCGGGACCTAGTTATCACCCACTCTGTGAGTAGGCGCCATCTTTTACTATTTCTAAAATAACTACTGGTTCAAATAATACGAACTTCCCTACAGGCCTTGTTAGAATAGACAGAATGAGCTAATTAAAAATGCTCATCCCAAGAGACAAAGCTCAAAATTATATGATTGATTGGATTTTTATGGCACAAGGGTAAAATTATATGGGGCATATACAAAGCATGCTCCATGGATAAACCAGAAATCATGGAAACCAGTTTTGGGGACATTTTTGAGATATTTATGAACAATTATTGGAGCACAAATATTTATTTCGTCTAAACAGATGAAGCTCATTGCTTATGGTTTTAAAAGATGGAAAGGTGAATATATTTTCTTTGATGAAAACAGAAAAGATTGTGTATTCGAAGGAATTTTTTTTAATAGCAAATGATATGTGTTGAGTATACATTAAGTTTAAATACTAAACTAATTGGGAACAAAGTATTTTTACTCTTATTTAATTCTATAATACCAGAAATCGTTAGTTTGAACAGAATTACTTTTATACAATTCTTTCTCTGTCTGATCAGAGGTTATTTTCAGACTTTAATCATTATCTTGTTAAGAAAATTTAAAATGAAATATTTTTCTCGCAACTGTGACATCGTACAGAAATAAAGAACATCATCGTTAAAGAATTATGTGTTTTACTATAGTTTAGTCTCAAGTTATGCAGTGTTTCTTTCTTACCATTGTTATCTATGGAAATAACGATGAAAGCATTGAGTTTGGAATTCAATCCCGGTTTGCTACTTTTGAATAGTTGGGCATGTATATGTATAACGAGTTTCTCTAATGCTGAGCAAAACAGATGAGAAATATTTTCTGTCAAATTAATGCAATTGGCAGTAGTGTTTCTGCGGCTATACATGTTTCCTGTACGTATTTATTTCTGTGTCGTCAATTAGCTTGTTTTTCAAATACGATTTTAGCACTACTTCAATACAAAATCGATTCAAAATGAATTCCGAATTGATATAACATAGTTTATTGTCAATAACAATTAGGTTAAACGCCTAACGCTGCCAAAACGGTGATAAAGTACATTTTAAGATAACCCGATATGTATCACGCGAGAGCATTTCGACAAAAGTAAAATTTTCGTATTCCTTCTGATTTTTGTGTTTGCTTACACTGGAAATTCCTTTCATACAAAAATTAAACAGTTAATTGATTTTTAAAATAATTTATACGTTTTCGTGTAGTGAATTATGATCGGTACGGTAAAATAATAAATTTTAAAGATAACCAAAGATAACTCAGTACAATAAAAATATTGTCATTTATTCAATTTAATACATTCCTCGTATATTATCTGGATCTATATTAAAATGTACTTGAATACTAAAAGTACCATTGTTTTGACTTTAATCGATTATTTTATCTTATAACAATAAAATACCATATAAAAATATCATTGAATCTTACATGATACTGTGATCTGAATTTACTTTATCCAAATGTCAAACCAATAGCACTTACCTGGTAAATATTAAATCTGAAGTCTAAGAATTACCTTTTCCCCGTTGTGTGCCATCTCCGAGCAGAAATTGAATTAAAATAACTGGCCCCGAAGGTGTCGGTGGAGCCGTAAAAAATGGTCGTCGTTAAAAATTTGGACAGATTCGTTTTATTGATGTCCGTTTTAAAGTTTCGTTTTAATGTATCGGAGCGGAGAGAATTTTCCGGTCTAATGTGTTTCCAATAACGTCTGAGTTTATTTACCGCAACAGTCGATAGATGTCACCACCCTCGAAATATTCAACGGTACTTCTTGTTTTTATGACTTCTAATGAAACGTGAAAATTACTGCTAGGCACTGCGATTCCACGGGCTTAGTTTCTTATCCGAGCGGTAAAAAAGATAATAAAAGGTAGGAAACAGACATCATTGTTTTAATAGTTTTTTCCCTCACGAATCGGCAGTTATAAGAGTGTGATGTTGCAGACAATCTACTTTCGTGTTCATAGAGATGGAATGAACACAAAAATCAAGAAATAAATTATTGACCAACAATTTTTGTTTTATTTTTAAATAGAAAGAAAAATAAAGCTGTCAATAAATTCTTCAAGAAGAGAAAAATACTTGTGTTACATTTTTTCGATACTTTTCATCATTTTTCGATGGATTTTTCTAGATATACACAACCATTTCTTAAATTTTAGCCCCTTGTGCATTAAATTGAATGAAGTGGCATTGTTTTTCACAAGCCTTGAAAGTAAACATAACTTCAAAGACAGAACACAGACTTTGTTTGACAATTACATTGCTTATACTGATTAACACGTAATACTTATTGTGATAGGAAACTGAAATTAGAATTGTCAAAGACTACTACTGAAATTTAAGAATGTGGTGACATCCTTGAAAAAATTACAAAATATTATTCAACCCTTTGGAGTACCAATTGTTGAATATTTTTTATTGAGCAAAAGCAAACTCTCCGTGCACCACAGAAGTACAACAAGGGTTTACAGAAGTAAGTTGATTTATCAAAGAAACAGTGGAAAATAAAATTTAGCTAAAATTACAAGATTTGCACAAATAAGAAGAAAAGCAGATTAGATTTAACAAAAACATTTAGTTTCACTGGCCATGTTTAAAATAAATGACTGATTATAATCATATAAGTTTATAGAAAATTAAAGGAGTTTTGTAATTAAATTCAATCAATGTATTTACAAACTCCACTTTAATGGACGTATTCACAGTTAAAAATATAAATTCTAAAGAAATTTATTATAAAAAGAATCTATTTAAATCAACATCAATTCGCGTTTGTTTCCGATAGGGCTACCAGGTTTCTACTAATTCTAAGCTGTGTCAAGAGTCTCCAAAAAGTGCATTATCGGTTAAGAGAAACCTAGGAAAGATTCTATTGGTCAAGAAATGAAAAACTGGTTTGAATGTGTACTGCAAAACTGCTTGTTGCATGGTGGAACACGAAGCTATAGAGATTAATTAAAAATATTTAATAAAATCTACATCTTCGCAAACTATGAGATTCAAGGATTTACTCGAAACAATGTCCTTTAAGCGACACATTATCATTGTTTTTATAACTCCAGAAAGCTGAACATACCTCGGATTAACGTTGAAATGTACATATGATGTCATATGATTATCATAAAACTCAATAATATCTAAGGGCTAAAAACTCTTTTGTGCTAAACATCCCTTGAGAAAATATTTCTTTTTCAGAACCATGCGAGTTGATGTATTGCTCGTTCGGCGCGGAATGCCTAGTGGATGAGAGAACTCAGCAAGGCTACTGCCGTTGTCAAGAAACGTGCACTGATATATTTGCTCCCGTATGCGGCAGCGATGGTGTCACCTATTCCAGTGAATGTCAACTACGCATGGCTTCGTGTTCGCAGCAAACGAAGATATACGTTCAACACCATGGACAATGTGGTGAGTATATTCAAATTAAGGACCTATTTCCATGTATTTTTGCCTGATTACCAAGGTTGGTGCACTAGATCAACCTTTATTGAAATACACTACCTGACATTGAAAATGCAACACCCAGAAGGAGTGCTCAGAACTGGATGAAATTTACAGGGTAGACGCAGCTCACCGAGATATATAGATGATGCAAACTGCGCAGCTGTCCCGCGCACGGCGAGTGAAAAACCGGGGAATGAACCTGCAAAAGTGGTCAGTTTCACGCCGCTCTGTTTACCAGGTAAATCAAGTTGCAATTTGTTTTTGTGTCTCAGAGGAAACGTCTAGTAGCGGAGAATGCCAGGACGCCGCCAATCAAGACAGTTCCAGCAAACAGACGACTTCACGAGGGATATGGTGATTGGCCTCAGAAGGGCAGGTTGGTCCATACGTCAAATCTCAGCAGATACCCACCTACATGCGTCCACAGTGCACCGGTTGTGGCACAGATGGTTGGACCAAGGGAATGTTTCATGTTTGAGGATTTCCGGTGCAGCCAGAGTGACGTCAACACGCGTGGACCAACGCATCTGCCAGTAAACATCGGCGGCCCCGCAAGCCACGTCTGTCGCCCTTTTGCAGCATGTGAAGGACACCCTTGATGCTCCCATATCGTCCAGGACCATTAGCCACCGATTGATCGCTGGCGGCCTGCACTCATGGCGCCCGTTGGGACGACTACCATTGACCCAATAGCACAGACGTCTCCGTTTGCAATGGTGCCGGGATAGAGCCACGTGGACGACGGAATGGCACAGTGTGGTGTTCTCAGACGAGTCGCGCTTCTGTTTTAGCAATGACAGTCGCCGTGTACGAGTCTGGCGCCGACGTGGTGACAGGGCCAATCCGGCCGCATCTGTGGAACGCCATACCGCGAGACAACGCGGTATAATGGTTTGGGGCGCCATCGCCTACGATAGCAGGTCACCTCTGGTGCGTATTCAGGGCACTATGACGGCCCAACGATACGTGGATGACGTGCTGCAGCCGGTGACACTACCTTTCCTTCAGGGGGTGCCCAATGCCATTTTCCAGCAGGATAACGCCCGGCCGCAAACGGCACGCATCAACCAACATGCCCTGCAAGGTTCCCAGGTGCTTCCCTGGCCAGCGGTCTCCCCTGATCTCTCACCTAACGAACATTTATGGGACGTCATTGGACGTCGCTTGCATGCGTTGCCACTGGCACGTTTAGAAGACGAACTCTGGCAAATGGTTGACAGGGAATGGGCAGCCATCCCTCAGGACACCATCCTCACGCTCATTGTGTCTCTACCTAGACGTGTTGCTGCCTATATCGCCGCTCGCGGTGGTCCTACAACCTACTGATCAGACGTTCTTGCTGCTCAGTGGCAAGGTGTATAATGTTGCAATAGATCACTTATTGCTCGTTGCTGTCTCACTCTGTTTGCCAAATTTCATCACTTTCTGCCAACTCCTTCTTGGTGTTGTATTTTCAATGTCAGGTAGTGTATTTTCGGTCCACAGCTCTATTTGTCTAAATATAAATCTACGCGTTTTCTTTGTATCAGAAATTGCATTTCTTAAATTACGACTCCATGTGCATCATATTTTCCCAAACCTTTTAAGCTCTTTTCAAGGACAATATTTTCCGCCACCTCTAGAAAACTATCGCAATTTATAATAAATTACAAGTGTTTATGTGTCTATAATTTTTTAATTTTGCCAAAAGATTTGTGTAGCTGTATCTGGAATTTTATAATTTCAGAAAGGTAGTTTGCAAATAAAACAGCTTGGAAATGAAATTATAGAGCTATTTATGAAAATGAAATAACACACTAGACGGTTAATAAACACACTAGACGGTTCACTGTTATTAATTCAAATTAGTAAAAGTACTTATCATTAATGAGAAGGATGAGCCTGTGTGCTGTTGTGCTGCGAATTGGTATTTCTGTCCGAAGCATCCTTAAATTTCGTCACCAATTTGCAGTCGGTTCCTCTTTTTTGGTTGAAAGAATCAATGACAATGCAATTCCGTAAGTGTGTGTCAGTATGGTCAAGTGGGTCAGTTTTTGCTGAACAATTTTTAGGCGACAAGTTTTAGCATCTTATTATCCACTCTTGCTCCTGAACATTCCTTATTTCCCATAGCTTCTGCATTGCCCCCAAGACTCCTTCAGCGCTCATAGTGGTAGTAGTGAATATTTTGGAAAATTATGGTCTACATAAACAATTTCAGAAGCTGATAAATATAAGACAACAGTTTTATGACAATATGCATTCCAGGACCACTGCATCAAGAAATATTAAGACATCAGATACGTGGCTATTCCCCAAGAATGGTAAATCTTAACTTGCATCTTATCTTTCTGAAATCCCACACTCCCCTGTCAACTCAAGTTTTCTTTAATTTTTGAAGTGTTGCTCCCTGAAGTGCTTATCCACCTCGGCGTACACCGACCGTGATCTCAACCAACATTACTTTCATAACTACGGTTGATGTTATAAAATATTGTCAGCAGCAAAATATTGGATTTTATATTACGGAACACAGAGGTTGAGTCAGAGGGTGCTTAAACATACTCACCACACCCGAAGGATGGCAGTCCGCGACATACCGTACACACATTACGCACACACACACACACACACATATATATATATATATATATATATATATATATATACAGGGTGAGTCTAAATTGTTTTTACAAAATAAGAGGGGTGATAGTACCCATCCAGACGAGCAATAATTATCATGGAACATAGGGTCGCATTCCACTCTGAGAGGCAGAAAAGAGTACAATTAGAATTTCAACATGAACTTACAACAGTGTTGGGAAAGCGAATGAACGATACCAAAAGTTGCACAATCTGATTAATTGATCAGAGAAAAACTCATAGCAAGTGCTCAAAGTGGCGGCCACGCGTGTCGTTGCACAGTTCACACAGGCGAAGGAATGACTGGCGCACCCTCTCGAAGATTCCTGCTGTTGTGTTAATTTTGTCTGCGGCAACACCGATTCTCGCTACGAGATCTTCAGCCGAGTCCACAGGCGTCTGGTACACTAAAGATTTCATGTGCCCCCAGAAGAAAAAGTCCAGTGGGTTGAGGTCCGGTAAGTGGGGAGGCCAAGCCACAGATCCGACCAGGCCATCATGTTAGGAGATAGGCAAGTAGGTAGTTACAAAACGACGTCAGAGGCGATGACTTGTTCATGCTCGACGCGTTTCGACTTTACTCTTTTCTGCCTCTCTGAGTGGAATGCGACCCTATGTTCCATGGTAATTATTGCTCGTCTGGATGGGTACTATCACCCCTCTCATTTTGTAAAAACAATTTATATATATATATATATATATATATATATATATATATATATATATATATATATATATATATATATATATATATATATATATATATATATATATATATATATATATGTATATATATATAGGAATCGACGACTTAGCCGATTGGCTATCTAACATCAAACTAGTATTTGGGATCATGGTGGATAATCGTTTAACCAATCAGTAATTTGGTATGCATGCTTTTCATCACAACCACGTGACAGATCTTCGAACCGAGCGATTGGAAGAAATAACATAAAGCTGCGAGCATATGCTCCGTCTATTTCAATAGAAGGTCGATGAATCAGTCGGATGTTTCATGAGCAATCGACGAAATTCTTTTTCTCTATATTTAGAGGATTTGGAAGATTTAGTGGCGAAAATTCTGTTGTATTAAAGTTAAAGCCATAGCTTTATCATTTCATCATCGTTTGAAAGATTGTAAGTTTAAAAATCACTCTCTTGCAATTTCAAAACACGTATTTGACACTTGAATATATCTTTCAGAGTCTTTATTTCAGTTATGTGTAACTGTTGAATAGTTAGGTGCTTTTAGAAGTAAAATGTGTCATATTGATCATATTACCATTTTCGTTATTAAATGGATGAGGGCTTAGTATTCCTCTGACATTCATGACAGATGATGTTTTCATTGTGAGGATTGTCACATTGATGTTTGCTTCATTTTCCGTATGAGGACTTATGGTAATTGTTATTTGATTGTTCGGAAAAAATTATTTTGGCTAGATATTTTGTTAGACTTTTGTAAACAAGTTTTTAACTTACTAAATAATTAAATTTCCTACTTTGTCAAGTCATTTTCATGATGTCACTGGTCACCTAAGGCTTCGTGGTCCGAAGAAACTTAAAGCAAGCTCGTATAAATTCTTGGAAAATCGGTATGCAGAATTTAATAGACTCGTAATAAAATAATAGGGCATTTATGTAGTACTAAACACAAAACTCGAAGAAAAAAATATGGACAGTCTGACTATAATTCGCTGTGACCAAATGATAAGACAATACAGTGCTCTCTTTTTCTCTTGTCTCATAAATGAGATTTAGTGGGGTTTGATATGAATCTGTAATAAAATTCATGTGCTTTTTTATTATCAAGGTGTCCTGGGAGGAAAGATGGGGATGAGAATGGAAAATGACTAGTTGATTATGTAAAATAATCTGCAGAAATTGGATTTGGCTCAAATGAAGACAGGAAAATTGCGTTCCAGTTTGCAGAAATCTTTGGTTTTAAACAACCATTCCACCCAGACTTATTATTGAAGAAAATTGCAATTACAATAATTAAGATGAACCAAGAACCCACAAAAATTCTTAGGCAAAGAACTATAATATATACTCTAAATGCTGGGTAAATTATAGTAATTCCAAAAAACTACGATTGCATTGAATGTGTAAATTGTAAAGTATAACTGAATGAAATTTGCACCCTATATGAATATAATTGCATTACTTGTGGGGAAATATAAGAAAAGTTAGTAAAAAGGACTGTCTAATATAGATTCATCATTTTATTCCAATTTATATTTGTCTGATTCACATCACGTGCGTTCTGTTATATAGAGGTGATTCCATATGAACTCTGGTGCATTGAATTGCTAGTAGATAACAATATAAAGTAACCTTAATCAAAATTCAATAAACATAAAATCCTGACAGTGCTACCATCGCTTGACCTCAAATAAAAGTCACTAAATAAATTAGACGATTGTATTTTTTTAAATTTAGTTGAAAACAAGAGATTCGGAGTGGACGGTGTGATGTCTCTACAGTTTTTGTAAATAGTGAACTGTATAATAGTAACTGCATTGAAATAAATAATTTACGGCAAGATTGCGTTCCTCTTTGCGTTAACCACAATAATATCTACTGTACCGCTCGACCTCGACTAAATCTGTTACACTATTATTTATTCATAGTATGTTTTCAAAAGAGTCCTTACTTTCAATATTGCCTCCAATTTTAATATAGATATAGCGCAATGGAGTGTCTTTGTCGAAAGTCTTTATTGAACTGTTATTCTAAATTTTAACAAACATCACTTAGATATTTCAATAATAAAGATATGTACTTTTGAATTGAAAAAGATTGTTTCGGATGTTTTGTTTCCTGAATTCACAGAACCTGACAAGGTTTTGTAGTAAAACGACGTTACGCGCACAGTATTTGAAAAATCTTACTGCATCCCTCATATCTTCAAAGTATTTGAACAATCTTACTGGCATCCCTCATTTCTGTCAAGTATTAGAAATATTAATAAAGAAGTGTTTTAAAAAGGTATCGAACCAACTTATACCTCAAAAGAAATACTCATCCGTCGAATTTCACTGAATACCTTGATATGCTGCCCAATGCAATGAGACGAGGTTTCATTCAAGACTGCTAATTTTTGTTTTCCGGAACACAATTACCCTTGGTAAAAAATTTCACAAACAAAAATTCAAGTACAAGCATCCCATTTACGAACTAGGTGTTCTTAAAACGATTTTCCGAGAACATTGCACTCGAAAGTAAACACTTGGAACTGCTCATTAAACAGAACATGATCAACATTTCAGAACTTTAATTTTGATGGATGGATGCTATCACCGTAGCTGCAGTAGAAGAGGGGGAGAATGAATTCATCTGGGAAGATAGGCGATGTATTCTTCCAAACTTCCGAGATTACCCTCTCAACTAATCTCCTCTACTTCCCAGCCCTCTTCTTTCTATTCTCCTTAAACTTTCTTTATTTTGTTCCCATTCTGTTCTTCCCCATTCTCGCCGGGACCATGTGAACAAGACTGCGAAAGAGTGTTAACAAGGGCAATTTTCGCCTCCACCGTGTTCCCTGTAAGAAAGCCATCTATCTTACTGTTTCTATTGACGACGCATCCATTCCAGGTCCTGATTGTGTCCTCTTGGATCAATTGGACACCTCTCTGTCTTTTTTTCTCTCAATTGCATTCTTGTGTTACTTCTTTTCTTCTTTTTCTCATATATATATGTGTGTGTGTCTTATCATAATTCATTTCTTATTCATTTATGTTCGGCTTGTTTGACTTGTTCCTATCAAGGCTTGTGTACCAAAGGTATTTTAAAAACCCTGCCATATTACAACGTGTTGCATAACACAATTTACTGCCGGTGTTTTCAGACAAGTGTCAATAATTTATTTTCATGTTTCAAGAAGGGTTTGCTCACTGCACTAGCAATCTACGAGGTATAGGCGACGCAGGTTCAATTCCTTTCTAGGTGTATTTTTCTCTTTTGTGCCAATAAAAATTAATTTTCATTGTATATGTATGTCCATTTACTTAACGTTGTTTGGTTCATGTTCGGCACAGCTTGGTCGTATATGGTCTTTGCGCCATAAAACCAAACACCAGCGAGTAAACCATATTTCAGCCAAGTCAATCAGAAAACATCAGCCAAGTCAATCAAAAAATAGATTTTTCGCGTGTTCTGTGCCATCATCTATTCCATCTTATTGGAATAGTTCATGTGCCGACTGTACAAAGTATTAAGTTTCACATTGCATTGGGAAGATTGTCAAGATATCTAATGAATATTGGACAGATGAATACTTCATTTCATTTACTATTAGTTGGTTTGATTCCCCTTTTAGAAACAGAAACAGAGAAAGAAGTTATTTATTAATATTTCTATAATATTTGGATTATATGACGGATGCTCTTTCTGGATCAAAATTACTCACCCCTATCCTTCAATACTTTTGAGACAGAACATGCATGAAAAACTACAATATATTATGCAATTAATTTATAGAAAATATAACATCAACAATAGTTTAAATATTTTCAAATTTAGTGTCTAAATAATTATTAAAAATTTAATTAAAACTGTAACATGTTAACTTTAGAATAAGCAAGAAACCTATCCAATGTACATTACTCCATAGTATTCAATATTTAAAAAAAATCATACGCACTACTGCTTAAAAATGAGCACAACAAAGGAAAAAATAACTTATATTTAGACTTAAAACGCAAAATTTTCATGTAATGTATATATTTAGTAATGATGATTCTTTATGAATATCAACATGCAAATAATTTGGCTCTTGAGCCTTTTTTACAAGAAATGTTCCTGATCCATGCTGTTTTAAGGTGGTCGGCAAGTGTCCTCATATGTCATGATTCTGTAAGGGACCGGTATAGTGCAGAGGTGTGCCGATTTCATCACAGAACAATTTTCCGAATAAATTTTGTAAACCTCGTTAGGTAAAATGGAAATTGGCCATGTCCTGTGAAGAAGAGTGTCTCTTCTCTGGTACAACTTGCTGATGTCAATGATACTCTTCGCAACACACTATGAACATTCCTGCCTGTTTCTCCTTCATTCCATTAATTCTGCCACGCACCAAGTAGCCAGCGAGTGGTTTCCCTCCTGCAATGACTTTTGGGCCATTTCACCCCTTCATCTATGCATTCTGTTGTGGTTGCATCTTTTGCTAAGCTATCGGCTTCTTCGCTTGCATCATGATCCGCATGAGCCTTAATCCAGCGTAGGCAAATTCTTTGTTGGTAAGTAATAAGCACTGTATTGTTCGCGCCAGTGGACGGCGTTTTAGGATGTTTAAGTGCCTGGAAACCAGATCGACTGTCTGACCAGATCTTGACATTTTTGTTTGCTCTTGCTTCTGTTGCTGTTATGGTTGCTAGAATCCCCTAGAATTCCGCCTGGAATACGGAGTTATTGTCCTGAATCCTCGCAGACCACTGCTGTGTCATACGCCCTTTGTATATAACAAAAACACTTGCCACAATATTTTTCATTTTGAACCGTCGGAAAAGTAGCTTATGCCAGAATGAGATATTCCCAGTGCTGGGTTCATTCTATCATTTGAAAGGGTTTTAGCTGGATGTATAGACCCACTTTTTGCCCTTTCCTCTCGTAGTCGTCTTTGTTATAATCTGCATTTCCAAGCTGTGGGCTTATTCTCATTCTCGCTTTGACGCACACCGCTTCTTTTTGAAATGTGAGGTCTACTTAAAGCTTGCTTCATAGGGAGCTGACTGGAAAATTAATCAGTTATTCATATGAAATGACTTCCGAAATTACTAGACCTGAATCCGTTAAAGCATGTATTGGAAGACGAATTTCAAGATGCAATTCTACTAATATTCTCTTCATAAACGTCTGTTTAAGCAAACTTCTGCGAGAATGGGGGTTATTTTTATAAAACTTAATCAGCAGTGTTATTTCAAGCACAAACCGTCATCGCCGAGTCTATTTCAGTTTGAACGCTTTTACAAATTTTTTAAAGGTTTTTCATTCAATTCTTAAAAACATTTAATTAAAATGGTTAGTTGTTTTGGATCTGAATGTGTAATGCCATTAAGCATGATAGAGTGTGCTTCCAACCATCACTTGTTTTCATTACTATTCTTCCATTTGTATTTTATTAATTTTCAAATAAAATATATTTAATATTAATTATTGTACGACATTCTTATTGCACTGATATAATAATCTACACAGCTCAATAAAATTATTGCTTCTGCAATTATCTCTATTACCAGTCTTTGAGTTCTTTGACGTATAAGCCGAATTAGAAAGAATTATTCGAGCCATCAATAGTACAAAACTATTTAACTTCTTTCCGCTTATCCCATTCCTTTCCTTCTACTGCACAAGAAATTCCAAAAGACTGCGTAAGCACCTGAGAGTTATCACGAGGATTACATAGCCCCGAAAACGATTTATTCTTACACAAAAAGCCGACATAAATTTCGATCAAAGCTCCCTCCCCAGTTGTAGTAGGAGCTAGATCCTTCAACCATAGTATCCATACATGGAACCTGCATTAGGGAGAGAGATTTGTCAATATATTTGACTCTGCTTGTATTGTTTAATATAGCGGCGGACATTCTTTATGTATAAAGACTCCAGAGGAACGGGGTGTGATGGGTGATGTAGGGTTTAGAGGAAAACTGCATACGTTGATTTTTTTTCCCTTCTCGCATTCGTTTTCTTTTTTCGCCTGACGTTGCAATGTTTCTGGCGTAATCCATCATCATTTGCCAAGGGACTACTTGTCCTGGTTAGGATGTCTTACTCCAGTCAATGAAGGACTTGGATCTTTAGGCTCATGACGCTAGTTTGGGAAGGGGAATGAAGTGGTAGGGAAATAGTATTTGAATAAAGGCTCACAAAACAGATAGTGCATTGAAAAAGGTTTCTTGGTTAGACATAATATTAGTACGTTTAAAGTTTTATGTGCTATTCATTGATTTGGTATGTTAGTACTGTCTATTTTACCCCAATCCAAAGGGACTCAAAATATATTCCTTAAAATAAAGCGTTTGTTGAAAGCGAATTAAAATTAATTTTATAATATTTGAACGGCGACTTGATAAAAATTAGTAAAATAATGCGAGTCGTAAAATAGGAGTATTTGAATATAAGCTCATAATAGATATTTGAATATATGCTCACAAAACAGATATTCAGATATTGCATTGAAAAGAGTTTTGTGGTTAGACATGATATTAACACTTTTAATCTATTTTTACTTAGTGTACGTTGATTTTAAATATTATTACTGTCAACGCTGAAAGAGGATTAAAATTTATTTGATATTTGGTCAGGACGATGAAAATTGTAATATCGTACGGGCTCATACAATGGAAGTAAGTTAAAATGAGCGTGGACTGTGTATTGATTTGGCTATAGTTTATATAAAAGTATTGATAACTTTTATTAACTATATATGATTCCGTTTGGGGGTTTATAACGCAAGAATTATGTTTGGCCAAACTGCGCCAAAAGACAAAGCAGACAACGTCAAGTAAATGGACATAGAAGGTTTACTGACAAATGAGAGAAATATACTTGGGGAGTAATTGAATCTGACAGGTATTCAACCTGCTCCGCCTACAAGTCACAGGCTGCTAGGGCAGCCTTTATATATGTTTTAAGATAAGTTAAGTGAGTTAGAATTTGAAGTCTGAACATGTCCTCATGGCCAGGAAGTGAATTTCTTGACCCTTTAACTGAGGATTGCCAGAACGAAAAAGAATGCTGTACATTTTTTAGACAAGGAGATCGCATTCAATGATTTTATGATACTAATTTTCAGTCTACAAACGAATTCAGGTTCATAAGTGCATATGTTATGCGCACTAATGTATTTGTATGTTTATTCATACGATATTTACATATTTGTCAATTTTTAATTACTTTGTCATCAGAACTTTCTATGCTTGCAATTTTACTTGAAAACTTAAAATTTACACAAACGTTGGACTTATTTAATTTTATAAAACACATCTCACTCTAAAATTTCCCAAATTTTCAATTAACTGTTTTCTCTGTTAAAAAGCAGTAGTTTTATAAAAAACACTACCGTTTCAAAGTTCTGCAAAATTTTATGAATACATTATTCGCTAGATTCAAATCATAAATAATGTATTTTAAATGGGCTCAAATGGATTAATCCTCCTGGTGGCTGCCTCGACGAGATATCTCATCATCAACATAACTGACCAGATCTTAATGGACAAGATACCTCATCATTACAAAAACCCTGACCTGATTTTGATCTCCGGAATCATCAAATTATATACAATGTCTTCATTCGGAATCATCATGAATCAATATCTTCATGACGAGATATCTCGTCATAAGCAAAATTGGTCAAATCTTAATGGACGATGTATCTCGTCATAAGAAAACCTGGCCAAATCTTGATAGACGAGATATCTCGTGGAAACTACCTGGATGTTTAATTGGGAGAAATGTATTACAAATAAATTTAGATGTTTCCAATTCTTACCACCTCGTAAACAAAAAAGATTTCACAAAATCAAGCTGATTGTAAATATGGGCTGTAATATTTAAATTAATTTAACCTGATACCGGAACATTTTTCCCCACGAATATGTATAATCTGCAATTGAAAGGCTTCGGGCGACGTAATGATAAGCCATCTCGGCGAAACCACTTGGAGGGTTAATGTTTCTACTATGGAAACGTGGATGTTAATTCTCATAGTCATATGAATACAGGGTTTGTCCGTAAAGTAATGAGACTGACCACCGCGCGGCGCTCCAGTCGCCAGCAGCGTGCTCCCTGGCGGCGGGATTTGTGGTGGGGGGTCTAAGCTAAGCAATGCACCGGGTGGCAGTTACGTCTGAGCTCTGACGCAATAAGGATCACGTGTGGCGCAAAAGCTGTTTTTGAGTTTTTGTCACTGCAGAAATGGAGCGTTCGCTGGAGCAGCGCTCTACGCGATTAAATTTTGCTTTCGCCTGGGCAAAACCGCTTCCGAGACGCTTGCCTTGGTTAAGGAGGCTTATAAAGACGGCGCCCTGTTAAGTGCCCAGGTTTTCCGGTGGTTCAGTGAGTTTAAGAACGGACGGGAGACCGTTGAAGACATGGAGTGATCTGGACTCCTTTCAACGAGTGGTTTGGACGAAAATGTGGCCAAAGTAAAAAAAATCTCCTGGACTCCGACCGTCGTTTGAGTGTAAGATTAATCGCCGAAGACCTCAAAATGTGCAAGACAACGGTTCACAAAATTATTTCTGAAAATTTGAACATGATCGCTGGAAGCTCCACCACGACAACGCTCCAGCCCACACCGACTTCGTTGTGACCGTCTACCTGGACCAGATAGGGGTTGCAACCTTGCCGCAGCCACCGTACAACCTCGATGTGAGCCCGGCAGACTTTTTCCTGTTCCCAAAGCTCAAGAGAAAGAAGCATGAAAGGTCACCGTTTCGAAGATGTTCCCGCCATCCAACAGGCTGCCATAGAGTCTGAAAGAGGTTAAGGCAGCTGACTTCCAGGGAGCCTTTGCAGCGTGGGAATCGTTTTGGCAGCGGTGTATCGAAGCCCAAGGAGAGTATTTAGAAGACTTTTAACAATATGTACCGATCGGATCAATAGATTCTTTTTACCAGACCCAGTCTCATTACTTTACTGACAAACCCTGTATATCGAATGAATAGCCAGGCAAGTAAAAGAAGTAACAAAATAATTATCAAAAATTAAAAAAAATAATACACTGACAAATCTACCAGCATAGCGTCTTTTCTCAAATTTAAAAGCTTAGCGTTCATTCTAATCTATCAATCTTCTTTGATTTACTGCATCCAGCACGTGTAGCACGACGGTAATCCGCGACTCTACCAATTGTGCTACCGCCGCCCTTGCATATGAACTATTTTATTCTGCTGAAGCATAGTTTGATATTCTTACCCAAAACAGTTTCAATTGAATATATGTTTCCCATTTATTTCAAAACACTCTACCTTTCACATTCCTTCTCTTGAATCCATTTTCCATAATACTCATCGGTTCCTTTATTTTAAAGTGTGAATGAAAAGTCTATTGCTTGTGAATTCAATTTTCTCTCTAAGGAAATCTTGAATTCGAGAAAGAGAGCGATTGAATTTTATCTTCAGTAGAGCTTGAACTGAGACCACGATGTATTTATTGAATCATAAAATGGAATTATAACTTTTCTTATTTAATCTGTCATTGCTTTTGCTGACTGAAAAATTTAAATTCTTAGAAATGTGTTTCTGAATGAACATTTATCAAATATTTCTCTACAATTTTGTACTAAATATTCCTACATTGAATTTTGTCTTTAGTAGAGCTTGAACAGAGAGAGCGATGCATTTATTGAATCATAAAAAGGAAAATAACTTTTCTTATTTTATCTACAGCATTGCTTCTGCTTACTAGAGACTTTAAATTCTTAGAAATGTGCTGCTGAATAAACATTTATTAAATATTTCGTTTCATAGTAGTGATTCAACGATTAAGTAATCTCAGTTTGCAAATTGGAATTCAATATTATTGTTTCCATCTATCATTAAAGTTTAAACAGTTGTCTAAGCCATTTGGTTTAAAGTAGCCCTTTAAGTATAATATAGAGATTTGTCATTTTATAGATAGAACAGGAGAGGATAGGGAATTCCGAATCGTCTTTTAGGCAAATAAAGCATAAACGCGTCGATTTAGGACGGAAATTAGCTCACAGAGAATGAAAAAAATAGGTGAGAAAACAATATTTACTCCATGGTTCTTTCACTTTTCTTGAAAATATGTATAAGACACCGATTTTCTTTGGTAAACAGATTAAATTCAAACTCGAAAAGAATTACAGTCCTACATTTGAAAGACCTGTAAAATGAAAACTTTTAAAAATGTACTTTAAGACCCATAATCAACTTGGAAGATAGGAAAAGAAAGCATTTTAAATCGGCAAAAGATTACAAGTACTGATATTTGGACTTGCGGAATCAGTGGATATATTCATTTATATCTATATTTCTTTCTAATAAAGGTAGGATATGAGTTAATATGTACTTTTAGACCGAATATTTGTTATCTTTCAGGTTTGGTCTTATGATGAGAGTACATTTGAAATGTTTGCGAAACGTTCTTAGTTTATACTTGCTTGGTAAAAATATAATCGTTATGTCTTGTACAGTGTGAAAGACCGACAAAATTCATGATAGTCTGCAAATTAGTAGCAATAAATCTGAGTGTCACTGTGAGTAAGGAGAAAATGCATCAGGATACAAAGAGTTGTCAAGAATTGGCTGTAAAATAAATTATTAAAATAATTTCCAAACAAAAAGATCTGTTCGTTTATTGGCAAGATGGAGTTCACTGATCTACAACATTAGTAAAAGCCTTTTGTACGAAGGGAACGTTCTCCCGTTGCCTTGGCTGGGGAAATTTCCAGATACGATTTCAGTTGAAAAACTGTTGAAGCTACTGAATAGAGATGGCGACAAGGGCTTGATTACTTCAAAAATTAGGCTAGCTGCGAAAGTTATTCTGTCAGGAATCATAATCAGGAAAAGTGTAAGTACGCATTAAAAGTATGTTAAAGTACATCGAAGCACTCACTGACAGCCTCAAAAGGTGGCCCAACAAAATATAAAATATCTGTATAATTTTTGACTGTCTATATATTTGACAAAAAAATACAGGATGATTTCAACTAAATCTGCATGTTTTTTTGTTCTTCAACATTCAAAGAGTAAATAGTCACTTTTAGGCTTATGAAAATTAAATAAGTAACTTTTTCCTCGTCCCAACACGAATTTCGTAAAACAAATCGCAGTGCGTCTAATAATTTGACCACAGACTATAACTAGAAAAGCGAGTGGTGGGAATACGACTAAAAGATAACATTTGAGCTGTGTGTTTCCCCTAATTTACTTTGACTCCTATAATGAGGAAAGTCTTGTTTCGCCGAAATGACTATAGACGATTCATATCTTTATAGTCATTTTTTGAAGATTTTGGAGTTTCCTCAAAATACACTTTTTATACAAACGGTTTCAAACTATTATTGCCATTACCCTTCATTCGCCAGTAATTTTAAGTTTCGTACAAAGTTTGCAAGCAGAGCCATATCAACTGAAATTTAAATAACTGGGTACAACTATCGAAGAACTTAACTAAATTCAATGGTTAGACTATAGGAGTGCTCTTAAGAAACAATAAGGACTTCTGTTACATCATCTTTTCATTCCCAAAGACTTTTCAATGATTGTTTGGTTTTATCAGTGTGAACTCGCTTCGTTTCCAAGAATATTCTGAGTTTCTCCAGGAAAAATGTAGCACAAAATATCGTAAAAAGATTTAGCCATTTAAGCAGTGTCAGAAATTGTCAATAGTTTCAAATTTCGTATACATTTTCCGAGCAGAGCCATAGCAACTGCAATTTAAATAACTGGATACAACTTTCGAAGGAAACTAAACTCAATGATTAGACTATAGGAGTCCTGATAAAAATAGCAAGGACGGGTTTATGTTACAGCTTTTCATTCCCGAAGACTTTCCAATGATTGTTTGGGTATATTAGAGTGAAGTCCGTTCGACTTCAAGAAAATCCTAAATTTCTCCAGGGAAACGGAAGCCACTCTTTCCCCATTCCACAGCACCCGGTGAGAAACTCGCAGAAAACTCTCACCCGTCGCCACGTCTCGATTCGGTTTTCCGAAAGACCGAGGAAAAAGCTTTTGTAAAACTAAAAAGTCGACCCAAACTTCGAGCTAGATGGCGAACTAAAGGACTTCGGGGTAGACAAAAATCGCGGTGAAGAAACTGGAAAGAAGTGTACGAAATCGCTGTAAAAAGAGGGGCACAAGAAAATGAAAAGAAGAAGGATTGAAAAGTGAAGGAAGAAATCGAATGGGTGAAAATTCGCACAGGATGAGCGCCGTTCCGGAATCAATCGCAGCGCAACTTGAGACGCTCCTCTACAAGCCGTGATGAGTCCAGCTACCTCCTCCGCTCTTATTCCTTTTGACACTATTCTCGCGATCCGGGACGAGAACTTTAACTCTTTCATGCTATTTTTCTTCCTCTTCTTTTTCCTGCCCTGCTACATTTTCTTCCCTTTCCCTCCCGTCCCCATCGCATCTTCCTCATGCTTCAGATTAGGCTGAATCGTGTGATTACCACTTTTCAGCGTCATTCAAAAAGATGTGTAGCGAAGGAAAATTGCTTTGCTTTTTATGCTCCCCTCTTTCGCGGGGAAATTTCTTTCTGTCTCTCTTCTTTCCCCTTCATATTGGCAGAAAAGTTTTCTTTCTTTCCCTCCTTCAATCTCGCTCGTAGTATCAGGAAAAACTACGATAAATTACGAGAGGAAGACAAGCCATTTGTGGTAATATTCATACACGCGAGTAGAGTCGAGATAATGCACGGCGATGCGTTTTCTCCCCCTTAATACAATCTCACGATAAAATAAAGATTCACTTTAGCATGAGGAATCGGGGAAAAATCATGATAAAAATTTGAAGAAGAAACACTGTTTCTATCGATAAATTCACTGTTATTATTGGAATTCCCCCACGTCCATCTACGTTTACCCCATGTGTATTATTGTTTTTTTATCACTTTTTTTTTCTTCACCAATTATTTTGAGATTCTTATGTTTTCCGTGTCATTATGATCGTAGTTTGAGCAACGCTTATGAAAATTTTTATTAAAGGGAAAGTGAAGCAATTATTGCTGGGATTTCTCTCCGAACATTTTCTATTGCTTTTTATTTCCAATCAACAAATGTGTTTTGAGTTCATTGCAATACTACTGAATTGAGCTTGACTTCGGTTATCATTTCTTCTGCAATGAGTGGAATTTATTGTTATGTTTAATTGAAAATGAATTAATTGCCATGTTGGGGCGATGTTTTTCATATTCCATATAGTGAAACGCAAGCCCCATATATTTTCATAGATGACGTCGAATTCAACAACTTGTCACCTGCGTGGCTTTTCAGACATGACAAGAACCCACCTCCGTAATTGCCTACATGACTACTGTGGCAGAGTAACATATTTATTTCTTTTAGACTATATTGAGCTACCAGGCAGACCTATAGTGAAAAGACTGATTCCTACTGTAGGAAAGAAAAGCATTTCCATACATTCAAATTAGAATATGAAAAAATTGCTCTGCAGTTCTCACATTTACATTTTAATAGCCCGTTGTGTTGCTCCAGTACGTCGTTAATTAATTACCATTACCGCATTCACAATTTTTATGTAATCAATTACTTTACTTTGAAACAATAAAGCTATCCTTGTGTGTTTATTTCTATTAGATTATAATTTGCAAGTACTATGTAAATGTTTTCGGTATATATTAGTGTTTTTTGAACATAGTTAAAAAGAAAACTTTCTAAAATCTAATATTATTTTTTGTGTTATACCCTTGATAAGTTGGACGCAAAAGTGTGTATTCAATCTGTACTTAAATATAAAAATAAATTTTAGTTGTGTAGTAAACTAGACAACTAAAAGTACTGTGTAGTAAATAAAGAACTTAAAAACCAATTAGTTCCTTATATTAATATCAATATAAGGAACTAATTGGTTTTTAAGTTCTTTATTTAGTCTCTTAATTCAATATATTTCTTGAATATTAAAATTCCCCGGCATCTGCCTACTCAGACAGGTAGATACAAAACAGTTAGAATTCTTATAGCAATAAATTATAGATTATTCTGTATGTTTTCACATACACTCATTAAACGGAAAACAATGTTTCACAATTATGAACTCAATTACAATCAAATGCTAGCTACGTCCTTTAAAGCTTTCGCTTACCAATCGGTCTAGTGGCCAGGGTGCTGGCCTCTGGATAGGAAGGTACCTGGTATGAATTCGGGGTAAAGCGTTGATGTTTGTCCGTCTTTAATGATTTACCTGGACCTGTTTATAGTGTGGTCTCACTATAAACAGGTTATGATTAGAATGTGCAGAATTTATGACAGGTGAAACTAGGGTAACTCATACTGGTTCACAAATCCGCCATCGTAGTGTCATGATGAGTAAAGTTGAGTTGACTGAGCATTAGGAAGGTAGATAAGTAGGCAGTAGAATTTACGTCGCACTGGAGCAACACGACGGCCCATTGGCAACGGTCTGGTATCACCGTAGGGAAAGGTCTTAATACAAAGCAATTTTAAACAACGGTCAGTTGACGTGGTCAACATCTAAGCTAATACCCACTCTCCAAACTTCCACACCACACCAACGTGGGGATATTTAAGATTTAACGTGAATCCTCATATGGCGTTAGGAAAGAAGTCTAATTTACGTCGCACTGGAGATACACAACGGGATATTGGCTACGGTCCGGTATCCTCCCAAAGGGGACATCCGAGGACAAAACCTCGTAATTTTGAAGCACAGTCCGGTCTGATGATAATGTCAAAACCTGAGCTGGTACTCCACTCTCCAAACTTAAACAAGGCCAACGTGAAGGCATTTGAGTCCATGACAGATTTAACCTGATCCAGCCCCCACGTATACAACTGAATCGAGATTCGAAGTCGTTCTGGGCACTAGGAAAAAGATATCTATAGCAAACACATCAGTATACGCGTTTGCTATTAAGATTATTCACACCCAAAATGCCTTTGAGTAAATCAACCTTCACTAATTAGCTATTAAGCCATTGTAGGTATTATAAACGAATGAATCAAAGAATTGAGAAATAAAGCTTCCCCAAATTCCTTTCCTTTCTTATGTTTGTCTCTCCAACTTGGCCCGTATATTTTCCTCCTTACTTCCTCAGACCTTGTTTTTCACTGCAACCTCAATTTTCCGCCCTTCTTTGCTGATATAGCACTTTGCGATGCGCGCTTCTTAATCGCCAATTCAGCACAATCTTCTGTTCTTTAGTCGCATAATGGGTGAAAAGAAGAGGAAGACATCTCGACCTCATCGTGGACAAAAGCGTAAACCGCTGCCTCCCGCTAACAGACAGCAGCTTCAGGATGAGGGACGACTTTTCAATGAGGGTGGCAAAATGTTTAAGCATCTGGTGCTGGGGTGAGCGTATAATGCGGGCTTTTTCGTCCGGCTTTATGTGTGCATTATTTTCCAGACCCTAAAGAAAGAGAGAATAAATATTGGCGATGTGTAATAAATTCTTCGGCACATCTGTCACTTGGAAAGGGACTATTCGGAAGGAATAATTATGTAATAAAAGTTTGAAATAAAATATTAAAAATACCAGAAAAAGGAAAAAAAACAGTATACTGATTGTGATTTGCGTCTTTTTTTTAAACTGATATAGCCTTGATCACTTTTACAATGGTTGGCACTCACGCTACATGCATAGTTACAGCACTACTTTTATATCTAATTCCATGATATAATGTCATTCACCAGTGTCCAAGGAAGTAGCTTTTCATCCTTTGAAATTTTCTCTTATGCTGTTGTGTCTGAATTACATATTTCACTAGTTATGTTAACATGTGTTTTTATAAAGTGTTACATTTCTTTTTTGTAGAACTTTAATTTTATCTTTTCATAAATCAAGTCATTGATTCGCCTGAGTTGTAATAAACATGCAACTTTTCAATTTCGATCTCAGACTCTAAACCATTTACTTTCTGGTCTTTTTAGAACTAGTTATGGTAATTTTTAAATTGTTAAGATATAATTTGTTACGAAAATTTCTTCTTGTGACAATTTGACTACGAAATAGATAATCTAAAATAATATTGGTTAGAAGTCTAAATCGTACATATTGAGATTGAAGACATGTACTTTTATAAAGTATAATAATGTTTGATAAGTTTATAATGTATTATAAGCTTTATACTTCATTATACGATTTAAAATTTAAATACGCCATGGAAAAGGTAACCAAAATGCAAATACCACATTATTTACAGAAATTTTATCCAAAATTGTATGAATTTGTATAGTTTTAACTTCTATTTCAGTGATATTTGTCACTTGATATCTAAACTATGATTTTAACATTGCACAGCCCCTTAGTTGGTATAATGATCATAACGTTTGTCTGCTACCCAGAAGGTCCATTTCGAATTCCGGTTTGTAAGCGCATGGGTGATAGTACCTATTAGGAGTGACGGTGGCTTAATTACAGGGTTTCGTCACCACTAGCCACTCCTCGTATATTGCCAAAGTGATCAGTAATCGGACATTAAAAAGCATTTTGATCTTTTTAATATAATGATAAACTGTATACGAAATAAAACATTTTTATTTAATTTTTAATCAGCTCACAACGATCATTTTGAAAAAAATATGCTCTTTATTAATTGGATTGAAGTTCATTTACTACATCGCAAAGTATTCTACCTATCATCAGCAATATCATGAGTGTTTTAAAATAAAGTATTCTGATATCGATACTTGAAAAATATATTACACTTCATTTACACCTTCTTTGGCTACTCCTCTTTGTTATTCTTCCTTCCATCCAGAAGGCAGAAACAGTTCCATAGCACTCTAAAGAAAAACGTATTTTATACGTTCCGATGAGTCCATTTTCGATTCTCTATCTCAAAATGCGATCCGGATGCATTACGGAAGAAGAAACAAGAAGATTTCAAAATTTTGAAAAGTAAAATCCGATTTGAAAGAAAATGTGCATGGTCTATCACTTTTCCTCTTTCTATTGAAAATATCTGACTTTTTCCTGCGGACATAAAATCTAAAGAGAAGAAGCATGTGTGTTCAGAAAATAAGATTTTCTTACGAGTTTGGTCATATCTGTGAACATAACAGATAGGTGCAAAAAGACAAGAATTTTGAATAGTTTACGTTTGCATATCAAAGGCTATTCTGATTCTGTATATCTTCGATACGATTGTAGTATTTGATAGCATAGCCACGTATGAGAAAAGGGAGGACGTATGCTCATCCTGGATGTATTATTATGGTACTGTGTTGCTCTTGAAAAATCCTTGTTTGTAAACATGGAGGGTTACTTTATGTGGAAAAATATTGGGGAAAGGGAAAAAACAGTTTTATTTCATTGAAAGAAAAATAGGGCTATTTTATGCAATAAATTCAGTGGTACCAGTTTGACCTAATACACAGACTCTTGTTTTTCATCTCTGACGATGGTGAGGCTTATGCAGCACAGTATACTGCGCATTGAACTTTAACCCCCCCCACTGGTGGTTGTCTTTATAAAAACTGACCAGATATTGATGGACGAGATACCTCGTCAAGAAAAAAAACTTACTAGATTTTAATCTCGTCATCATAAAAATATCTGCAGTATTTTTATGACGAGATATCTCGTCATTAGCAAAATTGGTCAGATCTTGATGGACGGGATATCGCGTCGAAACCACTTGGAAGGTTAAAATGCAACGGAAATATTTCAAATTTTAGATTTAAGATTCGATACGAGGCTATTGTGTAGACCAGGAACACATTCGGAAGATGGAGGGCACGAAGAACCTGGCATCCCCAAAAATGTTTCCGATTTCACATGAACAAACTCTGAATTTAGCTTAATACATATATAAATAGATGATTTGTTATACCCATAAGTAGAAAAACGCAGATAGGTTTCAAAGCAGTCAAATATATCTGCAAGCAAAATGCTCATTTACCATTCATTACAGCAATTCGATCGGTTGCTGGAATTAACGAACCCATGTTTCTGCTGGGTGACGACTCTGAATACAGATGCAGCAAGGCAAGCCAAACAGCTTCATGCTCACTTTCTTGTCCATTCGCCTAAAGTAGTAGCCTATTCGAGGCAAATACCCATGTGGCCCCAGCCCTAAATAATGACATATTATTTATGATAAAAAGAATTAATAATAAGTAGGTTAGGGGTTAATCATAAAACTAAAATATTTTAAAATACGTTTAGGTTAATCATATAAGTCGGAGAGACGGCTACCCCGAATTTATTTTAAGAATGCGTACCTGGTCTGAACCGCTTTAAGAACTGATCCAAAAGCGGAATAAAATACATAGCTCCATGATGGTTCTTGTTTTAGATACCTGGTAGTCAGTTATAAATCTGTTTTAGTGTAATAGATGAAAGAAATGTAACAAATAATTGCGCTTTTCGGTGCAAGATAATTATAGCCATATTTTAAATGTGTTTGAGCACTTAAAAGCTTGATCATATCCTTATAAATTAACTTGAGGCAAGAACAAAGATATTCACTGTCATTTATTGGGTTCTTAAGAAAATCTTCGAAACTAGATAATAGTTTATAGCTTTGGGAATAAATTGTCCAAAAATATGACTTAACACTGCATTTTATAGCCCTCCTCTAAGCACCAAAATTGAGTATCCTTGTTTACATTGGGTAGGTAGGTTGTTTAATTGACGTCCAACTAGAGCAACATAACTGGATATTGAATCTGTCCGTGATCAATCCCGAAGGGAAAGAACCGAGAATAACATCTCATAATTTCGAATCACAGTCAGATGATGAGATCAGCACCTGAGCTGTGGAACCCCACTCTCCAAACTTCTACACCATGCCACCATGAGGACATGTGAAGTCACGACAGATTTAATGTGCACCAGCGCTCATGTACACGACGGTCTTTGGTTGGATCGAGTTTCGAACTCAATCCAACCAAATACCGCAACCCTCCAGGCCCTTTTTCATTGGGCAAACCTTTCGATTGAAATAAATCCACTGACTAATTAAGTTTATTTTGGTATATTATACAATTATATTTATTTTTTCTATGAGAATACATAGCAATAATATTTAGAGAATATAAAATCCATTGCCCAAACTCGAATGAACCCATTTCTGAATGGAGGCTATCGAAAATCGTGATGAATACTGCCCGAGATCAGATAAACGACGCCAAAAATAAAAGGTTAATAAAAATTAATTAATGGAAATAATTTGGTACTTTTATTTCAGATGTGAAAGACCCATGCGAGCACAGCGAATGTCGGTTTGGTGCCCTGTGTAAACCGTCCTTAGACGGCGTGACTTTCGAATGCGTGTGTCCAGAAAAATGCTCACTGTATGGAAACAGTCGTAGCTCAAGACCTGTCTGTGGTACAGACGGTAAAGATTATCCTAATCTGTGTGAACTAAAGAAAACTTCATGTAGGGAGATGCGTAGTCTTGAAGTTAGATTTTCTGGAAGATGTGGTAAGTGTGCAGACTTACTTTTGGTTATATGTGCTATGTGGAATATTATATTAGTTGTAAGTGTGTATAGCCTTATATATTTCAAGATTTTCTTACAAGGTGAATATTGAGTTCAATAGTCATAAAAGTTTTCAACTTTCTCTTTGTTTTTTATTCTTTTATTTCAGTTTTTGGATAAGTATTGATATCATATTTTCAAATCAAATATTTTAAGAACAAAATATAATTTCAAAGTCTTTCCAATTAGTAGTTGCCTTACTAGTTTTGTGTTAATTTGTTACTTTTATACAAAGTTTTAGAAAGTATATAGCTATGGCAAATCTCTAAGTTTGGTTCGGTTTTCCAGTTACCGTCGATGTTTAGGAAGGAACTAAGAAAATTTAATGTTGTATTGTAGAAAAAACTAAACAGGAAAAAAAATTACACAGAAATATATTTTCCATGATTTGATCTCTACATTTTTATAAACACCCAAATTAGCAATTGATGCACTAAACTACATAAGCTAGTATTATCCCCAAAAATTAAGTTGTGTACCTATTGAATTTTAATGAGAATATTCGTTCATCACAACTCTAAATTTATCAGGTAGCTTTCAGATGTGAATATTTTAAAGTCACGTATGTTTTCTAAAGCGTAAAACTTAAAAACGATTATTGCGTTTCTCAAGAACATTTAAATACATATTTTTATTTGACCCTTTATTTACAGTAATTCATGAAACGGGATTATAAAAAATTATAATACTTTCTATATTTAATTACAGATAAGAATTCTACATATCTCTCATAGTTAAATAATAAACAATCGTTAAAGTGCAAAAACTTTCATTTTTGGTACTCAAATTATCACTGTCACCCCTTTAACTTAGACCAGACCTTCGTTGTTTGTGGTTGAGAAGTAAAACCATCTCGAGTTATACGAGAGGGTCTAATGGCATTTGTTTCAGACGCTCAAGTCATGTGATCCTTTTTTTATATTTCATGATAATCAATCACTGACACCCTTAACTACAGGACGCTAGAACACTGAATGATGGTCATAGATCGAAGTCTCAGGACTTAGTCTTTTTCGTGATCAATCTTGCCACTCGAAATATGCCATCAGCATGGGACAAAAAAATAATCATAGGTTGCCTGCTTGACAAATCGGTAGTCTTGCTTAAGAGTCAACATAATGCTAACTGAATTTTCTTTGTCGCTTAAAACCATACTTCTCGGCGTCTTAAGAGAAAATAAGATCTATGAATGGTGTCAACTAAGCTGGAAGAATGGTTAGAGTGAAGAGGGCAGTTGGGGAAATTTATTGTTTTATGCCTTTCCTCACCTATGAGAAGAGTTATAAGGGTTTCATTTATCAGGAAGAATTGTGTTCTAGGTGCTGTAAAAGGAAATCGATGAGACAGAAATTTATGTTGCAAGTGAGTAATGTTTTGCCTCATAAAACGGTCTACCAATCCTTTAAAATGATATTCATTCCCTAAACACTTGTTTTATTTCATTTTAAAGATTCACTAATCATCTCAAGTCAGGCTATATAAGACTCGACTAACTTAAAATCGTCTTTCTACGTTTAGAGTTTTTCATTTTTAATGGAAATAGTCGTAATTTGGCGGAATGGCAGATAGGTTCATTTTGTTTCATTCCACGAATTTTTTTTGCATTATGATATGGTTGAATCTTTGAATAAATTAAGTTCATTAGTTACTTTGTATTCAGATGTACTATTTCGTCACATTTTTGGTATAGTTTTAATAATGAAAACTATGCTATTTTAGAAAAAGACAACTTTTTATTGATAAAATTGTAACAGAATTTTTCTATATCAATCAGTTACAGGGCTATTTCGTATCTATTGAATTGTGCGACTGTCTAAAACTAATTCAACAATCTAAATGTGTTGAGCATTTAAACTCTTAACTAATTACAGTTCAAATCTTCTCGAAGAAAAACTAGAAATGCATATTTTTCTCTAAAATAGGAGACTCTATCTACTGTTATCTCCCATTTGCTAAACTTCGAAGATTACTTACCAATCTTCATTGGTTACCTGTGCAAAACATGCTCTATGTACTCGCTCACAATACAACCTAGCCTCTAAATGTTTGACAAATATTTTCTTTTCAAACAAAAATATCAGTTTAAAAAATGCAATCTCTAAATCTTCCACTCCACTATTCCCATTCTGATACAAAATGACTTGAGTATCCTACAATTTTGTCAGATCTGTTTACTTAATTGCTTATTGTGTTGAGTCTTTTATTTTTCATCGTTTTTTTTTAACTAATTTTCTCAATTTTACTATTTTTTAATTGTTGAGATAAACTTTAACTCAATATTTTAAATTATTAACTTTTTCGCTGCCCATTCACCCTTAAACTTTGCCACTCGTTTGCAGTCTACTCAGCCTATTTCGAAATTTTGCATAAAGCATGATATTTGTATTTGTTAATATTAAACCTCTTTGGAAATTACTGTTATTATGGAATCAAGTGCATGATTCGAAAATCAACTAAATTCGAGACCACATCTGTTTGTGAAAATTCATACAATCGATATTGGCCAGTTACTGCTATATTTACTGCAATCAATAAGATTTCATTAAATATAACAGTAACATAAAATGTTGCAGCTTTTCCAGGACACAAAATATTTAACCTCATATATAATGGTTTTAAGAATGGTTGTATCCTACTTGCGTTATTTGATGGTGTCTTGCTTTCATGCTTAAAGGAATAAACAGCGTCTACAAAAACGCTTACAAATTTTTCAATAGGTCATTAGCATAATATAAATATGTATTTATACAATGTTTATAATGATGCCCGAGGAAATGAAAGATTGAATTTTAAGAATTTTATAGAAATAAAATATTTTCAAATCGAACAAAAAAAGAGTAATTGAAATTCATTTTTTTAACTGTGCAAACTAAATTGCTATTAGCTGTCCCTCTTTATTCACGATTCTTTGTTTTCTATTCCCGTCTTGAAATGTTAGGGTTATCTGTCATTAATCTGACGTGCACAATTAGTATTTAGAATTTACATGAAACATAAATGTAAGGATAACATGACAGAACAGGGTACAGCACGTTGTATCGTTCATAGCAACAGATCGGGATCAGAGGTGAACACCTGCACCACTGACCACCGGTTATAAATTTCGAACCATCTATAGGGTAAGTCTCCTTCCATATGGCTTTTAAGAGGTGTACGCTAAATTCCAGGGATTCAACCGTTCTCGGACGGAACTGGAGGGACGAGGAAGGAATAAAAGACTTCCAGAATTCAAACTGGGAAGAAGTATTTTTAGTGGCCGGCCGCCGGCCGTTTTAAATTAATCCCGATTGTCCCTTTTCACAGCACTCATACCATAGGGACATTATTCCCTGATTATCTGTGTACAAAATGTATATTCTAATAAAATAAATAGCTATTTTACTTGTTATTTTGGCCTTGTCGTCGATTTTTTGGCACACCAATCGCCCCACTACTTTACAACGTCCACCATGCCTCGAGCACTAACAGGAAGTCTACCTTTCCCCCACACTCTTTTCTCCACACACCCTATTGCAGCACTTCGGTTATAATTGGGGTAGCGATCTCATAACATATTTCACAGATATTTGGATTTTTTTATTACTCTGTCCCTCCTGTACTGCCAACAAAGGGCTTGAGACCTGTCAAGGGGTAGCTGGGATGGGTTTATTAAAAATGAAAACAGAAAGAAATACAATATTAATACAAAGTGCATGTATCCTGCAGCAACTAGGAGCCGCCGTGGCTCACTGGGTACTAGCAGCCTGTGAGCTGTTGGAGGCGCATGTTGGATTCCTAGAACTACATTGGGTGTATTTCTTCTGTATCAGTGAATCTTTACATGTGTGTATGTCCATTTACGCGATGGATAAGACATTTCTAGTTGCAGTATGGCCCCCTTACGCCATAAAAAGACATCCAACCTACTACAAGAAAACATAACAGCTCTAATTATTCTAGTCGCTCTGCTTAAACAGTTTCGTCTGTTCACAATGATTCCCCTTTCGCTGAATTTTCGCTGAAAAAAAACTCCAGCAGGGATTGTCGAATCCAATTTGTCACGAGTATCGAAAAGAGCGAGGAGGATTTCCCCGCTCCTCTTTCGTTCCACGATAGCGAGAAGACACGATGGTATCAAAAATAAAATACAAAAAAGTAAGGGGAAAGGATCAAAAGAAAGAGTGGAACGCGGTCAGCTCCACTCGATGAAGAACCAGATGATATAGATGGTTCTTCAATAGCCCCCTTCAAGACACCTGACAGTATTGATTTATAACCTTAATCGCGGTGTCAGTCCGGGAACATAGGGCCTTGGTCATTCTGGACTGACTGCTACTCCGGGTATCGGCGAAGTTTATCAAAAGGACAATCACTCTTCCGCAACCTCATCCAAGTCCACTTTTATTTCTCCTCATTTTTCCGGGATTTTTTTTTCGTTCGTATCTCTCGCCTCTCACATGTGTCATTCGGAATGAGAGATAGCACGAAGGAGCACGGCGTTTTGTTGGTTCATTCATGTGGATGTGAGTTCTCTTTCTCTTCAGAAATACCTTGTATCTTGTAATATTTGTATTAATATGTGTATTTTGATAAAATTCAAATTAACCGCCGTTTTTGTGTGTGGTTAGTATTGATTTTAGAACAGGCAATGTAACGATATTTAATACATGTTGGTATTATGCTGAAAACAATCCATTTCGTATAACCCCTTTTTCTCACATTTGACCCCACTATTTCCTATCTGATGATGTATAGACAGAAAGTGGAAAGATGTAATTATAATTATTCATCTTCAAAAATATTAATTTATATAATTTACAGTATTGGTTACTCAAAATATATATTGCATTTCCATGGTCCATAAACTTTAGGTAGTAGATCCTGGTCTAAACATTAGGGGCCACTGTGGATCAGTGGATTTGCCCACTGCACTAGAAATCTGCAATATGTAGGCATTGCAAGTTCGATTCCTGTAACTTACCCAGTATGTATTTCTCTCTTCTGTTGCAGTCAAACGTTCCTTATTTGTGCATGGCCATTGCTTAACGCTGTATGTATGTGTTTTTGCGCAGCTTGGCTAAATATAGCACTTGCGCCATAAAACCCAACCAACCCGATCGAATTAGCCCCGTACAAGTGACCTGATTTACCAATCAAATCAAGCTATCAAGGTCAGATTAAGAACCATCAATCATCTTTTTAGTGAAATAATTGGATATAAAATATTTCTAAAACTATTGAACTGATAAATATTTTTTTTGTTTCTTGTTTCATTTGTAATATTATACAATCTGCAAGTCCAATCTCAGTAATACCGGAATAAGTGTATAGTCGTATATACTGCATTTATTGTATAATTTTTTTCTACTAACTGGGATTAATTTCACACGTATTCATACCTTTTTTACTTTACAAACGGTGATGCCATTTTCAGATCCATGTCAAGGAGTTGAATGCCCGAACTCGCAAGTATGTCAATTGGATGATCATCGAAATGCCATCTGTCGCTGTAATGCAGTGTGTTCAGAAGATCTGAGACCTGTTTGTGGTTCTGATGGCAAAACATATGCTAATGAGTGTACATTTAGGGTTGAAGCTTGCAAATTCCGTAAGAACTTACGGATTGTGTATCCTAGCGAGTGCAGTAAAGGTAAGTTGGTTTTGTTACTTTAAGCCTCTGCATACGTCGGGGCAGAGTATCGTTTCCTTCTTTGCCAGTTACGGCAGTCGGCCCAACGACTTTACAGGCAACTTACTGAAACCGGCCGAAACGGCCTTTACAATGCTTTCCCCCGGAGGAGAGGGAATATGTATCGTCCCATTATCACCTAATGTGCCGGTTTCTAGTGTCGGGTCGTGGGTATGCCTAGAAGGGACAGATTCTTCCTGGGTAAACTGAAAGGGCGGCGGTGACTTTTAAAGTGTATCTCTTTTCATTTACTCAACCTCTCACTGACTAGATGCTCGAGGTAAACAATTTGCGAGGCTCCCCGTCGGTAACCCTGACAACTTTGTTAACGGAGAGATAAGGCTATTCACGTGCGGGTCTCTGTAGCACAGAAAATAGGGGATGGAAATCGTAGTGGGCTTCGGCGATTCTTCAGGAATTAGAGGTCTGAAAGAATCCGAGCCTTTCGTAACGAGGGGACTCGAAACTTTCGGCCAGTTGGGCCGGTCCCCGTATCCAGAGGGTTAAATTAAAAACTATTTTTTTTTCTTTTATGCACATTTACTTTTGAATGGGACGAGGAATGCTGATGCCCAGCCACACTCATAAAAAATCAAGTCTTACAATCTACATAGTTTCAAGAATTCCGTAGAACCCCAATAAGTGGTAGTATGTAATGAAATAGTTTTTCGTCGTGCCCGAAACATTTTGGAAGTTTCTGAAGTTCAGATTGTGTCACACTGTAACAATTCCATTTTTAAATAATGCTAGTTTATGTTTCAAACTCACAAAAGATAATGAATAGACAAGCAACTTCCATATTCAGGGGATTTTAGGATTTGATCTTTTTTCACAAGAGTCAAAATGTGGCTTGGCGCTTATCTTGCCCAGCACTCTTTAATTTATGGCAGCGGCTATAACATGTGAAGAGTTGTACAAGACATATTTCTTGATGTAGTAGGTTGTCTCAAATTCACTGCGTTTGAGTAATTAGGAATCGAAACTGTTTGTGAAGCACATCTTCTCTGCATAGATATATCTATTTCTCAAAATCGTGATTGCTTATTGCTACTGCACAAAAGAATTCACGTCAATCCGAATCAATATTAATCCAGCAGCAGGAACATAAATCCCGTTACATTGAAGCGGAACGTTCCTGATTCAGACAGTGTGAAAGGTTTTAAGACGAACGAGCTATTTGCTATAAAAGCGGCTTTCCCGTATCTTCATTAGTCAGTTTTTATTGGATTCGGATTGATCCAGATTATGTTGGTGTGAAGTAACCCTTAGTATTAACATTTTTTTCTGTACATGATTATTTAAGGGGAATGGTGTTTCTTCGTAGGTAAAAATCCATGCGAGAGTTTGGCCTGTGGACCATTCGAAGAATGCAACATCGATAAATACGGTATAGCCTCCTGCCAGTGCCAGCCTAATTGTGAATCTGTCATGAAACCTGTTTGCGGGTCAAATGGGCAGACTTATAGCAATGATTGCGAACTACAGAGAAATGCTTGTATACAAAAGACTCATGTGGTTGTCGTATACAAAGGATCATGTGGTAAGACCATTTCCTTTGATTTTGGAGGTAACCATGAAGTTTAAATCATGTATAACCGTTTCCCGTACTATCTTATATACAGTTTAAGTACATAAAATAACAGCATTCATGTTCTTTTATATAATTTGATACATATTTTTTGTTTTTCTTAAATAACCGTACGGCTTGTGTAATGCACATTTACTTTTATAATCCGATGTTTAACCTTCCTGGTGGTTGTCTTGACAAGGTATTTCGTAATTAGGAAAAATGTCCAGATCTTGATGGATGAGATATCTCGTCATTAGAAGAAAACTGGCCACATATTAATATCGTCATAAAAAAATTGGTAATTTCATGATGACGAAATACCTCGTCATTAACGAAATATGCCAGATCTTGATGGACGAGATATCTCGTGGAAACCACTCGAAGGGTTAATTGTGACAAACGTAATACAAATAAATTTATATGTTTCTGATTTTTACCTACCACCTCGTAAGCAAAATAATATTTCACAAAATCTAGCTGATTTTAAATATGGACTGTAATATTTACCTGAATTTAACCTTATACCGGAAATTACATGAGTATGCGTAATTTTTAATTGAAGGGCTTCGGACGACATAATGAGATACCATTTTTCAAATTTTTCAGGATAGCATTTAAGTTTTAAGATATTCTAAAATTATAATAGTTTATCCACTACTCATGAGGTCTGGTGATATTAAAGTTTTAAATAGTATTGCGCACTCATTCAACCAATAACAAATTTGCTTGATCCTCTTGAATACTTTTGAAAACTTTTTCATTATTGAGCACATTTGTATGGCTATTACCTATGTTTCCGGAGCCCTACAGTTATTTATATTAGTTTCGCATGTCAACTATATCGCATGTAGGACAAATATTTATAAATAACTTTTCTACCAGGATTCTGTTGAAAATTATGTAGTGAAAGCTTCAAACACAAAAAGGGAGATAATTATTAGCATCACATAGTATTTAAAATATGTATTGTCGTAATACAATTATTAATTTCATTTCCATTTCATTCATGGTATAAACACATTCTTTGTTCTCAAATGCTAAGACACACTCTAGTAGTACAGCGAGAAACAATATACATTCACTGCCAAAAGTTAAGCACAGAGAGGAAAATGTTAATTTCCGGAAGCCAATCTGAATTTGAGAGGCTGCATTTCGCTACAGAGGTAGATGGAAGTATGCAAATACGTATATTCTGTAACAGCCAATCACGGTTTCGTGTCGAGAAATATGCAATAAAGGACGTCGTATAAGAAGCCAGCATTGTGAAGGGTTAGAGGAGTTTCATGTAAGTGCTGATAAAAAGTGCTTAGAACTTTCGTAGGATTAGTTTTCAAGATAGTCGTGTTTCTATGGCTTCCAGAAAACGAATGGCAGATAGTGAGCGCTGGCATTCTGTGGGACGCCTTGAAGCAGGACAATCAATCACAGATGTTGTTCTTTTCTTCAGCGTTCATCATTCCGTCATTTCACGATTATGGAAACAATTCCAAACAAGCCAAACAGTTGTCCGAAGACCTGTGGCCGATCGCCCAAGGGTTACGACCCCCGCGGAAGATCGATATATTGCTGTTTTAGCCAAGCGGAATCGAAGAGCGACCTCCACACGTGTGACATCTATGATTGCAGCGTCCATTGGTAAGACGATATCTGCTACTGTTCGCCGAAGGCTACACGTGAATGGACTGTACGCCCTGGTACCACGAGTTCGTGTTCCTCTATCCGTCCAATCCAGAGGGGCACGATTAAAGTGGTGTCGGCAATAGTGAATTGGACTGTGTCTGATTGGGCCAACGTTATGTTCACGGAGGAGTCAAGATTTGCCCTGGAGCCAGATGGCAAGCGTGTAAGGGTCTGGAGAGAACAAGGCACACGCAATCGGCCCCAGAACATCATCGAGCATCACGCATTCCGAGGTGGAAGCATCATGGTGTGGGCAGGGATTTCGTTGGGATATCACACCGACCTATATACCTATAGACGGGTTCTGTGACTGCTGTCCGGTATCGGGATGAAGTCCTAGAACCCACTGTGAGATTGTACGCTGCAGCAGTTGGTCCTGCTTTCGTTTTAATGGATGATAATGCGCGTCCCCATCGAGCCAACATCGTCGACGACTACCTGGAGAGTGAGGGGATTGCGCGTACGAATTAACCAGCGTACTCGCCCGACCTTACTCCCATTGAAAATCTTTGGGATGCCCTCGGCCGTGCTGTGTCTGCACGTTTCCCGCCCCAGTCACTCACAGAGTTGCAAACTGCTCTACAGGAGGAATAGCGATTACTTGACTCTGGGGTGGTTGATCACTTCATGGAAAGCATGGTCACACGATGTAAACTTCGTATGAGGATGAGGGGTGGTCACATACCCTATTAATGTCGGTTTTGTTTATTTGTTTTGGATTTAAACATCATTTTGTTAATGACTCCAATATGACTTCATCTTATAATTTATGAAAATTCAATATTGTTTTCATCTTTGTATGTAATTCTTTGTTTTGTTTCATGCATAAACATATTTGCTACTGTCCTGCCGCATTTCGTGTCAATCAAAGCTGTACTTGTCAATTTTTTCGCATTTTATCGCTTCGTGCTTAACATTTGGCAGTGAGTGTATGTTTATATTTTTGCTAATACCCATTCAATTGAACTTGGTCATTTTGGCTTTACAAGGGCACATTTATGAACCACTTAGCGTTATCCTGGTGCAACACGGGGGAGATCACTTTACACCTGGCATACATCCACACATTCTAGACAAAGCTCGTTTATAAAGAGGCCACACATTCATTCTGAATAGATAAACATCCATAAATCCAGATTCTAACCAAGAACCTTTCGATCAAGTAGGCAGTACCCTGACCACTATACTGATTGGTTTACTGCGAGCAATAAAGTACAAGTGAATTTTATAGTTAATATTGAATTCGAGCATCCAGTTATTTTTATCTCAACTGTACTGTTTGTGCTCACTCATTTAATCAAGTACACTGTTTACTATGAATTAAAGATCCCCAAAATGCTGAGAAAACGTATAGATGCACATGAAATGACTAGATGTTATGAAAAATTCACATAAAATATCTTGATTTTTATAGAACATACATATCTATAGCGATACACTGAACACGTAAATTATGATATGCATATATAATTTATTGGAATTAAAATTACACCACTTAGCACTATTAGTTTATTTTTGACAAATTTCATACTGGAATACGAAATTCCACCAAGGAAAAAAAATATTTTTCAAGCATTACCTTTTTTACACTTAAGATTAAAAATATTTCGGACAAATAAAAAGTCTTAATTTTTGATAATTTCTGCATTAGACTGGCTAATTTTTCACATTTGTTATTTTCTCTGCAAAATGTTACAATTAATTAAAACAGTATTGTAAGGTTCAATCAAACTTGGCATAAAAACCATTCTAGCAAAGAAAATTAATTGCTTTTCAAAACATAATTTTTCCTTCAAATAAATTACATTTATGTCTGAAGGGTTGAGAATAATAGTGTGTCAGGATATTTTATTTTACGTTAAACTAATAGGAAATTAATTATTTTCCCTACTTCATTAGTATTCTATACATTTTTTAAAGTACCCAATCGTTCTACAATTTTTAATTAAGGCTTTTATGAGCCCCATACTGAGTTATGAGGTTATAGCTAACAAATATTAATGTATAAAAATGTAGTTAACCCTGAAACTTAAAAAGAAACATTCCATTCCAGTTATGTTTCATTAAAAGAATGCCCCAGCCATGGTGTTTTATACCATTTATATATATATATATATATATATATTCTTAAAAATCTTTCATTTGTTCTAAGGACTTTGTAACGTCCGATAACTTATAATATTCATCGTAATTTTTTGTGTTAAAACATCTGCTTTAATATTGGAGATTCAAGTTAAAATAAATAATTCTTATAAACTAAAAACTGGGTTCATTTAAAAACTAATTTAATCTGAGCATTAAAATTTTCGTCTTAATCATGAAATGAGGAATACAAATTACTCTTCAAGGCTTCTAATGCTATTAAAAGTACGGGCATAAAGTTTATTTTTCATGAATACACGCCATTCATTGCACTTTCTTTCAAATATTAAGCACTCAATAGCAAATCATAATATTGAATATTCAATCCTGCGAACCAGAACCAATTGATTTGGAATTTTAGAGGAGAAAATGCTTCGTTTAAATTCTGTATGATTGAAATACAGAATTTAAACAGACGCATATATATTAATAGCTTTGACCTCCTAAAGTGTTACTAAATAATGCATGGGAACAAAAACTTTGATGTGTAGATGGTAGAGACCAAATTATGTTTAACATGGAATGTGCCCTCTTTGAGCCCATTCTGCGAGTAGTACAGGTGGAACAGTTTCCATTCCTGTAGTTATCCTGGGTGTATTCGCTCACTTATGTATTGCTAAAAACTTTCCTTGAGTGTATATCCATTTACTTAACGGAGAACCATTGATTGGAGCAACTTGGAGGAATCTGACCCTTGGTGCCATAAAAACAACCAACCTCTTTGAGCCTCATTACAGCCATAAAGTTTATCTTTTCAATCAAGAGACGATTCCATTGTATAATCATAACGGTTATAGACATATCGATATAGATATTCATGTTTGTGTGTATTTTTATGTAATATGATATACATGTATTTCATTGTTATATTTACGTTTTCCATTGTCTGATTTCTATCCCCACTTCATAAACTTTAAAATCCAATCAATTATTTGATCTACAGGATGCAGTGTATTTCCATTTGATTTATTTTCTATTCATTTAGGTTATTTAGTGCATTTTTCATTTATTTATTCTCATTTGGTCAAGATGTAGACGGTCTTTGTAATTTGAGTGGCCTTTGTATCTTGTTTATTTTGTTTTATATTAATTCATTGTATTTAGACGATCCGGTCGGGCCCTGATGACCTTATCGTGTCTGAATAAGGTCCTCGGGACCACCTATCGAGTAATTGCACACCCTGTGGGTAGGTTGGGTTACCTGAGGCGTTTTTCGACGAAGTATCTCGTCCATTAAGATATTGCCGATTTTGATAATGATGACGAGATTGATATCTGGTCAGTTTTCTTCTAGCAATTAGATATCCCGTCCATCAAATTCTTGTAAGTTTTGGTAATGACGAGATACCTCGTCGAGCGAGAGAAAGAGACAACCACCAGAATTACAACGTTAGACGACCTCTAGGTCGTACTCATTTGACATTTTAACATCTCGATCTGATCTGACTCAGAACAGGAATGATATATTCATTATATACAAATAGGTATGAGTAGAAGCATGTGCATTCTAGGATTTAACAGTGAAATATGAACGTTTGACATTTAATTTAAAATTTTTAACTAATATACAATTAAAATACGATCACTTAATGAAATAAAGTTACTTAAATGATATAATATAAACATTTAATCATGTAAAGTAAGAGTCAGTCAATGCTACGTAATTCGAACACATCTCTGATAAAGTAGTGGTAACTTTGATTTTCAGGTTGAGAATTAGAGGTGTCAGGATCTTTTAATTTCTTATCTATGTTCTTTTTCAATATATTTTTGACAGATTCGTTACACTCAGGACGTCCAAATGAATGTGACAAAAAACCTGCTAGTTTGATATTTTCAATTTCCACTACTATTTTTCCATTCATAGAAATAATAAAGTTTTTGGTTGTCCTGTAAAATTGCACACCGTAAAAACCTGTGTAAGTTGAGATAGTGGTGGTCTAACTTTAGCTATCCGTAAAAACACACGAGAAAAGTTTTTAATGATGGACGAGCATACGAGTAAATAGAATCTTTACAGTATTTACTAATGGTTATAGGATTTAGAGATTGCTGCATGGAACAAAATTTAGATACATATGATGAAATAGGCGATGATGGAATTTTATCTGAAGACAATCTGAGTGTCGCACCGTAGACTTATTCTAACATGTACCGTTAATGTCGCTCTTCACTGCGGAACAAATTCCTAAAGGATTATTTGTAGAGTATTAGTCCATTTGGAATTTTGATAAACAACTATAGCGCTCTTAAGGTAACGATGGAATATCTGTTTATTAGTCCATTCGATTGAAGTGTTGAGGATGCAATGTTTATCCGATGAGCCCCAAAGATGTTAGTAAGCTCACGGAACAAATGAGATTCAAAATTACTACTTTGATCTGTTTTTATGGTAGTTGGACTCAAAAATCCGAAAATCCAGCCTTTTAGTAAGTCCCTTAGGTGGTAAATATGCCAATATATAAATAAATTTTGTAAAGGTTTCTGTAATTGGTTTCGGCTAACCAAGTGTTCTGTTGTTGTAGTACAAAATGAATTTCGTTAAAAACGCACGAAAATATATTTTCATCGTCCGTGATCACCATTTTAGTAATTGTTGTATGTTCATAAATATTGCTATAATTATTTAATGATGCGTGTTCGATATTTAATTTATTTACCTACAATTTAAAGAAATGAAATGTCATATGAACGATAGATGTAAAATATTTGACATTTTAACATATGATTACATCTGATCTGAATGTTTCGATATCTTTTTTTAAGCTGTATCTAAGATAAAGCTGTTTTTCTATGAAACGTCTTGCTGTTATCTATTAGGTCTATTATTTTGATCCTATTTTTATTTCCAGGAGACACAGGACCATGCCATAACTACATATGTTCCTTTGGAGCTATCTGTGTCCTGAAAAACGATCGTCCAGGATGTGAGTGTCCAACTTGCACAGAGAGCTTTGAGCCAGTCTGTGGTACTGATGGGATATCGTACACGAATGACTGTAAGATGAAACGTGAAGGCTGTGAAAAGAGAAAAGATATTAGTATAGCATACATGGGACTATGTAGTAAGTACATGCATACGTAACGTTCGGAACCATACACGCTTTCAACAAAATAAACCTCTTCGGATGACTGAAGCTACACCACATCTCTCTACTTGATTTCTTAAATAGATATTCAAAGGATCCGATCCAATAGAGAGGGCTAATGTTTAAGGGGAAATAAAACAATATCGTAGGTGGATTTTGTTTTAACTACCTACGGGTACGGTGATTTTGTTTATCAAGAGGGTAGTAAACGAGATATAAATTGGTCTGATGGATAATATTTTTAAGTATAATTCCAAACATAAATATACTGTAGGGAAGTGAACAGAAGGAACAATAAAACAGTTTTCTGAATCTGGAGTGCATACATTATCCGATATTGTATATTTAGGAATTTCCAAATTTTTTAATTTTTATACAAATATGTTATTACGTAAAGCAAGCAAATAAAAGAATTTTAGAAATGAGCTGGAAAATTATTGAAAGTGTCCATGTGGAATCAATGCTAAATACGTTCATATGCGGAGAATAAGGTCATATCAGGGGTGGGCACATAGAGCTCTAGCCCTCCCAAAAATCTTTTCGATATAAACCCTCCAAGTGGTTTCGACGAGCTATCTGGTGAATCGAGATTCGACCAATTTTTCTAACGACGAGATATCTCGTCATCAAGATATTGCAGATTTTTTAGTATGACGAGATCAAAATCTGTTCAGTTATCTTCTAATGAAGAGATATTTCGTCCATAAAGATCTTCTCAGTTTTCTGACGACGAGATACCTCGTAGAGACCACCACCAGGAGGGTTGGTTTGGAGTTTTATGGCGCAAGGGCCATATTTGGCCATGCTGAGCCCGACACAAAACACACAATGAAAGTTTTGCTGACACAGAAGAAAGAAATACACTCATGGAGGAAGGCACCTGACAGGAATCGAACCTGCGCAGCCTTCAACTCGAATGTTGCTAGCGCAGTGGACATACCCACTGGAGCCACGATGGCCCCCCTACCAGGAGGGTTAAAAATAAATACAAAATACTCCATGAAGCCACTTTTATAAACACAAATCTAATTTTCATTTGTCACACGTAAAACACTGCATAGAAATATCTATCCAATATTTTTCGAAAAATTTACAAGCGCAATGCTTGTTTAAGAGTGTGGCAATTCGAGTGATATACAGAAACAAAAGACGAGATTAGTCCCTTCCCCGAATTTATTTTGTTATGCGGCTGTCATGTCCTTTAAGTTACAATTTAAGAATACTTTATTATTTGTGGCTCTTTGCGTATATTTCAGCCAATAAACTCCTTTGAAAGTGAATTGATCACACAGATGATCCGCATCTTAAATTTACTAATTTAAACTATTTGTTATAACTTTGTAAAATTCTGATGAAAGATGTTTTGTAATTTTTTCTTATTATGGAGCTTCAAAATTGCTATGCTACATATTCAGTGGAATCGTTATGCTTCCTTAATCTTGTCAAACACATTTGATCGTTTGTTGATCTAATATTAATCCTAAATTTGAGATCGCAGATGAAAAATACAATTTTTTTAGAGTATTTAGCGTAATTTATTCGTTTCTTTTATTTATACCCAACAGAAAATGGTTTCACTTCAAGTCTTCCTGCAGAATTTAAATTTGCACTCATTTTATTTTTGTTTATAACGCAATTTAGAATACCTTTGCGCAAACCTGCAACAAATGTTATGTGATTGGATTGTGATTTTATGTAGCGCAATGTACTCTTGAATGAAAATTCTTTCATTCTCAGATTCTCAGAAAGTATATTTAAGAAAGTTTAACCCTCTTGATGGTTGTCTCGACGAGTCATCTCTTCATCAGCAATACTGACCAGAACTTGATGGACGAGATATCTCGTCATCAAGAAACCGACAAAAACTGAAACTGAAAAACTGACCAGATTTTGATCTTGTCATAAAAAATCGTCAATATCTTGATGGCGAGTTACCTCGTCATTAGCAAAACTGGTCAGATCTTGATGAATGAGATACACTGCATGGACAAAAGTATTTGGATACTGCAGAAAATCGGCAAATATGCAAATACTGAGTTTGCCGAACGGTATACTGGGAAGGGCATGGGTAAAATAAAAAGCAGCTCATTTTGTATTAACTATTCATTCACTCTAGTGGAGCTATACCGCGTGGACCTGAACTTACCGAGTTCCAACGCGGGCTCGTCATAGGATGGCATTTGTGTAATCTTTCTGTACGAGCTATTGCATCCAAACTGGATATTCCAAAATCAAGTGTAGTGTATGTTATCAAGCGATGGAAGCAAGACGGAGCAACAACAGCAAAAAACCTTCCCGGACGATCGCATAAACTGACAGAACTTGACAGAAGATGCTTGATACGCCATGTCAAGAAATCGCGCACTTCTGCCGCTGCGATAGCTATAGAGTTTGGAAATGCACCTGGGAGCTCCGTTAGTGTCAAAACTATCTTCAAAAGGAGGGCCTACCCGTTACTAAATAGAATAATGAATCAATTTTTCTGAAAAACATGCAGTGTCCAAATACTTTTGTCCATATAGTGTATCTAATCGAAGTTACTTGAAGGGTTAAAGACTACCTATGCAATCTGGAGTCAAGAAATCAACTCCAGTCTGCCAGATCCAAATTGAATTCTGTCGAAAATATTTTATATAAGTCTTCATAAGTCTTATTCATAATTTGTAATTTTTTTAAAAACTCAAGTCTTAAATTTTGCACAATACACAAACTTTAAAATGTGTCAACAAATATTTCTAATCAAAGCTTAAATCTCTTTTAGATAACTTATCATCTCTTAAGGGTTATTTTTCTACTTCAAATTCTATAAATCAAGCCTTCGTCTTCATCCCACACATTTGTTTTTGCAGATACTTGCAGTCAAACGCAGTGCGAATATTTTGCTCAATGTGAATTAGACAGATATGGAAGAGCAACTTGCGTCTGTCCTCAAGGATGTGTCAAGGTAAGTAGTGTTTTGCGAACTTTTTAATATTTTTAGTAGGAAAAATTTCCCATTTTGATTTGTAACCTTTTATTCAACTTTATAATAGTTTTAAGAGCATTAATTATTACCATTTACCAACATGCCCTTTTGATTTTCTGCTTACAAGTGGTTTGAAATTATTAAATAATAATACAGTATATAATTAATTGAAGAATTAATTTAAAAGGACAAAATTGTTTAATGCATTAAGCATGCATACTACAGTATATTTATTTTTTAAGTTATTCTTTTTAATTAATTAAATGTCTTTAAATCCCTAAGAAAGCTAAATCTATTTAAATGAAATGAAAAATAGTGTCTTCCTATTATCGGATTAGCATGGTTGTATTCAATGAATACAAAATATCTTATTTTTTTCAGATGGAAGCCAAAGTTTGCGGAAATGATGGGGTCACTTACAAAAACGAGTGCGAACTACGAGTTGCAGCTTGCACGAAACAGCAGTATATAATGGTTGCTTCCAGAGGACCTTGTGGTGAGTTTAAAAATTTGATTGTACGAGGAGTGTTCGAATGAAAAGGTACGAAACGTCGTAACAACCAAACCGGTTGAAATTTGAATATGCCGCTTTGGGATGACGTAGTGAGACATCTAGGGACGCGAATGTACGAGTACCTGCGTGGTTGTGCGCATGCGCGTGTGCCCGCACATGACGCAGGAGAGAAGCAGGCAGTTGCATGTTCCGTCCAATTGAAGCGGCAGTGTGTGTGAGGACATCATGGCGTTCACATTGAAAAGTTCGACGATTGAGGAGCAGCGAGGTGTTATCAGATTTCTGATTGCGGAAGGTGTTAAACCGGTAGGTGAGGCATTCCGTAGCCTACGCAAGTCCATCGAGAGCAAACGGCCTGGGCTGCTCACGGAGGGAGTGATTCTGCTCCACGATAACGCGCGTCCACACGTCTCCAGGGTCACACAAAGTGTACTGGCCAAGTTCAAGAGGGAGCAGCTTGAGCATCCGCCCTGCAGCCCGGACATATCGCCCTGCGACTTCCATCTGTTTTGTCCGCTAAAAAACATCTCAAAGGGAAGCGCTTCAACTCGGACGACGAACTGAAGGGCACAGTGGAGGACTGGCTCTTGTCACAGCCACAGGAATTCTGAGAACAGGGAATCCTTCGGCTCGTGAAACAGTGAGATAGTTGTGCTCAGGGCTCTGGTTATTACTTTTGAATAAAGACTTCAATTATACCCACAGTGTCGTTTCGTACCTTTTCATTTGAACACCCCTCGTATTTCCTAGGTGTGAAATCTACCCTAGCAAAACCTTTGAATGGATCAAACATTAACTATATCATTGTAATTTGTCACTTTAAGACCCTATGAAGCAAGTTGATTCAAAGTGTACGAGCAACTTGGTTTCTAAAATTACAAACACTGGTTACTGTGGTATTTAAACTTTGTAACTTACTGAATTCCATGAAGTATACCCTAAGTAGGAAGATGCGCGCATCGTACTTGAATTTTCTAACGCTTTAATCCAGCGCGATTTTCAACCCTTTTCATCGATACCCATAATCAAATCACTATAATTTCGGGGCACAAACTAACAAAAATATTTATCCCCGATGTGATAAACAAAAGCCACAATTTCGATTGATTTACAAGAACAGTAATACTAATTACCTACTCTGCTCCCAAGTGGCTATCTGGCTTTTCAAAAGAAATTTTGAAACCATTTATTTATGATACTTTGCAGTAAAAAATATTACTCAAAATGATCTATGCGGGTATTACTTGAAATTATTTGTGAATACACTTGTCGAAAGATTAAAATTAAGCTGTTGAAATCAAATAAATCGCACTATTTAAGCCAATTCACCATCCCTAGAGCACACCAGTGCCATTCTTTAGATACACCAGTGTGATTCGGCACCCCGGACGAAAATTGATTATTTAATCAATTCCTTTTAGATTTATGCATCAGTGTCCATTGCAAGTACGGTGCCCGGTGTGAAGACGGTCGGTGCGTGTGCCCTACAGAGTGTCCGGAGAGCTATGAACCCGTATGTAGTAGTGATGGCACCACCTATACCAATGACTGCGAAATGAGAAGAGCTGCGTGCACTCAGACACAAGAGCTTAACGTACTTTTCTATGGGGAATGTGACGACGTTGGGGGCTCGGGAGGAGGTAAGCAGAACTCATTTCATAAAGCAATGATATTGTGTTGTTTAGAGAGCCTATATAAAGAGAGAGTGGACATACACCCGACATTTTCTGATTGGCTGATGTTTTGTTTGGATACATTTGTAATTTACATAATTTTGAATGTAAGAACGCTTTTTTTCATTTAATATAGATCAGCCTATCCACTTAATGAACAAAATACGGTGTAAACTATTGATAATATTAATTTAGACAACTAAAAAGAAGCAAAGGTACATGTGTAAAATTCAGTCGACCATTCTCGCCAAACCAGAAAAATGTCGCCAAACGATGCGATATTCCGCCAATAATGGAAAGCGTATGAAATTGTTTTTACTAGTATTGCTCGAAAAACAATTTTTTTCCGAAACGTTATATTTAAACAATTTAAAATTCTAATTATGTTTAAACTGATTTTTTTATTTCTTTCCACAATATAAATAATTTATGAATATTTGAATGATGAAAAATGGATATTTAAAACACTTAATTATTTGCCTCACTTTCAAAATACAGTACATTAGGCCTACCTTTTTTATTAAGATGTCATTCAAATATACTGTATTCTCGTAATAAAAATAAACACAAATTATTTTAGATCAATATTGGCGTTTTATTTCACATAACCGTTTTTTATGACTGTCCCAAATCTCAGGATTTTTGCATATCCAGATTACTTCCAGCAATCAGTCGTGATAATTGTATTGAGTTTTGAGTTTTACTGTATTTCTATTAAGGATTTAAAGCTCTTTTATCTTATGAAAAAATATTTTATATGAATAATTTATTCAGAAAATTACAGGGCAAAATGCGTTGCCCTGTATAATATTGGAATAACATGAAAGTGTTCCTAATTCAAATCTAACTCAATGTACGAAATTATAAAAATACTTTTTTATTCAGACCCCCAAGCACACACCAGATTAACTCCTGTATATTACTAGTTTATAAACTGGTCTGGTCTAAATGAGTAGCTCTTATACCATGAGAAAATCCAATCTATCAATATTTGAAACCCAACGCCAAACTCGCCAAACCCGAAGTCTTCGTATCAAAATAACCTGATTAGAAGCCCTAGTAAAACCGAATTTTGCATAGAGTCCGCGTTGGCACGGCAACGGTCGAAAAACATGGCTGCCGTTTTCCCTATGTCATCTCTCTATCTATATAGGCTCTCTAGTGTCCAATCCCCTTCATATAGGCGAAGTCCAAAAGAGCATATTGAACAAGTCGCACAGATACCAACTCCTGATCATCCAGTAGCTGTCCCACAAGGACATCGATGCATTCTGAAATATGAAGAGTTGATGGGTTTGTGGGTTTGTGGAGCATCGGCAAATTGGATAGTTCGTTACTCCTCCCTATGATAGATAATGTGAGGACTGGATGGGGTTGTGTAACATGGACGAGTTAGATAGCTTGTAACTCCTTCCCATAATAGACAATGTGAGGAGTTTCTGAGGTTGTGGATCATGAATTATTTGGGTAGTTCGGAATTCCTGCCTAAGCTTGACAGTCATTGTTATGTAACTAAGCTTTCTCCTCTCATGTTCAGTTACCGATATTAATTAATAGTAGAAATTTAATGCATAATAAAATTCTTGACAGCTAAAAACTTAAACTAATAAATTAGTCGCTTCATTTTAGTCGCATATTGTTAAACACACAATATTATGTATGATCTTTAAACGAAACAGTCATGGGCCTTGTATTTTACTTAAAAAGGTAATTTATTTAGATCTAACATAAACATCGAAACATAAATTAGGAATAGCGGACAGGAGACCTAGGAATGAGATGTCCCAGGTGAGTGGAAGTTAAAGTTAAAGGAGAGAGTAAAGCATGTGTGAAATGGCAAGAGCGCGTGGAAGTACTCTATTGTCAAATTTAAATATTAGTTCAAAGGTTTTTGAGATTGGGATGCAATGGCATTCCATTAATAAAAATGAGCTTGTAAATCGATGGAAAAATAAATTATTAATATAACCAGAATGTGTTGAAAAAATGTTTTTGGATTTCGCCATATGTAGGCGTTTTTGTAGTCATAATCAAAACACTTCGTTTAGAGATACTAGGAAACAATTTATTAGAATTAAATTACACGATTGCAAGGATAAATTAGTCATCTTTACTGTTATTCTGGTTGAATATAGCTTAATGTTTGTTTCCTAGAAGAAGTAGCAAACAAACATTAGCATAGCTATTGATAATCTAATTGTTTAAAATAATATATAAAGCAGTGGCTTACAGTTCTAGTAGAATTATGTTGTATCTGATGTTACCACATACACTGGTGTCCATAAATTAACAGTCGGTTGTACTTTTAAAGGAATACAAAATTCTGAAAGGAAGAAGATGATAAATATAATTAGAAATACAGGCAGACTTCACAAAGATTTACACGCATAAAAAAACATACATGAATGTACCGGTGATACTTGTTAAATTAACAAAAATGTACCAATTTTTCTCTTCGGCGAATCAGAATCAAAATGTCCATAATTTTTTTAACACTGTCTCCTGTCGAAGTTTAATAGAATATATGTCCACCCCTCACTCATGCAGGAATGGCATCAATTGCGCATGCTCTTCATAAGATTGTTCAGTAAATCTTAATGTAGGTTTCGTCATTCCTATTTCAGCACAATAAGCAGGCTTTTTTAGAAAGCTGTGGGGATTTCGTTCTGCCACGAGTCTTCCTAGAGCATCCCATACATGTTCTATGGGATGTAAGTCAGGGGAGACCGTAGGCCTCTCCATTCGATCTATTTATCTTTGGAGAACAGCAGTTCATCAATACAGACCAAACGATGACAATGCGTGTTAGTTATCCGTAAATATCAAGGAATTATTCCACTTTCCAACACGTAAAGCTCGGTACGCCTATCCATAATAATATCGCCTCAACCATCATTCCACTACCACTGCAATGGTCTACTTCCAGGATGTTGGTGGAAGAATAGGCAGTGCGGGTTCACAACAAATGTATTTTAGCCCCTCGAATCGGACGGACGGCAAACAAAATCTGCCTTTGTCCGTGAACAGGACATTTGCCCATTGCTCGTAAGTCCAATTCGCGTGTTCATGACACCATCGAAACATGTCCTTTGTGTGATGTAATCAAAGGAACGCAATGTATTGGTTTTCAGGTGTACAAACCAACATGATTCAATCACCTGGACACTGTCTGGCTCGATATTATGCTCCCCTACTTGCCCAAAGCTCTCGTGCTAACCTTCCAGCAGTTATGCGACTACATCTTTTCGCTATTATTGTCATATAACGATCTTTAACTGGGGTTGTTTTGGAAGGTCGACCACTGATGTACCATATAGCAGCAGTTCCACTTTCAGAAATTTATTTCCTCAGCCATACGACTACGCTTTGGCCCACTCATTGGCTATGTCTCTCGTTGACCTCCTTCATCCAATTTCCCTACTATTCTTCCTCGGGTAAGATAGGTAGGTATTTAAATTAACGTCGTGCTGTAGCAACACAACGGGCTATTTCCTCGGGTAAGATCATCGAATTATGGTCTAAGTGATATTTATTCACTCGCCATAATAACAAATAAATAACAGATAGTTAAACACATGAAAAAATTATTCAGTCACCAGACACCCGCTTCACCTTTTTATCACCTTTTCACAATCTTGTGCTGTCATGTGACTCCAAATATGTTAATTATGATAAAATAATCGGTCATTTCTACACTGCTTTCGAAAAGCTAAGCGCGCGATACAAATTCTGAGCTCCTAAATACGTGCTTCAATTTTATTGAGTAAAATTCACTTGGTTGTTGAAGGGAATGTGCAAATATCATGTGATGCGCCCAATCAGATTTTATTCTGCAGTAATATGCAAATTAGGCATTGGTTGAAGACGACGCCTTTCTGAAGCCTTTCAGTAGATGAGTTTGAATGTTGCTAAAAAAATTTTAAAAGATCATTTTGGTTATTAGCGGATTAGATAAGGTCAAGTATGGCTCAAAAAAGACGACTGCATGGTTCTCAACGCAGGCTTGATGCGGGACTGCTTGAACTTGGTCTATTACAGACATAATTTATTTTCTTTGGTGTAGACCACTTTGATTTCTTGTCTATGGAAACAATTTCAACCGAGTGGGTCAGATGTCCAAACACCTGTTCCCGGTCGTCCAAGGGTTACACACCCTCTGATGCTAAATGTATGTCTTTATTGGCTAAGCGCAACCTGCGAGCGACGGCGTCAACTCTAAGAGCAATTGTTACTTCAAAAATTGGAAGGTCAATATCTGATACTACTGTGCGGCGAAGGTTGCGTATGGGATGACTGTATGCCCGGGTATCTCGAGTTTGTGTCCCTTTAATCGTCAACGCCAGATGAGCATAGTTGAACTGATGTCGTGAGCATGCGAATAGGAAAGTAGTGGAATGGTCTTACGTACTGTTGAAGGATAAGTCGAGATTTGCCCTGGATTCCAATAATAGGCGTGTGAGGATCTGGAGGGAACAAGGAACATGGAACAAGACCAGTAATATCATTGAACATCACGCCTCTAGTGCTGCCAATGTAATGGTGTGGACTGTATTTTCTTTGATCTATAGCACCGACCTGCACGTATTCACTGGAGATATTATGACTGCTGAAAGGTATCAGGATCAAGTCCTCACAAGACACCATTGTGAGACTACGCTGAAGCAGTTGGTCCGGCATTTCTTCTCATGGACGATAATGTACAGGTTCAGATAAAGTAAACCTTGTGGATGAGAACCTTGAGAATGAAGGCATTGCTCTCATGGAGTGACCACCATATTCGCTCAACCTCATCGAAAATCTTTGGGATGCCCTTGGACGTGTTCTCCCTGCCACTTTCAAATAGCTGCAAACAGTCCTATTAGAGAAATGACAGTTTTTGCCCCCCTGGTGCGCTTGACCACCTAATTTAAGGTATGGAACTTCACTAAAGAGCTTGTATGAAGATTAGGGGTGATCACATTTCATATTAAGATACTTTTCGTTTGTTTGTACATCCTACAGGACAAATTATTAATGTACGAAATGTGTTGCACATGTATAAATCATTAAAAATATACCTAAATATATTTTGTTTACTGTAATTTTTTATTCATGAATCTAACCAAATTGCTTATCTTCATGAAAAGTATTGACTGAACTACACCGTGTAACTTTTTCAGTTATGTTGAATTTACTGTCACGTGCTTAACATTTGGAAAACAGTGTATTTCTGCGCCTGTTTCTATCGTCAGTTATTTTTCGCCACGAAGGATTAACTTCCTTGTCCTCAAATTTGCATATTGTATCTGACCCTTAATTTACGGACATCAGTGTGCTTATAATTATTTCACAACATTCATTGTTTCTTTGATAAATTAAGTAGGTAGTGTTATTTGAAACAAAATATCTTGTCACACAGGTAGTAATTTATTGCATGCGGTATCGAAACCACCTGAACCCGGATCGGGAAATTTTGCGTGTGAAGAAGATCCATGCCGTTATGGTGGCATCTGTGATTATGATTCTGAAGGAATGCCTCAGTGCGTGTGTCCGTTTGAATGTCCAGCCATAAAAGAGCCAGTTTGTGGATCAGATGGACAGTTTTACGACAGCGAGTGCGTTATGAAACTGAAGGCATGTAAGACACAAAAGAAGATCGTGATTGTTCCAAAAAATAGGTGCCAAAGTAAGTTATATGATCTTTGTGTTGCATTCTGCTATAAACATTATCCACACAGTTGTTATTTTTGTTGAAATAGAGAAATCTTAATGGATTCGAAGTTGGCTGTAATACCAAATTTCTTTTAATTCATAAACTGAATTAATTATTCAACTACTATTCCCTTGTTAGAAACGATTGTTGCAATTAATTTTGATTTATTTAATAAACTAATAGTATCCATAATATTAAGTTAATAACGCGTGCATAAAAACAGCATTAGTGAAGTTACATCTTAATTGCATACAAAAAAATGTGATTGAAATATTTGCATCATGAAAGCAGGTTCTATCTGAAAAAGAAGTAAAATCTCTTTGTTTGAACTTGTATTGGATTAGCTGTCCTGTCATTTTATTTCTAAACCTTTTAGAAACAAATAAAATTATATATACTTGTAGCCAACCAAAGGGTCAAGTTTCCATCGTTCTGGCTTCTGGATCGAATTATTCTTGGTTCGAATCCGGGATAAGGCACGTATGGAATGAATGTGTGCCCACTCTATAAATGGGTTGGGCCTTGAATGTGCTGTTTGTATGTGAGGTGTAACGTGAATCCATTCCCCATGGTGTACCAAGTGATTCACAAATCCACCATAGTAGTTAGTGTCATAATGAGATATGTCCAATGCCTTAATGTGTTCATATGTCTGAAGTTTCATATCCAATTAATTACATTTGTTTTGAATAGTGCTAATTTTATTTATGATTGGTTGGTTTTGGGGTTCTATGGCTCAATAGCCATATTTGGCCATACTGCGCCAGACACGACATACAACATCAAGTAATAGACACACTCACAATGAAAGTTTTGCTGACACAGAAGAGAGAAATACACCCAGGGAGAAATGTGCCTGACAGGAATCGAACCTGCTAGTCCTACAACTCGAAGGTTACTAGCGCAGTGGGCATACCCTTTTACTTATAAATACAACCCCAATTATTAAACGCACTTATTTCGTTCTAAGCAACTGTGCATTTGTTTCAGCTTCAACTTGTTTGATATTTCCATTGAAAGTTCAAAAAATAGAATCTCCCGTATGCGGTACAAAAATTAAACATATTTCTATGATTTCTAAAACTGAACTTTCACCTAAATGTCAATAAAGCTACACCAATGAAATTGAGCGTCAACTCACAAGTTTTAACGACATTTGTTGCAAATCACCAAGTATTTGCAGTTTCCAAATTCTTTATTTCCGGTAAAAGCGTTTCTTACAGGAAAAGAAAAAAGCGCAAGATACCCTCTGGGGGTTCTGAACGAAGCTCTACATCTCCCATAAAAAAGAAGCTCTTTCAATTCACTTTTATTGCCTCGCATCCGGGATTGCTTATGACAGTTTCCTTTTGTGGAAATATAGATGCATTTCTCCTTCCCCTCAAAATTGTATAAAACAGCGGCAGAATTCTATTCAGCACCTGAGTCTGTAGGAACCGCTGACTACTGTTCTTTCCTGCGATCTTTGTAAAATATCTGCTATATTTTGCATTCTCTGAGCGTCATGTTCAGAGGTTAACAAGTATGAGGTTGAAATTGACGCGATAGGCGAACATCAATATAAATTGGACTAACGAAAATGAAAACAAATGTCCGTCGGTGGTTATTCATCTCCCTGAGAAACTCCTTGCATACAGTATACTATAGAGCAGTGGTGCGCAAACTGGGGGTCGCGACCCCTCTGGGGGTCGCTTGAAAATTTTTGTGGGTCGTCAAATTCAAAGAGATTTATTTGACAATAAAAAATATAAGGCTTTTCTTCAACATGTATCAGGTACCAGTAAAGTAGTGAAATGAGATAATATTATTTATAAAAAAAAGAACTATATTTTTTTTACGAAAACAATTGTCTGTATTAGTATATAATACCTATACTTCGGTAACCGGCAGGCGAACAGACATAGTGATAAAAGATAATTGTCAATTTGAGATGCCCTTTACCTGCTCTCCGGTGTGATTCATATGCAACTTGGGTCGGTCTGACGTTTAGCAGTGGCCATCTTTACTACAGCTCTTTCAATCTAGGTGTGCACCCCTGCTATTTAGTCTTTATACTGTGATCACAGCTAGGACCGTGCAGATCTTTCCGTCTGTGCCTCAGTAGTTCGGTTTTGCTGCTTCTTACGTTCATTCAAGTGCATTCTGTAATTCTGTTTTTATATACTGCTTTTGCTAATTTTAAGTAAAATTTGCAATCGGGCATGCACATAACATATTTTTTAAATATAGGACAGTTCAGTAGGGTGCTCGGAGGGCAATAATAAACAATTAATTTAAAAAATCAATATACATATTAAAATGTTTATAAAGAAAACCTGTTTTTTCTATATTTTATATTATTTTTTTCGTTTTTGATTTTTTCGAAAATCAATTATCCTACTCTGATATTTCCTTGAAAACGCTATCAGGGTGGTTACTATTTTAAAACCTGTAAGGGAACAGTTAGTTCTGTTTTTAGATTACAGATGACGGAGCACTAAAGAAAGCCTGCTTTTGCAGTTTAAGTGCGTGTAAAAATTTAAGATCATAGTAAGATGAATTTTGAAAAATAAACTCTAATTGTAATTTTTAAATATATATTTTCCCATCTTTGGAGTAAGTAATGTTAAACATAATTATATTAAATCACTATAATTAATTTTGTACTTGTTTTGTATTTTTTAAGTAAGCTCCAATATTTGTATGTTATGATTCACTGTAACCTCTGGGTACAATAAAGATGTGTGCTCGACTGGCAACACCAGTTGAGATATTTACTTGCCTTGCTTACCACGTGTAAATTTTTACTTCAGTGTTGTATTTTTTATTTTAAGTAGTGAGTATGTGCAATTGGTATAAAGAGATGTTTCTCTTATAATTAAGTTTTCTTTTCTTTAATTCTCGTCTGAATAAGCTACAAATAAACATGATTTATACAGAGTAATCCCGGACTTTATTTTCTTCCCACGTGGTAGCCGCACGTGATTGAACAAACCAAAGAAATGAAATATTGTATATTTATAATTTTGTTTAGTTTTAGTTTTAATACCCTCATGATAGATAAATGGCTAAAAATTGGTACCCAACGTCCAGAAAATGAAAAGAATGACAATACAAATTAGAATGATGGACCAACATCCGATGAACTTAGAAAAACTGTGTATGAATCCAATGGCACTGTTTCTACATAAAAAAATATCGAACGAAATGTGCTATCTAATAAAAAAATTGAGAAAATATCGAGAAGAATTTATTAAATATGGATTTATATATTGCGTTGTTAATGGGAAAGAATATCCGTTGTGTGTTAATTGCAGGGATAAATTAGCAAATGAAAGTATGAAACCTGCTAAATTAAAAAGATATTTGGAAACCAAGCATAAAGCATTAGCAAATAAATCTGAAACATTTTTTAGAAAACGAGCTGAAAGCAAGAAAAATTAAATGTATTTTTGAAAAAATACACAATTCCTGAGAAGGCTTTACGGGCATCCTTAGAAGTTTCATATTTAATAGGGAAAATTTTGAAACCACATACAATCTGAGAATCACTCATTCTTCCTTCAGCAATTAAAATGACATCAATTATGCGTGGAGAAAAATATGGTAACGATTTAAAAACGATACCATTATCAAGAGATACCGTTTTTCGCCGAATTTCCGCCATATCACGTAATATAGAATCAGTTCTGTTAAATCGATTACAAAACTCTCCTGTATTTTCTCCTAAACTTGATGAAACTACTGACATTTCTAAACTGTCTCAATTAATTGTTTATGCGAGATACGTTTATGAAGAAGACATATCAGAAGATTTTTTTATATTGTAAAAAAATTGGAAGGAAAAACAAATGGAGAGAAAATATTTGAAATTATTAATATATATTTTGAAACAACTGACCTTACCTGGACACACTGTGTCGCTGTTTGCACTGATGGTGCTGCAGCATTAACAGGTAATAATAAAGGACTAAGAGGGTTAATAAAGAAAACTGCTCCCCATATAGTATTCAACCATTGCATGATGCATAGACAAGCTCTTGTTGCAAAAGACATTGATGAAGAATTGCACAAGATATTACAGGATGTTGTTATTGTAATTAATTACATTAAAAGCAACAGCGCCCTAAACAGTCGTCTCTTGTCAATACTCTGTAATGAGATGGGTTCTGTGTATGAGACATTATTACTACATACCGAAGTCAGATGGCTCTCACGCGGCAAAATACTGCGACGTATTTTCGATTTGAGAAACGAAGCTTACATTTTTTGGTAGAAAAGAAACATATATTGGCAAGTTCATTCATTAATGAAGATTGGCTCGGAAAACTCAGTTACATGGTTGACATTTTCGAAAAACTTAACGATTTGAATTTAAGTCTATAGGGAGAGAATACAAACATATTTTAACATAGAGCAGTAAAATTGAGCTTTTAAGAATAAGCTGATACTTTGGTAAGGAGAATTGAACAAAAACAATACAGACATATTCCTGTGCTTTTCAAAATTTACTAAAGAAAATAATATAGATTTCTTGATATTTGAAAACACCATTTCCCGTCATATGATAAAATTGGGAGAAAACTTTTCGAAAAATTTCCAGTTAATGAATTAGGTTGGATACGTGATCCATTTTCGTTTGATATTTTTAAATCCAATATCTCTTTAAATGAAAAAGAACAGTTAATTGATGCTTCAAGCGACGAAACACTGCGCATTCAATTTAAGTCTGACTTACCAAAAATTTTGGTTCTCGATTGGAAACGAATATGCCAATTTGAAGAAAAAGGAAATTAATATTTTGATTCAGTTTGCATCGACCTACTTATGTGAAACCGGCTTTTCAAAATTAGTTGCCATTAAAACGAAATATCAATCTCGATTGGATTGTGAGGATTTCCAATACAGATCCAAACATAGAAGCAGTCATGAGCTCTTTGCAAGCGCTTACCTCACATTGAATTTTTATGTTGTAAGTTTTTTAAAGTATTTTCCATTAAAAAATATTTATACCCATATGCATAAATAAAACCATTGCTTCGTAAAATTATGTGTTTTATTCAGACCTCTAATAAGGCACAAACATAAGCGCAAATCCCCAAAAGAATTCACCTTTAACTACGTTGATGATTAAAAAAACTTCTATTGTCTATCTAGGGGTCGCGACAAAATAGTACACAAAATTGGGGGCCGGAAATGAAAATAGTTTGCGCACCACTGCTATAGAGTACTGTCTAGTATTTGATTTTAAAAGAAATATGAGCATATTTTTGTTGGTCTATGAAGTGAAGTTCTTGGCCCTATAACAGCCGCCAACTACCGTTCTCTTTTCGCGATCGGTGTAAACTATACGTTACATTTTGCATTTCTTAACTTCAGGTTCAGAGGTTAATAGGTATAAAGTGGTACATGTGTGTGGATTTTCAATTCAGATATGCGTATTGTTGGTTGTACAGTACACTGTATAGTATCATTTACGTTTATAAGAAACATGGGCATACTTTAACCCTTTGAGCATCACGAGATTTCCAGGTAGTGATGCATTTTGCTTTTACAGCTCAAAACACAAATTGACTAAATAACCACACCGATTGGTTAAAAGAATCCTGGAAAAAATTCCGTTTTTCAAAACGGCCAAAACTAGAAGTCATGCAGGGAAGACTGCAGCTTTCAGAACGGGTGTACATAATGTGAACCCGTATGAGGGTTGATTAGTCTAATAAGGAGTTATTTAAAGTCATGTAAAATTTTTAGATAGTTTAAGATTTAATGGAATTCAATTTTTAAAATTTTTTTATCTGGAAGAGAAGGGATAAGTATGACAAGTAAAATTGCTTCATTATGTGAAAATAAATACATCATGAGATAGATGTTATGTTATGACTATTTTATAGTGTTTCTCAGATATTATCTACGGTTGAAGGTAATCTATGGTTTGTGTTATTAGTGTCCGTGTCCTTTGTTTTTCTTGGTATATTTACAGCAAAGCATCAATGGCAATTAAAATTAGCATCATTTGGTGTTTTGAAACACAAATTAGATATAATGCGATTTCACTAAAAGAGCAATTAGGGCTTGGTTTAATGCGAAATGTGATGAGATAAGATAGGAAAGAGAAATGGTTGATGTAGAACTGTATTTCTGTGGAACTTTTATATTATTATTATGGAGTACAGCAATTTATTTGAGTGAGTGACGCTAAATAAAGTCAATTCTATTAACACAAATCCTATTTTACAAGTGGTTGATTTTTAAAGTGGGTTATTCACATTTCTAATGAGATAAAGTGTTACTTTCAGCTACATCATACAGTACAATCTAAGTCGTTGATGACGAACTGATCCGGCGATGAAGTAGGGCAATATTATCTTTATCCACGGATATTTCGTCAGTTTTCCAAGTCAGAATTTGTAACGATCTATGTTGTTTTGACTTGACCTTTATGTTCTATTGATATATTACTTCCCGTTACAGAATATTTTTAACTTTTATAAGTGATGGCGATTTTGTTAATTTATTTTACAACGATGTTGCATTGATTTGAATCCGATCCTTCGAATTTCCAGACTACATTAAGCTGGTGATTTCACTTAACGATGCTTGGTGCAGCATCGGAAATATAAAAGAAAACTATCAATCCAAATTATTCTACGAATGTTAAAGTTTTGGGCCTGGAATTGAATTTGAGATTACAATCAATACCCTGTATCTATAATGGTGTTGGATTTAGAATTTAGAATCCGTAATAAGCACACTTCAATGGCATTTCCTTGTAAGCTTAAAACTCTTTGTGACTTACACTCACTGGCATCTCAACTGTTCAAGCATCGATGCATTTTTCAACAAGTTTGGTGCACCTGCGTCACTGAAACTTTTGTTTCTCTTATAGATATTTGATCAGATCTTAGATTTTTAAAGCAAGTTTTTAGAGATAAAAGTAGAACTCAAGGAATTTTGACTGTAAAATGCTATCTTTATATCCCTTGTTTATCTTTCAAGCGTTAGGAATATCGCAATGTTCACTGCAAAAGTAATATCCATAAGTGTTTTACATTGACATGTAAATTATAATTATCTGCTCACTTAATACAGAAATGTTTGTTTCAACGGTGCTATAATGCCAAAAGGTAGACATATAAGAATAAATGTAATAACAATGTTCTTTTTTTAACTTTCTTGCCTTCTGGTGACTTTAAAACTAAGTACGTACTGATAATTTTGCAGCTTATAGAATTTCGATTGAAAATGTGAAGATGGTCATGTGTACTGTGTAACTTAGGTAATGCTCTGATAATGTACTTGAGTAGTTGAACTTATGTTGCACTGAAGAACACAACAGGCAAATTGTGACAGTCTGGGTCAATCCCGTAGGGACAATACCTATACATTTATTCTTATGTCTATCCTAGAACAATACCTTAGTAATTTTGAAATCACGGTCAGATGACGAGGGTAAAACCCCCCTGAGCTAGCTCCCCACTCTCCATACTTCCACACCACGCCAACGTGAGTACCTTTGAAACCACGAGAAATTTCATGTGCACAAGCCCCTACACACATGGCGGTCTTTGATTGGATCGCGTTTCGAACTCAATTCTTCATTTGTTAATTCTCGACTCTACCAACTGGGAAACAGCGGCCCAGAAAAATAAGTATAACTTCAATAAGCTCATTGCTCTCTGTATTTTTCCGACTTATAAGTGAAACACACTGTGAAAACATTGTTCTGAGAAAAGGAGGGGTTAAAATAGGAAAATTCTCATTTTCAAGCAATGCGAAAATTGAAATTTCGTCCTTTTAACAGTTATTTACTACACTTGTATTTACTCAACTTGTAAATTATTAAAAGAGTATACTTTAGCGCGATTATATTAATAAAAATTGGAATAAATGTACATTAATACATTTGTTTATGTGCTACTGGAGAAGAAATCTATTATATTTTCAATTAAAAATCCTTTTATTTTGCAATTATGACTCCATCAATTCGTGGTCATGGAATTCTAGAAAATTGTTAGACCATTTTATTAAAACGAATGGAAACACTAAAAATTCATTCAAAACTTTTTCACGTCTAAAAGGAGTAATTAATGAATTTTCTTTCTTTTTCTTATTTATAAAAAGCCATTAAAATGGTTAAGTGAAAAAATCTCATTCCGGAATAGATTTTTTTAATGTTTTCCTGCCTCTAGCATTGAATTACATTGTGTGTGCCCAAAAGAAACATTCTGGTTATTAAATGTTTTTATAGAACGTATTGAAATTCCTTGTGATGGGGAGACTCCTTTGATCAATCCTGTGACAGCTAAAGACTACTTCTGTGGTGGTGGTCCTAATTCTAAGAAATGTCCACCAAGTAGCTATTGCCATAAGACGTCTGAATTCGCGAAGTGCTGCAAAGAAGGTAGGGTTAATAAAACATTTGAAGCAGTTTACAGTTTTATTATTTTCAGTCTTACTATTGTATAACTATATCTCTGCTATTAATGTGTGGTTAATGCAAACATACAAAAATATATGTACTGTGCAATGTGGTGGATCTCGAAATTGGAGTTGTTTTACGAAAGCATTAATAAAATTGACATCAGCTAAAGGGAGATTCGCTTTGTTAAATAGCACTAATCCGAAATAATTCTTGTTTAGATTTCAATTTAAAAACGGTTTGGAGTAATTTTGCAAATGAAACTATTTGTTTCGTTTCAATTACTAATTTTCCTACAAGTTATTTTCAAATTCAATTACTAATTTACCATCTATGTAGTATTGTCTGTAAGATCAACTTTCGTAATATGATGTACGTATGTAGTATATATATGTGTGTTTTGTTGTATTTCTTTATATTTCACTTATTTTGATAAATGCTTAAGTAAACTCGTAGAGTACACGTAAAACTAGTAAAAACTAGTCGTACGAATTTTTAAAAAACGCATACTTCGCTTTACCCAACCTTTTTAAATATTAGTGCATTGTTCAAAATTATCTAACGGTTAAACACTATGAGACCAATGTGCGAAAAAAAATACTACACAGAGAATGTCTGTCGATAATACAGAACGTTACACCATTTCTTCAAGCATTTCCGAAAGGTGACATTTATTACTTTAATCACAGATCCGTTTAATATTCAGACCTCACCTCAGTCTACAGAAAAATATTTATTACCATACCACATTGGTGGTAATAATGGTGATTGATTCCTTTTTTTATCAGTAAAACTCAATCCAGAAGGTCTCAATTGCTCCATGTAACTCTAATTCTTATCATATTTTAAAACGGTCATCTTCCTAGTTTAAAATTTGTGTTCAATATTTTATTTTCGTAAAGTTAATATTTTGTCCATTTTTCTCTACCTGTATTAAAGTAAGTTTATTATCTTGATCACTTCGTATCCAGTTATCGTAATCAAGAGCTGTGCTGACACTGTCCACGGATGCTGCCCAGATGGAAAAACTACCGCTCAAGGTCTCGATCAAGCAGGCTGTCCTAGTAAGTATTTTCTACTAACGATGCCCATTTTGTTTCTGCCTGCCATGTCATGCGCCTCTCTGGCTAAACATCCTTTTTTATTGATAGCCTGCTGCTCTTCCAAACTAATGAACCCGCATTTCCGAGGGTCGATAATTGTTATGCTTGTTTATGTGTTAACTTGTGTCAATCTTTTGCTACGACACTTTCTTCTGAGATGGTAGTACAGAACCCTACCAAATATTTAATTTAGCTCGAAAAATAGCTTTGTTCATTTACCTAATGTACTTTATAAAAAGCGTTGAAAATATTTGTTTTTGCCCTTTCCATAGTATGCGTTCCTGTATCAAGTATAAATTGTTATCTACGTACTTTTTCAATTGATTGGAACGAAATAAGAATGCATATATGTAGATTCCATTTTTATTGTCATTTCTGATATTGCTTTGAAATACATTATTCCTCGGACTTCTTCTTTGGTAAAGTATATGTAAATTTTGTCCATTAGATCATTTCATATTTCCTTCAGAGTGTACTTCATTTCCGATAACAAACAGCTTTTATTGTCCTCAAGATATCACATGTTTTACGGAATTCAGAGAAATACTGCTCAAATTAATTAAATCAGCTGTGATTTTGAGAACTATGAAAGTAATTGTACATATTATAGAAACGTGGAAGATGTAAGTCTGTTTGTTGTGAAGTAGACAACAGAATGCAAATACATATGCAAATTACTAAGTGCCATCATAAGCATAAAATAATGTGTGAACGACAGCAAAAATCTTCTAGAATAGCTCTTATTCCACCGTGCTTATCATCACATTTCGTTTTGTAAGTACTTTATTCAAACAATGTCGCATTAGCATTATTTACGTACTACTAAATTGTAGACATAGTTGCAGACTTGATATAAATCAGAAATATGTGTTCGCAAAAGCACTTCCATTAGCATTTGTCTGTAGGAGTTTTGCTTCCCGACTAGATAAAAATATACTATTGAGCTCTGATAATTAGCTTATAATTATATATTTTCTGAACAATCAAATTAACAATTTCTAAAAATCAGCATTGCTACTAGGCATTCTTCATCCAATCAGAAGCATTTATTTTTCCATCAAAGGTTTTAAATTATCAACTTTAATTTAACACTTTTTACTTTATATTTTATTTTATTCTACTATACATTATACACATATTTGTATCTACCTTACAGAATGTGTCTTAATTAGGAATCCTCCTGAATTTGAAAAAGTCAAATTTTAATTCTATCTTTTCCTCTTCAAAAATCCTATACTTGTGTTCACTAACCACTCTATCCCTCAAATATTTCACAAATACTTTTAATAGGTCAGTGCAACTGCAACCGGCTGGGTTCGTATAGTGTAACATGTGATCCTTCCACTCAACAATGCCCTTGTAAGCCCGGAGTCGGGGGTCTCCGATGCGACAGATGTGAACCCGGGTACTGGGGATTACATAAGATATCTGAAGGAAATAGTGGTTGCTCGCGTAAGTAAAACATGCTAGTTTTCTGCATGGTATGCAATACAACACAATAAACTTTACGTTGGATGCATAATACACTAAAAATGTGCCCGTATATAAAATAGCACACTGTAATAAGTAATTGTAATTTACTTATTGCAGCAATCTATTTGTTACAGTAATTTCCTAATTTAATAATGTATTCCTACTATATATATGGATTCACAAAAGATGCATCTCTTCTCTCTCTCTCTCTCTTTTATATATTAGCGATTGATTTGTAAAAAGGATTCAATTATTTATAATTAATTAATTTTATAATTTTGAAATTTTAATTTCACACTACAGGTTATTAAAATAAACGTATCATGTACAGTAACTAAAAATAATAATGGATTTTGGTTTCAGGTTAGTCACTATATTGTCATCCTAGTCATTTTCTCATAACCCTAGAGCTAAGTTAGCGAATATAAATACTAAGTCATTAAGTATCGAGTAGAACGAAATGACTGGATATATACGATAAAACCTCTATGAGTCGTCATCTGGATAACTTGTCGCTCTGCATAAATCGTCAGTTTTCTTAAGTCCTGTCTAGATCTCACAGATGGCAATTTAATTAAACATTCGTTGCGAATTCCAATGCTACACCCGGACAACTCGTCAATGTGTAGAATTGTTAAATATTGCAAGGTTTGTGTTGGATGGCAAACGAAATGAAGTCGAAAATGGAGTCCCTGACCTTGATTCTTTATTGTATTTATTTGAAATAGTAAACGAAACTGGGAGGATGTACTATTCCTGACATAAATGACTTTATAAATATCAACAACAACGTTGCAGTATGTTCTCAAGCGATCATAACCTACGGAATATTTTAAAGAAAAGCGTGCAAGTTTAAGCGATGGAAGTGAAAATGAAGAAATTCTTTCACCTATTAAAACACAAGTTTTTGAAGTCAGGAACAATTCGACATTTCGTCTGTTCAAGGTACTGTAAGTAACTAATTCAAAGCACTAAATGTTTTAGTGAAGAAATTTAATTGCGCAGACAGGTGTTCATTTCAGTCAAAATTAGACAAGTACGTGGCATTATAATACGTATGCAAATTAGTAATAAAGTTTACACAATAATCACTTATAGCTCAAAAGAGATAAAGTTAACTTTTTTGCCATTTAGTTAAATTTTAGTACTTCATTAATTTATGTAATTGGTATGAATACCGTGATAAACTTTAAATTTACATGATCGTTACAGTTATACACATTGAGTACAGTCTCTACTTACTCCGCTTAAGTCAAAATTTGTTGGTCTCTTGACTGACGACTCATGTAGGTTTTCCTGTGTGTATATATATTCTATCAATGTAACATTCTCGCTTACATTGAAGGGATTTTACTTCGTTTCAGCTTGTGACTGTAATCATTATGGATCTGTTCGAGACGACTGTGAGCAAATGACTGGTAGATGTGTCTGTAAACATGGAATTCAAGGAATGAAGTGTGACGTATGTCCCATCGGCACTGTACTTGGACCAGATAGCTGTATGGATGGTAAGTTTCAGGTTTTAAAACTCAAGACTTCAAATCATGATGAGAGAGAAGGCATTGGTCTATAATAGTACTTCTGACATTTAGATCCGAATTATAGACACTTATAACTAAAATGAACGTTATCAGAGCTTTCCTATCGGAAAAAAATGTAGTCATAAATTTACAAGTTCAAATACACCCACGCTTAAGATTGTAGTGCACCAAATGTAGGAAAATATTTATGGGGAAATAAGAAATACAAAAATGTTTTTAAAGCGAAATTGTAACTTAAATTTCAAGCATTAACTATGTTTTTTGCACAACTTTTTTATAACATTGAAAGAGTTTCTTCTGCCTTATTATTTTATTTTAACTTATAAACACGTAAATTAATGATTAGATACTTATCCTAAAATAGCAGTCTATTCGTATTTGTAATTGGAAAATGCTTTTTTTTAATCACAAATGTACAAAAATTTTAAAAATTCAAATTAAAAGCATAAATATTTAAGACATGTTCTAAATATTTTTTTATTTTTATAATGCAATACAATACATGAATAATTATTCATGCATTGTAGTGAATAATTTTAATTAAAATTAATGAAAGCTAAATATTTTTTTCATATGAAATCGGAAATTAATATAAGAAATTGGCTTGACTTACTATAAACATTCTATCTAGTGATTTGTTCGCAACTGGGAATGTACTATATTAAGTATATAAAAGTTATGTTTTCTAAAATATTTTAATATCTTAATAAAAGAAAGGTTTCATCACTGGTTTGTTCATAACAATAATAAAGGCTTTATTTTCGTTTCTTTGTACTACAATTTCTTAACGCCTTTCAAAGAAAAACCTTCAATTTATAAAATGCATAAATTCTTTCATTGTCTGGTTTTATCATTAAAATATTAATTTTTCTCCCGATAGTTATATTAAATTAGGGCAACAAAAAATGTTGAAATATTCTTGGTAAAATCTTTTGAATTTTTTATGTACTTATACATAATGTATAAAACTGTTCATAATTTTGTCTTAAATAATTTGGTATCCATCATTAAACAAATATTCCGAATAAACTTGAAAACAATTTGGTATTGGTGGTGGATCAGAGTTTCATCAGGGAGGAGCCTGACCCAGACAACACAAGATGGTGTTTTCTGCGTGTGGGCAGCGGTACGCCAAAAGTTGCCCTCACACCCCAAAGCACCATAATGAACAAAAGTTGAAAAAAGGTAAATAGTAAAGCAAATATGGCAAAAAGTCCTTGCATAAATTAAAATTAGAATATCAAAAGACACCAGTGTTTTACGGTCCAGCATTGTGTATGTTATTATTCTATTGTGTTTGTATTTGTGTTAATCTATGGTGTCTGGTGTCTTTTAATATTGGTAATATAAGATACTAAAAAGCTCAAAAATCTAACAGTGTTTCCAATCTTTATTTGCCCATGAAATATATTTTGGAGATTTTTATGTGTGATAGTTAAAAATAGAAGCATTATCAAACATGGCAGTTCAAGTATATGTATGTTAGGAAAACAAGGTATCATCATATCAAGGTATTTCATTTTGGTTAACTGCAAAAACAATGCATTAAAGATTTTAGTTAGCTATACTTAAGTTGCTGTTTTGGTTAAAATATTTCATCTGATGCACAGTTAAATTGATTTTTTGCAGTTGTAACTTTGAAATCTAAAATTAGCACTAAATTATAATCAATTGTGTCAACTGTACAAAATGTATAACCAGTTTCATATATTAATTGCGATTTCTTTATTATTATACTGAAATATCTTTCCATGTACGTGTTTCACACAGCTTCTATAGCCAAAGCAGTATCAGGATCGTGTGACCAGTTAGAGTGTTTCCATGGTGCAAAATGTAAAGAAAAGCACGGAGAATCTCAGTGCATATGTGATTTCAAGTGCACAAGTGAGGACAGAGGAACCAAGCCACCTGAAGACCAGACGGTGTGCGGTAACGATGGAAATTCCTACGGATCTGAATGCCAGTTGCGTCAATTCAGTTGCCGATACCAAAAACCAATCGAAGTAGCTGGAGAAGGACCTTGCTCCAAACGTAAGTAATGTTGTAGACAAATTCCGGTTGCTTGTGGTTATTAGACCACATACGCTTCAATATTTGCCATATTTTAGTTAAAAACCACTAGTGCAGGGCACTCGTTCAAATGTACACCTGGCACAGACGATCCTATTTCGACAAACTGCAGTTGAACAATCAGCATGTCCTATTCGGTGGAGACGGGTCCGAAAACAATAGTGACCATTAAGCAGTCTTAACTTGGCAGCCGCTTTCAGTTGAGGTAGATATTTGAATTAACGTCGCAGTGGAGTAACACAACGAGCTATTGGTGACGGTCCTGGAACAATCCCGAAGGGAATTATCCGATATTGCAGACAACATTTCAAGGTTTTCTACTAGACACAGCGAAAGACTGATCTTCACATTATTTCTTATGCATCAATTTGATATGTAGTTTTGCGAATGAAAAGTCTAAGGCTTTGAGATTTTCTGTATTATCATAGAGCACTTTCTGGTTCAAAAGTTCTCTTGTCATTTTCCGGCACTCTACAATGAGCAGGAACCCACTGAAGATTTGCCGTGAGTTAGATCTTTCAATAGTGTCCTGATCTCCTGAATCCACGGACAAACGCAAGTTGTTAGAAGTTCACTTTTTCAGAATTCGCAGTGGAGTATTTCCGTGGAAAGTATTCACTGAAAAATATTACTCTACTTTACTTTGCAGCCGCAGGCCACAATTTACCCTAGAGTGGACTAATCATAACAATGTTCGTCTGCATATTTCCATCTCCAATTTGCGCCTTGTTGCAGTAGTCCATTGACTCTCATTGTTTACTTTTCAAAAAATGGGACCATATTTAAATAAATCTATCGAATGTTGTATTTAAAATCGTGTGCGAGTTTAGATAGTTTAAGGATCAAGGAAACTGAATTGTGAGTGTGGTAATTTTACCTCGGAATAAAGGGTTTTGATTGACGTAAAAATGCTTATGTATATTATGAGGAAGACAGGATCGACAGGTTTTCACAGATATTATCTATGTTACAGCGAAAGTAGTTTATGGTTTATATTATTCGGGCTCTGCGCATATAAATTAATGTTACACACACATTAGAAATCGAACTTGAAATTTATGTTTATTATAAAGGATTTTGCATTCCCTAAAATATTCTCGAACCCTAGTTACCATAGTATCGGAGCCCTATGACTAGGGGCCCCGGGAGATGTTAGACGTTTTTTGTAATTAATGTGCGCTGCATATTCCCACTACGTCATCGGATCTCAACATTATGGAACACATCTAGGATGCCATATAACGCACTTTGAAACAAAGGAATCCTACATCTCGGAATAAAACAGAATTGTGAACCGCTCTGCAGGAAGAATTGTGTTCAATGACTACAGAATACTTCCGCAAAAGCTTGTGGAGTTTATGCCTCGTTTTATTTCCGCAGTTTTAAGCTCCCGTGAGAGACCTTCAAAGTATTGTGCCAGAAAGACTGTATAGCAGTTTTTCTGGTACTTCAGTGTCTTTCTATTTCATGAAGGGCCCCGTCATCTAATTTAGCAGTCTTAGACAAAACAGAGTGCTTTGTATACATTCTATTTTTAAAACTAGCTACTATTATAAGTATTTTATATTTATTACTTTTGATAGTTTATAATTAATCTGATTTTTATAGAGTGAAATCAATCTATTCTTAACTGAACGGAGAGTCAACTGTTTAAAAATAAGTTTATTAAAAGGTAATATTTGAGTTGGTGTATTTGGTTTTCTTCAAAATTAATCCACTATTAGAATTTATTTCTAGTGAAATATCGGATTCTCGATGCTCACTTTTATGATACTCGAAAGGCCGTGAAGATTCCACGTAAGTTCTATAAAGTGTTTAAGCATAAATCTACAAATGAGAGTTGCATTAATTTAAAGGTAGAAACATATTCGTGCACGTAAAATTTTATGATTTTAAAAGCATTCTTGTTTGTTGGAACTCCTATCACATGAAGTGGCATATGTAAATGTATTATCTAATTTGAACAACAATCCTTAGTGTTATTCTTTTGGAATATTAATCTTTAAATTGTTCTAAAAGTTAAGCACATCCTATATTTATCTATAGGAATGGAATACTTTTACTTCCCACCAATCAATTTACGCCGATGTCTTATGAGAACTGAGGAATTTCCGTGGGTACGCCACTGCTCTAGCAACCTCCGAATAGTGCGCAGCGTAGACTCGATTCCCCTCTGAGTGTATTTCTCTCTACTGTGACAGTTAAACATTCCCTGTGTAAATATATCCATTGTTTTACATTATCTTGTGTTTGGCCCCTTGTGCCATAAAACTCAACTAATAACCATCTTTTGAAAACTGAAAACACATTTTTCATAGAAACAGTGCTCTTCGCACAGAAATTTCAATTTATGGTGAGATTGAAGCATGGGTAGCTCTAGCTTATAGTATTAGATTTTTCAATAGTTGTTCGCATGCTAGTGAAAAGGATTTTATCAAACCGAGTACTTTCAAATAAAATTCTAACAAATTCTCAGTTATTTGCTTAGGTCGAGTTAGCTTAAGCAATATATAATTAAGTAGTTACAGTTAGTGCTTCGACAGAACGCCTTGGGTATTTTGTGAGACGAGTGAGGTAAGTTAGAGCGACACTTATTATGTCATGGCGGAAGGTAATGAGCCAATTACGGTCGTAACCTTATGTCTTGTTTGCAGTTAACGTCACACAATCCAGTCTCCTGTTCCATACGACAATAAGCCCCGCCAGAAGATCCACGGAGACGACGTCGAGGAAGACAACACCGGTTACAGAATCTAAACTAGTGAGAGAAATAACCGAAAACCCCTTGGAAAACTTGATGCGGACACCATTTTATGGTCTAGATCTCTCGACGCCAGCAAGTGGTAAAATAATGCATAAAAATAACTTTTACAAAATATGTTAGCTTTTGTTCAAACATTTTCCTTATTGTTTGCAATATACATGAAGCTTTTTACCGACAGTGTAGAGTTTAGAAAAGTTCTTGAGCCCGAATAATTGAGGAGTTGATTACCATGAGTATCTAGACCACATATCGCTGTTCCAGAAGAACAACGACTCGAGTGGAATTCTTCTATTTATTCTGAAAACAAAAACTAAAAATACCATTCATGATTAATATTAAACAATCCAAGTGGTTTCCACGAGATATCTAGTTCATCAAGATCCGGTTACTTTTGCAAATGACGAGATATTTTGTCCTCCAAGGTCTGACGAATTTTGCTAATGATGAGATACCTGTCATCAAGATATTACTGATTTTTTATGACGAGATCAAGATCTGGTTAGTTTTCTTCTAATGACGATATATCTCGTCTATCAAGGTCTGATCATCTTTACTTTTGATTTCTATGCAAGTGAAGGGTTAATAATAGCATATTTATTTAACCTTTAAATTATGCCATTTATACAAGTGTATTTAAATTTCCATCCCCCAAGGTGCAGTTGCGTAGTTGTGACGTAATATGCAATTACGCCGTTGTACCAGTCTAATTCAACACACAACTTGTTATACAATCATTCTAACCACTTGCGTCATTATTACACCGAAGAACTAATCTTCCGCATCAAAATCTTAGTCACAACTAATACTTGCGTCCATCTAAAGGATTGAGGAACAGTTAAAATTTGAACAGTCACGCAATGCTTTCTATTGGAACTGAGTGTTAGTACAATTCTAGCCTTGTCCCATTAGAAGTATTAATCATGTCAAAGACAAGTGCTAAATTTAACTCAAAATACAGTTTGCATTTACGCCATTGTTCTTCCGGAACAGCTATATGACCGTAATACTTTCATATATATAAACTACATACGACGTAGTTGTGCAGAAGGCAGATTGACGCTCTTATTCGCTAGGTTTGTATACAAAATAAATTTTGAAAATTATATTCAACCCATTCGGCTTGCTATTTGCTCTTACATTCAGAAACCCAAACGCTGAAAGTATTGATTTTGCTTTCGGAGACAAAAAGTAATTAAAATGAAATAGAACGAAATACGTTTCGCTTAACACTTCATTTTTATTTATATAAATGGAATATCACTGAAAGCATTGAGCAAATAAGAAAAACGTCACATCCTGTAAAACATTCCCATTTAAAGTTTCCAAACACTACTGAATTCAGCAAAACACAAAATATTTCTCAGATATTTATAGAACAATGTTGGTGAATTATTTGAAAGCATTCCATGACGAATTCTGTACTTATTCAAACTTAATACTTTTTATTTTTACGGTGTTTCCACAGTGCTTGCAAATTCTTAAATAGTACTTTAATTATATTCTTAAACACGAAGCTCTTGAAAGCTGTTTAAAATACCAAAAACGTGTTTATATCTTGAAAACTCATTCATTTTTACTCAGACTTTATTTTAAACAAAATTAGCTTCCAACCGAAACCTTTGAATTTGTACATTTCCTACCATTATTTTGTCTCTTCATCTTTTTTAAACATGTTTAGTTAATTAAATAATTTTATTAAATTTATTTTAATTCCATAATCTAAAATTTACGTGACATTTGTGTGATGCTTTTTGAATATGCAAAGCTCCTGGTGTTCACTACTCCTTTCTTTGAGGAGTGACTTAGAAGCAAAATTTTAGTATTACTGTTATCTTAAAAATATATAATTTATTCAAGTTTCGCATTGAATTGACTTCTTAATTTGTCGTGGGTTAATTTTATTTGATCTTTTGAAAATGAATAATCGAAGCAGCAAAATGTCCTTGGTATTTAAAATTTAGAGTGGAAACTATTTATTCTTAAACTTCAAAGTTGAAAGGATAAACTTTTATTTCTTCACACTAAGACTCCTATTCGAGAAAACCTTAATTTAAGCTTCATAGAAATCTGATCCAACAAGTGTTAGTACGAGTACTTAACCCAACTTTTAGCAAACTCCATTTTGCCACTTATTTACAGCCGGTGCCATCGGGATGCCACTCTTTTCCGGTAAATCTTACCTGGAGCTGTCGAAGCTGGAAGCTTTCAGTCGCCTCTCTATAGAGCTGGAAATCCGCACTCTGGAAAATGATGGAATTATCCTCTACAATGCACAGACGGCCTCCGGGAAAGGAGATTATGTGTCACTCGCTATTAAAGATGGATACGTGGAGTTCAAGTGAGGAAAGTCTTAATTAATAGGAACCGCGCTGTTTTCCTAAATTCTCTAACACCTTATACAAGACTTAGATTCACCTGCTTTGGGGATTTCGTCGCGATGAAATATGACTCCTTTGTAGGACTCAGACGTGCCTGTTAGAAATATGAGTTTATCTGCTATGTAAAGTGTTAAAAGATTCAAATTCGTGGTCACATGCAGTCTCAAACAAAAAGAACATGAGCATTCCGATATTTATAAGTATATGCTTTTACACGTGCTCAGTTATAATTCATCAAATAAGTCTATACTAAGATTTGGTGAATACCATGTTATCAATTTAATATTCGCGTTATCATTGAAATTAGTTGTACATTCAATTCATACTAAAAAGTGCAGGTATGGGATATAATATAACTCATTTTAATACTCTCGTTCAGATGGTTAAAATATTGTAGCCTAATGTAACTATTGGAATTCTAATATAGTTAACAACCATGTTGTTAACTATATTAGAATGACTGATATGTCATTTTATTGTATGTGTCTAAAATAGAGTTTTGGGGTTAGTTTGCTTCTTTACAGTCATTTGCCACACGAAGGATAAATGGATCATACCTTAGTAGATAATTTCAAACACATTCTAAGCATTTCGTTAGAAATATGTAGAAATGCATCACTGGTGAAATTTAAACTATTGTAAACTGCTTTTCGTTACTAAGGTAATATAGCTCGATTGCATATTTTTTACATAACTAAATAGCATTTTGCGTTCCTTAGTTTATTAAAAATTGTACTTAGCTTTTCTGGTTATTTTATACATCACTCTGAACTATAAAGTATACGTATTAACAGTGAATCAATAATTATAAACTTAGTAAATAATTATTAAATTCAAACCTATCGTCGGCTCAGAGCATAAATTCAATAACTGTCAAAAACAATTTTAAGTACACCTGTTTAAAGGGAAAAACTATTATTTCTTACGCAAACAATAAAATTATCAGCATTTTGATAGTATTATAGTATATTTTTAAACAGATAAGAGTAATGAATATGTATTTCTCATCAGCATAAAAAAAGCATCTAATGACTCCGAAAAAGTCAGCTAGTGTTTCTGCTGTAAGTCGATGATATGAGAGCAATTATGGACATAAAAGCTCCCGTATGTGTTCTTAAATTTCGAATTCAGTATTCAGAATTAGATCCATAAATTAAATGTCTGTTAACTTTTTGACTGGATCATTCATTATATTTATTCTGATTTAGCGGCTTCAGTATTTTTAATTAAATTTACGAGCTAGCGTCAATTCCTAAATAATGTTACAATCCTTACTCCATTTGAATCAATTCCGAATATACCTGCAAGTACGAAAATGAAGAACTCTTACAGAGAAAGCGAACTTCTCAGTTTAATCAGTGCTATTCAGAAACGAATCGCGCAGGTTGACGTATGGCAATTCTATTTAATTTTGTTTGAATTACCGTAATTGTCTGATTTGCTGTAAGTGAGTAACGTTTTAACATCCCATTAGGTCACATACTCGATGCACCATTATTGAACGATGTATTTTTGAACAGCATTATTTCACAATGGATTTCCATGATGCAAAACGATTTTTCGAAATTGAATGTTCACACACTTTAAAAATATTTCGCAAGGCTCTTTTCATTTCATCGTTACAAATTAAGCTGAAAGTTATGCATATAGTCGTATCAATTTAATTCAATAAGATTTGTTAAAAGCAATATATCATATTATAAAAGTGTCGCGCACAGTTTAATTTTCTGTGAATTTTAACACCACGGTAATTTACTTGAACAGTGTGAATCATGAATGGAAAAAGGTTATTCGATTACATGATACACTATGCATTCTCCAAAGTGAAATGTATTCGTTTCAAGCTTAGTTTTACTCCTTTATTTATAGCGATGCTATTTCAAATTTATGCAACGTTTTCAAGTTTCAATTGATGTACCGAATTTCGGTCTAGATGCACATTTTTCGAAAATGAGATTTTAATGGAATAATTATCAACGTAGTATTAAATATGGATTTCTATACTTGATTACCTGGAAACTATTAGATGTTGTGGGTCAACATCTAAAATCATGAAATCGCGAGCCCTAGTATGGAGCAGCGGTCTATGTGGAACCCTCTTCCTGCTACTGCCGGACTCGTACTTGTTTACGGGGAAGACGTTACTGAACCTTGCGTTGGTTGTGACTTGGTCCGTTTATTTTTTTTAACATTAAAATGCATTTCAGGACAATAGAAGAAGGAATTGCCACCCCAATCGCCTTAACAAGCTTAGCCACATTAGAAAACGGTATTTTATTGCGAAATTTTAGAAAAATTATTTAAAATAATTTTTATTTAAAAATATTGCTGAGTATTTTTACCTCGTCCTGTAAAATTATCGATTTGTAACATAGATCGTTATTCGCAGAACGCTTGAATTATTTAGAACCATCCATTGCTGCTCAGTAATCTAATGGAATAATTGGTTTGCTTCCAGGTATGATCTGGGTAGTGGAGGATTAATTTTACGATCATCTCAAAGACTCCAGCTGGGACGATTCCACAGAATAACAGCTAAGAGATATCAACGAGAAGGTGTCCTTTCCATAGATGGCCATGATGAAACTACCGGTAGCAGCGTAGGACCGAAAAATTTCTTAGATCTGGGAGAGCACCTTTACTTAGGATATGTTCCAGGAGCATCCAAACAGTAAGTTACCAAAACAATTTAAATGTGTAGTAAACTCGGTCACGACTTCAAAATTAACGTACATTGCAGTAGTAAATACATCAGTGTAACCTATCTCTGCTATGAGGTACTTTCTGGTAGACAAAGTTGGGTTGTCCTCACACGTATTGATAAATTGTCGACTGGCGAACGTGATTATGAACATGCATACTTCAAAAAAATCCTAAGGGCACTCGTAACAATCGGCACGCACTTTTATAGGTGTTCGAAGAGGAATAGTTGAATTGCCAATGCTATGTCAATCACTTCCAATTGTCTTAAATACTAGGATAACTGCTTCTATTCATATCACGGCTCCACTCTTCACTGGAACTATATCTTTTATTCACACTGCGTCTGACACTTGGCTCCTGAAGGTAACGCAGGATAATCAAAATATTGCATGCAATGCTGTCTTTCACATGTCTTTCTAAAAGAGCATACAATTTAAAATTATGTTACATAATTAGCGTCTGGTAGATTACATACGAGACAGAATGCAACACTCCTAACAAATGTTTGATCAGTTTGTTAGCTTATGAACTCGACATATACATAATAAATTGATAGGAAATAGTGTAATGATATGCATACCTTTATATTTAGAAGAATCTCTTAAGATTATAAGGAAAATGTCATCACCACACTTTAAGCTGGTGTGCGCATGACTAGTTTTGTGATTGGTTTATTTCTAATCGTCCGCTAAACTAATACATTAGTGTTTGTTACTTAATGTTATCAACAAGATGCTAGCATTTTCAGAAACATAAGTATCCCGAAGTTCATATATATTTCAACTGATTTCAAAGAACCAATCGGCCAGAACTTGAAAGTCTGTGTTGCACCCTGGGTCACCATGGAATGTGCTGCCAGGGAGGCATGTCTTCCAACACACGCTCCCTGATCTCTGAGGGAGGACATACCTCCATGATGGACTTTGGGTCTGACCTGCATTTACGTATCGTATTGAAGAAACTCGGAAACTTCACTCAACTAACACGACTTCGACACATAGGACATTCGCAACCAAGTACTTCAGTCTACCAGTTTCTAAAGAACGACTTCTTTAGCTACTCGGACAGTGATAGAGCTCCATTTCGTCATTGAAGATAGTAATTATAACCAAGAGCATTCAACGACTTACGCCACTTGAATTTGTTAATAATCAAAATGCATTAATTTCCAGTAAAAGAAAAAAATAATGAAATAAGTACTGGATGCTCTTTTTGTGTCTATTAAAAATTAATTATAACATCTGTTCTTTTGCTCTGATTCTGAATTTCTCATAAATCAGACATTTTCAGTTAATATCGTTTGCTGAGTTCAGTTATCCCTAAGCAGCTTAAATACCTGAAAGGGATTCACACATTTGAAACATTCATTTAAAATTTTTATATTTATAAATTACGAAAACTCTTAAATGAACTTAAATAAACATATGTACTGTTTCAGAATTTTCGAAAACATTGGGGTATCCGTAGGCTTCAGTGGATGCATCCGACATTTTAAAATCGGGCGTAAATACATTGACTTGAAATATCCTGGATCTAAAGTACTAAGAGCAGAAGGCATAAGTAAGTACTTTGTTTTTAATGATTTTACATAATTGTTTATCTTTTTTTAAAACCTAAATATATAGGTTTCTTGGAAGACAATCCACTAAAATTCGATATGCCTGAAAATTTCTTTTAAGTCGAGTAGCTTTTCTTTTAGATCATATTCGATGTAAAAACTTAATATGTGAAGGATACACTGATTTGTTTTCTTATTATGTTCATAAAAATATCTTAGAGATAGTGAATAATGAATTTTATCCAGCAGGAATTAACTTAATTAAAAATTAACTTACCTTATTTTAAAATCTGCTATAATATTCCTTTGTGCAATGTTCTAATAGTGCCCATCTTTTAAATTTATAATATATACAAGAACTGTATTTGGAAGTGAAATCACACTTTTAGTAAAAATGTGTAGCGATTCCTTATTCTAATGCTAGTCATGGCGTGAACCCTCATTCTATTCCGTTTGAATGTAAAGAGTCCTTTCTAAATCTTTTCTTTTTTCATCGTTGTTGAATACATCATTAAACTGTAGATGTTAGTATGAAAAAAAGAGAAACATGACTACACTTTAAATGCCAGGTCTCGTAAAAAAATTTCATTTTTTCAGAAAGTTATGCTAGAAAACGCTTATCAAGTTAATTTTTGGAAGAAAATATTAATATGCTACTCTTATAACTCTTAGAAAAAATAAAGACAATTAAATATGTATCAAAACATTAAATTCGACTCCAACGATATGACATGTGCTGTGTAAATTATTTATAAGTATGCTTAGTATTTATTCATGCTGTAAATGGTTTGCCGTAAAAAAAGATTTTTTTCAATTTCTGGGACACAATTTCTCTTTTTTATAATTTATAGAAAAATGTGTACGTATGAAATTGCGTTTTCGTTGTAGGTGAATGCAGCGATGATAGTTGTACGAGCATGCCATGTCTCAATGGGGCATCTTGTATTTTATCTGGAGAACACGGATATTCATGTGAATGTGCTCCCAGTTTTTCAGGTAGTGTTCTATTTTAGTAATAATTGATTTTGAGAACTATTCGACAAAGTCAGGTACGTGAATGTCCATTTCTATATCAGTTAATTGTGTATAAACGTGCATTTACAGGGTGTTTCAAAACTTTCTGTAGAAACTAAGGCGAGTCATGGAAAACAAAATTAAACCGTATTCACTAAGGGTAGATAGTTAAATCGACATCGCACATGACCAGCACATCGGGTTATTACCGATGGTCCGGGATCAATCCAGAAAGGAAAGATCCGTTTGCAACACCTAGTAATTTGGAACCCCGGTCAGATGACGAGGTCAACACGTGAGCTGGCACTCTGCAAATATCCACACCACGTCAATGAGGCTACGACAGATTTATTGTGAATCAACCCCATGTACACGACAGTGTTTGTTTGGATCGAGTTTCGAACACGTAACCCTCAGGTTACGAGTATCTGCGAATCTACCAATAGGCTACCGCAGCCTATGGTAGATTCGGCAGATGGTAGATGCACTTAGAAATGCATCCACCAAGAGTTCGCAAGGGTAATTTTGGGGCTCAATTGATTAGTAAGGGTGGACCCAACTCTTAGACATTGCGCTGTATCTCGATTTAATATTTCTGTGTGCTATATCTGCTATTAGTACTCTTGTAAACGTTGTTGAGTCTTGATTGTAATATTTATCATGCACTCACGAACTAAGGTATTTGTGAACGTGCTTTTTAACTATGATCGCGCAAATGAATATTATTGAATGTATTTTCAATCATGCACGTGCAAACTGTAACCATGGTATGGAATGTTATCGATATGAATTTAGAATTTAATAGAATGGTTGATTGGTAGTTGAATTTATTCCGCAACACAACGGGCTATTTACGACAGTCCTGGATCAATCATGTAATAAGAATCGTAGAATGTGCGTAGAAAGAAGTTGCTCAGTGTTCTTTGTAATTTTGTTTTGTCCTTAGTTCATTAATAACTGTCTGAATTTTTCTAACAAGTGTTAATTTTCATGTATGCAATTGAAAATGGGGGAAGTAAACATAACCAGCTAAGAAGTGAACTGAAAAATAGAGGTAAGACATGCCTAGCTATTTAGTCAGATATTGTTTCTCCTAGCCAAAACCTTACGAGAACCTTACCTAACCAAAAGGCAAAATCATCACCTGGTAGACGAGGAATACTTTTTTAGTGACTTAGTGTTGTGATAACCACCCAATTTATCATGCATTGATTTATTCCTATCTTGGGATACCTTAAATGCAACGCGTTTTGAACCCCCAATGACTAAATCTGACCTCATCTTAAGTGTCGTTTTCGTGGCTGCAAGTGCCGCGAAAGGCCTGGAATATTTGAATATATACAGCAATCAATGCTTAGACGCTTTCTGACGTGCATTACTGTTGGTGGTCGTAACTTTGAGTCCCAACTCTGAAACTAAGTTTACAACTACTGTTAAACTGTACCAATTGAGGCTTTTATAAAGTCCACATACTTGCTGTCTTTCATTTCTATTTCTCAGTGTACCCACTGCAGTCTGGCTCCCTCGAGGAGGTAGTCGAGTCACGTGATTTTGGAAGAGTCTATTCTTTAAATAAAGTGATTGGTTGGTACTTAAACTTAGCACTTCCACACCTAGCGGCTTTAGCACTGATTTCCTGGTTCAAATTTTATCGTTCGGTGCCGCAAGCAATAGTAGTGACAATGAGTTGATGGAGGTTCATTTGAGGGTTTTATGGCGCAAGGGCCATATTTGGCGGAAGGAAACCGTCCGTTTATTATTTTGCGTGTGGCAGCCCTTCTCCTACATAAAGACTTTACACCTATCCAGAAATCGAGTGATCCAAGGTCAACTGCCTTCTCGTCGGAACGGAACCGCAATATTGCACATCCAGGTGACTCTTGTGGATATACATTCCTCTGTTTCGTTTTGTTTTCTGCCTCCCCTTAAAATGTAATGGAAGTTTTAAAACACTGGAAGGCTATTTCCATTAGCTAAATATTCTGTTATTTATTGAATATGACGAGTTAAATGTGTTTCGCTATCTATGCATATATATGTAGGCCCGATTCTGTATAACTAAAAGTAATGTAGAAGGAATCACAATGGATATATCTAGGACCGTGTTCATTGTGACGCTCCAGTGCAACTTAAATTCAACTACTTATCTACCTTTTCGGGTGAAAATTACTCTAATTTCGAACAGTACAATGTCTTGATATTATAGCAAGAATGAGTCGAAGGATGTCTGTTACTGAAACCAATTAAAATGAGTTGAGACTATTTATGTGGCAGGACATTGTATGACAAGTATGCGCCTTTAAATTAAATTGTTCTGTAAAATTTTGTTTGACTATTTGCCAGTCGTGTAGAACTCATTATCCTTAACATCCACCACAGATGAAAATTTATACATTATTATGATGATATGAAAATTAGTACTTAAACAGCATTATGCCAATTAGAGCTTCGGTTATTCGATAAGCATAAGCCTACGACATTCTAATCCTCTCTTGACACCAGTTCATCCTGTTAGGGTGTTCATTAACCATTATGGGTGCGAGCATGTGAATACAATTAAGTTCATCCGTTGCCAAATGATGTTAGGTCCTCTAATTGTTAAGGTGAAACTTTGCCGAGATAATGACGCTGCTTGGATTGAGTTGCTTAAAATTTGATTGAAAGCTTGATCCAAAAAATCACTTTTTCTATCCTAGAGAAATGCGAATATCAGAAAACATAAGTGAGCGGAAACTAGTCTTTTAAACACTCCATTTTGACAATTTATTACCTTCTACAATTTACTTTAGACGAAATTCGTATGCTTGCTTTATCCATCCATATAATACATTTCTCATACATAGCACTATAGTTAAAATTACAAAAGGTGATACTAGGGTGACTCTAATGTAGTACACAATAGTTTGGAGTGATTGTAAATACATCACTCCAAACTATTCTGCAGTTTGAGAATTTTGGAGTGATTGTGAATATCCTTTAAGTTCATTTCCTGTAAAAATGAAGAATTTTAGTGTTTTAATGCAGCCCGTTTTCCTATTAATATTATTTGACATAGAATTCTTGCACCATGAATGCGATATTTGCGAATTATAAATTATCCGCCATCATGCGAAATTCATGATGAATTTCTTGGAATATTGAAATAATATCACTGATGTAGAGTATTCAAACTAGACATTTTGAAAAGTCGAAAGATTTTGTCTTCTGTCTGACAGAAGGGTCGAGGTTGTTTACTTTACGTATTGAAACTACTCTTTTGTAACTACGGGAAATATTCATTGCAAATATTGATTTTATTTTTTTTAAAGATTTGAAATTGACTATCCATTTTTTTCAAAAATTTTAATTGATTGATAGTGCGATGTAGGAGAAATAAATTGGATGGATGGATAAAGCAAGCTAACATATTTCGTCCATAGTAAATTGTAGAAGCTAAATATCCCAGAATGGAGTTTAAAAAATTGTTTCTCGCACACTTAAATGATATTTGCATTTTTCTGTTATATAGAAAGTGATGATTGTGATTACTTTCAATCAACGTTTTACAAATTCAACACGAATAAGGCCGTGTAATTATGCTAGTTGGTTATAAAATTAGAAAATGAAACATTAGTTTTGGTTTTGCCAGGTACCAAATACTAAAATAACTCTTATTATAAGTAGGTGTTTCGCTTACGCTTTTCACATTAAATAAACTCGTTTCCTTTCAAAATGAAAATTATACAAAATTAAGTATTTTTAATCACTACATATCATCAGTCAAATTTTTATAAATTATTCAAGTTCTAGAAAGAAATAAAAAATAAATTCAAACATCAGAATTTAAGTTCTGTAAACATAATTGTTTGGAAAAAATTGTTTTTCCAGCAATACTGGTAGGATCTATCTAATTTGCCGCTATCTTAATAATACTAAATGTTATCCCTATTGGGATATCGAATTGTTTTAGCCCCCTCTGCACACCTAGGACAAATAGAACGGGGTTAATTTGGTTAAGCAGCCCCTTTGAACATAAACATGCAGGGGCGGTGACATCCCCAAGTGGTCGGGTTGTCCGTGCGCCATCTCGTAGGAAAATACTCAACATTTCCCCGGCTTTGAAGCCCACAGGGATTCAACAGGTACATAAAAAAGTCAAATTAAATAAAAGAAAAACATCAAATACGAATTTAATGAAAATACTTAGAAATAGAATACATGAAGACACGTTTAAAATGGCAAATTAAACATAAATAGAAATAATAATTAAAATTCAATCAGCGTGTAATGGTAAAGGACACAGTTTTGTAATGGAACGCTTAAGTTCTCCACTCGAGCTGGTCACATTACACGAACCTTGCCATCAGAGCCAGGAAATGTAGCACTAATTCTCCCTAACTTCCATCGGAGAGGAGAAAGGAGTTCGTTTTTAATTAGCACCAAACCTCCTATCTTCAGATTGGCCTTCGGACGAGCCCATTTTGGTCGTTGTTGCAATCTTGCTGGATATTCATTGCTCCACCTTTTCCAAAAATGCTGGAACAATCTTTGCAGTAATTACCATCTATCGAGGTGATTGAGCTTAATTTCTGTGAGGCTAGGTTCTGGTATTGCAGTAAGAGGAGAGCCAATAAGGAAATGCCCAGGAGTTAGAGCAGTAAGATCACTTGGATCCTCTGAAAGAGGACACAATGGGCGGGAGTTGAGACAAGCCTCGATTTGTATCAATAGTCAAAAATTCTTCATATGTTAGTAACGCATCTCCAATAACCCGTTTCAAATGAAATTTCATACTTTTAACCCCTGCTTCCCACAGTCCACCAAAATGGGGAGAAGCAGGAGGGTTAAATTTCCACTTCAGTCCTTCACTTAAAACAAAACTATTGAATTCAGTATCAGTTTTGCAAGAAGCTACAAACCTTAACATTTCTTTAATTCTTTATTAGCACCAACAAAGTTCGTAGCACAATCGGTGAATAATTCAGCTGGTTTTCCACGACGACCAACAAATCGCCTGAGAGCAGCAAGGAAAGTTTTTGTAGAAAGGTCACTTACTAACTCTAAATGGATAGCACGCGTGGTAAAACAGACAAACAATACTGTATAACATTTTAGCGATTTTTGTCCACGTCCCTTATTGCATTTCACTTGAAAAGGACCAGCATAATCAATGCCTACCTTTGAAAATGCTCGAGAAGGAGTCACTCTTGAAATTGGTAGGTCAGACATCATTTGAGAAACTGATTTGGCACATAATCTAAAACACATAATGCATTCTCGAACAATTCTCCTAACATCTCTGCCACTCAAAATCAAAAACTTTTGGCGTATAGTAGATAGCAGAAGTTGAGGACCAGCATGAAGATGTAAAATATGAAAATATTTCACAATTAAATCAGTGAAGTGATATTTTTTAGGCAAAATCATTGGATGCATTCGACTCTCAGGAAGATTAGAGTTATTCAACCGTCCACCAACTCGAATAACACCATTCGAATCAAGAAATGGATTTAGAAACAACAGTTTACTTTTACTAGGCAGAGTCTTGTTCTCCGACAAACAATGCATGTCTTCTTGAAACGCAGCAGCCTGAACAATATTAACAATAAAAAGTCTCAGATTTTTGAAGTTCTTCAGTTGTCAAAAGATCGAGCTTTCTCTGTTCAACAGAAACACGACAATTATATATGAAACGTAAACACCATGCAAAGGTACGATACAATTTCATGAGAGAAGAGAATTTTCGAATGAGAGGGGGTTCTTCCTGCAAATGTGCAACAGCGGAAACAATTTGCTTCCTCTCTTCGCAAAGCACATTTTCAGTTACTGTGTTTATATCAGTACGCATTGGTATTTCAAACGATGAATCACTGAACCAATGGGGCCCAAACCACCAAAGGTTACAAGAAGGGAGATCAGAGGGATAAAACCCACGTGACGCACAATCTGCAGGGTTTTCTTTTCCTTGCACATGGTACCAATGTTGATTGGGCAAAATTCCTTGAATTTCTGACACACGGTTAGCAACGAACGTTTGCCAACGTCGAGGTTCAGAAGCAAGCCATGACAAAACAACAGTTGAATCGGTCCACGCATAAATTTCACAAAATTTTCCTGCTAAGGACTCTTGAACTGTTTCAAACAGATGTGCTAGCAATAATGCAGCACAAAGTTCAAGTCTAGGAAGGGAAATGGTTTTCAATGGTGCGACTCTTGTCTTGGCTATTAGAAGGCTCACTTTCACTTCGGAATTAGCTGAAACACTTCGTAAATAAACCACGGCACAATAGCCTTTCTCAGATGCATCACAAAAGAGATGCAATTGCGTTTGCAGTGCATTAGATAGCACAACACGTCGAGGAATATGGATGAGCTTTAGTTGATGAAGCTCTGACCGGAATTTGGACCACTTTTGCTGAACCTTTTCACCAACAGGATCATCCCAAGACACATTTGTGTCTTCCACAATTCTTGAAGGAACATCTTCGCCAGTATAACTATGGGGGAAAGCCATCCCAAAGGATCGAAAATCCTAGCTACTTCAGACAGAATGGCTCTTTTTGTAGCAACTATTTCAGAAGAATTTCTAACACTGACTGAAAATGTATCACTAGATGGCTGCCAGTTGACACCAAGCACCTTGATTGACTGATCAATCTCTATCTCCATGAGAAGATGACTTTCTTTCAACTCTGATGGAATGAATTTCAAAATTTCAGGAACGTTTGAAGCCCATTTGCGAAGCTCAGAACCTCCGTTTTTCATCATCACTAAAAGTTGAGAAGACAGTTCACAAGCCTCCTCCAGAGTATCTGCACCGGACAGAAGATCATCAACATAAAAATCCTGAGCTGCTCTCTTAGATGCTAGGGGATAATTGTCCCTTTCTTTTCAATAGCCAGCTGCCGAATGGCTCTTGTTGCAAGATATGAGGCAGATGCAGTTCCGTAGGTGACAGTTGTCAGTCGGAAATCACGAATTGGCTCGCTGGAATCATTTCTCCACACAATACGCTGAAAATCTGCATCTTCTGGATGATTTGTCGAAACATTTTGGCTACATCAGCAGTTATCGCAATCTGATGCATACGAAATCTCAGCAAAATGGGCACTAGGTTTTGCTGGCACCTGGGACCCACCATAAGAATGTCATTCAGGGATGTGTTGTATAATGATTTCGCTGAAGCATCAAACACCACTCTTAACCTTGTAGTAGTGCTTGATTCCTTGAAAACTGCATGGTGTGGCATGTAAAAACAAGAGGAGGGTGATTTTAACACCTCTGATTCAGGAACAATTTCCATGTGATTGTTTGAAAGGGGTATTCTGTCATGAAAGTCTTGTACTGCTCATAGGAAGGATGGTGACACAATCTGTGTTCCATGTTCTTGAAACGCCTAATAGCCATTTCCCTGGTGTCGCCAAGTTGACAAGGAGAAGATTTGAATGGCAATCGTACAACGAAACGACCAGTTTCGTCTCTAACATGAGTATTAACGAAATGCTCCTCACACCGCTTTTTTATGGAAAGCAAGATATCAGTGGGGGCAGTCCCTAATTCCCAGAATTTTTTCAACACATCATCAACGTTAGTTTCCACAAGATTTACTGCAACTCTTTCACTCCGAAGATTTGGATGAACAGTAACTGGCCCATCTATTAGCCAATCAAGTTCAGAGTTTACAGCAAACGGCATTTGTTACCACTGAGTCTTGTTTGTCCAGTAAACAGCGGTAAAGCAGCTGTCACTCTAAGTAGAAGTTCTACTAAACCAGGATTGTTAAAATTAGGATCTGCTAAAGTTAAGTTTTTGATATGAGCAAAATCTTTGGTACATTGATAATTGGGCAAGCAGCCAATGATTTTTCGTAAAACATATGCCTTTTCTATATACAGGAGTCTTTGAAATGAGGGGTAAACACTAAATTCACTTCCCCTTCCGATTCTCCCAAAGATGTTTTTCTTAAACAGGGAATATCAACATTCGCTCGAGAACGTGAAAGGCCAAGTTTTTGAACACAAGAATCTGCGATGAAATTTGCTTGAGAACCCGGATCAATCAGAGCTCTGCAATTTTGAAAGAACCCACTTGAGTAGCGAATCTTAACGACTGCGGTAGCGAGCAATGTTTGTTGACATTCAGGACTTCGTCGCCCCGTTCGAAAAACATAAGAGTAGGAGATGGATGGGCGCGAAGGAGAACTATTTGGCTCGTCAGGATCCTCTCCTTCGACTCCGTCGGATTGCCCGAGGTCATGACCTGTAGGGTTGGGGAGTTGTAACGTTCGCCCGTTAACTGGAAATGGAGTAGCGTATGATGCCTTTTCTCACACTTCTTGTACGTATGGTTAGTTTTGCACTGATTCACACTATGACTGGAATTCAAACAATTAAAGCACAATTTTATGCTCTTCACGAACTGAAATTTCTTTTTTGCGGATAATTTCAGAAATTGGCAACACTTACAAATTTTGTGATTTGAACAGCACAGTTCACAAGTAGAAAACGACGCAGTTAAAGATGTTACCCTTTGAGCTTTCCGCCGGAATCACCGATTCTTTTGAAGCTTGAAAACTTCTGGCATGATATTTCAGGAAACTCAGCAGCTCTTTAAGGGACGCAACACAGTCATCGTTTAACGATCTTTCCCACCAGGCTCTCGTTGACGAATCTAGTTTTTGTTGAATTATGAACATCAGAATGGTTTGGTCAAGCACCTCAAGAGAACGCACGCATTCACTTGTAACATCAATGAAATTTAAAAGGGATGGAGCACTTTCGGTTGGCACTGATGGTTGAGAAAGCAGTTTTCGAATATGAGCAAAAACAAGTTCACGGGTGTTTGAAAAACGTTCTGACACGCAACCTTGTAATTAGCGTCAGTTAATGGGATCGATTGAATGATTTTCAAAGCATCACCCTTTACTGCACCCTTCAAATATTGCAACTTTTGCGCATCAGAAAGTTGTCTGTTGGAATGAACGGATGCTCTAAACAAATTACGAAAAGATATCCACTGTTCGATAGAACCACTGAAAACTGGAAGTTCTAGCGTTGTTATTCGGACTTCATGATACGGATTCAAAACATGACGAGACTCACGAGCACTAATTTCGGGAGTTTTTTCACTCCGCTTTCTTTCCGTACGCAGTAAAGTAACCCCAAAGTATTCAAGTTGTGTTTCAGTTCTTGAAACTCCTTGACTATTGCATCTAATTCGGTCTCTTTAATCAGTTCAAAGATGGAATCATAAAGTTCAGTAAGTCCCTTACGCGTCACTTCAAGCTCATCCTTGAAGAATTGGACCTGGAAAATGTCACAGTTTAAAATTTCTTGTTCAATATTTGTTTTAAAGAGAAAATTCGAACGTTCAACAGTCTTTTACGCAAATGCACCTTGAAAAGAGACATCCCGACGAACCCAACTGGAAGTCGGTTGAAAGTATCCAAGCGTCAGTAGCGAAGAACTACAGCGTAGTCACCGTTCAGAAGAAAGCACAGGAATGGGCTTTGACAAAAGCGTCGCTGAAGACAAGAAGCGCTGATACTTTTGCTTAGTAAAATACCTTTCTGCGGCGAATCGTCGGATCAAATGTTTGGACACGTCAATCGATCACGTTCTGTGCTTGATGAGTTAACAGAATAGAACTCAGGATTCAAATAATGGGTGTTTATTAACAAGTAACAACAGAGAACGAAGCTGCGAGGTTGGTTCTCGGCAGGCAGTCCCTTCGCAAGTGACAGATAAACAAGAAAACGGGGGCGATTAAGCAGCCCCTTCGAACATAAACATGCAGGCGCGGTGACATCCCCGAGTGGTAGGGTTATCCGTGCGCCATCTCGTAGGAAAATACTCTACAGACACCAACTCTGTTTTTTATATAGATAATGAGAAAATTATTTTAGAAACACTGTGACGAATATTTCCTTCATGTCATCGACATGAATAAAAGGAAGCCAAGGTTTGAAGTTAAATACGCAAGAAATTCTTTCTTTAGAAAATGTTATTAAATATATTTATTGAGACATGATTATATTTACTGTTCTATCCTAAGTACACAGATTCTAATTGCTGTACTATCCTGAGCACACAGGTAATTACCATACTGCACATAGAGTGATTCCTGAAAAGGAATACTGATAATGTTGTAACGTCGGAGCCGAGTTGGGTGCCAATAAAAACGACGGCACATCCAAAATACAATTAACTAGGTACTTATTTAAAACACAGGAATTTATTTTAATTATAGAATTAATCAGGGATTTTTGTCTCAGGGTTGTGGGCGCTGCAAAATGGGATATATGGACCAACTCGAAAACGGTCGTTGACCGAGCACCAAGAAAAACCACCTCTTCTCAATTCGAATTCTGAAAAATTCTCTTTTTTCTTCCCACCAGTTCATTGGGAGACAGTTAAATTCCAGGGGGGCGTCGTGTACCCTTAAAAGACAATCTGGCCAGGAAGGAGACCACCCCGAGAGATATTTCGGGATTTACGACCTTCGGTCAGTGGTGTTGACCTCAGACCCCAAGCCGTTGCTATGGACGTATAATATTTTATCGGTCAAGAGATCAGTCACTATCCTACAAGTTGGCAGAGTTCTTGGCGCTTGCCAAGTACCTGAAAAGTCATGCCAATTAAAGAGTGGCGCCAACAACTGTCACTGGGATACGTACGGTGCTAACATAATAGGAGTGATATTAGATGTTTCGTGAAGTACTTTGTAAGTACGGTATTTTTAAGCTCGAAGAAATTAATCTATCGATGTCTGGAAGATATTCTGTTGAGATTTTAAAAATCTGTGAAATATATGGTGTTAAAATGAAGCATCATGGTTTGTCTTGTGGTTAATACTTGAAAAGGCTGAATTATTCAGTCATAATATAATGTCGTTATGAACGTAAATTGAGAATAACAAACCCAGGGATAAGATGCTCCTTTAGGTAACGTCCGTAGAAGTAAAAGTCAGAAGAGGGAGCAGAGTAGGGAACGGCAAACAGAGCGTGTGAAAGGGTGCACAAGCAACAAATTTGGAGGTTGGTTTGAATGCAATTACATTGAATTATTAATGTACCTGTGCCAGGAAGCTTTATCTAGAAATAAATTGCAAACCATAAATGGCGTGTGTCAAATAAAAATATTTCGAAATATATCCACATGCTACATTTGGAACTATCAAAACGGAGTAGTGAAGTTTGCGTTCAGTCTTCATTATAATTTTTATTTAAATCTGCGTAACCTTTCATGTTTTGAAAATAAATTCAAAGATAAGATTTGCTCGATTTTTAAATTCATGACAGCAAAAAAGTATGACGCCCAACATGATAAATAGTTATGCTATGCTATTTAGATGGGGTTTAATTTTCTCTTGAGAGCAGAAACTGTTGGACAGTTAATTGGATATGATTAAAAATTGCAAAAAAACTGTTTTTCTATAGTTTAACATGCCCGTGTCAAATTTAGCTATAAAGAATGCAGAATTTATTTTTTAACTTTTATACATTTAGTAATTTACCAATTTAATTTAGGATTATCAGTTTCTTAAAGCTTCACTAATTTTCCAATTTAAATTTCCATGATTCATCTGCACGTGCAAGTAAGGAGCAAATTAGTTTTACCAGTAGAATTAAAGTATGGTCACTGCATACAAACCAAAATGTGTCAGCAACATTGTCACCTGAATTGCTTAAAAGCTAAAATTTGGTTCGCTGGACATATGGCAGAAACATTTTTGTTACTTCTTTTCAAGAACTGAATAGATACTTTCATCTAGAAAAGACAGCTGCCTCCGTTTTCAAAGGGGGTGTCATGAAAATTGAAGAGTTTCGAAACTGAACTTGCCGCTTTGGTATTCAACTTTAAGCTACGACTCGTTTGAGACCACATGACTTTTTCGACTACTCTGCTCTGATGGCATTGGCATCTGGGCAGTAGTGAAAAGTTTTGGTAAACAGGGAAAATTATTTTAATATTTTTTCCAAAAAAATATTTAACATTATTATTGGTTAATGTGCTCTCGATTATTACTTCCCCATACAACGAAATCAATTATATTGCAAGGAGTGTAAGATTTATTTCGAGTCTTAAAACCTTTACAGTCCGATTTTGGATAGTGATTGTGAAAGCTTCCTTGCTCTTTATTTTGTAAACTGTTAATACAGAAATTTGTAAAATACATAATGTAAGAAAACCCAATAATATTTGAAAACGAAATTGTGTTTTGATTAGTGCTTAAAAATATTTCGTTGCTAAATTTGAAACGTATCGACCATTTATGAGCAGAAATAAAAATTAGAAATACTTTTTAAAATGCGCTCGAATGCGCATTGTGTATTGCAACATGTTCAATGTGTAATAAAGGTGCAATTTTATTGGTATCATTGAAAAAACATTTTCAAGCTTTAAAACAGAATGTTTCCCAACTGAAGATGGCTGCAGTGTGATGTTAAGATTGTAAAAATCGTCACTATTTTGGCGAAGCAAACTAATAATCTTATGTTAGTTAATTATTCTAATTGTTATATAACCTGAAAAGATTAAGCAATAACGTTCACTTTCACGTTTATTTTCGAAAACTAAACAGGCATTACTAGTTCCAATTCATCCTTAAAAATGTTTTAAAAATATTTTGCATTTTTAAATGGTTTTATTTTATTATTCGAAAACGCTGATTTAATATTTGACTTTTCTATCCACATAATTGTCAATCGTAAATTAACCATTTTATTAGGAGAAATAATCACAGTGATATTAGGTTGAAGTTAAATGGATAACTTCTCTATCCCACACTATGACCTATTTTTTCTTGAATATGAACTTAAATACCAGAAACTTATATTAAAAACTTTTTTTGTCCCGTACACGTAAGTGCCGATAAGCGCTATTGAAGTAGTATTTAAAGTACACCCATTCTAACTATTCAAAGTTTGCATTGTTCTAGAACTCTTAAGCTGCATCCTTATTTAATATCTTTAATTGATTTCCCCAAACGTATGGAAACTAAAATCACTAACGGGCTTTTATTCTGCTTACTTATCTCATACGTTATTGGCGCAGCTTGTCTGTTATTGGACCTTGCGCCATAAAACTCAAACAAACAACTCATATAGGTTATATTAACTATTGAAAATTCGATTTTTCAAGTCCCTGCTACATTAAGAGGATTTGGTAATAATCTAAGATAGTTACTATTATAATTATCATTATACTTATTATGTGTATAAGACTCTTAATCTGATGCAACAAATTTTGCTTTTTGAGAAATCAATTCAATTCTTCTCTAATTGAAAACGTTCGGGGATTGTCGGGAACTGTGATAAGCAATTTTGACTATCGATTCAAGACCCCCGTTTCCCTTAGAGTAAATAACTGTACATATATATCCTCAAAAATAACGTCCCTGAAAAATTGCATTAAATTATTTGACAAACTTTCATAGATCCAGGTAGTGAAGGAATAATTTAAGTCCCTTTGATATGTGTGTATAAGATTCATGTAAAATGAATAGAGATTTGTTAGGAGTCTCACCTTTCAAGCGGTTGTAAAAAATGCTTCATTTTTATTTATTTGTGGAAATAATTAGAGAAATTTACATTGATAAAACATTTCTTATTCCTAGATATTTCATATTTCTGATACTTTAAGTTTTTAAAGAAGTGGGGTTCATTAAAAATACTATAACAACACTTAAAGACGTTTTACCAGGACTGCTTCATTCCAATACTTATTCTGACAAATTTTTAAGTCTCCAGTTAAGGGGACAGTGGACTTCCCAAAACACCTTAATCGATCTAAAAATAGATTTTTTTTAATATTAACGGGGTAAACATTTATTGATAACCAACTCTCGATGGAAAAAAATTCATCAATAATTTTTGACTGAGTTACATATACAATAATATAAGTGAATTAGGATATTGACAATGCATGGAAATTTAATGGGCATCGGACACCAATTTCTGCTAATTTTTCAAAATTCTGATCACGATTGTGTAATAATTTCCGAACTCAATATTTTTGGACCAAATTATACGTAGGCATTTTGATAAAAAAAAACACAGCCTGCGTAAATTTTATAACAATAGGAAAAAAGTTTTTGAAAGTCTTCCTTCAAGTTTACTTTTGCTCGTTCTCTTTTAGGTCGTCACTGTGAAATCCAACTGGATCCCTGTGCATCAGAGCCCTGTTCTTACGGTGCAACATGCATATCTCTACAAGACAATCGATTTTCATGTATGTGTCCTCCTGGTAGTTCCGGAGAATTATGCGAGATAGGTAATTTCATCAAAATGCTATTAAATTACTGTCATTTTAACAAATAATGCTGTTTGGATTGACATTGAGTATGCTGTCAATAAAATTTAATACACGAAACGTGTTTGGCCAATGCTCCAATGAGTTGGTACAAACTAGCTTTTATGAACTGGTACAATTTAACAAAACGGAAGTCCGCTGTGGACCATAAGATGAGCGTGGAATAACAAGGAAGTTAGAAGTTCAGCAAAGTAATACGTTCAGCACACTCTCTCTAAGCGGCATGGGACAGTCGCCAAACCTCTAGTTCACAACATTCGGCCCGAACAAGAGAAAACTCTTCTGCGATTCATCTTGTACGTGTGGACAACTCTGATAGTCTTATGATCAGAATTATGGTGCGATTACTGTGAATTTATAGCATATCTGTAAGGAGTTATCTAAAGTTCCATTCTGTTTGTCTTAAAATTGTCTACTAATACATTTAACTAATTTTAATAGCATTAAAATAAATCCTTAAATTAAAAGTTTTGACATTAAAACTTCTAGGTAAGTTTGTTTCAGAAGATATCAGAATTAAGCATTTTAAATGATTGCTAAGCCTTGTAACTTCTTATAATGAGAAAACTTCATGTATCGTGAAATTGCTCCAAGTAGCTTTTACTGACACACATTATTTAGAATGTATCATACAAAATTTTACTAGTCATTTTTTATTATATTACTTAAATAGCTATTTAATTATTCAAGTTCGTATAAATATGAACTCTTTGACGCCGAATCATATTTTGATTGGTTAGTTTTTATGGCCCAAGGGCCATATTTGGCCATGCTATGCCAAACACAAGACAAATAACGTTAAGTATTTTTTTATTCATGTAGATCGCTTTAGTTTGCAATTAAGAAATAGTTACACTTAGATAGTTTGGAACAAAAATGAAATAGCAACAAGTCTTGACATGTTATTATTTTATCTGAAATAAAATGAAAGAACATATTAACATGACGTTATTAGAGATTGTATATTGCCTTATAATGTATTAGATGTTTCGAAAAATACTTAATTTCCTCTCGAAATAAAACTCTTTCAAAATAGAAAATGTTATAATTTGCCTCCTTAGCTAAGGATGAAGCTCTATATTTTGTATACATATACAGATAGTAATACAAAGGCAAGTGATCAAGTATGTTTACATACATGCGTCTATTAAAGATCGAAAGTCAAATATCATCATATATTTACTATAAAATATTTTTCTTCGTTTTATACCCTAATATTCTATGCCTCGCTTCACTAAACAAATTAGAATTTAAACGCATACTGTTTTTGAAAATGCGGGTTAATATATGTAGAACTTGTAATTGTAAAAGGGATGAAAAGAAACGTTCTTGACAATTAAAGATGTATATTTACAATGAATAGGAGGGAAACTATTTTCAAGTTCATCACATCGTTACATCGGGTGTGACAGTATTCCATTTTTGGTCTTTCTCCGTGTCCTATCTCTGTTACATCTCAAAACACTGCTCTTGTCGCCGGTCTGTCTAGTCATCGTGGCTCTTGATTACTTCTTGGATCACAGGAAATGACAGGTGTTCTTGTCATTTTTTAAATTTAGACACCCACATATATTAGCTTTGCCGTAAATTATGAAATATTTTTACTTAATTCCTCCCACCCTCCTTATTATTTACTCCTCCATATACTTCCCACTCAGTTTTATACACTGTTCTTAGTGATGGGCGGAATCGAGTACTTTTGACAATCGAATACATGGTATTTGATCTCTTTCAAGTATCGAGTAAGTATTCGAATACATATACAAAAACGATTAATCGACAGTAAGAATCAATACTTTGGTATTCGAATACATAGGGTGAGTAGTTTTGAATCCGAATACTCTTGTATCCGAATAATTTTGTATCCGAGAACTTTGGCATCTAAGAACTTTGGTATTTGAATACTTGCGTCCGAGTACTTTGGTATCCGAGTACTTTGGTATCCGAGTACTTTGGCATTAGAGTACTTTGGTATCCGAGTACTTTGGTATCCGAGTACTTTGGCATTAGAGTACTTTGGTATCCGAGTACTTTGGTATTCGAGTACTTTGGTATCCGAATACTTTGGTATCCGAGTACTTGGGTATCCGAGTACTTTGGTATTCGAGTACTTTAGTATCCGAATACTTTGGTATCCGAGTACTTTAGTATCCGAATACTTAGGAAAATAATCGAGTACAACGAATAATTTTAAGTATCGAGTGCACAAGTACTTTTGTATTCGAATACTCCCATCACTAACTGATACTGCGGTTATACTGGGGTCTTCAAAGAGACAGTATAACCGTATCCTATTTTTGAAATATGCGCTGACATTGCCTTTATTGTAAATCATGAAATGTTTTACTTAGTTTAGATAGTGTTACTATAAGTTGTGTGTGGAACTAATTATTAATATATCATCTTTTTTATTTAAATCTATTGCTGAAAAGTCTGAAAAATATTTAATTTAAGATATTCTAATACTGTAAATATCATTCTTATGCAGAATCAACGGAAGGTGATGAATCTGGTGTTATGCTTGATTTCCAAATCGACAGCTTCTTGGAATACCCCACCCTGCCTAGTGCTGCCCAGTCTCTCAGTGTCGAAATATGGTTTTTGACTCGATCGCAGAATGGACTGTTGCTGTACAACGGGCAGAAGCCTGATGGAGTTGGTGACTTCTTGGCGTTGACTCTGATGAACGGCTTCTTGCATTTCACGTACAATCTTGGCAGTGGGACGACAAGTATACCGTAAGTGTACATGTGTGAAATATTATGCATGGAAATGTGTTATGCTTTTTGTACTTAAAATGGTCAAGGTATCATTGGGAGTGTCAATTTTCTCTCTGAAATGCAAATGGAGATCAATGCTTTCATTGAAGTTAACACTCCAAGGTTTCGACGAAATATCTCATCCATCAAGATCTGGCCAATTTTGCTAACGGTGAGATATCTCGTCATCTAAGTATTTCCGGTTTCTAATGATGACGAGATCATAATCTGGTCAGTTTTTTTCTAATGACGAGGCATCTCGCCTATCAAGATCCGATCATTTTTGCTAATGATGAGATACCTCTTCGAGACAACCACCAGGAGGGTTTTTGAAAATATGCTAATTGTAAAGTAATAAGCTATTATAATAACAAATGTAAAATTTCAAAACAACGACTAATAAAGACAGAGAATAAAACTTGAAAAAAAAATCGTCAATGACTATTTCGGTGGAGCAAGACGTCCACCATCACCATTACAGAAATAAGTCACACGAGGAAAATTCGAGTTTAAATGTGTTCTCATGGCAAAAAAGGGACAAGCATTTTACAACTTTCATAAAGTGAAAGTACTCATCCATTACACGAATTATAAAATAAAATGGAGAAAAATTCCCGAGCTAGACAGGCTGAAGAAATCAAAGATAAAGTTTGGAGGGATGCACTTTTTAAAATTATGCACTTTCTAAAATTCCGTCTACTCCTTGTCGAGATGCTGTTGCTGCCTTCAGATTGGATATTGACTGCTTAGCCAAACACCTGTATAGATTCAAAAGTTCAAATTGTGCTCTGCTTGGAAATAGTGACGAAATGGATTCCACCCACCTTGGGGTTTACCTAAATTTATCGGAAGACGTTTTCGAAGATATTGGAAGGCAAGAGATTTACTTGAAATCCTACAGACTGATAAACTGCTTTTTGTTTTTTTAATCTCGTTTTGATGCTTTGTTCTTTGTTCGTGTTTTTGTGCTAAGTGTTTACTCTAGTGAATGAATGTATTTCAAGTGCTACTGCTAAAAAAATTTTAATTAAATATGTTGTCCTAGAATAGTATTGCCACGACTCACTTTTTTAACTAAGCCTTCAGACGCCCCGTTGCATCTGTCCTGATGATAGTGAACCTTTGCTCCACCGAAATGATTAATGACTTCTTTCCAAGATTGTAATCTATTTTATTAGTCGTTGTTTTGAAGTTTTACATTTCCTACATCAAATGTGACTGATATTTTCATCTGTTTATCTAATAAATTATTTGTTTGTGGATTGAGTCTTAATTTTATTTTATTTATTTATGTGAAGTTATTTTGGCAATTCTTTGTTACAAATTTCAGTCATTCAAAATGTGGTTTAAAATGTATTAAAAGAACCAAACACTGCATTTTGTCAGTTAATGTCCTTATTTTGAAAGATGTAATGGAATATAAGATTTTTACTACTTAGCATTGTACCTTTAAATTGTATTTAAAAACCTAGGTGCTATGTTTTACAGGAAAACATGCCCCATATGAGAGTTTTTTCTAAAATACATTATTTTATAAAATATCAAATATAAATCATTTGATGAAGTCCATGACTTTTCGAGGATCAAGTTGAAAGACGTTAATTTAATTTGGTCTTTTTCTAATTTCCTTTTTTTTTATTTTAGAAACCATGGGTTACTAATAAAAAATACTGTTCTCAAGTATAAAATCATTTTATAAATTTGTTTTACAAAAATCTATTTGCAACTTATCAACTTTTCAAATATCAATTTAATTTCAATTTCCTTGTGTGAATTTATTATATAATATAACTTATATTTTCTGTTTTATACAATCTTAAGAGTATAAAGCGGCGAGATTTCAAATACTGAACCTACAATAAAGATGATACTACATAGACTTACTCAGTATCTCCTAGCACACTAAAAGAAGGCGGGTCTTTAATTAACTAAGCTTATGAGACATTATAAATGAAACTTTTATTATTGTTGATTGAATTTTTAAAGTTAATCCATACCATGAACTTAAGTTTTTACTCATATGAAGTTCGCATATTCATTTATTTTTTGTCATAAAAATTTGTTCAAGCTTTTGCCGAAGTAAAAATTAGTGATACAAAGTCCATTCTAGAAAAAATCAGAAAAAAATGTAAAAAATGGATAATTTTGTACAAAAAAGGTTCTGCATTTGAGTTACGAGACTTTGTGAACAAAACTTTTTTACATGTTGAAAACTATACATCTTGAGATGTTTTATTTTATGCAAAATTATTACATAATTTCTTCACTACATAATATTGAAATTCGTATTACATTATGTATGCTTGATTTCTGCAGCTATTTGGAGGTTCTAAGGTAAGTTATATACCATGGTAAATTTTTTTCTATCAACTTTAAAATATAAACTTTAGTTATATTATCATTGATATAAGCTTACTAAGTTTTAACGAAATGTCGAAATAAGTTCTCAAGTGTTTCATTATTAACATTTACATTCTCAAAATTGCTTGTCACAAATCTATTAAAACAATTATATAAATTTACAAAATATTTTACATATAGGTAGGAATTATAGATTAATTTATTTTATTTTATCAGAAATGAAATTCTGCTTTTGATCATAATTTCTAAGTTTACAAAACAGTATTATGTCATCTGAATTGACTTGTTCTCTTTTTGTGGCAGGAGTCCTGAACCTCTTTCTACAGGCGTATGGCATTCAGTAAAGATTTCTAGATTTAGGAAGAGAGGGATGCTGCAAGTAAATGATGGACCTGTAATATCAGGAGAATCAACCGTAAGGATTCATTATTTTACTGAACAATGTTTCACAACATTCGCTCTCAATAAAAATTCAATCCCTTTATAAGAGGTGTCAGCTTTTCGGGTCTCTTTTCACTGAAACTTTTACGTGACAGTTTTGCCAGTTATATTTTTTGTATTTATTGAGGCTCTACATTCTCAAAATCTTGGATAAATATCACTTAACAAAACACACTTTAAACAAAAAGAAGTCCTAAGGAGTGAGCAGCTTCCAAGTCTGCATTATACCGTCGAGTTGCCATAGTAACCTCGGCGCCTCCCGAAACAATTTCAATGGCAATCTACAATTGGTTTGAAGAGCTTTCGCTTCAAACTACAGTTTTGTGCTTCATCAGCGTCCTTATCTCTCGTATCGTGCTTTGATTATTTATTGAAAACTAGTCGATAGAAAAGTTTCCGTTCATTTCATAGTGGTGTATTTTTTGTAGACATCGTTATTTATGATCGTGAAGAAAAACACGTTTTATAAGGATGAATTGATTTAACTCTCTGAGCGTCTCAATATTTCCCTAGTAGTGTTTATTGCTTTTCAGCACAAGTACATGGTTACCATATCTATTGATTAAAAGAATCCTAGAGAATATTCTATTAATCAAGATGGTCAAACTGCTCATATATCATGAAAGGGAGATTGCGGCTTTCAACTTGGATAAGTGCATTTAACCCTCAGAGGGTTAATATTCAAGAATATTTCATTAACCCTCTGAGGGTTAAATGCACATATAATTTTTGCTATCTTTCCAGCATAAATTGTAAACAGTTTTGACCTTGACCAATGGAATCTTTTCCAAGGATTCTTTCAACCAATATTTGTGGTTTCTTAATCATTATGTGTGTTGTAGTGTTGCAACACTACACTACTCGAAAATCTCGTGAGGCTTAAATCTACATTGATTTTCATTGTAATATTTCCACTGCTTTTAGTAACACTACACCTGTATTTCAAGCCGCCAACCACCACTGCTTTTAAGTTGTGCATTTGTGAGCATAATACTTGTATGTAACAATTCGTTTCCAAAGGGACAACTGACAGAGCTGAACTTAGGGGAACCCCTGTACATCGGCGGAGTGCCAGAGTTTTTTCCACTGAAATACACTTTAGTAGTGCAATCTGGACTGGACGGAGCCATACAGCGCATTGTGGTCAACGACGAAGTGTGGGAAGATATGCTGAGCCTTTCGACTAATCAGAGGAATATCATGGAGTACATCGGGCCACCGTGTCTTCCAGATACTTGCAAAAATGGTGGTCGGTGCATTCCTCACCTTGAAGAATTTAGATGCCTTTGTATGGACGGCAACAAAGGAAAATGGTGTAATAAAAGTAAGCATTGTGTTTAATCTATTCATTGATTCACTGTCACACCACCAAAGCAATAGAAAAATGAAATCATCAGCTATTGCTATACGGGTGTGGTAGAACAAAATAACAGAGTATACCATATTTCAAGTTATTCCGTTATTATATTTTGGAAGGGATATTTAATACACAGTTGATAGCAGTGGTGAGGAAATCATTTCTCCTTATCGATGATGTTTTGGGAAAAAGTCTTATGCCACTTATGAAAGTTATTTTTGTGTTTTTACAAAATTATATAGTTTTCTTTTTAGAGTAGGTATGATTTTTGAAAATAGAGATACCAAAAATAGACTTGGTTAAACAGAGGGTATATTAAACCATATAATTAAATGTAGCGAACAAATTTAACTACGCAAAAACTTATTTCTCTTCTGTAAAAATTTGCAAACTTGGGTCACGACCTTTTGCCAAAACACCATCGTTATGGAATCAGTTTAGAGAAATGATGTAATAATATTTGCGTGTTTGTGTAGTTAAAAAAATCAGAATTTGTTTGTATATTCGAAAGTTGAAGAATTTTTTAACAAAAATTGATTTTGTTCATATCGATATTTTTGGTAAGTTGTGTATCTTAGTTTCGCATACACAAATCAATTTTTTGATTCTTTGAAAAATTTTCATGATCCACACATCTCTTGTGGTTATTGAATCAGGAGATCGATTGTAAAGTTTATAAGAGTTCTCACCCCTTATAAATGTGACTGCATCAGTACTATAGTAGTGGCCTCTTTCCCAGCCCTTCCAAAAAATGTGGGTATGCGTCTGCATTTTTTTTCAAGTCTGTATACTAAACAAATGCTACGGTCAATGAAGTGTTTATTTTAGATTAGACCTAACAAAAATAATAGTAATTTCGCACTAGAAAGGCAGCGAGAGAGCACATCGCTAGCGACTAACTTTAAGTTCACATTTAATCTGCGAAAAGTGAGAGCTCAAAAATTTTAATTAAGAATTCAACTGGAGAGACAAAAGAAAATTCAAAATCTACCGGCTTACTTTTATTCTTCATTCGAAGCTTATTAGTTTAATTGTTTCTCCACATAAAATTATCCAATTACATAGAACAAAAACATCTTATCCAAAAATGCAAGAAGAAAAAAGACACCAATTAGATAAGAGAGAAAATAAAACACTTCGTTTTTAAAGTATATATTACTTATTAAATTGAAGTTATAAAAAATATATCAACCTTCGAGAAAGAATTATGGTTTTAAAATTCTATCTGTAGCAAAATTATTACACACATTCTTTTTTAAAGGTTTAACAAAAAGTAATTTATAACTTCTCTTCTATTACCTGAGGGCGTTAAAATCAATACAGAAAACAAAAAGTTTGTTATGTAGGAGGGTGTAAACATTTTATTGAAGCAAAGTGTCTCTGCGGAGTTTCAAAGAAATTGATTCAAATCGTTCATACTATTTTTATTGAAATCTGTTGTATTATCTGGTTGGATTTTTCTGCTATTTTTTTGCTTAACAGATTTTTATATAAAGTGAATTACAAAAACTTAATTTTGAATCAATTCATTTTGCCACCACCCCTTTTTCTTGAGAAGGGGGTGGCAAAATCTGATTTTGTATCAGATACGCATCAAATTCTGATACGCAACGCTCTAAATTTGAGCTTGAAGCGCCATCTATTGTAAATGTAGAAAGATTGAAGTTGAAGCAACTCCACTTCCAGCTTCTCATAATTATTTTCATGACTGTTGAAGTTATTCACATTGTATTTCAATATCTCAGAAGACAAAGATGGTTTTTAATTTTTGCCTCTTACATCACGTATTTGTCACGGGTTAAGTATTACATCACGTATTTGTCGCGGGTTATTTGACTTTTAATGGACAGGTCAAAGAATATAATTTCAAATTAATACGGTTTAATTGAACAATTATTTAAGCTCACAGACGACTGATAAGATTTTAGTTAGAAACAAAAAATGTGAATAGTGAAAATGTAATGATATATTTTGTTAAGGTAAACATCTTTTTACTGTTATTCTCCAATGTGAATTCAGCGTCGTATTCCCTGTTCACTGATTACCAGTAATAATTCAGTATTACGTTGTAAGGCAAATTTTCTAAGTTCAATTGCATAAATAGTTCAATTTGTGTGTTCAAATTTCTTGTTTTAAATTCATATGTGACCAGTTTCTAAACACCCTCTAATTTCTCAGATCTTCCCCTATTTTCAAGTTATTGCTATTTCTGAATTTAAAGTTTTCCCGTGCCATTTCTATTATGTTTAATTCTGATTAATTTCAAGCAATTTATTAATGTTTTGTTAATTTTATTGAAGCAAAATCCAATATTTTAGTTATTGCACGTTGGTTTTTTTTTATATTTTCCAAGCTCAAGAGCCCATGGAAATGAGTGATAGCGCTCTAGATCAGCCAGTCAAATTTGATGGAACAACATTCATGCAATTTTCTGACGGACCAGGAGGTGCAAGGTAAACATCTTTCATTGCATTTATGAATCACTACTAAATTTAAACCACTAAAACATAGTATTGACCACAGATAGTAGAATAGACACCTTACTAGAATATTTCCCCCTTTTTTACTCTTTTCACCCATTAGTCAGTCACTGCTACAATCATCTAGTGGTCAATGCATGTTTATACCACTTTAATCCGACCTTTCCCATGACGCTAATCATGACTTTTCAAAGGCCACGCTCCCTCGAGATATTTATTTCTGCTTCTTTGTGCGTCGCCCCGAGAATTCCACCACAATACGTAAGATGTACATGCGACTTTAACGGTAGGTATCTAAATCAACGTCGCACTGGTGCAACACAATGGGCTATTAGCGAGACCGGGATCAAACTCGAAGATAAAGATCCGGCGACAAAACCACGTAATTTTGAACCACTGTCAGATGACGAGGTCACATCTGAGCTGGCAGCTCACTCTCCAAACTTCCACACCACGCAAACATGAGAACATTTGGGGCCACGACAGATTTAATGTGCTCCAGCCCCCTTTGTACACGACGGTCTTTCGTTGGATTGGAACTCGCAACCCTCCGGTTTCTAATCCGTTACTCTTCCAATCAGGGTTACCGTGGTCCAGCGACTTTGACTGAAATCGCGCGTCTTTTGTCAATAAACTTTCTTAACCTTCCACGTGGTTTTGGTGAGATACCTCGCCTATCAAAGTCTGACCAATTTTGCTAATGACGATATATCTCGTTATCAAGATATTACCGATTTTTTTTATGATGACGAGATCAAGATTTGGTAATTTATATTCTCAAATGAAGAGATATTTCGTCTATCACGATCTGGTCAATTTTTTCTCTGATGACGAGGTATCTCGTCCATCAAGATCTGGTCAGTTTTACGTAATGACGAGGAACCTCGTCAAAGCAATCATCAGGAGGGTTAAAAGGTCCCTTAATTCTATAATCTTCCTCTAAATCTTTAACCCTCCTTTATTTTAAATTATTCATATTCCCACGACCTCCTTTGGATAAAAATAGCAGGACCGTTTCACACAGTAGATAGTGCAGAAGCATACATCTCACTCTGATATACACTGCTGGCCACCGTAAATGCAACACCCTGAAGGAAGCATGCAAATAATATGAAATTTACAACATGCATTAGCGGAGGTGAGATATGCAAATGATTAGAATTTCAGCGCAGACGCACATCACGCGCGCCTGTGGCGCCACTTCAAAGCGCTATTTAAGGCTTGGAGATTTCGACGATTTCAAGTACGGCAATTGTGTTTTTCTTGTGGTTTTTTCAAAAAAAAACGATCAATTATGCCTCGTAGAAAACAGCGATCATCTTTTGATCAAGTATCCGAGTTCGACAGAGGAAGGATAGTGGCCTACCGAGATTGTGGATTATCTTTCAGGGAAATCGGTAGTCGTGTTGGACGAAACCAAACAACTGTAATGCGGATATGTGATCGTTGGATGCAGGAGGGTACGACGGACCGACGTGTTCGATCGCATCCACCTCAGTGCACCACTTCACGTGATGACAGGCATATTGTGCGTATGGCAGTGACGGATCGCTCAGCCACATCACGAACCATAGCACAGCACATTCAGTCTGTACCGCATCATCCAGTGTCTGCGCGTACCATTCGACGCCGTTTACAGCAGAGTGGTCTGTCCGCAAGACGTCCATTGCTTCGTCTACCCTTGACGCAGAACCACAGACGTTTCCGCCGCCAATGGTGCGATGAAAGAAGGATGTGGACGGCAGAATGGAATGAAATTGTCTTTACTGACGAGTCACGCTTCTGTCTGCAACACCACGATGGTCGGATTCGAGTCTGGAGACACCGTGGAGAGAGGATGCTGAACAGCTGCGTTATGCACCGCCACACTGGTCCTGCACCGGGTATTATGGTATGGGGCGGTATTGGATATCACTCTCGCACTCCTCTAGTACGCATTGCCGGTACTTTAAACAGCCAGCGCTACATCTCCGAGGTGTTGGAGCCAGTTGTCCTTCCTTACCTTCAGGGCTTGCCCACAGCCATATTTCAACAGGATAATGCGCGACCACACGTGGCACGCATTGTCCAAGGGTTCTTCGTCAATCGCCAGATTGAATTGCTTCCCTGGCCAGCTCGCTCTCCGGATCTTTCGCCGATAGAATACATGTGGTCCATGGTTGCTCAACGATTGACCCAGAATACATCCCCAGCTGCCACACCAGATCAACTTTGGCAACGTGTGGAAGCTGCTTGGTCTGCTGTACCCCAAGAACACATCCAAAGTCTCTTTGAATCAATGCCGAGGCGTGTGGCAGCGGACAATGCGGCTACTCTGGCTCCAACAATGGCGGCTACTCTGGCTACTGATTTTGGCAGGAACCACACTTCACAGAAGTCTATAAATTTAATCATTTGATACTTGGTCAACATGTTATCTACAAAATAAATTTTGTTCTGATATCTCTTGTCTTTCTTGGTGTTGCAATTTGGGTGGCCAGCAGTGTATTTCTAGGTGTTCAAACTTGTCTTCAATTTTTCTGAAAGATTAAAAAAAGTTTTGTTTCCTCCGGATATTTCTCCGCCTTAACCTTCAACTTGTGAATTTTCAGCACTACACAAACCCAATAGAACTTGAGCAATTGCCTATGCTACTCCTGCCACATCTGTGATTCATATTTATGTTTTATTATGCTTTTGTATACAGGAAGGTCATAATAAAAACAACTATGCATTCAAGTTTAATGAGATTATATTATTTTAAATGTTTCAAGCATTTTAGGTTTGCTTATTTGTCCAGTAGTATAATATTCATCAATTTGTTTGATGTTCCAGATTTATGAAAAGCAAAGAAAATCACATTTCTATCACTTTTCGAACAAAGTACGATTCTGGTTTGATCCTCTGGATGAATAAAGGAAGTACTGCAAGAGGAGATTATTTAGCTGTGGCCGTTGTTAAAGGACACGTTGAGTTAAGCTTTAATTTAGGCAAAGAAGCCACACCACTTATTGTAAAAAACCACAGAAAAGTGCACGATAATAAGTGGCATACAATTACTATTAAAAGGTAAGTAAACGTTGTGGAATGCAGTCTAACTTTATCATTTAATAGTACCTAACACTTATCTGTGCATTAAATTTATGCTGAAGTTCATAGTTGAAAATTTGTGAAACATTTTAGAGAAATTGATGCAATGTTATTTTACATGTAACTAGGTATTCAATCTAATGTATCACTTAGTGTATGCTTCATTCACCCCTAGCTAAATATATTTTTTAATTATAAAGCTGGAGTTTTTTAATGTTCTTTAAAACAAATTTTATCCTATTTTTGAAACTATTTGCTTCAAATTAGTCAAATGTGGAACAGTCACGTAAGGAACAACCGCACTGATTTTAGTCATGAAAAGGACTGCATATTTTATAATTCTTTATATTCTAGTCAAAAACTTTTTATATTCAAACTTTTTCTTTTTAAGTAAATCTATCTCAAATTTTTGGGTGCATCAATCATTACTTTTTATACAATAAAAGCTATATCAAGCCCAACGTATGAAATAACTCGATGTGACCAAAAATGTCCTATGAGTGATGGCTTATTGTTCGCTCTTTTTGTATAGAATCAATGGCAGGATCGAATATCCAATAATGTAGGATAAGCTTGAGAGTTTGAGTTCGAAAGGGTTTTATGACTAATAAATAATAACAAAAGATGTACATTTTCCTAGCTAAAATCTGTGTATGATTGTCTCATACACGACCGTGGAATGTCACTTTTTATGTATGTATTTTATATTAATATACTTGTAAAAATATATTATTGGAAAATATTAGGTTTCTAATCAAATGATTTTTTTCCGTTTCTATAGGAACAAAAGATTAGCATATCTAACTGTAGACAATAGTCCTTCAGTCGTTGCTACTTCTAAGCCAGGTGCAACTGAATTAAATACAGACGGGACACTATGGATTGGTAAGTAAAATAACAACTGGATTGATCTTGATCCATAATATCCACGTTAATATCCATATATCTTTGTCTTGGTAGAGGATGTATCGCGAGATAAGTGGTAAACAGTTGTCTGGTCTCTACTGAAATAACACGTGATCGATACGTAAACGGAAAATCAAATGAAGTGAGGTAGAGATGAGGCGAAACCCGAAAACCTCCAAATCGCCTCAAAAACATATCAAATCCTAAACCTAATCCTATATCGCATCAGGGAACACCTCCAACTGAAGGTCATGGTTACGAGATTTTTACCTTTACCTGGTCTTTATGAGTCATAAAATTGCATTACAGCTATAGGAGAACTTCCGGGCTTTCTTAGGGCCACGGTAGCCCAGTTGGAAGAGCAACGAATTTGTAATCAGAGTTGCGAGTTCGAAACTCGGTCCAGACAAAGACCGTCGTGTACACCTGAGCTGGTGCAGCTTAAATCTATCGTGGCCTCAAATATCCTCACGTTGGCGTGGTGTGGAAGTTTGGAGAGTGGAGTCAGGTTTTATTCTCGTCATCTGACCGTGGTTCAAAATTACGAGGCGTTGTCCCTGGATCTTTCCCTTCGGGATTGAACCTGGACAGTCGCCAATAGCCCGTTGTGTTGTTCCAGTACGTTAATTAACTACCTACCATCCGGGTCTTCTCACTCAGTTGTTATATTGCAGGGAGTTGTTAAATCGAGGGTTGCTATAAAGCGAGTCTGCTGCACTGCCATTTTGTGTGTTTGACTGTACAGTACTGTCAATATACCTTTCTATATTTTTCAACGTGTGCGGTATACAGAATTCTTTTACAAACAAATGTTCACTCATACAACAAATCTGGTATCCAATGCCCTGCATGGTCACCTAAGGAACGCGTGGACCCCGATTCGACTCACGACTGAAAATTACTTTCTTTAATAAGATTTTCTTTCTTAAATTTAGTCGCGGTAGGTGCAGAAATAAGCACTCCTTTCTCAAAAACTATGCAAGATACGGAAAAAGTTGTTTACATGGTTGTAGAGCATCGCCGATTTATTTCAAAATGGCACATCGTGTACCTGAATAGAAAGCATGAAGTGCTAATCTGTAGTCATTTGTGTGTGTATTACCGATGCCTGTACCAGCGTAACACCTGAATTGCTGTTGAACTAGCGACGATAGGTTCTGTCGTAGATTCAAATGTGTATTGTTAACGACGGTGGGCACATCGAGCACAGACAGTAAAATGCTTGCTTATCATGTGTTCTCATATATTTAGTTCTAAAGCATGTATTTCTACCTTCCAATGTTCCATTCATTACCATGGGTAGTATGTTGTGTGTATATATCGTTCTCACATGTCAGTCGCCCTACCTATTTTGCACAATTTACTGCTTTGTGACGCACCATTGATGGGTAGGTAGGTAGGTAGCTAAATTAACGTCTCTCTGGTCAACTCACAAAGTCATACCTAAGCTGGAACTCCACTCTCCAAGCTTCCACACCACGCCAACGTGAGGACATTTGAGGCCACGACAGATTTAACTTGCACCGTCTCCCACGGTGATTTTTGGTTGAACCAAGTTTCGAACACCTCGTTCGAAACTTGATCGTGGTAGCCAGGTTGGATGACTAGCGGATTAGCAACCATCCAGTTGCTAATCCGCTAATCTTCCAACCTGGCTACCTCGGCATCAATTGACGGGAATCGGATATCAACAATTGGCATTTCACGCTATTCATGTACACAGGGTATCATTTAACACGAAAGCAGTGATGCTTGTCAAGTTTGGTAACTAATTTTTTTCCCAATCGTGTTCCGTTTTTGGCATAGGGGTGATAAATTTCCGATTTTTACCGCTAAGAGGGTTGCAAGGGGTCTAATCTTGTAGCGCATAGTTATCTTTCTATACCTATATATCAGTTTCGTAACTAGCTATCTGCATTCGACAGTTACGTGGGAGTGTATAAGGAGCTAACTGTTCACCCTGCATTCAGATGAATAGCAAGTGATTCCCTGTGAAACACGTTCTCTCATTTGAAGAGTATTTTATCTCTGCAGGTGGTTCTTCAGCCGTGCCTTCCGGTTTTCCAGAAGCTTATTACTACGGATTTCGCGGCTGCATATCATCCGTCAGTGTGGATGGCGAATCACTCAACCTCTCAGATGGCTACTTCAAATACTGCCAGCCATCCTGACAAAACCATGGCTGGCCCCGTGACTAAACAGCCATCGCTTCGGGTAACTGCATAAGAAGTGGCGAAGGACTTCAACTGCATGCCGCCCAACAAAGAAAGACACTCGTTGTTTCTGCTTCCAAGGACTTCTACATGTATTTGTGTATGTCTTGTCTCGTGCGTGTTTCAATGTGATAATGAGCTCGTTTTATGACTAAAATAGTGTTTCTCATACCGAGATCACCATGTAGTGGAGGGAGTATGTAACTGTACATGTGTAAGATAAATGTAATTTTATTCCTATGAGCTAGTCAAAGATAAACTCACAGAAATTGATTGTTTATTAAGCTTATTGAAACGAGTTTTCGAATTTAAATGCGAATTCTTTCGTATGCTTTAAAGGTTACGATTCCATTTAAATACATAATTTTGCAACTTTTAAAACTCTTCCTTTTGTAAGTATATAGTTGAAATTTTGTACTAAACATTTTAAAAAATTGAATTTATCATGACTAATTCGTGTAAGACTCATTAAATCGCATTTTGTAACCCTTTGTAAATTAAATGCAAAAGAAAATTTCACTCCAGAAACAAACTTTAGAAACAAAATTCCTTTTGCCGCCATTATACTTAACAGACGTATTCCATGTACAAGTATATGCATATCAAATATTTTAGAACATAATTTATTCTTCCTAGCTTTTGAAATACGCTTATAAATGTTACATTGTTAAATACATACTATGAAATTAATACTGCATTAAAAAAGTGTGCTTTCATATCCTTCAATTTTCAATTTTACCAGTGCATATCTTTTATAAGTGGTAAATTAACATATCAAAAATTATTCGTATCATATCATTTCACATTCATATGGACAGATAGTGTATGATTAACGCAAATGTAAATAATTGAGTTTTCTTTGACTACGAAAACAAACCCCGGCAACAATTATTATTTTATGTCCTCCCTAACAGAAGCATCCATAAGCATTTATTTATTTTAAATCTTACAACATAGATTTGTAATAAAATAAATTGTATCTAATACTTTCAATCAGTCTTTCAAATTTGAGCTAATCATGTGTAATATCTAAAAATTTGAAGACTGAATAGCACTTTAAATTCTCGCTTTCTGTAAAAAAAAGTAAATTTTGCATTTCATTTAAAAAATTATAAATGTGCGCCTTTTTTCCCAAAAAATATACTTTTGTACTCATTAAATATGTAAAATACTACCAAAATTGTTCGGAAAAATATGCGGTTTTATAAGTTTTGAATGCTTGAAATATCAAGAATGATACGGAATTTTTACCACAATGTTGGAATTGTCGATTCAAATTCATTTTCGGGCATCAAAATTTGGATATGATGTAGTTTATAATTTCGGTAAAGTGTATGAAATTCATCCAATCAGAACGTTTAAATTAGAAGTTTTACATTCGTTTTTTGTTTAATTGGTGTATATTCCTATATCATTAGAAAGACCTTTGAAGAATCTTATAGAACTATATGACTTTCAAAATTATTTTTAAACCTATACTTGCTATACAGCTAAAAATAAATTTGTATTGTAACTAGTTTACTTATAATATTACTTTTCATAAAAGAAAACTAAAAACGTTAATTTTTGTATATTTACATATTGTACAAACAACATGGCTCATTTAGTTAGTATTGAAGTATGATATATGAATGTGAAGATGGAATTTTTAATTATCCACTTTATATCAAAAATTGTCTGGTTAAATTGCTACAATCCGTTTACCTTTTTCACTTGTAAATTTCTTATTTTTATCATAAATTTAAAAATATTCATACAAATTTATGATAAAAACACACTACAATCCCTTATTTCAAATATTTCATAGTTTTATAAATTTGGTAGAAAACGAGATTTTCAACTAAGCATGTTTTTTCTCTATAAGTTGTTTTTTAATTTTTTCCTGTACAGGACATTACGTTCACATTGGCATACTTACTAGTAAAATCTTCAAAATCGTTTTTTTATACAATTTTACTTTAAATAAGACATAGTATATTCTTTTTATAGTAATAAACAGACAAAATGCAATTATAATATCGGCAATGTTATTTACTCATTTTGATAATTAAAAAATGAAAATTTTCGTAGAAGCAAAACCAAACTATTCCTAGGTTTCAACATGGCCGTGATACTTGCGTCCAATATTTTTTAAATGTGGTCTTCCATCTTTTCGATTATTTAGAGCGTTCTTCGCGCACATTGATGTATTTAAAACTTTTCATTAAACTCTGAATATTTTGATGAATCATTAGAATCCAATATGTTAAAGTGTATACTTATTAGCGTTTATATGGACATTATTCAACAATAATTTCCTCATTAACTTACTCCAAAGTTAATCATTATAAATTCAAAATATTAAATTCCTATAAAAAAAATTTGAAAAGACACATACTGGTAAATATAAAGGATGTTGAATGATTATCTTTGTATGTTACGGCTTATGTTATGAATTAATCCTTAATTAAGGTAGCTGAAAATTTTAATTCTTTCAAATACATTATTGTAGTGCAATCTAACAAGAAGTATTTTGGTTTGCACTTGGCAAGTTGAATTGTACTTCACTGTGCCATATTTTAGTCATGAAATGTCAATTTAAAATTATCCCCTTATTAACAGAACTACCAAAAATTAAATGTTCAATTTTATAACAATTTAATTTAAAAGTTAAAATTTATGTCACTTCTTAAAATATTAATATTTTCTTTGAAAAAAGTATCATATTGTATGAGAGGAATTTTCAGCGTAAAAAACAGACCAGACTCAAAGTGATTTTACTTCTGCTACCCAAATACTCTCACATGACACTTATCGTTGTTACCTTATAACATAGTTTGTCGGCGTTTTGGTCAATTTTTGGCGTTAAATCTAATTGGGCGTTGAACAATCTACTGTCTTGTATCAATTTGGAATTCATTTTTTGAAATATTTGTTAGCGAAGTGCCAAAAAATTATTCGAAAAACAGTCTAACATCAAGTTCAGAATACGAACTAGATACACGTATCTCCTCAAAAATACTACCTCCACTTACATTTAGCTTGACAGAAAATGCCTCCCATGTTAAACTCATTTTCATTTTTAATTTATGGATACAAATACCTAATTAGAGCGATTCAAATATTGTCTGAAATATTATTTTAATTTTTTCTGTGTTAAATTTATTTTGTATTTATGATAGTTTAAAATAAAAGAAACCATTCCATCAAAAATAATTTCCTTAGGGAAACAATGTTTCATTTATAAATATACAATATACATCAGCAATTTCTGTGTCTTAAATATTTCTTGGCATTATATAATTAACAATTACCAGTTCTTTTAAATCAGGTACAATTTTCAAGAATAATGTAGTTGTTTCGTCTGGGAAATGATACGTTTCTGCCAAAAGGCAGCAATCATCGACATTTTTATTTAGTATATTTAAGAATAGAACGATTCGAAACATAGCTAGTGATCTGTTGAAAATGATTTGAAATGTCGTAAATAAATAAAGTATCGAATCTGTTACTTGTTATGTGTAAAAATATTTCTAACATGTTGCTGTAATTTCAGTTATGGGAAACGTAGGTAGTACATATGGATCGAAATATGGTACTACCGATAATTATGTAACTTCAAAATGTTGTAATCGTAATCTTGTAATAAAAATTTTAGTTGTTTCATGCGTATTTATGACATTAGCTGCCGTAAGATAAACACAAATTGAAAAGTGTTGTTTTCTGGCATAAATTTCGAGTGAAATCTGATTCTGCTTTGTAAAATTAAGCTGAAAATTTATATTCGTTCTAAAAATCCAAACATCAATTAAAATGTTCGGGAAACAGTTTCGAAAAGGAGTTTTACTGGAATAATGATCTATGTACACTGCTGGCCACCCAAATTGCAACACCAAGAAAGACAAGAGATATCACAACAAAATTTATTTTGTAGATAACATGTTGACCAAGTATCAAATGATTAAATTTATAGACTTCTGTGAAGTGTGGTTCCTGCCAAAATCAGTAGCCAGAGTAGCCGCCATTGTTGGAGATCACCGCTGCCACACGCCTCGGCATTGATTCAAAGAGACTTTGGATGTGTTCTTGGGGTACAGCAGACCAAGCAGCTTCCACACGTTGCCAAAGTTGATCTGGTGTGGCAGCTAGGGATGTATTCTGGGTCAATCGTTGAGCAACCATGGACCACATGTTTTCTATCGGCGAAAGATCCGGAGAGCGAGCTGGCCAGGGAAGCAATTCAATCTGGCGATTGACGAAGAACCCTTGGACAATGCGTGCCACGTGTGGTTGCGCATTATCCTGTTGAAATATGGCTGTGGGCAAGCCCTGAAGGTAAGGAAGGACAACTGGCTCCAACACCTCGGAGATGTAGCGCTGGCTGTTTAAAGTACCGGCAATGCGTAGTAGAGGAGTGCGAGAGTGATATCCAATACCGCCCCATACCATAATACCCGGTGCAGGACCAGTGTGGCGGTGCATAACGCAGCTGTTCAGCATCCTCTCTCCACGGTGTCTCCAGACTCGAATCCGACCATCGTGGTGTTGCAGACAGAATCGTGACTCGTCAGTAAAGACAATTTCATTCCATTCTGCCGTCCACATCCTTCTTTCATCGCACCATTGGCGGCGGAAACGTCTGTGGTTCTGCGTCAAGGGTAGACGAAGCAATGGACGTCTTGCGGACAGACCACTCTGCTGTAAACGGCGTCGAATGGTACGCGCAGACACTGGATGATGCGGTACAGACTGAATGTGCTGTGCTATGGTTCGTGATGTGGCTGAGCGATCCGTCACTGCCATACGCACAATATGCCTGTCATCACGTGAAGTGGTGCACTGAGGTGGATGCGATCGAACACGTCGGTCCGTCGTACCCTCCTGCATCCAACGATCACATATCCGCATTACAGTTGTTTGGTTTCGTCCAACACGACTACCGATTTCCCTGAAAGATAATCCACAATCTCGGTAGGCCACTATCCTTCCTCTGTCGAACTCGGATACTTGATCAAAAGATGATCGCTGTTTGCTACGAGGCATAATTGATCGTTTTTTTGAAAAAACCACAAGAAAAACACAATTGCCGTACTTGAAATCGTCGAAATCTCCAAGCCTTAAATAGCGCTTTGAAGTGGCGCCACAGGCGCGCGTGATGTGCGTCTGCGCTGAAATTCTAATCATTTGCATATCTCACCTCCGCTAATGCATGTTGTAAATTTCATATTATTTGCATGCTTCCTTCAGGGTGTTGCATTTACGGTGGCCAGCAGTGTATAAGAATGTCGTATTATACATCGATCTTACAAGGAAACCACTGATCAGGATCTATTATGAAATCGTACCCACAGATTTCACAACTTAAGATTAAATTTTTAATCGCAACAGATGGCAGCACTGGGCCAGTCATTACATCACCACAGAACAAAAAGGCTAAAACCTTAAACGCGGAAAGCTTAGAAAACTGGAATTACCGTTATAATAATTGTTTTTGATGACGAGTCACTGAATATACACTTGTCGAATTTTGTGTCTTGATAAATATCTTGAAATCCTTGTTGAATACACATATTTGGTACAGTTCTTTATCATTCCGTATCTACGGATTTACAAAGCTATCTTTTAAAAATCCGCTACATTGCATTTTTTTGCGTAGGGAAATAAATATTTATTTTGCTGTGTAAGTACGAACGGGAGTTTCAAGGGAAAATTTCTTTAATACATAATAATCATTTAACAAACACGAATTGATCAATTAAAGCTTGCCTGTGAAAGTATTCATTTTTGCAACACTTTAGAAAAATACATACCATAAATAGCATTTTAAAATTTTCATTTTAAACTTGCTTTCTAGAATTTTTTTCACAACTTATAGTTTCCTTATCTGTATTGTATTATTGCTTATGCTGCATTGTTTCGTATATAATTTGAAGCACTTGTTCGATTCATATTTTCACGAGATGTAAGAAGCTAATAAAATGAATGTAAGAATCATACACACAATCAAAATAAAAGAGACTGGCCGCAAAGAAAAAATATGTCGGATAATGCATACCTAATTATACGTTTCTGAATATAACTAACAATTTCTTCACTGTACATTCATTATATTAACCAAACGCGCCCACACATGTATAGCAAATACAGTTTCATGTATAGCAGTTCTAGTCATATACTTCGCATCATAAGATGAAGAAAATTTTTTGAAGAGATGTAACTGTCAAAAGCTTTAATAAATTTTTACATATGCACTATACTGTTAACGCTCTGCATAGCCATGAACGTATTGGATCAATAGAGATGTGTGAAAACATTCAACGGGGGGATTCACCTAAAAATAATTTCCCTGTGAGTTTGATTAGAGATCAAATATGAATCTAGAAATGAAGTTTCAATTTCGCGTATGCACATACAGACAGACATCAAACGTGGAATCCTATGATTTTGTATTAGAATGACAAAAAAAAGAATAACTAATTTAAAATGGGTCGAAAATATTCATGTACAAACTAACATTCCATTTTTTTTTCAATATCAGTGGAAAAATATACCGAACAGCATTATACCAGATCAGGAGCTTGGTGATGGAAGTGACCAATTAACACGCTTAAGCCATAATATTATATCCCCCATACTGTAACCTCTTCAAATTTCATCTCTCTTGCAGCTGCTTTTGCGCATATGACGTAACAGTGAGGGATTTTATTCGTAGCAAATCAGAACGTCCCATTTATGCGGAAGAAACCTTTTGCTGATTGTGTATATCCAGTTTAGCTGACCTTAAGTATGGGGAGCAAATTTTTGCCAAATAATTTCAAAATTCTATTTTAGACGCCCCAAAACAAGACAAAATAATGCAGCTTTGAAGAAAGGACTGCATCTCAATAACTAATGTAAGAAATTAACTAAAATTTTGCCCACGAAATTTTGAGACATAGCTGAGTTGATTGGACTCGAAATCTATACATCTTTTAGTTCATTATTCTTTCAATTATGTGTTAATAAATTAATAACAATCAGAAAATATTGCTTTGAAATTAAAATGCGGCATGCATTTTATTTTAGTTATTCAACAGTTTAATATAACATAATGATTACTTTGATCAGCTGATTATTTTGGGAAGTATGAGAAAAAGACCGAAAAACACTCATTTATCATTAGAATATCTGAATTTCATCTGCTTATAATTCATCATTAATTTGACTAATATAAATATATTTGATATGAATTCTGGCTACTTTTATGCATAAAATCTGAATTTAATCATAAATAGTGATTACTCTAAGTAATTTAGTTGATATAAAATTTGATATTAAGATCAAACACCACAATTCAAACTCTTGGGAAAACAATTCGCATTAATTATGGTATTATTCAAAGTCGAACGACACTTTGGGTTTGATTTTATGACTCCAGTGAAGTAAATAACAAGAGTTGTTTAGATACTTTTTAACCGGCTATATAGAGTACAACATAGAGGACAGAACATTATGACAGTTTAGTGGACTGAAAGTTATACGATTAATTATTTTCTTCCAAAATTAGTTTAAAGCTGTTTTTTTACAAACAGAAACATATTCTCATCAGTACTATTTGCTCACCCTGTAAATTGCGAAAATCCTATAACATTTTAAAGAGATCCAGATTGAACAATCTGAAATGTTAGCGACTTACGAAACATTTGATATCCTCAATTTAGGGGGCTTTACAAAATACTGTTGTTTTCTTTAAGAATAGGATATCAGAAACATGGAAAATGATTTAAAACACGAATTATTAGCCAAAATGAGCATAACTAACTCCAGGAAAGTAGTATGTCATGAAAAAGGAACATGTGCATTAGCACCTTCCTTCTCTGTGTATTAAACCTAGGATCTATGACAAACTTTGTTAAAGCAATGAAAAAATTGAACTAAGATTCATATGCGCTAGAAACACATTTCTCAACATACGTGATGGTAAGTTCAAAAAATTTATTTTTATGTGGACACAATCTAGGAAAATATTTCTAAATTAGGAATTCGGTCAGACCTTAAATTCCGCAGAAAATCTGCAACGCTTTCTTTCAAGAATTTCTTTTGAAATTTTCCAAGGAAGTGCCAGGGTAACTATGAAAAATATTGGTAATTTTAAAGCCTCAGTTGACAATGGGATGCAAAATGTCTAAAGCTTCACTTTTTTTATTTTCACTCATATTTCATCCTTGTCTATATCGGAGCAGTGAGCCATGATCATGGTCAGATATTTACAGGTACTCTTAGCCATCAAGTTTCTGATATTAAGAAGCGGTATCAGTCTCTAATATGCCAGCAGACTTCTATTGGATCCTCAGGAAGAGATGTTCCTCAGACCAAGTACAGCAGAAAATAATATACTTCTCTCTTTTCGATGATTTTCTTCCTTTGTGCATACATAAATTTATATATTCTCATTTAAACTTGAATTGAGTGTCACAAATAGAGTGTATCCCTGCTTGAATCAAAAATTATGAATACATTTTTGAATTCAACAACAAAATAATAGTGCCAGGTTCTTGGATTTTGATTCATGTGGCACATAAAAAGAGTTCCAAAATTCAGTTCGTACCGTTTTCATAATGTCCTGAAATTATTGTTTAGAATTATCCCTCAAAACTTTTTGAAAAATTTCTACAGAATGCGAATTGCTATTCAAAATTCAGTTAAGATTTATTCTATTCAAGATTGCGGATTGTTATGCAAACATTCTAAAGACAGTGAAGCGAAAATTTCAAAGCATCCAATCCTCTGGGGTAATAAATTTTAATAAATATTTGTGAAACTTGAATCTTGACAAGTTGTATGTCCAAATATAAATGCTATTTCCAGATTATAAAAGCACCAGGAGATACATAATTCCAAAATTATTTTTTTGTCATGATTTTTCGTTTTAGTTCAACAACGCATAAGATGAATCTTATGTTAGAAACTTTTTTCAAAATGTTTTTATTTAAAAGAGAACATGAACAATTCTTAGATGTACAATGTGTCTTTTAGATTCTTACAAATGTATGTTCTGACAAAACACACCATACTGTTTTTTTTTTTAATTTTGCATGAAAAGTACCTCATCCTGTTTTTTTACACCTAACAGACCCCAAAAGGTTCTCAAAGTACTTTCACATGCAATCAACCCTGAAGAAGATTAAAAAGGATTTCTATCCACGGCCTAAAACTTTCCACCTCCTCAATCCCTTCTTTTCTCGGGAGTTCCTGTGTCCGAGGAAAGAAGGCAAGCCTCATCAATCCCCACCCAGCCAAAGTTTTGGCGAAGTCCACCATCCTTGAAAGCGATACATCGTCGGGATTGAAATTTATCTAACCGTAAGACCAGCCCGTCTCTCTCAAAGTGCATCACCTGGGCAACAAGGAAAGCACATTGGAGTGGATGGCGTGCTTCAACAGGCTTGAGAGCTGGGGATTACCCCACAGTCTCCTGGTAACTATTACGGAAGGGGGATTACAAAGTGTTTAAGCTCTGCCACTTTGTCGCAGCTGAGATCTGCTCTGAGTATATAACGCTCTCTTCGATCAGGTATGTAAAATGTAGGAGCTGTATATAACGCTTACCTTAGATCAGGGTATAAGAAATCATGATTATTTTTAAATCATAAAAATCGGATATATTTGATTTAAAACGGATGTATTTGATTTAAAACGGATGTATTTGATTTAAAACGGATGTATTTGATTTAAAACGGATTTTTTAAATTTAAATTGGATTTTGATTATTTTAATCAATTTTTTACGTCTCTACGTTTAAACTTGTTGGATATGAGACATAAAAATTCCAGTACAGTGTTTCTAAGTAGTATTGATTTATGCTAAACATTAATTTTAATAAGGATTTAGATAATATAGTAGTACAAATTTTTGAAAGGTCAAAACAATTATCATTGGGCCCTGTTGTTGCTTAATAAATTTTTATAATTCATAATAAAGTTCAACTAATTTAAATTTTCTGGCCTTTTTGTTACCCAATTTATTTCAAGTGTACAAATTGAAAATACTTTCTATAAATTGAAAATATTCTTTCTACAGTAGCTGTTGTCGCAAGATGGTTTTATAAATATATTTCTTTTCAGCCACAGATACTAACTTCTTAATGAGTTTCCTCCTTTCAAAAGGTGATATCTCAAATACAATGCAAAAAAGAAATCAAGAAACTTATCTGAAATACAATGCAAAAAGGAAATCAAGAAACTTATCTGAAATACAGTGCAAAAAGGAAATCAAGAAACTTATCTGAAATACAGTGCAAAAAGGAAATCAAGAAACTTATCTGAAATCTTGATCTATCAAGAAACTTATTCAACCTTTCGCTTGAATTTTCCTAATTAGACGTGATAATAGATTAAAACCTTTACACTACGGTCCTTTTATTCCGCTACCCGAATACGGTACGACGGTTGCCCATAGTCTAAAGGTTAATAATTTGCTTTTGCATGTATTAAGAGGTTCTTTCTCTTTAGGCTTAGTCGAGGGGCCATCGTGGCTCAGTTGGTATGTCCACTGGGATAGCAACCTTCAAGTGGTAGGCGGCGCAGGTTCGATTCCTGTCAGGTGCATTCTTCGCTGGCTGTGTTTCTTTCTCTTCAGTGTCAGTAAAAACTTTCATTGTGTGTGTTTCTTTCTCTTCAGTTTCAGTAAAAACTTTCATTGTGTGTGTTTCTTTCTCTTCAGTGTCAGTAAAAACTTTCATTGTGTGTGTGTTTCTTTCTCTTCAGTGTCAGTAAAAACTTTCATTGTGTGTGTGTTTCTTTCTCTTCAGTGTCAGTAAAAACTTTCATTGTGTGTGTGTTTCTTTCTCTTCAGTGTCAGTAAAAACTTTCATTGTGCGTTTCTTTCTCTTCAGTGTCAATAAAAACTTTCATTGTGTGTGTGTTTCTTTCTCTTCAGTGTCAGTAAAAATTTTCATTGTGTGTGTGTTTCTTTCTCTTCAGTGTCAATAAAAACTTTAATTGTGTGTGTCTATTACTTGATATTGCATGTATTGAACGGGTGGCTTAGTCGGACTGCTAATGGGATAAGAAAGAAGGCTTGGTCGATAATCAATATGATTTGGGTGTGTCCATAAATCTATATAAATTAGAATGGAGTGTTTATACACGGAATATTTTCAACCGATTTCATGTTATTTATCCGTTTTGGACCCTTCTAATACAAAATCAGTGGTCCCCATGTTTTGTGTCTGACTGTATGTATTTATATGATACGTCCAAATGGTTGGTTATATTTTCACGAAACTTTTCATACCGTGAGTACTCACATTCATTTAGTGACTTAACTCCATTGCGTCAGTCTATCTGTCTTCCCGTTTTATGTGTCTTTTTTGTGATTGTGTGTTTGTGCAAGTATCACACACACACACACACACATATATATATATATATATATATATATATATATATATATATATATATCGTTTTCTAACCATATCGTTTTAGTATAGCATCAATCACTCAAAATAAAATAGGGTTACTTCATTATTGTCAACACACATTTGTTTATGCTTGGGAAATAAAAAAAATAGTTTCAATTATAAGAAACCCAAACGTTTTTCACGTGTTTTTGTACGAACGAATTATGAACACACGCTATGTGCGAGCAAGAATCCATATTTTTTAGTTCAGTTTGTTGTAATTATGTATGTTCCTTTGAAATGTTATCTGTTAAAAGAAGAGCAGATGTTTTTTTACTATGCGTTGATCGGTTTAAAACATTTGTCATCGACTTACAGCTAGCTCATCTATTGAAAACACAAATAAAAAATAATTAAAATTTATTTACCACTCAAAATACTCAGAATACAGTGAACTCGGTAATTCCTTTAATAAATCTCAGTCTCAAAAAAATCTCACAAAACCTCGTTAATAGAATAACTCAATCTCACAGAACATAAACTACATCCCAATTAATAATTCTAAATAGAACTAAATATTTAAACATATTACTGTAAAGGTAATATTTTCCAATTATATCCTGTACGAGATATAATTGGAAAATTACATGTTTACCATTACTTTAACATTATCGTTTGCGCTTCTTTCATTGTGCTTCAATACAAATATTGTTTTCAAATTTCTTTTCATCATTGTTTGGACGCGTCAATCGATCCTGTTCTGTGCTTAATGACGTAACAGAATAGAACTCTTAACAAACAACAGGTTTATTAACAAGTAACAACAGAGAGAAGCTGTGAGGTTGGTGCTCTGCAGACAGTCTCCTCGGAAGTCAGATAAATAAAAAAATAGGGGGGGGGGGGGTTAAGCAGCCCTTTGAACATAAACATGCAGGCGCGATGACACTCCTAGTAGTCGGGTTGTCTGCGCGCGATCTCATTCAAGAATCATAAAAATTATCGATTGTATATTACTCGTTTCATTACAAACTGTACATGTGAAGATTCAATGAATGCAGAAAATGAAAATGTTAGTTAAGAATTACCGCTTACCTTTTTTCGTATATTATATTCACCTGCACAGGATCCACGTGTTGCCCTCCCCACAATGCCCGCTGTGCGGTCAGGTCGTCATGGATACTGCCTGCATTAGTTCCCGGCCTTAGACCAAAAACCAGAAGACCTGGGTAAAGATGTAGAATCCATGGGCATGTTTGTCGCCAAGCAATTTTTGTCGCCAAATCAAGATCGCGTCCAAAGCCAGTATGTTCGTTAAAAAAAACGTGGACTTTCCTACGCGAAAATCCTTTTGCATAGGGTTGCCATAAAGCTGAATCAAAACACAAGGGTTACCATGTTTGGCGTTAAATCACTAGTGCCCCGGATTCGGCATCTCCACCGAGTCCTGACTCTATTGAGCGGCGCGCCACTAAATGGCCCAATAGCCAAGGGTGGGCGTTGGCTAGCAATCAAGTAAGCCTTTTTCTATATTAGAGTTTCTTCTGCTTTTGAATAAGCTGTGTGCATTTTATGAAATATCCATATTAAATCAATTTCAGGTACAGATGTATCTAGGGCCTCCTCTGGTGGCAACGCTCTTTAGAAGAGCTTATCATGTTTCCAATCTTAGTAAGTCAGAATATATGTTCTGAAACAGAATTATGCATATTTCTTTGAACATTTTTTCGAGTTGGCTTCCTGATAACATAATCGTTTAACATAACTCTTACCTGCGAAATGCATGAATAAGATGTGCTTATGTTCCACAACTTTCACAAAATTCTTGGAGACGCATTTTCCTTCAGTTTCGGATTTTTCTTAGTGACGTCTTTTTTCACCATTTTCCAGTAGCTCGTCGAAGCTCATAAAATCGGCAATTGTTCTAAAAACCTTTATCTCGGCTGAAATAGTTTCCCTGCAATGAAATCTGTAAGCGGAACTTTTAAATACGAAGTTTACGTTCGTAAGATTAGTTCATGCAACGAAAAACATTCGCATATCCGTTTATTCGCAATTTGAATAAAAAACAACTCATAATATCTATCCGAAGCAACTCCAAATGTGTAAAAAATATCTGTGGATCTGCCGTTTATGTGACGTCAAACCACTTCACGATCATATCTTACTAAGCGTTTAATCTTCGTTGGCCATCCATGGTGTCGACATCGATGGCAGGCTGATTACATGCCTGATTATATTGTAAATGCCGGTATAAATGTCGAATTTCTATGAACGGCAAATGCGGCGAGATCAACATATTCTGTCATACATTGCTGTCTGAATATTACTGTTATTGGAATATCAATGGCAATGTTGCCAAAAGAACGAGACTGGAAAGACTGCTTTGCCCAAGAAAAAAAATACCGTTGTCCAATTTTCAAAAATGCTTATCATCTAATTTTTTCATGCTCTTATTCAATGCTCTCATATAATTTCCCGATGAATTGCTGCATTAACACACTAAACACGCGAGAACGTGGTACGTTAAAATAAAAAGGTATAAATCAATTTTTAGACAATACATATGCTCATGTTTTTAGATGAAAACTAGATCATTTTTCTGATTTACTAGTTCACTGATAAAACATGCTATACGAAGGGTACATCAATTTTCAAAAATTTATGTTTTGTGAAGCGTTTGGATATTTTTAGAAACGGATTTTTGAAGTGGTTAAAATTTAAATGAATGCAATCTTGAGCTTGGCGTACGTTTTTCATCTCTAAGATAGAAATAGGTGATCGCCAATCTTTATTCTGGGGAAAGAAGGGCCGGCTTATCAGAAGTGAGAGTGTATCACGTATACAATTGCAAAAGTAATGCCAAGCTCAAAGCCGTATCGTAAACTAGATTTTAACTAGACGTAAATTATGATATTGAAACAGAAGAAAAGTATTCTTGAAATGGAAATCGTTTTTACTTATAATTCCACAAAATTCTAAAAGTGCTGATCAAATATACTTAGTGCTACAATCAGGCGCCTAGACTTTGAAGCTACGCGTATCATTTTGGCAAAGGATTTTCAGTGAGATCTTCTTAAAATTGACATGGTAAGAGAGATTTGAATTCCTTGTTCTTGAAATGTTTTCCAATATCAAATAAAAAAATCGTAAGCTTTTCATTTTATTCCTAGGTTAGTTTTATGCCGAGAAAATAAAATAATGGCTTTTGTTTTAGCCGTTCCAAATTCTAAATCCCATAAATTTTGTCCGTTGTTTTCATAAAATAAATATTTGTTATATTTAGCAATAAGTATAACTAGCATTTAATAAAACATTGGAAAAACTAAAGTTTTAATTAAACTGCCTAAGCAATACAATTTAACTCTACTTTTGGTTAGAAAAAAAGTAGTTTTTCCTAATAAAGTAAGTTTAATAAAGTTTTAATAATAAATTTTAAAAATAAGTAAGTTTTTAAAATTTATTATTAAAACTTATAAAGTAAGTTTTTCCGGTAACGTCGTGGAATAAGCAGTGAGAAGATAAGCTTTGCTATCAATTCCGATTTTTCAGTCACGGAATTAAAAATCAACGTAGTAGAACAAACAATTGCGTTTTCAAAATTGTCATACAATCACAAACACCATAATACGTTATATAATGTAACATAATATGTTATATAATGTAACATAATACGTTACATTATATAACATATTAATATGAATACAAGCATCGATATGCACATTTTATGCATCCAAATGATATAAAATTAGTTAAAAACAAAGTGATATTTTTAAATTTTTCAAATGTATTCTTAAAAGTGTTAAGTCCTATTTAATAAAATGCAATAAAATGCATGCTAGAAAGTTCACATCTCAGTCCTGTACCCACAACTGGTGGGAACGTTCACTTCAATTGCATGCCATTCACATATTCAAAGGAAATTCTATATTTTGTAACTTAAAATTATTGTCGGGTTGGCTCGGTATTTTCTTTCCTGCGCTAATTTTCATCTCCTTTGATTTTTCATTGCCTTCTGTGATGATACAGCTGACAAATTTCATTAGAATGACGAGCTCTTCAGTATAGCTATAGCAATATTATGCAGCTCCTAGCTCAAATCAATCTCGTAGAGATTTATTTGACTTATATCTGCTTGTTGCCTTTTTCAATGTAGTACATACAATTCCGATTTCTGTGCCCACGTATGTTAGCGAAACATATATTAATCTAATTATAATATTTAAAACTTTACTTTACATGCCGCTTTAATAGTGGGATTTCTCACTGTTTTATTTAAAAATAACATAACCTTATATATTTACTTTACAAATTGCATTATTTTACATCGTTGTATTTGGCTGAATTGTGATATATTTTCCTAAAAATGAAATCAGTTTCAGTAAGCAAAGGAATTAATACTATACATAAACCATTAAAGGGTAGAATGTAAGATATATGGAGAATGGTAAAATTAGTTAATAAATCATAAAGAGAATAAAACATGCCAGTTCCTATGGAATCACGCCCAAAGAATAATTTCTATACCGGCTATTATATTTCTTTCTGGGTAAAATTATTTCCACTATAGATCTCGGAGATTCATTAGTGTGAAAACTTGACTAGTTTGATAAACTGTTATATTTAAAAGAGATTAAAGAATGGTTATCAATTCTACACATACATAAATCGTTGTTGTTATTCTCTTATATGATAAGAGATTGCTTCAATTATTCAGATTAGTCACTTAGCTGATTTACTAAAAAGATAAGAAGAAATAAGAACGTCAGCTCGAAGCAGAACTCCCATTATCTGGCAGCGCAGATGTTGACCACGTCATCTGACCCGTGATTCAAAATAAGGAGGTGTCTTCGGATCTTTCCCCTCTGGATTGATCCCGGACCGTCGCCAATAGTCCGGTGTGTTGCATTAGTGTGATCTAAATTCAACAACCCAATTACCCATACCAACAAAATTTTGCATGGTGCTTTCACAAACATAGAGAAAGATACAAAATAGGGAAACTTCTTTTATTTAGCTCTAAAATGGAAAAGATCATTTAAATTAAATGAAATGACACGAAAACATTCGTTGCACGCAGGTTTCATTTACATTTACACAGACATCTGATGTTTCAAACTGAAAATTTATTTTTAAAAACAAAATAAAATTAATACAGTTCATTGAGTAAGTGATTCCTTGTAATGAATTTTATAGAATAATTTCATTAAATTTCATCCTTTTACAATTATTCGTTTTAAATGTCTGCACAATCAACACTTCAATTACCTAAGCTGAATTTACTATTATCACCAGAACAGAATCCTTAACGAATTTTAAAATAAAAAATAAATCCATTTTCTGCATTTTGAAAGCGCATAGCTCTTCATTATGTTTTCATTTAATAACCTGCCCATGGCAATGTAAAGTATAAAACTTAATAAAATGAATATTTATTGTGAAAATAATGACTGATATAGCTTTAGTTTTACTAAAACACAATCCATGTAAAATCAACAAAATCCATCGTTTATATCTTCTTTCTTTATCTTACGTTCTTTTTTTTCTGTCTTTAGTCTGCGTTACATTCAAATATATTTATAAAAACACTGAATCTATTTCATCATTTGGAAGAGTATTTCTCTCATAGAAAGAAAATTGCTTTCTCGGTCCAGGATGGTACAATATTCATACTGTGCGGATAGGAAGAAAAGTTCTGTATCCTCAAACTTTCGGAGGGACACCGAGAATACATCATAAAGAATGCAGAGGGGAATGCGAATTTCTCAACAGCCTGTCCCCGGCGGATATTAAAAAGATGAATGGAAAAGCTGAATATCTCAGACTGTACGAATAAACTACATACTTTCACAACGCAGTTTCCAATTTCAGCTTACGTGATTGTGATTCATCCTTGCTGTTGACAAAAGTGTTTATGTTGAAGGGATTTCAGTTACATTTTATAAGAAAGACGAATTCTGAATTACACGAGAGTAAAGTTATAGAAAATAGCTACAAATCGAAAAAAATAATGTAGATGAGAAGTTATCCACTATTTGTAAAAATATATTCCTCTAGTTACAACAAAATGAATACTTACTTAGATAAATAGATTAAAACAGTCAAATTTATAGTTAAAATGAAAATCCTTTAAAACAACGAACTTCGTTGCGTTGACTTTGATGAACGGCTACTCGCATATTACATGCAATCTTTCAGTGGAACGGCAAGTATACCATAAGTGTACATGTGTGAAATATTATGTATTTAAATGTATTAAATTTTTGTAGTTACCTTTTTTCAGGTATCTCATTATTGATTTGAAATGCAAATGTAGACGTAAAAATGCAAAGCTTCCGAACAACTATTAATAAAGATAAAGATTAAAACTTGGAAAAAAATTGTCAATGGCCATTACGGTTGAGCAAGACGTCCACCATCAACATTACTGAAGGATTCGTGAACACACGAATAAAGGCGAGTTTCAATATGATGTTCCAGGATAGTGTTTAACGACATAAACATATAGAAAAGAAGAATATATTTAAATTGACGTTTTTTCTTGTGCTTTTCTTCTCTCTTAGTGATGCTGGAAGTTCTACTCCACCGAAATGGCCACTTTCCATCTTTTTAAAGTTTTCAATCATTATTAGTCGTTGTTTTGTCGGATGGAGTCGGATTAGTTGCCCTTGGAGATTGATTCCGGACCGTCGCCGATTACCCGTTGTCCAGCTTCAGTGCAACGTTAATTAACTATCTACCGTTGTTTTGAAGGTTTTTCATTTCTTATTACAACGAATACTTGTGACTTTGATTTTTAGTTGCTCATTATTAACAAACAGATAGTGAAATAGTTAAATCAGTTGAAAGATAAGAATTAATTCGAAAATGTATTTATATTTAAATTTTTATGCAAATAATCGTGTTTTAAAGTACATCAGTATAATCCAGCTATGGGTATTTCTAGTTTTGTTACTAAGTTAAACAAACGTACCTTTTGAAATTGCTACTATTTGGAAATTATTTGTCAGTAATTGCTTGAAAGACGTTTAACCTAAGTTTTTCGACTTTTTAGTAGTTGTTGAAAATACTTTATTGTTTCAACTTTCTCCCCTTTTCTTCAAATTGACATTTATTCTATTTTGAAAATTTTTCATTTGAATTTGCCTTAAAATGTACGTTTTCGGGATTTGGTCTTGACATATATACAGTCAAAACAGCAAAAAACTTTAAGTAGTACAAACTTTGAAATCCTAAGAAAACATTTGATACATTTCACAAATATACACTGAATTGCCCGAAAAACTGGTACAGACGAACTTATGCAAAGTACATAGTAACGCCACCTATGCACGTCATTAGTTGCTTCTTCCAGTGCATATATAAAGCGATAGACATCATCTGCAGCTGTTTCCGTAGTAAGAATCTCAAGTTTCACGATTTTTAACGCGATTTAATAGTTGGAGTTCGTGAGATTGGCCGGATACACCGGTCGGAATTCTGAGGTTAAAGAGAAGTTAGAATTTTCAAAAACTACCATTTCAAGGGTGTACTGTGACTTCAAAATTCTGAATAAAACTATAACTTACGACAGCAGTGTGGTAATAAAAAGACTGAGTGACCATGTTCAACACTTGGCAAAAATCGTTCCATGCAATAGGCGTGCCTCAAATAACATCGGAATTGAATTCTGGGCCCTCAACAAACATCAGCGTCAAATTGTACACAAGTTCCCACTCCCATTAAGACGTGGATGCTACGGATTGTACAGGATGATGGTTGTGCTCCGTAATGGTATAGGGTCTGTTTAGATGGCATTCATCAGACGTCTGATACGTCTACAAATGTCTCTGACAAGTAAACGCTATGTTTTCTAACGAGTTACCTCCTTTCATGTCCTGAGTTCATTCTGATGGGTCTGGCCTCCTCCAACAGATCAATGGCACCTCCACAGAAGTCTAGACACGCCAAATTATGGTTATAGGTTCACTCATCTGAGTTTGGGGATTTGTTGTTCTCACCTAAATCACCAGATTGAAACATTAACCAACACATTTGGGATGCCATGCAACGCTCTATGAAGCAAAAGAATCCTACATTGCGGAATATAATAGAATTGTGGACCTTTCTGCAGTAAGTATGATACTCAATGCCTATATATATATATATATATATATATAGAATAATTGCGCAAGCTCGTGGAGTCCATGACCCGTTGTATTTCTGGAATTGTGCGCTCCTACGTTAGGCCCTCCAAGTATTAGACTGGTGTACCAGTTTTTCTGACACTTCAGTGACAATCAGTCGCATCAGATGATCAGGTCGGTATTATTTTCAGATAATTAATTCTAAATTTTATTAGTCACCGAACTTAATTTTTATTAGTCATCATAGCTTTTTGTAATGTTTGTGTTATATTATTGCAAATGCTGATTGTCCTTGAAGTGACAGGTCATTCATCATTTTATCCAATAGGATGTAAGAAAATTTGAATCTATCCATCTTGGACATTTAAATAGTTGGAACAGTTTTCTACGTTAATCCTTTTGGCACTACATGGTTTTATCATACGTATATCTTACAAGGATAGAATGCGAACTTGGGGTCAAGGAAAATCTATGTTTAACTTTAGTCAACCCATAAGTCAATTGGATTCAAAGTTTCTTTTTCTCTAAGACAATAAAATACAAATAGTTTTTAGCCTTAAGTTAAGAGAAGCACAAATAGCGCACAATACAGGCAACTGTGTGGATGATCCAAGCGCTGTCTTAGAGTTTGAGGCTGTCTTTCACAAAAGCGAGAAAATGAAGAGAATGTACAAGGATCCGCTGCGCATGTTATGTTGACTGGTAGGTAACGGGCTATAGGTGACGGTCCGAGACCAATAACAATATATAGTTTTGAACCACAGTCAGATGACGAGGTGAACACCTGAGCTGGTACCCCACTCTCCAAATTTCCACACCACGCCAAAGTTAGGATATTCAAGGCCACGACAGATTTCACGTGCATCGGCAACATGTACACAGCGGTCGGTCTTTGGCTGGACCGAGTTTCGAACTCGCAACCAGCCGATTGTTTTTCCGTTGCTCTTCCCACTGGGCTACCGCAGCCCCTATATTGAGTGGATGTTAGCCTCATTAAGAAGTATGTGTTAGGGGAGAAGAGCAAGGGCAGAAGATAGTTATTGCTCATGAAAACACCATTAATTGTCTGTAACTATTTAAGTGAAAATCAATTAGAAACTGACTATTTTAAATATAAATTGTAGTATCACTCAGATTTAAATATGTAAAAAAATCGTTGTTTTTGCTTCAGGTGTTATTGACTTTGAAATTTTTTCCACCAAATTATATTAATTTTACTAGGGGATGTCGGGCTTCTGGCTTCTGAAGATGCTACGCCACTGTTAACATCCACTCAGATACCAAAATATTTTACTGGTCCCATATAAGTTTGATGACTTGAGAAAAAGTATTTCATTTTCCGTTTATTTTACATGAAATATCATGTAATATTACCTCTTTCTGTCTTCAAAATTCACCAAAAGTAAAATAAAATTAAGTCATTCGCCAGTCATCTCTACACCAAAATGAACGATCCATTTTGCTATAGTGATCACCACCACCTACCCCAAGGGGCGAGGGCTGTTTTCGTAAAAGACAGACAGTCAACAAATCGTGAAATTAAAGTTTTAAAAATATTGACACAATTATTATTGGTATAATTTCTAAAGCTAATTTAAGACAAAGTGGGGGTGACGTCCTTATAATTTGAAGAATAGCAATCGAAGAATATTACATTTTTTCAAATAGGAAATCGTATTTACCATTTTTTACTTTAACTTAAGGTCGAGTATGTTTCGCCAATAATATAATTTTAAATGTTTTTTTTTAATATTCGTCATTTAACGTTTTTTAATATCCCTATCGTTCATTAAACTATCGCCTTAGAGAGGTATTGCAGTCGCTCGATTTTCTTAAGTGACTTTCACAGAACAAAATATTTGATAACAAATTGATGGAATTTTGTATTAGAGAAAAAGAAAATTTCACTTTTCCAACCATCTGTTTTTGTGAGAATTGTCACACTTGCAACATTTAATTAGCTTGAGAAATATTTTTAACACTCTTTCTGAATAGATGGCAGCACGAGTTAATTCAAAATAAAATTCTTTACTCACAATCGGTAACTATATTATAAGTAGCGAATCGTTTTTTCTGTGAAACCAGAAAGTAAAAACGACCCACGTAATTTTCTTTTTTCAATGAAAATTTTGACAGAATTTTCTTGAATTTTAAACGAAATACTCTTAACATGACATTATGTTTGAAACCCATCAATCCTGAAAATTCGATTCACGAAATTTTGAGCATCGACAAAAATTTCTTTGTTCCTACAAATGAGATTATTTTGTTTTTTTTATCATCTTTTGAACAATTTATCATTATGTTAGTTAAATTTTAGTTCGAAACGCGTCGATATTGCGACTGTTATTTTGTAATTTATTTTGTGCTGCCATCTACAGGGTAAAATATATTTTAAACTGATTATATTACAGCATACAGTAATCCCATCAGCATGTCGCGCTTCTTGGAGGACAGGAAAAAAGCATGATATACCGAAGTGAGCAAGTAAGCGAGAGAAAATTAAACCGACTTATTAAAAACAAAACCACATGAATTTATTAATTTATACGTTTTTAATTAAAAAATATTTAAAACTACAAGTAAAACACAAAATTGATTCTACGACATTTAAATATAGAACTAAATAAGGTAGAATATTTTCTAAAATAAATTTCTCTGCGTCCCAACTTTCATGGCATCCAAGTCTTATATGTCAATTCAGGACAAATGCTTGAATTAACCTTTGAATTTCTATTTCCTAAAAATAAATTATTAATAATAATAATAAATAAATAAATAAAAATTGAGATTTCCTTTGCTGTTCGCAAAATTAAAATTCATAGGTGGGCAAGAAAACAACAGTGATATAACAAGGAGTTATTATATTAAAAATAAAAGGATTTTTTCCATTTTAGCAATTTTAATAGTATCTAATTCATTCAATAAGCCTGTTCTGCTGACAATCAGTGAAAACAATGCAATTCAACTAAATGAAATTAATTTTTCTATTCTCAAAATACACCTCTTTTTACACAATTTTTATTGACATTGAAAAATCAGTATTGATAAAATATCAATTTCAATACTTAATTTTCAAAGGATACTCGTACACCTACTATGAAACTATAATCTTTAGAATTTTATTTTACTCAGAGCGGTGGCAAAATTGTTTCTTAATTCTCAAATCTAGTAATATACATCTGGGGGAAAAATCAACTCATCACTCTTTACCAGCGTATCCTCATAGTACAGAAAATTCAAAGATATTCATTAAGGCATATTGTTTTCTTTAAATTCATATGCATACAATTTGCGTAGAGGTTGTCTTCATTCTGATTTGCGCACAAATTTCATAATTTACAATGACACCATCCAATTTTGATGCCAAATTTCTAATATACAAGTTATATCCAAAACTCCCCAGGACTGCTGCTAGAAAAATATGAAAAAAATAGCATACTTAAAATAATCAATTGTTTCCTCCAAAATAAGTGTCTTGGGAATCAACACAGAGCTTCCAACGTTTCTAAAGGTCTTCGAAAGGGTTCTGGAAAACATTCGCTGATATGTCTTCGAGTTGTTTGGATAGCTGGAATGTCTGCATGATACTGTCTTTTTAGCGCCAGTTTTTTCGTGGGGAAGAGGAAGCAATCACAGATCCAGAGAATATGGGGATGTGGCAATACAGTTATCTGATTATCTATCAGGAACTGTTCGTTAAACCGTCAAAGCTGTATGTGATCCCGTATTGCCAGAGAGCAATAATTCCACCCAGATTTATTAACTACGGACGACGATGACGAATACTATGCAAAAAACTACACTAGCTTGTAGAATTCTTGTTTTTCTCTTTCACCCAAGGGTACAAATTCTTTTTGGTACCAATCAAAAGAGGTTATGTGCTAGAAACTAGGAATTGTGCACGTAGGTAGCTTACATACCGGAGAAGTGCACTTTGTACTTCCGTTTTCGAATTTATGAGTTTTAAATGATAAAAAGGAGTAGAAAAAACCCTGAAAAATAAATATCTGAAAAGATCGATTTCTCAGTCAAACTCAGATTGCTTTACCAGTATTGCTAGAGATTTTTCCAAAAATTATTTTCCCAGAATCTAAATTCTAATTTTTTATGTTGAACATATTGTAATTGTTTCCAAAATATGAACAACTTCCGAATATTTGAAAGATGATATGAAATAATTAAAACCAATTAATATTTGGAAAATTTGGAAAAAAAAGTGATGGAAATTTATTTGAAGCATCAAATTTTACCATAATTACATCAACTTTGACTTTCATTTTGTTGGAAAGGAATCTTTATTTAATAAGAAAAACGCATGAGGAAAAACCAACTGATAGTAAAATTTTAATTTTACTATCAGTTGGTTGGATTGGATGATTGGATGGTTGGGATTCTGACATCTGGCAATGTCAGAATCAATATATTATTTTTAAAGCTATACTTCTACCTAAAGTTTAACTATCTACCAGATTTTAGTAGTTAGCTACATTACATTTTATCTTGACAGAGTAAAAATTTTAATTATTTCATAAGGTACAGATACATATCCGTTAATCCCAGCTCTCACTTGGTGTATTCTCTTTTCTGATCTTGCACACATTTAAAGTACCAATTGAAACTGGCGTAATTCAAGCTTGTTTGCTTTAAAAATTCAAACCTTTTAAGAATTCTGAAAACACTGAAATTAAACTTATTACATATCTCGAAATAATTTAAAATAGTTTTTGCTAATGAACCCTGAAAAGGTGTATGTACATTTATTTTATCATTCATTTTTTTTTTTTAAATTGGAAATGGAACAGGGTACAGCTTTGATAGAAAGACATTTTTGAGGCAACGCTTCTGGTGTGCTTTTTATGAGATACCAAGTAAGAATTTTTTAGAAAAACCACCGGCTTAAGCTTAGAGAAAATAATTCAAAAAATAATGAAAATAATTTTAAAAACTAGGAAAAAAATTACACAAATGATTATCCTTTCAAAAAATTTTCAACTATTAACCCATTCCTTAAAAAAAAATCCAAAAAAGCTGTTTATCCTTCATAAATGTGTAGAAAATAAAAGATGAGCAACTTCCTCATTTCCTAAAGTTGTTCCACCATCAGAAAAATTAAACTTTAAAGTTCGCGAATGAACACCCTGAAATATAAAAACACAAACAAAAAATAGAAGGCATAGTAAAATAAAAAAAGGTAATGATTTACAAAAATTAATAACAGATTCAAGTAAAAGCAAGAAACGATATAGCCTGATGCAACTGCACTGTGCCGTGTTTAAAATACAAAATAAAAGTTTCAATTTTTCAAATTTAGCAAAAACGGAAAAGAATTGGAAAAAATAAATTAAAAGGACCAACATAATCAAAGAACGTTATAACGGAAAAATTGGAAAATTCTTTTTAAAGAACCAATTATAAATCAAATGACAACTAAACGGAAATGAAAGAACATTCTAAAATATTCTAGAATGAAAAAGGGCAGGAAATGAAAATTTTAACTTGCGAGGTTGTCGTAATCCTAATAAGCGGGGTTGACTTTACCTGTCACAACTTGCTATAAAAAGCTCGCCAAAAATACTCTAAAAGCGTTTCCCCAAAATGTTTTTGAAAACTGTTCAAAATCAATTGTTTTTTAACAACATGTTTTGGTTCAAAAATGGCCTTTGACAACAATTTAATTTTAATTAAATATATATAGAATTGTATTATAGTATGAACTTTCAATAGTAGATGGCAGCACGAAAGGTTTTCATTGAGTAACTTAAGATTTTAAACATTCAAAAACTACCCTCTGCCTACTAATTAAATTATTTCCTTTCAACAAATAAATAGAAAAAGTCTTGTGCCAAAAGAAACTTAAATTGAATAGTGAAACAACCATGATGAGGGATCTTTCGAATTTTCAAAGCCTTTGCAACGAGATTTTTGGAATGGATAAACACAATTTAAAGTATATAATTATGTTTTGACAAATAACCAAATTATTTTATTTGTCTCACTTGAACGGTGATAAAAATAATCAACATAAAAATAAGACATAATTGAAAAAGTAACCTGCATTTCTTTTGAGTGCGTTTATTCTTGTTAGAAAATTTTTTTTATTTATATATTTACATTTACCCTCTTTATTTTAAATTAGGAAAATTTTCAAATTATGCATGAAAACAGTTTAAAATATGTATGTGACAAAATTATGAAAATATCTAGATAATTTTTCAGAGAAACTCGTTAAGAAAAAATAGTGTTTTCTAAAAAATTTCTAGCTATTACGTAATTAGAAAGGTGGAATAAATTTTAAAAAGTTATGATAGATTTTTGTATTTAGTTACAAAAAAATATTGATTAAGCAAAATAATTTGTAATTGCACTTTTGAATATTTTACTACACGATTCTTTATAATGTGTACGTCTTTTACATGGCTACATATTGCAAGCAAATCAAATAGTTAAGTTCTACAAAAACGGCTTCAAATTAAATCATGAACAGGCTATGGCTAAAATAGCTAAAATAAATTGTTTATACATTATGCTTATGGCGTATTACGCCAAGTGAAACCCTAGAGATCGCCAAATGGTGGCTTTGATGACAAGCTGCAATACACAGAGATGTAAGTGCACGATAGATCACTCACTAGAATTAAGTAATCGGTATTTCCTTCTGAAAAGTAAAATAAATTCGCTAAATATTCTTCAAAGTTTTGTTAAAAAGTTTGGGGATTCCTTTTTTAATTTGTGGATAATTCAAAATAGAGTGGTATGAAATTAGAGCAAGTGGAATTTGGAGCTGGATATTAAACTGGAAGATAAGCACTCATACTGACTTTGTAAAGTTTTGTCCCTAAGATTCTGTAAATACGTGAAGTATACAGAATTTCAGGAAAATGTAGTCAGCCTTTGGACGTAGTGCAAGAAACCACAAATTATGCCAAACGTGGAAACAACATATTTGGTATTAGAATGGCTCAAAACGGAAAAATAACGAAATGCGACGAAATGTTCATTGCACCAATAAACACTTCATTTTCATTTATATAGATAACCATTAGTAACAACTGATATTAAATTCATGACACTTTCTTTTTTCGTAGTTATATATATCTGAAAATATAAAAATATCTTAAAATAATTTAATCATGAAATTGAAGAAACTTGTCATTTTTCATTACTTTCAAAATGTATTAGTGGCATAAATTCTAGTTGTGAGGCTTGTTTAAAATAGTAATATTAATTTTGTATTGAAATAATTGCAATTTGGTTTATTTTCTTTGAGAGTGGAAATTATTCCATTGCTATTCCTAAATTTAATTAACTGATAAATGTTTTTACTCAGAAATGGACATTTTTTCAAAGTTTACTCATTTGTAATAATAAAATAATTTACTGTTTCCTTACAGTTTTTGCAAAACTTTTTCAAGGCTATAAGAAGTCACTCTAATGGTTATAATTAGGCCTTAAATTATTATCAAACAAACGTTTTTGCATTAAGATCGGAAAGTATTTGCTTTACCTATTATTTTACCTTATCCTATAAACTTCTTTGAAACTCGGATACATATACTTTTGAACACAAAACAAAATAATGCTGAATATATTGAAAGTTATTTGCAGTAGAATTTATGTTTTTCTACTGAAATTGTACGGTTTGAAATAGACTCATTTAGTGCTTGTCGCATAATTAATCAGCAATTTTAATAAAAATTAAACTCTTAATTAATTTTATTTGATCAAAATAGAGAACGAGGACATTTTTCATTGACCATGCCATGAAAGTTATAGTTTGAACATTATGACTTTAATTCAGTTTTTCAATATTTACTTTGTATATATTTAATTTTTAATTATAAGAATTTTTTTAGAATTAATAGAAAATACAGTATCTAGAATTGCTACCTGTTGTAAAGATTATTAAACTTTCAGATTTAACTCAAAGATTATTAATCTTAAGTCCAATTACTGGATAGTACAAATGTTTAGATAGATATTATCCGTTACATTACGTAAAATTGCTGTATTGCTTACTTAACAATAGGTTTTCTATGGCCTTTCGTGTACCCCAGACACAGATAGCTAAACATAGCAAAGTTCCAAATATTGCCTTAAGTCATGAAAGGATCATTAAGTATAGTAAAATATATATATCAAATTTACAAATTTACAAAATATTAAAAAAAAATCAGACATTAATTCTGCCTTTATATATATTGATGATTTGGTTGTTTTTAATGATAGTAATTTTGCTAGCCTATGGAAATCAATTTACACAGATGAATTATATTTATTAAAACCTAATTCAGATAATAATAAAGCCGTCTTTCTAGACTTGAATACATCCACCTGAAATAATAAAACTGATATTAATATTTATGATAAGAGAGATGATTTTTAATTTCCGGTTTTTAAATTAATATATTGGGATTCAAATATTTCTAAAGGAATATATTATAATACAATTGCTAGTCAGCTGGTACGTTTCAACAAAATTTGTAACTCCAAATCTAACTTCCTTTTCAATGTAATAATCTCATTAACACACTTCTGAATAATAAATACCCTCAATCTTTTATAGGATTATTTTTGAAAGATTTAAAAATACTAATATTTATTTAACTAATGATGGATTAATATTTTGGGGACTTGCTTGTTGGCTATCAATTCCATTAACTATAATCAGACTGTTAATTTATTAAAAGGCTATAACTGAACCGGTTCGGAATTCCAATTTCGGATTCTTAACTGTGATGCATAGTATTACTTTTATTGGGCGTTATGTATGGCATTCCTCATGTAAGTTGGCGAGTCCTCATGTAAGTTGCTGGCAGTCCTCACTGGCAGTCCTCATGTAAGTTGCGGCGAGTGGTTGTCGATTTGAAGGTTGTCATTGTGGGTAAGTTTGTATTGTCTTCCATGTTTTGTTTGGCTTTTCTAGTTTTGCTTTTCTAGTTTTGCCTTTCTACATGCGGTGTTTGGAGGGGTGTGGAGGCTACTTTTGGCGAACTGCCGTCCACACGGAGAAAACACCATATTGTGTTGACTTGGTCAGGCCTCTCCCTGATGACGCCCTGATTCACCAACACTTTTTTTCGAAATTTTCTGGATACTCTAAAATTTAAATTCCTAATTCCTCCTTAAATTCCTAAACCGTCCGCAATTTTCCTAATGTTAAATGCATTTCTGGTGCTGGATAACTTAGAATTAATTTAGAATCGTAATAAGCATTATTTACCTCTATATACTTTTCGATATTTAGTGATAATTGAAGCCAATATATATGATCATGCAATAGTACATTTTTGCTTATGATTGAATATATATTATGCGTATGATTTTGATAATGCATGATACAAATGCATATTATGCATATGATTTTGATAATACATGATACAAATACATACAATACAAATGATTTTGCTTACAACAGATACCATATTTGGAATTGTGAATGAATTATTCATCATATTTTTGTACTTCGATAATCCACTAAAAACTCTTCATAATTAATATAATAAAGCTGAAGTTATAGCCCATTCATAATTTCGCTCCAACCTTCAGGTGAAACAAACTCTTCAAGTAATGAGTCAGCATCCCTTTCACATGGAAACTAACAAAGACACCTTGCATTTTAAACTGCTTAAGAGAACGATCTCCAATCTGCGTTCAGGAAACACAACAGCTGAGTACCACCGCGCAAAGTTCATTCCATTTTTATTTCATAGATTTCGTTGAGGCAGACGGTTTTTTTGTGATCATCCTGTTGTGAAGCAGCGATATAAATTGGTCTCGGGAGGAACTCCCAGCAGCCATAAGTGCTCATCTAATGCCACCATAATCCTCAACACGGGAGTGAAAGTGCTTAGGGTTAAGCCTCAGCACACAGCTGTTTTTCTCGGAAAGGGAGGGACTTGGAAGAAAGCAGGTACCCATAATCCGGACAATATTTCTCGCCGCATGATTGAACACCTTATACTTTGCGAAGACTTATCAAAAGGATAAAAACAACCGTGCCGGTGTCTTCTACGAATAACAATGGTGTAAGTGATCGAAAGTACATGACGACTTTGATGTACTATCTCACATACGACTCTTGTCCCTTAATAAAGAACTGGTGGATTGAAGATACAGATTAGTATCGGTATCAAAAACTAATTTGGAGTGAATGACCTCCTGGCTGATGAAGTACTTTGAAGGCTTCAGATCCGAAATTGTTAGAATTTTAATTGTTAAAATGAAACATTTCTTATTGTGTGTGTGATGTGAGTCATCTGACCCTGGTTCAAAATTACGAGGTTCCGGTCTTTGTATCTTTCCCTTCGGGATTAATCCCGGGCCGTCACCAATAACCGGTTCTGTTGCTCCAGTGCGACGATAAGTAACTAACTACATACCTACCTTACTGAAATGAAAAGAATATTGAGTTATTACAATCAATCATATTTTATTTCGTACGTAGCATATCCCAATATTTTAGGACTGAACTGTACAAGAGCCTATGATGCTGTAGTCGAGGATGACTAGAAATTCACGACAATTAAGTGGTTTTAGATTGTTGGTTTGTTATTTAGATCCCATCCGATCCGACCGATCATATAAATAATTCCAAGATATTTAGATGATCTGTTGGATTAGGTTTTATGGTGTAAGAGCCATATTTAGCAAATTGTGCCTATTAATGCCTAATAAATGAATACCCACACGGTGAAAACTTTTACTGACACAGAAGAGAAAAATACATCCAGAGATAGGAAACGAACCTCACAGTAATTGAAACCTGCGCAGCCTACAACTGGCTTGTTGCTATCGCAGTGGGCAAATCCACTGAGCCACAAGGACATTTGGAATGAGAGCTTTATGTATGTATGTTCTGCTTTGAAACATTTTGTAATATCAGTAAGGAGACTAATGAGAGAAAATATTTAAAACTTTGGGAAAGATCAGGTAATATCCCCCAATTGTACTGTTGCGCTTTATTACAGAAAGTAAAACTAAACCCCATTTACCTATTAATATATAGTAAAATGTAATTACGTACTAAAACAAAATGAAGTTTCATTATTAAAGAACATTTAAAATAAAATTATTACTTCCCTGTCGAACACGAAAAGTTAGAATAACAGGATTAGAGAATAACAGGATTCAACAGATTTAGGTTAACACTTTGTTTTACAAACATTAATATAAGTATAGATTATAAGCAAATATTTGTTCTTTGATAGACTTTACATAATGAAATCTGTATACAATGGAAAATTTATTTTAAGATACTTGCAATTATTTTAACAGGTTAGAAAGAATTTTCTGACACAGCTTTTGAAAATGGGCAATAACAAAAATTTAAAATTGCTTTTGTTGCTCAATGATGGATAAGAGTTTGGTACAGATCAACATGACGAGTATTTTTCACACAGTTGCTCATCTTTTCTAAGTTTTGAATGTACTATGAGGAATAACTACGAAGATTAACTATATTTCTAGGATTAGAAATTTAAAATTCCTTTTGTTGCCTCAATGATGGATAAGATCTTCACACAGATCAACACGATGAGTATTTTTCTCACAGGTGCTCACTCTTTCAAAGATTTAAATGCTTCCTAGAAATAAACTACAACAATGTATACTGCAGCTAAAAATAACTTAGTTTCATCTTAAATTTTGATAAGTGTATTTAACTTTAAATGTTCATTACAAGGTTCTTGAACGGCATCTGTAACAGTTTTTATAAACATACAGTTAAAATGGAATAACTAAGATATATTGAAAAAATTGAATAAAAGTGGTAAAATTAAACAACTTAACAAACGCATACAGATTACCTTTATTTCAAGTTTTTCCTTGTAGAAACTAATTTGGAGAAATTATTTTTAAACAAAGTATGGGTAACTTTCATCGTATAGAAAAATACACCTTTACTTTAGTTTATTTCCAAAGTAAAAAGTTGTGTCCATAAGTAACTAAGTTTTACTTGCAATATACTTTAGGAAACAAGCAACGTTGTATTTCTATAACAATAAATGTTTTCTTTTATGTGCAAACTAATGTATTAATGTTATTAAATCTAATTAATTCATTCTAAGTTTTCATTTCCTTAACTTTTCAGTAATATATTTCAAAGTTACTTTTACTAATTTATAAATGGGGCCGCGGTAGCCCGGTTGGATGAGTAACGGATTAGCAACCGGAAGGTTGCGAATTCGAATTCAACCAAAGACCATCGTGTACAAAGGGGGCTGGTACACGTTAACTCTGTCGTGGCATAAATGTCCTCACGTTGGCGTGGTGGGAAAGTCTGAAGAGTGGGTGCCAGTTCAAGTGCGACCTCGTCATCTAACCGTGGTTCAAAATTACGAGGTGTTGTCCTCGGATCTTTCCCGTCGAGTTTGACCCCGGACCGTCGCCAATAGCCCGTTGTGACATACCAGTGTGGCGCTAATTAAAATATATACCTACCTACCTAATTTATAAATTTAGACTTTTAATTTATTTACCAATCCAGTATAGATACTCGTGACTTGTTTCTTAATACAAAGCTTAAGTAAGTTAACTTGATATTCGAAACATGCTTCAGTGCGCCTAATGAGTTTTTGCAGCAGTTGTCACCAATGAGGGGATGACCGCTCACCTTAGTAAATTTAGTTGCATTGATTTTACAACTGTAGTAATTCTTAGAACTATGATAACAAAATAAAAGACTTTAAAAACTTCATTAAATTTATGTATCATAATATACGTATATCCTATCTTCCAATCCTGTTAATTTTTAAAACTAAGAAAAATAGCAGCATTCCATATTTCTCTTCAACAAAACTATATTATTTTTAACTTTCGTCTTTACAATTTCTTGTATAATTCTAGAAATAGTTCACATGTATAAAATAATTTCAAAAATATATAAACACACATAGTTGTTTTGAAACAGTACGCATTTCATAAAAATATGTACAGTCCCGGAAAAAAAACGAACCACCCTCCTTTATTTCGAACAATAATCATAGTAACGCAAATTGAAAGATATCTGTCAACAGGGAATAACGTCCTCTACAAATTTAAATGCAAAAAAATTGTGTGAGGGGCCGTCTCCATATCAAATTTTGCACAAACGACAAAATTTCCAATGGAAACGCCAAGTTTTGATGCCTTAATCAGATTCGGCATCGTTCAATTAGTCTAAATATGAAATTTCATGTCTACTATCTTTATATCCGGAGATATTCAATGTCAAGTTTGCTGTCAATTTCAGGGATCATCTCCACATTGAAAATCGCTATTCGTAGATCGAGATTAATTGTAGTTTCAAATTAATCTCGATCAATAACAGGAATTTCAAATTTGAATGCTATTTCAAACGTATTTGTCAGCGCGTGCAAACAATCCGAGTATTATTATATTTATTATACAAGTGAAAACGATTGGAGAATTACATGTGCGAACGATACGAGAATTATCCGAGGTTTGTCAGACGTTATTTAAACTTTTGGTCGCTCCCTAAAATCGCAATAATGAGGAAAATGTAACGTAACTCAAAACCTAACGATTGGAATGAGCTGAAATTTTGCATGGTCATATTAGAAGTCCTTCTGAATCGATTCCTATCAAAATATAGTAAGGTTCCAATTCATGATTTTTTCAAATATTAATTTAATAATTATTATTGTATACAAAAAACCATTTTTAAAATAAAATATTAGGTGGATTTGTTTGGATTGTTTAACAATAACATGGTACAAAATATCAGCGCTATAGAAATATTATTTAGGAAGATATCTATAAAAAACTAAACTCTAAACACTAAAACTGATTTAACATTAGGAGCTTCAATTTCTCTGTATTCATAACGTCAAAACGGAAAGACCTAATGACATGAAATTTGGAATCTGAAGTTAAATTTTGCTATAGATTTGAAATTGTGTGTCAAAATAGGGGGTTTCCATTGCAAATTATGAAGTTGGTGCTCAATTTAATATGAAGACGTCCCCTTATGCAAATTTCATGAATTTGAGTTGATAGAAGGCGTTATTTGCTGTAGAACGCCATCTTTTAATTTTCTCCACTATAAAAATTGCTCGAATGAAGAGAGGTAGTTCGTTTTTTTTTGCTGCTACTACTTAAAAAGAAGACAAATTAAGAAAAGGATAATGTATCGAAAAGCATTCTTTTCTGAAAGCCTAATATAATATTGATTATTCATGAAATAAGTAAATTTTCGATATATATACACACACGCACACACATATATATATAATTCAAAATTACAGACCAAAACAAAGAGAAATCAGAAAATTTAAAAAATCAAGAAATTTTATTATATATATATATATATATATATATATATATATATATATATATATATATATATATATATATATATATATATATATATATATATATATATATATATATATATATATATATATATATATATATATATATATATATATATAACAGAACTTATTAAATTATTTTGTGCAATGAAATGTTCGTATAACATCAAAACCCCGTTATCTCTAAAGAAAGCAATAAATAACAAGTGGAACAAATATTACAAAAGCTGAAAATTTAATAATTGAGATCCTTTTCTATAAGTAATTACATTCGGATGCTTTCTTATATTTCCATTCCAGGAAAGAAGGCAAATATGATCAAAGCAGAAAAGTAAGATTTATTTATTATTGGTGTAATTTTATGTGATTTACATGGTACATGTTTATTTATAATAAATTATCAACTGGAATTATTTGAACCTTTCTCTTAGGCGATCTTTTCAATTTTAGACTCTTCAATCTTCTACATACGTGAACAAGTAAAAAAATAAAAATATATAGCATTCCGAGTGAAGAGTATAGGCTAATTACTAAAAAAATTATAAACCCATTTCAAAATTTTAAATTTATTTTTCTAAATCTATTAAAATATTTATAAACTCGTTTCTACGCTTCTAACATAATACTAAATATTTTAAACAGAGTAAGCGAACATGAGTGGGGTACCAGCTCAGGTGTTGACCTCGTCATCTGATCATCGCTCAAAATTATGAGGTGTCGTCTTTGGATGTTTCTCGAGGGCCACGTAGCCCAGTTGGAAGAGAAACGGATTACCAATCGGAAGGTTGCGAATTTGAAACTCGGTCTAGCCAAGGACTGTCGTGTACACTGGGGCTGGAGCACGTTAAATCTGTCATAGTCTCAAATGTTCTCACGTTGGCTTGGTGTGGAAGTTTGGAGAATGAGTGCCAGCTCAGGCGATGTCTTGTCATCTGAGTTTGATTCAAAATTGTACGGACCGTCACCAATAGCCGGTTGTGTTGCTCTGGTTGCAACGTTAATTAATTACCTACCTATGCGACGTTAATTCAACTACCTACTTAGTATTAAATAAATAGAAATTGGTATTTTATCCGTATTTATCGCTACTTATTGAAAGCTAAGAAAAATATCTTTGCCCTAAAATATTTGAGTTTAATTAATTATACAATGTAGAGTCATGGAATAAAAACGAACTACACCTCTTTATTGGAGCAATTTTAACAGTAGATAAAGATGGCGTTCGACAGCAACTAACGTTTTCTTTTAATTCAAATGCATAAAATTTGCATAAGAAGCCGTCTTCATATTAAATTGAGTACCAAATTCGTAATTTCCAATAGAAACTCCCTATTTTGAAGTACCAATTTCAAATCTATACAAAAATTTAACTTCAAATTCCAAATTGCATGTCATTAGTTCTTACCGTTTCGAAGTTATGAGTACTGAAAGATTGGCAAAATTTGTTTGTGTAAAATTTGATATGAAGATGGCCCCTTATGCAAGTTTTTTGAATTTGTAGAAGACGTTATTCTCTATTGAATGATATCTTTGAATTTTCTCTGCTATGAATAGTACTCGAAATAAAGGGGGCTATTCTTCTCACTTAAGCCTGATGTAAAATTGATGGAAAAGTACTTGATTTCAGGGATAGACTTCTCATTTGATATCATCGAGCATAATCTTCCTTTGTTACGCATGTATAGTAAGATGGGCCGAAAAATCGAATTTCCCCTGATCAAATGCTAATGGTCAAAAAAATTTGTTAGTTCACCTCGGATGAACGTATCTGTTAATGTTTTCGAAATTAATAAATATCTTAGTAAAGATCGGAGTTTGAAGTTTTCAAATTCTGGCTTTTTGGCAGTCGCACAAGACACCACCGAAAAGCACTCCAGCCAAGGGTTTTTTCACATGGGCAATGTTAAAGTGACCTAAAACAATGGTTTTCGAATCGCAGAAACTCGAAACATTTTAGGAAGTTTTATTTTGGAATTTATATCAAACATTAATAAAAAAATGTAGCCCGATTTCAGTAGAAATAGCCACACACCGTAGTTTTTATGGGAACGACCGAGCAGGACTAATATGCGCTGATACAAGTTTCTACGCGGTTTACTTTAAGATATTTATTACTTAACCCCCCAAGTGTTTCGAAAAGTAATCTCATCCAAGATCTGGTCAATTTTTCTAAGGACGAGATGTCTCGTCGAAACTTCTAAAAAACCTCCAAGGGGAATGAAGTTCCAAGTAGGAAAAATAAATTGTCCCTTACCAAGAACTGGTGACAGCTTGGAACAAAATTTTGCACTAGATACTGTACACTACAGGGTAGTTTTTGATGCGAATATAAACCACCAAGAGAGGTAAAATGCAATATGCAACAAACTTTCCCGGTGCTTTTTGAAGTAATCCATGACTCACTAAGGAGAGGTAGCTGACATCGAATCCTCCTCCCCATTTCCTCATCCACGTGTCGAACTTGATTAAAGTATGAGAGGTTTCTAGTCCAATTTGGAGTCAATATTGGGCATCACGTCATATGAAACGAAAGTTGATCATGTGTACCCATCCCAGTTAAGTTCTTCATAGCATTCTACGGAGCCTTGATGCAATCTTTCCACCTTTCAATGTGGCGAATTATGGCTGAGGACTTTTAAAAGTAGTTACTATTCTTTAAAAGTCGTAGATGTCACATAGAAAATTGAAAGATCAGTGAATACAATTTCCATCCAATGAATAAGCTCAAAGTGTTTTGTAAACATTGAGAATTTTTTATTTCTCAAGGATCTTTGGAAACCCTAATTATCGTACTTGCCTGCAAGATTCGGTTTAATTAACTGCTTCCATTCCTCTCGATTAGTGTCTAATTCTAACTTTCAGATTTCAATGACCTTATCAGTCACCGTTATGAGGAAGATTTTCTCAGGGTGCTCTCAAAAATTGTTTCTCCAACTCACAGAGTCTATGATAGTCCTCAAGGAGACAGGCAGAAACCTACTTAAGTGTGTCAGCAAACACTAGTATTCTGAACTATCATTGCATGCCACATAGGTCTTGAACTACTATTTTAGAGACACGGAAACCATTGCAAGTGTTGGCATACATGTTCTTCAAGTTTTCTTATAATTACCTCCATTGTATTTCGCGTTTGTACATTCTCCATCAATTCCATTACATGGAAGATGATGCATACCCATCCCTTGATATTTTAGGAATCCCACTTTGCACAATAACGTAAAATAATTACTTTCTCAAAAACTTGGTAATAATGTGCATAGATAGGTATTAGTACTGCTAGGTCGTCCTAAGGAAAACCTACTGTATATGGCCATTATTATGGCATTACCCTACAACACGCATAGTGATTAAATAGCCATATCTATTGGTTGAAAGAATCTGGGGAAGGATTCTATTGGTCAAAAACCTAAAACTGGTTAGGAGACATGAAAGGAAAACTGCATGTTGCATGGTGAAATATTGCATGCATGAACCTTAAAGGGTAAAAAAATGGAAGAAAATACTCCGAAAAACACGATAAAAAAATCGTAAGTTTTTGCCAAAGCCGGCGTCCTAGTTATAGCAATTCAATTTTATTCAAAGAAAGCAAAAAAAATCTTGCATTTATGTAAAAAATAATTCAAAATCAATTTGAAAAGAATCTCAGAACTTCCCCCACCCACTCGATTATATCCGAAACCATTCTATTCCCTGACAACCCCCTAGCAGTCATATTCCATTTGCAACCCCGTCCTTTGAAGCAATATCCAGTCGCTTTAAATGACGCAAGAATTGAAATGATTACAAATCATTCGCCCGATGTGACTGCATTCCCAGTACAAATGATACTTTTCAGCACCCTCATAGATGATGCGTGATAAGAGCAGAATCAATGTCAAGGAATAAAAAGACGATAAAAACATCCATCTCGATAAGTAGTTTTAAGTCCTACATCCCAGGAAAATGAATACTTATAAGCGATGCATTCATTCCTTGTATTTCTCGGGAAGCATGTATGATCTATACGTTTCGCAGATTTTTGCAGAAAAGAGCAGAATCCTGCGCGTTACGTTCCATTTATCACTTGTCAGTGTCCTCCTCCTCTTAAATTTCATGTTATAAATGAAACTTTCATCCCAGGGATCGGAGAACATTTTTTCCGGTGCAAAAATTGAAGGGTTTTCCTCCTTCACAATCTTCCTTGTCGGTCTCCTTTCGCGGAACACTAGTTCCTTTTTTTTATTCCGTTTCACCATTTTTTTGCCTTTTGGAAGCGTTAGCGCTCGAAATTGGAACGCTTTAGCTATTTTAAGATAGCCCATTTGGTAGATGAAAAATCGGCGGTATAGACAACGCTGCTCTCGGAATGAATTTTCACTGGGCCTTTTTTTCACGGCTTATATCGCCGATATGTATCGGGTCGAGATCCTCTAGCCCTTAGATCCTACTCGAATCAGTATGCCTTTGAAGTCAAAATTGCATTCTGTGTCTTTGATGTCAAAAGTGCGATGTTTTCATATTTGCAGTTCTTTCATTGTTTGTAGTTTTGGACTGAAATGTTTACGCAATGTTATTTGTCTTCGATGACTCTTTAGGTCCATGGCATTTTGGCCTGAAGCTGAATTTCAAATTAATTAGAAATAGAAAAATAATATACTATATACACAACGGTTATTGAGAAAAATTATTTTCCTGAACATTAATTATTCATTTTAGGGGCAGGTCTCTAAAGAAATGTTATTCATCGATTGATCCAAATGGAATATAGAAACCTAGGAATATAACAACTTACATTTACGTTAGAAAAGTAAAGGCAATATAGAAATATAGTAAGGCAATGTAGAAATATAGTAAGGCATATATATTAGATATATATATATATATATAATATATTACGGCATTGAAAAGAATCCTACAGTATTTTAAACTAGTTGATGCCCCTTGAATGAAATCAAGTCATCCACATCATCAAAAATTTCGATCTTCTTACAACGAAGGGATGATTTGCTTTACACGGTTATGCGTATAAACTCACATAAAATTCTGTATTTAAAAATAAAAATATTTTTTATCAAATCATGTCTCCTTGTTGAATTGAGTTTGGAAAATACTTTAATGTAATAAAGAGGCTTCGTTTAGTCAATGTGAATGACGTTCATCCGAGAGAGAAATGCTAGTAGTTAATGGCTAGATATCAGGTATATTCCACACTATACCTTATGCACATTATTTTGCTTCAATAATTTGCTTAGTCAATATGAATGGCCTGTGTCGTAAGATGTAATGATGAATGTATTTTTAAGGTATGATGAAGGTAGAAGGAAGAGGTGTGATGAATATATGTGTAAGAGGAATGACTTAATGTTAGAGCAATGCGAATATTCAATGACTAGATATCTATTCCACGCTATTCCTCATGCATATTATTTTTACAGAAGGCCAAATTTTTACAGATGTCGATTTCTCGATTGACATTTTTAGGAATTGTACTCCCACCTCTTCTGATGACACGTGTTTTCTCCATGGTGTGATATTGATCAATTGAATCTTTGTTTTCATTTTTTGCCACTTGACGAAGCGAATGGCAAACTATTATCAGAGTCCATTACTTAAAGCTCGTTTGAACTGAGCACTGCTGTCCTAACGTACGTCTTTCATTCCGCTTTTGATGCCGTGTTGCCGTTATCCCACCCACCCCGGGGTCTTAACGCCTTTCCCCTTATCGGCGGGCCAGATAAAGGACTGAAGAGGGCAACTTATCTTTCCTGAGTCGGTATTTGTTCCCGCGTAAGCGTATACTGAGACCTACACTTCATCTTGCAGTAATCACACGTCGCCGGCTCTCGACAGTAATTGGCTCCTCAGTAGCTTTCACAGCGGACGAGATTTTGCCCGTTGTTTGGTCTGGATTCATTACTTTTCGAGACCCGTATTTCGCTTCACTCTCTGCTGAAAGATAAAAGTCGATTCTGTCGTGTCATCGATACCGTTTCGATTGCATCTCACACGGGCGTTATTTTATTGCCAGCGAAAAACTAATTGCTACTTGACAAAGATGGACGTCACTTGAGAAGGTTGCGGCAGTGTTTGGGAATTCGTCTAGAACCTTGTCTCATAACCTTTCCAATGACTTGTATTTCTAAACATTTAAATTATGTCCGTGTCCTTGTTTCCGATGAGGCCTCTTGAAGGTTAGAAAACTATTGAAATCATGCTGTCTTGATCAAGTGAAACTAGTATCTAAGTATGCTGATATGACGGATACTTCTTGATTACATCTTACACTTGCGTTATTTTATTACTAGCCCAAAACTAATTGCTTCTTGACTTAGATTGACTCTGTATTGAATCACTTGCGAAGATTTCGGTAGTGTTTGGGAATTTGCCCAGACCAGGGATGCACGAATATAGCCCGCGGGCCGCACGTAGCCCAGCGTTGATTTGCTGACGACCCACTTCACCATTGTTATTTTAACTTAAACAAGTCACATGATAGGTAATTATTACAAATTGGCATATGCGCATTAGCTGTGATGCCAGGCGGGCCACTGAAGACCGTTGTCATTCAGTTGTTAATGCGGGAGCCATCTGTTTGGTTCTACGTTGCATCTTATTTGTTATTGTGTTAGAATTATTAACTATAAATATAAATAACAGTTGTATGTATTTCGATTAACCATGTAAGCCCCTACTGCCTATCTGCATACGATTATCAGTTAGCAACAATTTTAGCAAATTTTATAATTCGTTTATTTGTCATACGAAATTTTGTTTTCTTTGGTGCTGTTGCTACGATTAATCACCACCCATTGGAAAAGGTAAAAAAAGTTGTGGTTTCAACAATTAATTTTATAAGATCCCGTGGCCTTAATCACCGACAGCCCAAAAAGTTTCTTGAAGACATTGAAAGCGAATGCGTGACTTAATTTTTTCACACAGAAGTAAGGTAAGTCGCGGTCAAACTTTGGAGGGGTTTCTAAATTTAATTGATGTAATTGAACTTTTAATGACTGGAAAAAAAAGACATCCCTACTATAAAAAGTCCCGATTTGTTACGTAACTTAGCTTTTCTGGTTGACATTACTAATAATTTAAATATGCGACTTAAGGTAAGAGAACAATTGATTACCCAACTTCACGGTCTCATTTTGTCTTCAATGCAATTTAAATCTATTTCAAAATCAGTCGAAGAATTACGTACATTTTCCTAATTACAAAAAAGTTTCTGAAAAGTTCAATGAAAACTTCAAGATTGTATATGTTGAACGGATTGATAATTTGATACCAGCCTCCAAGGAACGTTTTACCGATTTTCAAAAAGTAAAATCGTTGCTAGATTTGTTTAGCAACATGCCATTTTGTCTGTACCCGAATCAGTACAGCGTGAATTCATCGACTTACCTAAATACCTCGATGGTTAGAAAATTAAGAGTTATAGAAGTGGAATACGTTCTGCATGGTAAATGAAAAGGGACATGAAAAACAAAATATATTGGTATTACTGGTATTTTTGATGAGCTAGCTAGGATTTGATTACTGATTAATACACCTCAAAGATGTGTCAAATGAGTTGTAGTAACTATTCATTAAATGTGATGTGAGAATTTAATGTACTATTAAATAATTTTTTCAAAAATGTGTGGTCTCAAAAATTACTTAATTTCTCTCACTGACAAACTTTTGCTCAAATCAGAAAACACTTTTGATTACGTTTCTACGTCAGCTTTCGAATTTAGACGGAAAAATAATTAGAGCAAGATAGTTGGTAGGGGGCCACCGTGGTTGATAGCGCAGTGAGTTCACTACGCTAAAAGCCCGCGAGCTGTAGGCGGGGCAGGTTCGATCCCCGACTATACAATGAGTACATTTTTCTCGTGTCAGTAAAAACTTTCAGTTCGCGCGTATGTCCATTTACTTGACTTAAAACTACTACTTGGCCAGATGTGACCCTTATTGAAGTTGGAATTATAAGTGATAACATTCGTGAGTTACAGATGTGTGAAATCGATTATATTAAAATACAATTTTTGAATACTTTTAGGGATAATTTTATTGATGGATAAAATTTCCAAAGCCTTGTTAATTGTTTTGTATATATCCTATTGCTAATCAAAAGCATTTTTCTTTTGCCATGTTTTTGACCGAAGTTGACCAGGGGGGCGTGTTAGCCCAGTTAGAAGAGCAACCTATTAACAACCAGAGGGTTGCAAGTTCGAAACTAGGTCCAGCCAAAAACTGTTGTGTACACGGGGGCTGGTGCACGCTAAATCTGTCGTGGCTTCAAATGTACTCACGTTGGAGTGGTGTGGAAGTTTGGAGACTGAGGTGCCAGCTCAGGTGTTATTCTCGTTATCTGACAATGGTTCACAATTACGAGGTGTTGTCCTCCGATCTGTCCTTTCGGGATGAATCCCAGATCGACGCCAATAGCTGTTTTGTTGCTCCAGTGCGACGTTTATTAACTACCTATCTGCCTAAGTTGAGCAGGTTTTCCAGTTAGTCGTAATGATTCCATATATGATGATCTTATAAATAGGGCACATACTTTGAGAAGCTAGTAATTATGACAGGAATCAAGTGAATGGCCGAAAACAGCAGTAAAAAGTATTAAATGATCATAAGAAAGCACAAAATGCATCATGTAACTGCAGAATAACTTAACGATATATTGTTGCTATCTCGAAATTTGCATTGCTAAAGATTTGTCACTTTAATGAAAATAATAAACAAAATACTGATAGTATATATGAATTAACTCAAAATAAAATTCAAATGATTGCAATAAAACTGTAAAAACATATAACCTCAAATTGATATATTTAGGATTTGATGCGTGTTTTGGAAATTTTAAATGTTCTAAAAACGTATTAAAGTTCAAATCTGAAAACATTTCTCTTCATAGTCAGCAACTATATTTACACCATGTACTATAAAAATTAAACGAATAAAACAATGAACGCTATTCAGTAAATATTTTTGATTTTTTTCAAACAAAATAATGTACATATTGAATCCAATAAAAGTATAATCTATTTATTTATAAAATTAAAAAAAAATATTTTTACATTGCCAAATATAAATCACATTTAAAAATACAATATATTTACAAATTTCGATAAAAATGTATCTAAACGTATGGCACATGATTCACATAACTTTGATATTTCACTTTAAGTTTATATATTCATGATACATAAATTTAATATTATGAATTACAAATGTATATTGCATATCGTTAGAGAAGAATGAGAATTTTATATCCCCTGACGTTTCAAAAATAGGCTTCTTTGAAACTTCACAAATAATTAACTTGTATTGTAATTTAGTAATTAAATAAGTAACATAGTACAGAGTGTCCTAAAAGTTCCCGTACTCCAGCTTTAAAAAATCATTTGACCGTGATTTTTTTTAATTATTGAATTTTATCGTCTGTTTATAATTTTATGGACTCTTTAATTTTTATCGTTTGGTTTTCTTCTCGCTCAAGTTGTGCGGTAATAAAGTTCCATGTCATTTTGTTCTTCATTATAAAATGAGTTTATCACGCATTCAGAGAATTGCGCTGCTTGGGGCTTATTTTGAATGTAAATCATGTGAAAGATGTAAAGAATTTCACAATACCGAGTAAATATATGCTATATCAACTCGTTCGGCGATTTCGTGTGACAGTTTTGGTGGAAGACAAACACAAGAGTGAAAGACCGAAAGTCGTTACACCAGACTTTGTGCAAGAAACTCAACGAAGGATATTGCAATCTCCTCATCAATCCGTGAGGCGTTTGTCGCAACAAATGGGCACATCACGTGGATCGACACATAAGGCTTTAAGAGCTTTGCATTTTGGTGCTTATTGCGTAAAAATGTTACAGGAGCTAAAGCCACCGGCCAATGAGAAGCGGCTTTATTATTGCCGATGGTTCCGGAGATTTATTCGCAACAACATCAACATTTTGAACAAAACATTTTTCTCCGATGAGGCATGGTTTCATTTAAGCGGTTATGTGAACGCGCAAAACTCCCGCATTTGGGAGACGACAAATCCCCATTCATTAATGCAAAAACCTTTACGTTCTCAAAAAATTAGCGTTTGGTGTGCCGTATCACGTAAAAGGATTGTTGGGCCTCTGTTTTTCGAGTCAACTGTTGATGGTACTGTATGCAGAGACCTTATCCAACAATTTGTTGCATTATTAGAAGTGAATGAACGAGATTCTTGGTTCCAACAAGACGGTGCAACCTGCCATACAAGTTATGAAACCATGGGCATGCTTCAAGATTTTTTTGTCGTCGACTCATCTCAAGAAATCTTTGACCACCTCGTTCATCTGATCTGAGCATCCCTGAATTTTTTCTGTGGGTATATTTAAAGAACAAAGTTTATGAAGATAATCCCCAATGATGATCTGAAAATTGCCATTACTCAAAGGATACAAGAAGTCACTCCCAGCATCTTGAAACGCGTTTCTAAAAATATGCGCAAACGACTTCAGCTTTGCCTAAAAGAAAGGGGTGACCATTTTGAACATTTATTATAAATGTGAGTTCAAATTTTTTTCCTACGTTATGTTAAAAGTGCTTTTCCCCAATAGCATAAAAATAATTGTTTTAAAGTTTGTTGTTTTTGTATAATAAATTCACGAATCGTCAGTACGGGAACTTTTAGGACACTTTGTAGTTTCGGAAATACAGAACGGTGGGATAGAAGTAAAAAATGTGGTTGCTTAAGAATTGTTCCAATGAGACATTTTTCGTGTTTCTAAAGTTAAGTTTTTGGAAGATACTAAATTCTAATTATTCCCTAACGATACTAGTTTATTAACGATGTCTAATTTCCGATGTATAATAAAGTTCATCCACATTTCTCCACAACCACACTTGGTGAATCCTTGATAACTGATTGGTTTAAGATGAAAATCCAACTTTGATTCGTGCTTTTTTTAATTCATCTTTATTGACTCCTATTGAAATTCAATTCATGTTCATTTAGTATTCGAGCGTTTGAAATAAGGATGAGCTTCTAAACAGCTTAATTGATAAACATCATTGCGCAAAATTTTTCTACAGTTTTCTTCCTACACCACGAACTGTAGCTTCTTAATAATAGTTTTTGTTCCTTGAGGTTTTTATTCGAAAAAACCTCGTTCGTGTCAACATACTGAAACTACTAGAGACATTAGAAACTAAGCATATAACTTCTCGTTCACTTCAGTAACACATGTAGGATTCAGTACTACAATAAGTTCATCTTAACAAGATAGTTCCTTTTCTCAACTAGACAACATAGACAGTAAAGTTTGTTGTAGTCAACTACTTAGTAATAATATAATGAAAATAATTTATAACGAAATGTATAACCAACAACTCATTTCATGTATTTAGGTAAGGAACACTTTCACTCATTTATTCTAATTATCCATTTACTAAAGAACTGAGAAAATACCTCCAGTAATTGGATTTAGATTACATTGGAATTGTTATTATATTGAAAGAGCCTAAAGAAAATTAAATATGTTGAAAGTCACTCGTTACAGAATATAAATACATTATACCTGTTACTCTTAAGATAAAACTAATGAGTTTACATTATGTTAAAACTTTTAATGATGTAAAGTAACTAGCTGAAATTCACTTGGGTAATAGTGATTCAGTGAAGCAACCTCGAACTAGAATGCGTTTATCATATTTAATTTAATTCTAATTGTCCAAAGATATGTACTTAGTATTCAAATTGATTTAAATGATTCTAATGCTCAGATAAAGATATACTTTAATTATGTTTAGGTAAATACTCCACTGAGACATGTGGTAATCAATTTCCGTAAAAAAATCTTATGCAGAATCCATTAAGTAATCAGCTTATGAGAGAATCTTTCTTATTTTGTACTTTCATAGAAACTTTATGTACTTTAAGTGACTATAAATCGGATTAAGAGAAGATTGCAGAAGAAAACATTAAAATGCTTTTCACTGGGGAGCTTAGCTTCGGCAACATCTCAAGGAAAACGTGATTGGGGAGAAAAAGCAACAACAAAAGAATACATTGAGTATTGATGCATTTTATTTCTAAATCCGCACTTCACGGATTTTTCTACTTCTGGGTAGGATATTTATCACTTTAGTATCACCGAATGTAAATAATGTTAGCCTTATTCGAAACAAAAGAATCAATATAACTAAGTCGATGATTTAAGTATATTAATAGTTTGGCAATGGAGAGATCCTTTTAAAAATAACGAAAAATAAAACATTCATATAGAAAATCCAATTTACTTTACTAACAGGACAACGAACTATTTTGTTCCTCAATTAATAATCCACTTAATTACGCCAAACACTCAAGTGTCATGGAATTATATTATTGGAAACTCACTGGGCTATGAATGTCTGTATAGAAACAAACATATTTTGCGTATCATATTATGACTTTTACAGTTGAGGAGATTCGAACACATATGTAATTCATAATGTTGTATACTTTTACATGTTAAAAACAAAACAATTTAGCTGACAAAATACTTGTATATCATCTAAACAACATTCATTGTATCCCACTCACACTTCTATAAGGATGCTTAATATTTAGGCTTAGTTCAATGTCCTTCATCCTTTCATGAAATCAATATTCATATTATCTTCATACGTGTAACTGGAAGGCAAAACTGACAATATTGATGTTATCAGTTTTTAATGTCGATTGGATGACCTATAAATTTTAGATTGTACTCATTCGTGTGTATGAAGGTACGATATTCTTATTCTTGAAGTTCTTTCGAAGAATTAAAGCAGATTTTTATGAAGCTGCATTGGCTGTTCAAAAGTTCAGACAGAGATGTGATGTATTTTCATGTTACTAAATTCATTAAAATAGAAAGAAAAGCCCCTAAAAGTATATTTGTGGTTCAAAATTCTGGGTTATATGTCTCCTGAAAAGTTTCCTTCATAAACTTAGCTATAAAAATGCTTTCTTGAAATAACGAAAGTAGTTCACATAGGATGAAGGTATACTTCATCTTTAGAAACCCTTGCTTCCTAATCGACGACTGAGGGCCATTTCTTGGTAAAGCACTACCAAATTCAAGATTACGTAATCCGTTTTGCGAAAATCGTATTGTACTGTCCAATGAATACTGTATCACGCTAAGCTATGTATTAGCTTTTCCGCAATTTTGAGTGCTTGCATAACTGAGTGTCTTTTCTCCCACTTAAGAGATGCTGAACAGGACTTTTGTCTATAATTATGGAGTCCATACAACCTTCGAAGCCTTGATAGTATGCCTGCGGCAAACCTTCCGGCATCTTGGGGGATCCTCCTAGAAGAGAAACAAAAATATCAAGTTTTATTTTCATCAGAAACAAGCCAGAACACACAGAAGCATGCAGCATATGAAATAATAGTTTTGAATTCCCTTAAAACAATCAATTAAATTTCAATAATTTCGATTTCTTTTTTATAAAATCACCGTTCCTGTAGACACAATTCGATAGAAATAGGGAAGACAAGTCCAGTTTCTTTCTTAACGTGCAACCGGTTTAGAACGGTATTTAAGTAAATGCCAGTCTTTCAAATTGATCTAGTATAAATTACGAGCAAGCAGAATAAAGTCATCCTCTGAGTAAAACTGTGTCCGAAAGGTCACAACAGTTGTTAAAACAATAAGTTAAAACCATCACCTTTCAGTTTCATTTACTCTAATAGAATTGTTCTTTTTGATTTGCATAAAATTAGAAGCATACATTTTCCTGCTTGATGTTTATTAAGTTTCGCTCTTGTAGTAAGGAGATTTCAAGTGCAATGTAATACAAATGGAAAAAAAATTGTGCTTTTTCGTCGATTAATTATTTAAAAGTTTCCCCAAGAATACATCCAACGGTTATTCTATTAAGGGTATTTATGGTTGCTTGGGTTGTGTTCTACGCGCAAGGATCATACTAGGCCAATCTACGCCAAACAACGTCAATTAAATGGACATACACACAAGTAAAGCTTTACTGATACAGAAGAAAAAATACACCCAGGAAGGAATTGTACCTGCACCACTCACAGTTTGCTAGTGCGGTGGGAAACCCACTGAGTCATTGCTACCGCAAATGCATTTATGAACCGCAAGTTGGAAAGTGCACATATGTATGATATAAGATATTTATCAATGTTATGCACACTGTTCTATTACTTAATAAAATATTTTCTACGAATGTGAGTAGCTAAGTGTTCTATTATATACATATTCTAACTACGAGTTTCATGAATTGGATCTTTTGCACTTTTGAATGAAATGTCTTAAATAGCAGGACATAAACAGTTTAAACATTCGAAACCACTTGGGGACGTTGATTTAAAACAAAGACAACTTACCAATCCATAAAGTTCCATCAGTGTTCAAATCAGTAGCCCCAGGTTCTGATATATTAGATGTCAAGTGAATTTTATCCACACGAACTTCACCCAAACGTTTCTTCCTGAAATTAAAATTCAAAACCAGAAATTAGATCCACCTTTAAAACAAACTATGGGGTTGGTTTGGGGGTTTTACGGCGCAAGGGCTATATTTGGCCAACAAACCACGGAGACAAACTTAATATAGTTTTATAAACAGCTGCACAAAAAATTACCAATCAGTTTTAATAAATAGAGTTTTGAAAATTTATTTTCAACATACTTGCAATTTTTTAGAATATTGTTTTCAATTACAAGGAAATACATTTTCATACACGCTTATGCACAATTTTCATAGAAAAATTGTTTCCCAAATGTTAGATTCTCCACACATATTCGATGCAAAATGCAATTATCCTTGCAAACATAAAAATAATAAGCATTGAATACAGATTTCAAAATGAAAAAGCGCTTTAAATCAAGTACATCCAAATTGTATAGTTTAAAAAAACATATACTGGTGAATAACTTTACTATGCTGCATACCTTTATATATTACCATTATCTATGGGTGGTGCGAGAAATGAAACGAGATTGTATATTCAAACATCATTTATTGGGTGATAAATCACAGCATTCTCCACATTGAATGGAATTTTACATGGTAAACGTAGGGAGATGGTATGATGAGTACCAGGTGCTTTTTCATGCTTATATCGAAGGCTAATCATCATCTAGCTGACGCCACCATGGTACGACAACGACGGGCACGTTAATTGCTTGTATGCTCATCTTGTAAGTGCATGCCTCCTGTCTCAATCGACGAATCTGCGTGAACGGCAGTAGCGGCGATATCAGCCGCTCGGTTATGGGATCTAGCGGAGGAAGACGTTCAAGATACGTTTAGCTGTTGTTTTGGTTCAAAGAGCGTACAAGAGTTGGATGCCTGACGAAAAAGCACAATCTGAACTTGGGCAGTCAATCGCTCTCATTGGCGAACTCTTCCTCGAGCACGGCTACATGCGACGGGGCTGATGAAACTCAGGTCGAGCTGAACCAGTCTGTCACGCACTTCACAAACATGTTCGAACGAATTGTTGACGAATACTGCGCAAAATGTGTCGTTAGCGCCCTCGGCGCAACTGATATACCATCGTCTTCGACACCCTGCTGCCTCGACCCAGAAGTCAGAAGATTGGTCGCTGCTGCATCCATGTTCATGTGCTGTACAATTATGTTGGGTGAATGAGATGCCGATGGCCGTGACTTCGAGGCCACCTGAGTCGATTTTATGGCTTCCAGAACCGACTTCTCCAGGGTATGCTGTCCACACTATAGCTCAGCCAGTATCTTGTCTGGTGTTCTTCGAACCCCTGAGACTTCAGTTGCTTCTGAAGTATTGCTCATCGATCGTGATAGTACTTCGCACCGTGTTTCTTGGGCCTCTGAAATTTTTCAGTCCATGCTCTTGCCTTCAGGCTCAATACTTCGGTCTAAATTCAGGTTTCACAACCGTCGTGACATGCATCCTGTACCGTGGTTCTTTACCAACAAATTGAGGTGCTGACGTCAATGCAATCCGAATCTGGTGACACCTAAAGGAATGAGGCTTGATAAAGAGCCAAATGTTGGATATTTTCTAAACGTTGTCATCTCTGTCAGGCTGAACCGACAATGGTAGCTCATACTTTTCGTTCGATGCATTGTTCTTTCTTCTATCCAATGGTATCTGCACTATCTGTCTTATGATTTGCGAGCAGGAGCTCGAGGGGGTTGCGCTTTTTCGTGACCCTCAATTCCCAAGTTACTCTTCCATGACAAGGAAAAGACGTAATTCTAAATAAAAAATATTCCCATGTGTGAAGTTCTCTAGGTGGTAGAGATGAAAAATGGAGTCGGGAATGTTTTGAAAATTTTAATCCTCCTGATGGTTGTCTCGACGAGGTATCTCGTCATAAGCAAAATTGACAAGATCTCTATGGACGAGATATCTCGTCATCGCAAGAAAACTGATAAGATCTTGATCTCATTACCATTAAAAAATCAGCAATATCTTGATGACGAGGTCGTCATTAGCAAAATTTTTCAGATCTTGATAGACGAGATATCTTGTTGAAACCACTTGAAGGTTTAATTCGATGATCCGCTTTCCGGCCCATACCTTGGTCTAAATGTAAGTTTTATGTCAGCGTGATGGAACTCTTACCTACGAACCGAGGTGCTGACGTCAACACTATGACATATGGTTTAACTATGGTGAGATCTAGAGGGATTCAATAAAGAATCGACATTTTCGAGACGCTTCTAGCTCGCTAAAGCTCCACCGGCAGCGGCTGTTTGTATTTGGTCTGATGCTTTGTTTCTTCGTCTGTACAGCGGTGAATAAATTATCCCTGTATGTCCTTCCATTTGCAAGCAGTGGCGTTTAAAGTGGATTGCGTTTTTTCTATACTCTCAATTCCCGTTATTCCCCCTTCTCATTGTAGGGGGAGGTTGTGTAGGTTCTCAACTACTCAACCTAGGAACATGAAATTTTGCACGAAGGTAGTTTGAACTCCAAGAATATGCACTTCGGGCTTAGATTTTCAAAATTTTGGATGGTAGGTAGATATTTAATTAAGGTCATACTGAAACAACACAACGGGCTGTTGGCGACGGTCCGGGATCAATCCCTAAGGCTAGTTGCACACACATCGATTTCGATCGTACGGAAAAATATCGTACGGTCAAATTCTTTTAATGGAACGAAGAGCATGGGAACTTGCTCAAGGTTCGATCTACACACATCACGGCATGATCGCCGTGTTCCTACCGTCCACTGCCACTAAAATAGACGGTCGCCGTGCCGTTTCCATGAATTCAGTGGTGTACGTGACCCATTGCACGCTTGCACACTCCACGATTATATTTGTACGATAACCTGTCTTCAGTTGACTTCCTGTGTGTCCCATTTTATTTGTCAACAATAACTTATGTATTAAAATAGTATTTTCAGTTTGTTATACAGTAGTTCAGTTTGTTATACGGCAGTGTTATTTTTGTTTTAATTATGGCAGAAAATAATGATAATGAAATCCTTATTTCATTGGTATTTTCGTACTTGTTTCCTTTCTGGTTAACTGGATGAACAAAGTAAGTTCCGTTACGACGCCTGAGACGACGGTACACCAACCACATAGCAACAACACGTTTGGGATTCATTTTCCATACAACTTGAGATGAGTAGTCACGAGATTTTAACAAAAGACATCACTAACTACACAGAAAAAACCGTGGTGTGTGCAAGCAACGCACACGATAAAATATCGTACGATCGAAAATCGATGTATGTGTAACTAGCGTAAGGGAAAGATCGAAGGACAATGCGTCGTAATTTTGAACGACGGTCAGATGACGAAGTTAACACCTGAGCTGGAGCCCCACTCTCCAAATTCCCACACCACGCAAACGTGAGGCCATGACAGAATTAACGTGCACCACCCACCGTGTACATGACGGTCTTTGGCTGGACCGAGTTCAGAACTCGCAATCCTCCTGTTGTTAATCCGTTTCTCTTCCAACTGAATTACCGCAGCCCGAATTTTAGGAGTGAAAAGTGAATGTTTGTGTGAAAGCAAGATTAACTCGTTAATCCTCCTTTCTCCTATCCAACGGTATGTGAATTATCTCTGTCTTTTTCTTTGCGAGTAGTTGGTTACATTGTTTCGTGACGGTCAATTCCCAAATTACTTTCCACGTCTAGTGAAAAAAAGATGTAGTTCTAAGTCAAAATAAGTATACTGTAAATACATATACCACATTAGAAATAAAAAAAATTCATCACCTGTGGAATAACACAGAATGCCAACTACCATCGTCAACTCTTACGTCGCTTCTGATAGCCCAATGTTGCTTTTGTTTTCCAAGATTGTAACTCAGTTCGGGATATCCGTCAATGATGGCAACAGCTAAGTAATCCCCTTTAAGACTGGAACCTTTATTTGTCCAAAACAGCAAACCGGAAGGATCAGTGGTGCGAAAATGTATTTGAAATCGGTTTGATTTGCGTCGTTTTGACCTGAAAACAAGAAAAAAATGACAGTAAATCCATATCTTACTTTTATATATAGTATACAATATATATATATATATATATATATATATATATATATGTGTGTGTGTGTGTGTGTGTGTGCAGGAGGGGTAGGACCTCGGACTCCACAACCTCCCTGATAAAACTGATAAAACGCCCGCTGTCCAGTGTCCCCACAATTCGGAGTAGGCGGGATCGCCCATGTCATCCAATAGCGTCCCAGACCATAAGGCAAGGCGTTCGTCCAGTATGACGCTTAATAAGACACTCCAGGAGAAGGCGTTCACCTCTGTAGCGTCTGGCAAGTACGCGTCCATCGTTATAGTCCAGATTATAGAGGGACTCATCTCAGAAGACGACTTGTTGCCAATCGTTACGCCATTGGCTGTGTTGGTGAGTCCATTGTAGCCTTATGCGTCAGTTTTTCAGCGTCAAGGGAATCCCGCGCAGGGGAATCCTTGCACGTAGCCCATGGTGCAGCAGACGTCGACGAACCAGAGGGACAGACAATGACACACCTGTAGACGTGCTCCAATGTTGTGCCAGCGCACGAGAAGACGTTGTACGGTCCGTCACCGCCATGCGGATAAGGTGTCTGTCGTCCCGGGGTGACGTCATATTTCGTGGCCCACTGCCGGGGTTTCGACTTGTCCGGTTCTCCATGGTCCATCTCTTCCACACACGCATCACTGTTGTGGCATTACGCCCCGTGCGAATGGGGATTTCACGATACGAAAGTCCACCCTCACGGAGGCCGACCATGCGGCCCCGTTCGAAATCCATTAGTTGCTAGTATGGCACTCTGAGCTTTTGGCGAGACATATTGACTTCTAATCAATCATTTACACCAGTCAAACGAAGATACACACATTTTAACGCACCTTTACAGTGCTTTTTATAAACGACTCACTTGGAAGTTTAGAGGGTGTTTCTCGGCCTACACATGCGTGATTGCTTTGTAATTCTAATCATTTGCATATCCTAACCTGTTTTGTATTTCCTGCAAGTTTCGTTTAATTTGCATGATGGCTTCATGGTGTTGCAATCTTCACAAACAGTAGTGTATATTGAGTTTTTAACATTTTGTCACGTCCATTATTCGATCTTCCGTTTGAACAAAGTCAGAAGTCATTAGCCCTATTAACGTTTCATTATTTTCAAACATAAACGGATTAAATATGCTTCCAACAGGAATTGCAAATAGATAATGCTTGTTAAGACAGTGTTTATTTAAATGTTTATGTTTGCTGACATATGCAAGTAAAAATAAAATATAATGTGTCGAAAAATGCTGAGTATTGCAGTATTTGCTTTGAAAAATTAGTGACAATGACTTGTTTTAAATTAGGAACTGCCATTGTTTAAAATATATCTTCTAGAATCAATAGGAAGAGATGTAAGTGAATCAGTTGCATGGAAGTTTTTTTAGAATGCGATACTCTCAGTATATTATATTCACTGTTACTGAAACATGTTTCGAGTGAGCTTTTGTCTTTTCTCTTATAATTAAAGTCAAATATCCTTTATTTAAACGAATTGGAATAGAGGGGAATTCCTTTGTGGGTATATCTTAATAAGGTGACGGGGGTACCATGTATCTATCTCTATATGCAAATAGTATTTCTTTTAATAACATTTCTATACACCCACACGCTAAACATTAATGACATCCATGGAAATGGACACAATAGAAACATATTTGTATGGAATGAAACTCAAAACATCATTCAAGATTATGAAGAGCCAATAATTCTTGGTAGGAAGGTTAATTGAATTTACGTCGCACTGAAGCAGCACAACAGAGTATTGGTGATTATTCTTGTTCAATCCCGTAGAAGATCTGTAATTTTGAAGCACGGTCAGATGACTAGGTCAATACCGAGCTGGCATTCGACTCTCCAAACTTCCATACCAAGCCAACGTGGGGATATTTGACGCCTCGGCAGATTTAACACAAGCTCCCAGATTTACTCCCACGTACATGGCGATCTTTGATTGGAACAAGTTTCGAACTCTCAACCCTATGGATGCTAATTCTCGACTCTACTAACTGGGCTACCATGACTCTCCCAAAGTAGTTGCGATTAAATTATCTAATTTATTTTCATATTCATATGAAATGATAAATGCATGTATGCCTGTATAAGCGAGTAACTATGTTTCTGAAAACACATACTTACCCTTTTGCATTAGTATATGGGAAACTTAAAAACGTTGTACCATTGAAAGCAATAGCGTGCAGTAAGTCTTTACGGCCCGACCCTAAAATGCAATGCATTCATGTTATTGTTTTATTAATAACTACACATACTTTACTGTACATCATATTTAAAGTGCATAAATGATTTCATAAATAAATAAATATATATATATATATATATATATATATATATATATATATTTAAAAATAAGTAGAAATTATTTTATTAAAATATATATACAAATGCTCTGGAACTTTCAAAAAGAACGTTATAGCATAAACATACATCACATACCTTAAAATAGGGAAAACCATTCACACACACTCACATGGAAAAGTTTTCTTGATTTCAAAGCATTTTGCGCATTTAATTTAATTTTTAAACAGCATTTTGTTCAGGTTTCAAAGGGTTACAGGCCCCACAAACATGACAATGTTTTTATATTAATAGAATATTACCTATTTTAAGCATTAGTTACTTATAATTTAGTCCCTAAGGGATATGTGATATTTCATTGTAGCCAATTATTAGAAGGTGCGAGTTCTAGAGCGCGATCGATGTTTGAATTTAATTTTCTTCGTTATTATTTATTGCGCGTATAACTTATTTTTACATGTTTTTCGGTGTTTTAATTTTAGCTTTATCCGGAATTAGAATTCCGATTTTGGAAAAACGATAAAATAAATTTTCAGAACTGACGGTGTTAGATAAATATGCAGTTTAAATAAATGTTTTTATAGTAGTTTTGAGTTATGGTGCAGCTTCTACATGCACCATACCAATAAAGTTCACTTTAGAAATTGTTAATATTCCTTGGTCCTTCCGTAGAATCAACGACTGACACCAATTACTAAAAGGTCATGATTATACCGTATTTTTACATCACTAGAAAAACTTCCAACAGGGCTTCTTATAAAACTCCAAAAATAGTATGGGATCATTTCAGGGAAATAATTGCTCCAAAAATGTTTACATATCATGCTTCTTAAAGTTTGGATTCTCTATTGAAATATTCATTTTCCAGAAAAATGTGTAATTTCTATTTACTTGAAACCGTGCGAATATGCACTGGGTATCTCTTAAAACGTCCGTACAAAACCTTTACTTCCTCAACCGTTTGGATTATACAGTTTTACAAGGCTTATATGAGGCTATCAGAGTAAGAGTGGCCTAACACAAAAAACCCGAAAATACCAAAATAATTATTCTTGGCACCTACAGTGCACTCTCTTGGCATTTGAAATATAGATTTAACCCTCCTCAAATCATATTGTGGATAAATAAAAATAAATAAAAAATGGTGCCAAGAAAATCTCATTTATCTCCATTGGGTATGTTGGTGGGTTAGGTCACTCTTGCCGTGATAGTCTCATATATTACGTGACTTACAGAAGGCTTAGCACAAAAATATTTCAAAATTTCCTCTACAGCCTTTAAGAGCAGATAGGAAACAGAAGATTAAACAGTAGTTCACATAGGGATGTATATCCACAAGCACCATCAGGACTTGAAAGAGGGTATCGTCATTTAGTCATTTTAGACGCTGACAACGTAGGGGGCAACATGCATCATTTCACAAAACTGAGATGACTACACCTAGCCCACGGGGTGCTAGCGGAAACGGATGAGTCGCTGTGACATGATTGTATCATCAACGGTATCCTGACAGAAGAATCACCAAACGTTTACACCAGGCTTTATGTGGAACCGGAACATTCCATGGAAAAAGACATGATACTGGTCGGCGACTATCGACAGGCATTCCTTCCGTAGAACCTCTTCCCGCTTCTTTGTGTCGACGCTGTTAGGTTTGTATTGCTGTTGGTGATCGAAACTTTGTGTGAAACTATAAGTGGTACAACTGCTGTCCAACTTTAATATTAGGTCTGATAAACCTGTTGTTGTTTACTGGCTTTCATTTCTGCACCTTGATTAAACAACTGTATTCCTCTGTGAATACTACGGTTTATTTTTGTGTTCCTTACCTCCCCTTAAAGTTTGTACAGAAAGTTGTGAAACATAGGTATATATACTTCTAATTTCAAAAGTATTCCAAACAAGATAACTATATGTAGTTAACCGTAGATTGCAATACAGTTTCTCAAGCGATCCAAAACTTGAGTTTGTCTTATCTTATTCTTGAGTCACAACGTGAGTTAAATATCATTGGTCTAGTAAGTTACATGAGATTCATATACCTTAAGATATCATATATACATGACCGTTTTGTTAATTTCTGAAAGAAACAATGGATGAAATTAAAGTTACTTACGCTTCTCGCATCGTTTCCCTGTGAATTTAGGTAGGCAACGACAGCTGTGAGTGTCAAGCTCTGCAACGCAGACACCCCCATGAAGACAGATTCCTGGAGTGCAAGGTGGTCCCTTGTAATTCCGGACTCCGTGGATTCTGGTGGCTTTGGATACTATGGATTCCCAGTGTTCCCCGTTCATTACCACTTTCTGTATCGCACCATCAAAACCCTTTTCGACACCCGATTCTTGGTGAACATATTTCATGTTGGGAACTCCTCCGATGTATAGCGGCATTGACAAGTTCAGTTCAGTCAGAGGAGGCTGTGGACATTTGATAAGTACAATGAAAGTGCCGGCTGTTGGAATTACTAAATACAATATGAAAGTGTACTATGAGGGAATCAGTAAGTACGTTATAGAATTGTAAATTAAAGAATGATTGGTTGGTTTACTGAATTTGAATGGCATAAGAACCAGGTATTGGTCAAGATGACCAAACACCAAAAAAAGAAACCGATGCTTAAAGTTTAAAATAGCAACGAAGGAGGAAAAAAGCAGAAGGTAGAAGGGCAAGTAAGGATAAAACTGAAGGGAGGACAGATAATTAAGGTATGTCGAGGTTGTAGGAATCAATGAGAAAATAATGAACTTTGCAGGCTGCGGGAATTAGTAAATATACTATGAAAGTATAGGATTGGGGAATTGGAAAATATGTAATGAAAGTATTGGTGAATCAAAAATATGTTGTGAAAGTATAGAATTGGAGAGTTAGTTAATATGCTATGAAAGTTTAGGATTGGAGAATCGGTACATTATGAAAAGTACGGGGTTTGAGAATCTGTAGGTACCTAATAAAAGAGTAGGATTGGAAAAATAAGAATACTCACTTTCTTAATACGGTAATAATTTACTTTGAAATTAAGAAGGATATATTATGGATAGAATAGATTGCAGACTTTTATCTAAAATCCTCTATCAAATAAATAAATATAGACATCCAATTATTGTACTAATTCTATAGTTAATATTTTCTAGCCATTTTAAGCCACTTCTATTTTGGACTAAGCTTTAGACACTTTCAAAGAAGTTTAAAACCCTTTTAAATGGGCAAAGTTTCTCTAACTATTGATCTAATTTTATAAAAGGTATATTAACAGGATAATGACTAAGAATAAAATACTTGTAATACGGAACGGCAAATATATATAGCAAATATAGCACATAATAATGTGTATTGTTACCATGAAAGAGTTCTGTAACGAAGTTAAGAAATCAGACGTCGTTACGATTAATTAAGTTTATCTAACTGAAATTGTAATGGAATGTTGGATTTAAAAACAAATAATGCCAACGAACTAGACAAACTATTTTACGCTAGAAGCATACCATTGTGTTCATGATTTCAATAAAATTGCATAATTTACTTATAGCAAACAATGCTGTATTCAGCATGCAGGTTGGCCTGCATATTTAGACAAATATTCAAAATTAATCGTAATTATGTTGATACTGATAAAAGTTTATCCTGAATCAACACAACTCTGCGATTCATTTAGTTTTCTTTTTTGCTCCATTCTTTATCATATTATCATTTGCATTATTATTTTAGAAAGTGTTTGGTAAGGGAGCGCTTCATATGGTATAAGAGTCATTCCATGTCAAATAAACACACTAAAGTACCATTTACAACCTAACCTTTTCCGATTTCAATGAAATTTAATAGATATGGAGTCTCATATAATAAATAAAACTGTGCAAAATATGATATGTATATCTAAATTACTTTACAGGTCATTACAAAATTGAAAAAAGGCAAAATTTGTGTCGCATTAGGTAGCTAATTTCGTAAAACCTCGAGTTTCGCTCATGCTTAACTTGGGCTTATTTTAAAGTCAATGCTACAACTTTGACTTTCTATAAAAATATTTCAAAGTCAAGCCACATGTTTTTAATTAATAGTTTATGGTTCAGATTGACTATAAACAAAGGTATAAAGGACATTGAATCGTCAAATGTAATGTAATAACACGAAAACTTTTTCTTTAAATGATGAAATCAGCTCTATACTACTACAGAATCGGAATTTTGCTGAATTTAAAAACACCGGGCGGGGAATACTAGAAGCCTCGAGGGATCTGTGCAGAAAAAGAAAATGAACATACTGCATTGATATGAAAAACTACTAAAAAGTGGTACTTATTTATAAAGAAGAGTGGAGTGTACCGCTCGATTTTTAGTTAAAAAAAGTGATTTAAATTAGTAAGTATGGACAGTGGAGTTTCCTGGAATGAATTCTCATTTCATAATTCTACTAGTCTTAAAATCTAATTTGATCAATTTGGTAATGTCTTTATATAATAACATAAATATACAGTGAAGTGCCAAAAATCACTGGGATACCTCTCTAATATCGTGTGGGCCTCCATTACAACTCGACGTGGCATGGACTCAACTAGTCAGCTAAAATGGTCAGGAGAGATGTTCAGCCATGCTGTCTCGTAGCAATCCATAATTGCATGGTTATGGTATGTGTTGGATTTTGTGGACGAATGGCTCTTTCGATCATATTCCAGATATGCTCCACGGGGTTCATGTCGGGCAATCTAGGTGGCCAAATCATGTGCTGGAATTGATTAGAGAGCCTCTCATACCAATCGCGAACAAAATGAGCCCAGTGACATAGAACATTATCATCCTGGGACATTCCTTCGTTATTGAGATAAGTGGTCCATAAAGGACTGAAAATGGTCACCAAGCAGCTGAATATAGCGATTTCTTGTCAATGACAGGTTCAATTTTACTGGAGGATCCATTTCATGACAGGTAAACACTCTCCACACCATTATGGAACCATCACCAGTTTGCACAATGCTTTGTTGACAAGTTGGATCCATAGCCCGCATAGGGTTTGCGCCACGTCCAAACTCGACTATCAGCTAGTACCAACTGGAAACGTGACTCATTGGACCATGTAACCTTCTACCAGTCACCTAGGGTCCAATGCATGTGTTCGTGACCCCAGGTGTGGCGCTGAAGCCGGTGATGTGCTGTGAGTAAAGGCACTCTATGGTCTTCTGCTGCCATATTCCATCAACACAAAATGTCGCTGCACGACCTCACATACACGCCTCTAGTGCGTCCCTCATTGAAAGTGCCAGTCAGTTCACGTAGTGTCTTTCGTCTGTTAGCATTGACGCTTCTGCTCAGACGTCGCTGGGGTTCCGATCATTCAGCAAACGTGACCGGCCACTGCGCTGCCCCTTGTGGAAGGTAATACCTTCCATGAGGTACTCTCGATACACCTTTGACACTGCGGAGCGTGGAATCTTAAAAGTCTCAACAACTTCCGAAATGCTATGCCCCATGCTCCAACTATCATTCTACGTTCAAACTCGGTTAATTCTCGTCGGGTAGTTATTATCACGCTATTAAACATTTACAAAGAATTCAAGAGTTCAACAGACAGCACTGATAATCATCTGTCTCTTTACCCTTTTAATGTGATGCGAGTGCCACTTGTAAATTTGCATACTGCTATCCCATTATTTTTGGAACGTCAGTTATTGCACTAAAGCAAATGAAAACCTTTTGCTTATAGTGGTAATGAACAAAAAGAGTTATTTCATTGAATAAATGTTGTTAAAATCAATGCCTGATTTATAAGGTGTCAAATTGTTTGAAATCACATCTGTTTTGCTTTCAACAATTCAAAGACTACTCCAGCTGAGGCCGGTTAGATGAATAAAATTTCCAGGACCGATTATCCAAACCAGTCCGTTTACGAAAATATGATATGGGAATTGTGCAAGAAACCCCGAAGTAATTATAACAATCAAAAGTATAATTATATTAGATAATAAGGAAAAAAAATGTATTTCTCCACAGAAAAATAACATTCATATTAAATTCACCAGTACACATCGATATTAAATATAATACAACTAAGCTTCTGAGAATTTCTGTGTATTTGATATTTATCAACCAGATTAAGCTAATTTTTTATTGTGAATTATTAATGAAGCAATGTCCTTACCTTTGATTTTCCGACAACCGTCACTTCATTATCAACTTTCAAAGTTCCTTGCCTCCTTAAACGACTTATTTTAATAGAATGCCAAGTGTTGAGAGAAACTGGATTCCTAGAACTAAAACGCAGGAATTAATATTTTAATTAGATATAGTGTGTAACCAATTGAATTATTCAATGAATTTAGTTTAATTTGGTGTACCAAGTTATAATGTTTATGACATATGGATCGTCAAAATGATTTCATTTTTAAATATTAATGATAGAAGACATCTACCCTTTTAAATTTAGTTGTATACGAGAATACACACTCATATATATACGTACTTTGCGGTTTTTATGTATTTACTTATTTAATGATAAGTAAATACATAAAAACATACATAAAACCACACGTACACATCCATAAAACCGTATTTATTTATCATTACATAATTAAGTAAACACAATAATATTTTTATTTATACAAAAGCTCATTTTATTCATTTTTGTAATCACTATAACATAGATGGAAAAGGATGACATATTTGGGGCTTCTTTGACCGAGAAGCTATCGACAAAATACGTCATAACATTTTAAAATAAAAAAATATATGATTTTTACATATTCCATAATTAATTGATAGTCACTTGCTTGTATTGTCACATGAATAAGATTATAAGCTTTTATACAGAACCATATTTCGTGTGCTACAGTCCGTAAATAAAGGATGATATAAACATTCTAAAGATGTCACATACAATTCTCAGTTGATTCACGTATTATAAATATGTATAAAATAACTCCTTCGAAAAGGCAAAACATAGCTTACAAAATTCAATCAATGCTTGTTGAAATAAATTAAGACTACAAATTTTAAAACAAAAAGTAAGATTTCAATACTTATTTACGTTATGTTTGAAGAACCACTTCCTAAGTTGTACAGAAAGTTGACGTAACCATTGGCCATGTTTATAGCAATGAAATCACCTTTCTTGTTAAGCATTTGTCCATTATAAATAATAACTCCATCTGATGATCGAGCAAGGAACCAAATTTCAATGGAAAAAGCATGCTTTACATTTTGGAGAGTTTGGAGTTCTAAGTAGGAGTTATTTTTGAAATCAGGAATAAGAATTTCACCAAATTCCTTCCGAGCTGAAATAAATAAATAATGCTATGAAAGAACTGAACTCCATTGAGTACTGTTTAAGTGTTTTTAAATAACACACATACTACTCAAAATACTTAGAAACTTTCATTTTAATTTAATGTAAATATATCTGTGTGTGAAGTTTCAGATTTTGAATTCTAATTTTGTCAGGCGAATTGACATATTTATGGCACAGTACTAATGTTTATCACTTTATTTATTGAACAGACGACGTTTGTTTTGACACACAATTTTTTGTTGCTTATTGTCATTTTAGATTTTTTTGTATTAATTTAAAACCAACCACTTTACTGTAATACTCTTGAAACGTAGATCTTCAAAACTGAGCTTAGAAAAATTCCATACACTTTTAATAGTGTACACTAGTTAAGAAATAAAAACATGTCCAGAGACCAATGCATTTTAATATGAAATTCTTACTAAACATTTACATTTGAAGACAAAGCTTTAAAAGTTCCAAAAATTTTCGAGCATTGGATATATCATTTACGAAATACAAATCCTGAGCAGTTTATATTAAATGTCTCACTCGGGAAATTTATCATGGTGTATGGAAATAAAATAAGTCAAATGCAACGTATATTTTCATTTATAAAATGGTTTTAAATCTATAAACATTTAAAATATTTTAATGTGATTGAAGATGTAGAAATTTTTCTCGATATTGTTTTAGATATTTACTCAGTTATATGTTAAAATGCATTTGCCACTTAACATACTATACGGAATATTTGACTAAAGTAGTTAAACCATTAATAAATCTTGAATGGGCATTCTAGGTCAAGTTATGTGCTTACACCTGTGCTTAGATTAGATATAACGGAATTCTCCGAGATATGCATAACAACTCGTTTTGAACTGTACATATACTAGTTCATTATTCTTAAATTTAACGTTAAAGCAAGCCATAACAATATATCAAATACAAGTATGAATTATTTCTTACGTTTATCGCACAGTTTTCCAGTCCTTCCTGGTGTACATTTGCAGTTGAATTTACCATTGGGAATTACAGTGCAAGTCGAACCGTCTACACAGGGATTACTACTGCATGGATTTACACTGATTTCACATTTTCCGCCTGTAAAAGTAAAGGCCCAAGTATTGAATTATGCATGACTAAATTAAACTTTTAAAGCCAAAACTGAATCACATTTGATAGTAAATATTGAGAAGTTTGAATTGTACTATTTTGCTACTCAGGTTTGCCGTAAATTGTATGATAGAAGAGTTTTAAATTAAATCAAAATTTCAATATTTCATACACAGGAAACTCCGTCTTGAACATATCAAAGGCAAACTTTTATGTATTGGGTTTTCGACTGAATAATATATTTTTATTTTCAGTGTTAAAGTATCAGTTGTTGTAGAACATGCCTAGTGGAAAATGGTTGATTCTGAAATGTATCTAATACTTCAATGTGTTTACTCAGTGATAACAAGAATGTCTACTGAAATATTAAGCTTAACTATGTGTAATAAGATCATAATTATCAATAAAGTTTCGTAGCAGATAGATGATTTTAGCCCTATACACTTAAAGAAGCTGATAGGTTCGGGAAAGCGTATTAAAATAGGGTTTTGTAACTTTTTAGAAAACATCAGGTTTAAATTTAAAAGATCAGCAGAGGGAAATAAATGGAAAATTATTTGGGTTTCTAAATTTAGTTTTACTAATTTTAAAAACCACTTTACTTTTGATTGACAGATGTCCGTAAGTAATATTACATTTTACTAATTTCTTAGTAACAAGTACAGATGAATTATCAAGGAAGAATATTTCTTTTCGTAAACTAGTAGGAATATTTTTTATTTACTAACAATGATATATCTTCTGGCTAGACTATACCACGCTAATATTAATATTACAATGTTGTAAGTCAATTTATGTTAAAAAATATGCAAAAAATATTATTATACCTGAAAAGTCGTCTGTGCATCTACATTGAAAGGTTTTCTGTACTGGTGATGTGCAAGTTCCCCCATTTTTACACGGCATGACACTACAAGCATTTTCAGCGCATTCACCTGAAATTTAAAAAGTTGTTAACACTTACATTTGTTTACATATTATTAAACATCCCCCGATCATCAATTATTTAGCGTCTCAATACGTGGGCCTAAATGATGTAAAAATAAATATGAGCATGACGTTATCATCATCAATCATCAATTACTTAGTCTCAATAAATTTGATGGATCAGTGCAATATAAATATGAATATGACGTGAAAAAACTTTAGATGAAATTAAAATTGAAAAGTACGCCCTTTTAAAATCAGATAGAAACATGCGTGTTTTTCGTAAACACTCATTGGTGGAAGTAATATGGCGATACCAGATTACATTTTCCAGTACGAGTATTGCGTCCTATCATACGGTGTATCCAAAACGGACCTAGAGTTGAAGTCAGCTAAGTGTCAAATTTAGATTCTTGTTTGATATGTTACTGAGAAATCAGCTGAAACTTTCACCATAAATACAATATAAGAAAGTACTAACAAAAACCTTACTTATTCCGTAACTTCTCAGAATCTCCTTGGATGTTGGGTACTTTAAGTTTACTTCCCTTCTGTCAATTTTTAAGCGCCTGATGCATCCATTTAGACCACTTTCTACGCCTATATTCATAGCTAATCTGAGGGAGGAATAAATAAAATTTTAGACATTAGTTTAATTTTTTCAAGTAATTAGTTACAAAATGAATAATCTCTACTTGGATTTTCCAAACCTTACGTTCATGCGAGACGAGTCAATACATTATGTATACAAGAAAGTAAATTAGAGTCTGGATTTCCAGAATTTTACACTTTGGTCATTTTCTGTGTTCAATTTCGGGGTTCTTTCAATTATTTAGGAGATAGCTGAACGCACAATCATAAATATCACACGCCTTCATTCCGTGAGAGGTAATAAAGAACTAAAACATTAGAAAATATTTTAAATTGCCGTTTCAGCAGCATAGAATTCAGTTAAACGATCATATCCTTTAATAAATCAAAAACATAGTAAAAGCGGTTATATCCGTGATCTTGTACCTTTTTAATCTCATGACATACAAACTAATTACTAAAGTTCTGCAGCATCACAAAAATATATTTGCACCTTTGCCGATCAGACAAAACAAGAGATAAAGTTTTGAATGCTTTGTAAAAAAACAATAATTACCTACCCATTTTTGCCCCAAAGTGGATTTTTAAAAATCTTTTTGAAAGAATGTGCTTTTTCTTTATAATAAATGAATAATATTTAAAATTATTTATATGGGTATTGCTTGAAATTATTTGAAAATACACATGTTAAAAGTTCAAAACTAAACCTTGACCACTAAACTAAGATATGAAATAAATCTTACACAATTTGAACCGTTCACCATCCATACGGCAAATCAGTGCCATTATTGTTGCATATAAGAGTTCCTATGCCACACCGGTTGATAATAGGTGAGTCAGAGTATAAAAATTTGTACGTTATAATTCAGACCGGGATATTTAGGTTTTTACCTATTCAGTTCTATGCCCTATATTTAAAATCTGTTAACACATTTTTGCAATTTTAGAAACACTGAATAAAATATGCAAGTTTTATAGGACCTAAAAAAACTAAAACGGTCTTAAGCACCTAAGAAAATCTAAAACGACCAATGACACCTGAAAAATGCCTTTATCAGTTATTTATTCTTTAAATGCATTAATACCTTTTATTCCAAATAAAGCCTTGTGCTGATTCATTTACAGTAACCCAAGTGCGATACTTTCTTCCTACACAAATAATACAACAAAAAAGTCCACACAACGAAAACAAAATCTCAGTCAGCTAATAATAGCTCACAGTCCATTTTGGGTTCTGCATCATAATATTTTCATTCTGTTTTTAAATATTTGTCTCTGTTAATAATTTGAACATGAATATTTAAAGAAAACTATAATTTCAAACATATAAAAAGCTTAGAATTTTAGAAACACAGTGTTTAAAAGCTATATTTAAGAATATAAGAATTTTACTATTTACATCATAGTTATTCTTTGTCAATAATGTCATAAGTGGTAATGTACTTTTATATTTTAAAATGTGGAAAACTTGGTTATATTTAAAGTTGAATTATTGAAGAGCTAACCGAAAGCGCTTGGAATACGCATCCAGATCTTATCAATTCCTAAAAACAGATGCTAGACATTGCGAAGTTTATTACATCTTCTGTGGAACGAAGCAGAATAGCAAAGCTCAACTAGTTTTGATTTTTATTGAACTATTTGAAATAGTTTTATTCAGAAATTAAGTAAATTTCAGGACAAGAATTAATTAATCAGAGAAAGACAAGCAATTCCATCCATATTCGTCAGAAACGGAGACTGACAAATCCTCTTTTCTTACAAATCTAATAGGAAGCTATGTAAGAGTTCTATATGTTAATAATAAATAAAAAAAATATATTAGCCTAAAAATAGGTGATAAAACCTTGTTTTTGCAAATTAGATCGATATTTGTAACTATTTCAATAATGCGATGCTCTAAAAATAAAATATAACAATTAAATTGAGTCGAAAGAACATGACCGAAACTAACACTTTAAGAAAACTGACGCTCTATTCACCGAAGGAGAAACCGAAAATAAAGAGCTCGTCGTAGGAATTGGCTCACTTAATCATGCATAGTGCATTAGTCGAAAACAACACAAATAAATCCATGTTTTTTGCTTTTCTTTTTGTGCAATTTTTAATTAATAAGATCCTAAGCCGTTGAAATGGCCCCAAAACGAACTCCTCGCATAAAATCTATTAAATTATAAAAATAAAACTTTATAAAATTCGGTTAAAAATTAAAAAATATTATCTCCAATTAAAAAGTATGTGCAAAGCATATTTGTATGGCCGTTCAATTTGTTTATGACTAAATGTTCTATTTCTCCTACAGGATTACGTTAATCCCTGAATAAAGTAATTGAGAATGCTTCCCGAGTTCGTGGAAACGTCTGAAATGATTTAAGGTGGACAGCCATCGAAATTTGTCCCTAGACATCATGTTTCGCTGAACGTGTTTTTTCAGGACTGAAACAAATTCTATCTGAAAATTGTAGGGGTTTTACCGATGACAATTGATCAATGTATTTGATTGTATAATGTCAAGACAAATATGTAAAAAATTTTTGTTTACATCTAGTTTGTTTAGTTGCTCCACGATTATTTTTTGCTACACGAGGGCTAAATAACATCTGTGTAATTTAACATAAACATTGGAGGGTAGGGTTGAAAAGAATAACTTTTCTATAATCACAAGAACAAGTCTAGATACAAAGATGAATTTGTTGACGCAGTCAGAAAGATAATTCTGATCTGTTTTCTGTTTCAAATGTTTAATCTAATTTTTATTCAGTTCACAATGTCAATATTTGTATATGGCCAGTCTTGCTCCATTTATACAAAATCTAACTGTTATCCTAAATTATCCACCTATTTTATGTACGTTTAGGGATTCCTAGTCAATTAATTATCACATTAAAATCGCACAATTGTTTGACATCCCACTAGATCTCTGTGACAAATTGCAAATTTTAGAATGTTATCCACAATAAACCGAGTAGGTGAGTTACCATGTTTTTATCAATGGGAAAATGTGTTAATCTTACGATATTACAATCCAAAGTGATATTTTTGTTAAAACCTATAAAAACCTAAAATAGCCATTTAAAACCTAGGAAAACCTAAAACATAACGTTAAAGAAACAAATCTTAGGTTTTAAAAACTTAAAATCTGAGACTCAGTCATTATAGTCAAATTATTGATATCCTATGAGAAACTGAGTAAATTAACTCACTAAGCATATACAATAACTTGACAAAAACCAAAGCTAAAATGGGATGCATTGATAAATAAATTTTCAAAATTTAAATAACACCAACATACATTTTGGAGAATCCTGGTACAAAGCCAACGTATAGGTTCTCAACAAGATCCAAAGAGTTAAGGGTTCCTTGACTTTTGCCTGACACATTTTCTTGCCCTTCCACAACAAGGATGCCATCCTTCAGGTAACGTTTGGCTACAACCCTTTGATATTTACCAAGTGGTACTTTCTGCAACGATCTCAACACCACAGGTCCGCTGCCTAAATTATATCTGTGGGAAAACAATGAAAAGATTTAGTTTATCTCACGTACCACTTTAGTACAATACTGAACTAGTTTATCAAATGTAATGCATCAAACTAAAAGTCTAGCAATTTATTCACTAGATATCCTCACAAATCTTTTTACACAAAAGATGTTTCCATTTTATTTTACTTTTAATTATTAACACGAGCAATGAAAAATTGAAATTATACCGTTTTAAAATTTAACACTCCGAGGGGTCATATATCCATACAGCAATTTTCTCTGCATGACTTCTAACCAGTTCTGACCTTTCTTGACGAATATAAACTTTCCTAAGTACTTTCAACTAAATGATGTGGTTCTCAAGCCATTATTGTGAGTTGTTGAGAAAAAAAATTCTACACTACTCGGAAATCTCGTGAGGCTTAGGGGGTTTAAGTAGTCAGCTCTAATTGCATTCGCACTATGCATTCTTATACAAGGACTGCTAAAATGATATATTGGACATTATCAACGTTTTTGATGTGATCACTTTCATGGATATTTAAGCATATTTTTAAGTCAATAAATTTACATCCTGTACTCGGTATCTTTACTTGGGTTTGGGTAACTATATTATGCTGATTTGTAACATTCTATCCTCAAGTTTTGATTTATTTTTCTTTTGTTTCGTGGAAAACGTTTGCTTGTCTCTGCAATTATCAATTTCATTTACGAAGTTATAACTTATGTATTCAAATGAAGAAACTATATTTTACCTTTTTCTTCTCGAAATTCTGAAATGAGATTTCATGCGAAAGCTTTGAAACTCGCATTACATTGTGAATAAATCTTTAAAACTAACAAAAGACTTCCAATAATTTCAGGAATTTTCATTCTTTTATAAAATAATACCTACTCCCGTATATATCGAGCTGAAAGTTCTAAATGAATGTGATGGAAAGAAATAAATGAATAGAAATAGAAAAATCCAGTACTGCCTTCTAGTTAGAACAAAAGATATCTAACCAATTTCTTTTATAGTATTTTACTTGAAAGCATGCAATGATAAAAGGAAAGGAAACATAATGGATGGGCAATACAGAATGTTCAATTTAAAGAAAATATAATTCTCAGATTAAAACAAAAATAGTACTGCAAATAATTTATAAGCTATAATTTTTTAGAAAAGTGTTCTCTATGTGTTTACGTTTTATAAATTTCTTACAATACCCCATTTGTTATACCATTTCTATCTATAATATCTTTCTTGACGTACACTGGAAAGATGTCAGTGGCTAAAACTTTTACTGGATTTACAAATCGTACTCTCTGTACTTTAATTATTCTGTTAGAACCATTACTTCAAATTTTTAATGTTACTTTTTAATCTGAGTTCCCCTTTTCAGTGTGATACTTGTAAAGGATTGCTGGAGATACCAAACATCAGTCCTATTCTTTAAAAAATGCATTCAGTTTCAAAAAGTGCATGGAATTAGAACTCACATCATTTATGATTTATTTTGCATCCATATTTTAAAACATATTTTGTTGAGTGACCATGGGAATATGGAATCAATCATTGTCCTTTCTACATTACCTGAACTCGACGAATCCTTCTTTCAGGCTTAGTGACACAAAGTCCCCTAACTTTGACGTGGTTTGTCCATTGTAAAGCAAGATACCATCATTCGAAAATGTCTTAAATTCTATCTCAAGTGACAAACGAGTGTAAGCTTCAAGTTTATACATCTCCATAAAAGATTTGCCCGAAAATGACGGAATTTGTATTTGAACATCTGGATCTGTAACAAATAAGAAGTAACAAATAATTGAAAACTGATCAGTTTAACTGAAATATTTTTGAAGATATATTGCTTTTGACATATATGATGAATGGGCTTACTTGTTGAGTTAATCAATATATAGTTATTACTATACATTTTATTCAAATATTTATTTTAATAGGTCATTTTAATGTTTTAAATTTATATATAAGAAAGCTATTGAAATTGTTCAGGAATTTTGAATATTTTTGTATTAAAAATTCACATATAATTCCTTAGTCCTCTGATGAAATTAAAGAAGGCATTTTTTAAAAATCATAATGAATATTTAACTGAAATGTAAAACAGGAATATGTAATATAAATGATTTTTGTTTCAATGCAATAAGGTAGCAACATAAGTAATACTGAAGTAATTTATGACCTTTATTCTATAAACAAAGTGTCATATTCAGAAAAAATAAACACCAAATTTGATTTTTATCAGAAAAACTCTCACAAACAAAATTAATTACATTTCTGTAAAAAAAAGGCAAACTACTTACCAGCTGGAAAGGATAAAATGGGAGAAAACGTTGTGGTAATGTTCAGAGCTACCGGGGATCTCGTTGTCATATATAAGTTCTGAGGTAGGTTCAAAGTCACAGCTCTCGTTGACTTACTATCGGGTCTTTTCAGGTAGCTGCGTCTTCTTGGAAGCCTGAATGGTGATAACGTTGTTGTGGCATCTGAATCACCTATTTAAGGGAATCCATTTCAAATTAAAACCCATCAGGCGTTATTCCTTAGTATTGGGTTTGACAGTAAAATAGTGTTAGAATTTTCTGTAAAATATTCCAATGTTTTTTAAAATATAAACTACTTTATTAAACAATGTATTGGCTACCCCGTTAAATCATTTACAGAATTTGGGTGAAAACAATGATTTCAAACGTTATTTCATCTGCCCTCATCAAAATGAACGGTATACGGCTACGATAATAGTGCGACTCCGCTGAGAATGCAAACGGCCTTGGGAAAGAAAGGCAAAAAATATATTAGAAATGTAGTAAAGTCGCCAGAGGAGAGGGCTGCAATACAAAAAATCATAAATGGCGACTGTCATAAGTGATTATGTGTTTTGCCAGCTCTTAATACTGTCATTTCCGGTACCAAACCAGAAATAACTCAGAATTTAAATTTGTAGTAAGAATGACAATTTAGGTAACTCATCGCTTAACCCTCCATGTGGTTTCAACAAGATATCTCATCCATCAAGATCCGACCAATTTTGCTAATAACGAGATATATCGTCATCAAGATGCTGCCGAATTTAATGAATTCGTTCTTCATTAATATTTGGAGTTGAATTTAAAAACTACTTACTAAGATACCCTTTTCTACAGATTCCATAGTATCGTATGTTGATCGGTCTCTGGTATCTGCAGCTGAAGAGTCTCATCTGACATTCAGATCCGTAAGTATTACCATCGTAACCACAGACAGGGTCTCTACTGTCTTCGGGGACGCACTTGAAATCACAGCTGCATTTCGGAAAGGAGTCCTTGACAACGCAACTGGCACCATGGTAGCACTCCAGGTCGCCGCAGGATATGGCAGTGTCATTTACCATAGATTCTGAAAAAGATTTTCTGTTGAAGCTCAGACGAGTAGAGCATTAAGTACTTGATATGAGGGGAAAACATACATAAATTATACCCGATGTCAGGGATGTATTCAGAGGAATGAGAATGGGCCACGGTATCCTAAAAATGCTGCTGATTTTATGAAAATAACAGCTGAATTTAGCTTAATATGTGTAAATCGAAGTTTTGTTAACCCTCCTGGTGGTTGTGACAACGAGGTACCTCGTCCTTAGAAAGAACTGACCATGATCTTGATCTCTTCATCATCAAAAAATCGGCACTATCCTAATGATGAGATATCTGGTCATTAGCAAAATTGGTCAGATCTTTATTCACGAGATATCTCATCGAAGACACTTGGGGGTTTAAGTGTAAGGTTGTGCCTCCGTGGTGTCTGTTAGAAAATAGGAGAGGTCGAAAAAAACAATTGAATGCTGAGTGAGTGGACTTGTTGACATTGGTCAAAGCATTAACTTTGAAGTTGAGGTTGAATTGGTGCTGAACCAGCAAGAGAGGATAATGGTAATTTCTTGTACTGAATGGGAGACATCTATTTTGTTGGAGTGTGTGGGGGTGCTCTTCGAGGAACCCAAAATGGTAGCAACTACTTCCTGTGACCACATAACAGAGATCCTGTCACCCCTGTAGCAAAGATCGTGGCACCCCTTATCAGAGACCCCACCTCTTCGTAGAAGAGAACCTGGTTCCCTGTACCAGAGACCCTGGCACCCCTTACAAGAGATCCAGGCGCCCCGTTGCAGAGATCCTGGCACACCTTGTCATAATGAAAAACCAAAAATGGGTTGAAATTTTACTTTTAGCTATGCAAACTTTATCTATAATTTACATGAATCAGGAGCACTTATTTCAAAATGCTATTGGCCAGCACCGTTTTCGGTACGTCATCGCAACTAGTTCCTATAAATAGCATTTACGGCTTGAACTTTATTCAGTGTCTTGGTCTGGAGAAGAAAATACGACTTTCCGTTAAACAGCGAACTGGCCAAGCACTGTTGCATGAATGGTCAAAATACCAAAAGCATTGCGTGTTTTTACGTCGAAACCATAATCAATGACGAGGTCCGTGTTATGTTTGAGCCGTGCTTGACTCGGTGCGAAAATTTGAAGAAACGGGCTGCTCTTGCGATAGACGTCGAGTTGGATGACCACCCTTTCCCGTCGAACATGTTACGGAAGTGCATAGCAATATTGATCAAGATTGTCAGGTAACTGCACGAGGTTCTTTCGCACACTCGTTCCGAAAACTACGGTCTTAAAAAATTCTGCGATCTGTACTCCATATGCTTCCGTATCGATTCCATCGAGTCCAAATGTTGCAAGCGGGTGACGAACAGCGACGTTTAGACATTCGGAATGAATTTATCATAACGTATGACTTGATAATAGCTGATGAATACGATGAACTGATGAAGCACATTTTTCGTTAACCGGCAGCTTGAACTCTAAGAACTGTGTGTACCGGGAGAACAAAAATCGCCATGACTTGTTACGTCAACCCATACACAAAGCCAAAATAACTGTATGATGCGACCTCACAAGCATATTAGCTCTCGGCCTCCAACTTCTCTGAACACGTGGCTTCACAATATTTAATGACGTATACCGTAACGGGCCATCGACCTTAAAATGAAATAGACGGATCATATGCCCACAGTTTCATGTTATTTCTTCCAGTTGCTCGGTTTGAAGACCTCTCACATGGTTGTGGGTAAAAGCATGAATCCTAAATTATTGATTGGTTAAAGTGATTATCCACCGTGATCAAAAACACTAGTCTGCGCTTCCATAGCCAATTGGTTGTCGATTTGTGATTTACCCTTCAGAGATCTTAAGACAGCGACTCCGCCCACATGATCCGTCTATTTCATTAGAAGGTCGATGTTACGGGCGCTTACTACCCAGAAATGTTAACAAATTAGTTCATGGAGTCATAAACACGAGTTGAATCTTAAGGTGTAGCATCGAAATGCTATATCGTGTGGATAAAAATTGAAGCTCCCCACATATTCAGACATGTGTCAAACGCCTGTTAGAACAGTACTTCGGTGACAGAATTATTTCCTGCCCTTTTCCATTCCCGTTGTCACCAGTTGCTTGACCTAATAAGTAGAATCCTAGAAGTATGTCTGACTTGAAAGAAGCCAGTAAACGAGAAGTTCTTCATATTCCTTATTCAATGCTACACACGTAAGTAATGTCCACAATAACCCTTATGCAATGTGGCATCGCCTGTGAAAGTAACCACGTGGAGTATTTGTAGTAAAAGTAATGCTTTACATGTTCTTGTTGCCTTTCTTTCTTCTTTCGTAGTTCACACATCTTATTTGACAGTGCTCTTGCACAGTCGATTTTAAAGCTCAAGGTAAAATTTCAACAGCAATTATTTGGATATTACTACGAATTTCGATATTACTTTTGTTTTTCACTGTGGCCGATTGCATTGCGATAAAAAAAGTAGATGCTGATAAGGAAGGAAAGGATTTGATAGTTTGGGAACAAGAACTATGTAGGAGAAGTTACTCCATATCCTAAAACTAATGAACTGCAAATATGAATTGAGGATGGACAAAATTATGCGGGGCAATTTGTGAGAGAGCTATTGAATGTCATAAATGAAAGACAAGAGAGGACAGGAAGATAACATGAAATTAAATTTAAATAATTAGAAATAGAGCAGCATAGACTGAGAAATCGAAATAAAGTCCTTAGTACTTTTTCAAGGTCAGGGAGAAAAAATCAATTTCTCAATTATTTAAAATTGATGATGGGGTGATACCAGATGCGAAAAGTAGGTCTGAGGAATTGACTATTTTCTTTCATCAAGCGGAAGAAATGTTTAGTTAAGTTGAAGTTAAATTATTCGAGGTACCAAAAAAGTGCCAAGGTAAAATTATCTTACACAGTTTAAACGGACAATTAAGATATCTGAGTTCACGGCTTGGGAAGAGAGATACCTAAATCAATTTGAGGGGATAAAAGGGATAATTTTAAGAGAATTTCAAATTGAGGAAGCAATTGAATCAATCAATCCTCAAGTTGTCAGTGTCCTAGAGAGTGCAAATGAAATAAATCAATTAGGCCCTACGGCTGAAACTACTCAGGTAAACAATTAATTGAAAGGGATAAAAGTATATGTAAGGTGGAAATGGAATCAGAGTGTCTCGAAGAAGGGAAGCGAGAGGGAAGAGAGCTCCATGTAGTTCCCTGCAGAGGCATTCCGAAGCATACAAAACACCACTGACTCACTGCGTATTGGATTGGGTTTGGCGGAGCAAAGACAACTATTTCCTCAGTGATTTATTATTACTCCACAAGGTTATTGTAGAAGGGTTAGACGTACATCATTTGGTTTTACCCTTAGAGAACCGGACAGAAGTCATGAGACGAGCACACAAAACACCTTTTGGCAGCCATAAATGAGCTCATGGGAAATGGCAAAGGATAAAATACAGTATTGTAGTGCCTGCAAAGAATGCCAGTTGATACCATCAGGAAAATAAGTGATCAAACACCTTTGACATCACATAGATCTCAAATAGTTAGCAAATAGATAAAGAAGGCCGTTTTGAGCTTACTGGGTTCTTAAGTCGAAAAATCAACGGACGAAAAATCGGAATTGGTGCCCGATAAAAGAAGTGCCCAGAATGAATTATATATTCCATAATAAAATTTGTTGATTAGCAGCAACGATATTCAATATTTTTATCATATATCACTGATCTTTGTGATTAATATGAGCTTGCAGTTAAAATCTTTGTCTTTTCAATTATAACGTTTCAATGTATATCTTGTAAAATAAGCCCTTCAGGCGTATTTCAAGCTTAAGAGGAAGGAATGTGTAATTCACATCACGTGATTTAATATGAAGACTGGTGGAATTAATGACTTATAGATAAATATATAAGTATATAAATGAATCAAAATTCAATAAGCGTAAAATGCTGGCAAGTCTACCAGCGCGTCATCTCAAATAAAGGGCACAAAAATAAATTAGGCCATTATAGTTTTTCTAAAGTTTAGTTTAGAATAAAGATTCGGAGTATATAAACGGTGTGATGTCCTTAGTCTGTAAATAGTACATTGTATATACATATACATGGATCACAAATCATTTATGGTAAGATTGTGTTTTTCTCTGTTTTCATCACAGAAAATATCAGTGTCATATATCACTCGACCAGATCTGTTACACAATTATTAAAACTAAGTTCCTTAAAATGGAAACAACAAATTGACCGATGAAATTTAATCGGGATTTGATGCAAGGTTTTAAAATAATGTGGTTCTAAAAATAGGTGTTAGTTAAATCTAGCCTCGCCTGTTTGTTAAAACTATTTTATTAATATAGAATAACATCCCTTTACTGATAAAAAAGGGATGTTATTCTTAGGGTATAAATTTTATTTACTTATTTATAGACTAGATATGTTAGAAATAATGGGATTTTGACCATCTGGTAAAGAGCGACGGCTGGTTGCTGTTTTTTTTATTTTTGAAGTGCATGAGAAAGAGGGAAACCTAAAAAAGTTATGATATTAAAGAGATGAAGAGCATTTTTACCATCCATGCATCCATCCGGTCCAAGAAGAGTTCCGGGAGGACAAATGTCGCATTTCATGCCTTGGATTCCGTGTTTACAGACGCATCTTCCAGTTGTTTGTTCGCAATCATCTCGAATGGAACCGTAGGGATTGCAGTTGCAGTCTTTATTAAGAAGCAAAAGAAACAAAAATAATTTTTAATTAGTTTAATTATTTTGTAGCATAAAATTTCCCTTCAAAATTCACAACTGTATTTAATTGATAAAAAAATTTTAAGTAGGAAACAAGATTTTTTCAATGTTTGATACGTTTCACAAATTAGAGAGCTTGCTTTTATCTGTTCCATTTTATCTGCTTTTTACAATTGTGTTTATTACAACGAATAAAGTATGACTTACCTGTTTTAGGGGATAAAATATAATTAAATATTAAAATTTTAAGACATAACACGCTTTTTGTTTTCTAATTTTGCATTTTAATAAAGCAAGTATATTCAACATTTAGTTCTGTTAATTCGTTTTGAATCATTATTAGTTAAAATTCATGCTTTAATTAATTTTATTTTGTACGTTATTTCTTTCATTTAAATTTATATTAATCGAATTAGTTTTTTATTGCAAAATACTTACATAAATACATTTATTAATCCCATGTGTCAGATAGTGACACAGCATAAAACAAGAAAATATAGTAAAAATATCGGCAAGATCCCAGCTGCTTCAAAATTCTTCTTGCTTTCCCCTGATAATGCCAAACATTCCATAACGTAGCCATTGTCCGTGTCAACCATTAATTGTCATGCTAATCGATTTAGTATATTTTAATGCTTTCAATCGTGAATGTATTTATAATTTGTGTTTTTCCAAGAGGGATTTCATAGGATGATTCATGGTATTTATAAGGATTAACGGTAGAACCGTAATTATCCGAGCCGAATAGGATATCGTTTTTTAAGCTTTAAGTAAAGCTTCGAGCACGAGTGTGCGCACTTATCCAAAGAATAGAGAAATTACTTCGAAACAAAAGATTTTTAAGGACTTTTTGAAGAGAGTTTATAATGTACGTAACTCACGTTAAGCTATATTGTAAAATTATTACTATAAATACATACTGCTACACAAATCCGAGTATAGATTATTCTTAATCTTCGTTTCGGGAATCGTTCAGTTCAGTAGCGGAAGTAGTAATATGTACTGTAGCAATTTTTTTTTCTGAATTTCATATAAATTGTTTTGTGTTACTACGTCCAACTCATCCGATTTTTTAGTAATCCGAGGTAATCTCGCTCCACATTTCATCATATGTCCTGCTGTGTAATAACAATGTTGCATTGTGCAATGAATAACAAGTCACAGTGGGAAAATAAAGTGTGGCGAAATACGCTGGTTTTTAAAATCCGCGTTGTCTCTTTCATGTACATATATTTAAATTTATCTTTGAGGAAATATTTTTCAACAGCACCATTCCATTGGCGTAGAAAATACCAAGAAATGAGAAATGTACTTACGAAGGCAGCCACTGTTGCCACTTGATATTTTATGCAGTCCCCAATATCCCGGCTCACAGCGATCACAACGTAGACCTCCAACTCCAGGTTTGCAAGGGCACTGCTTGGACACGGGGTCACATGTTAAGCTGTATGATCCTAGTTTATTACAGTTGCAAACGCCTGAAGAAACAGACAAAGTAACAAAGTAAGATATGAGCAGTATATCAGCAGGGGGAGTTACTGTGTTTAGCTACCACACCCATTTTTAACAATTTCGGTATTTTTGAAAACATTTCAGTAACTCTAAGAGCTCACCTTTCCCCTTAGCGAATCATTAAAAATCAAACTAGATAAGCAGTGCTTAAGATGGTGCTGAGTTCAGATTTGAATTTTGACCTGATGTTTGTATTTGGACATTGAAGACTTCGTAAAAATGTAAATGTGATAAGACTACAGAAAACAAGAATACATATATCATTGGCTTAGAGTAGAAATTCCTGAACTGATAAATTTTTTTACCTTTATACTATTTAGAGACTATTTGTTCTTTGGTCAACAATTAAATAATAAGCATTTGATAGTGTAATATATTTTTAAAGCATTCTATACATTCATATGACAATACATTTCTCGTCATCATGAAAATAAGAATTTTGCATTAGTATTAATTTAGTAGCATTAGTTAACATAAGCATTAATTTAGTGTCTCCGAAAAAGCATCAGTTAATGAGCTTTCGCTCTAAGTCGACGATATGCATCAGCGATTTGCAAGAAATGAATCTAGGAAGCTAGTAAGTATTGATACAAAATGCTAATACCAGGCATATTTTACAGAAAAATGTATGAATACCATTAAAGTACTCTTAAGTCTAAATAAATAAATTCATTTTTGTCGAAAATCTACACTTTTTGTTTATGTTTTTTTCAAACGTTTTTTAATATCAGTATAATGCAATCTTAGGGAACTATAAGTATCTAATATTTTTCAGTCTCTCTTCTCATTCATTTACCCTCCAAGTGTTTTGACGAGATATCTGACGAGTCTTTTACAAGACGTCCAACTAGACCTTGTCAGTTTTGCTAATGACGAGATACCTTTTTGAGACAAAACTGTCCTATCCTCCAAAGGGAATAAAAATTCAAGTAGGAAAATCAAATTGCCCCTTGTCCAAAACTGGTGACAGTTTGGAACAGGTTTTTGCACCAGAGGTTGGACACTACAGGGCACTTTTCGATGTTAAGATTAACCACTAATAGGGTTAAGATCTTAAGTCTTAGAATATAGGTATAGTCCTAGTCTGGGTGGACTCATCGTAGATCAGTGTGTTTGCCTACCTTGTTAGCAGCCTACGAATTGTAGGCGGTACAAATTCGATTTCTGTAACTTACCCTTTGCATTTCACTCTTCTGTGTTTCCTTGTGTGTGTTGTCCAACACTTGACGTTTTCTATTTTGTGTTCGACATAGCTTGGCCAAATAAAGCCATTGTGTAATAAAATCCAAACAGTCTAGTCTGGATTATAAATAGTACTGCAACTGAGGTAAAAAGTATACATTTATATTTCGTAATACATTAAATATTCGGTTTCATTGCAGAAATGTAATTAATGAATATGGTTATCATCAATTACATAAACAATTAAATTTCATTGATCACCATCCCATTACACTGTCATTTTAATAATTAGTTCATGATTGAAACACCGTTTGTACAGCTATACTTCATAAGAAATAACACAAAGTGTTTCCCAAAAGGCAATAACAGTAACGACTTACTAGGACAACCTCCACTGTTAGGGCCCATAATAGAATGCCTTTGATCTGGGCAGCATCCAAATGGAGTATCTTCGCATGTTTTTATCAGGGGAGCTGTAAAATTAAAGTTTTATTACAGTATTGTGAGATTTTATTACAAACAGTGAAGATCAATGTTGAAATAATCTTTGGACATTAGAATATATTAAAAATTTGTTTATTACGTTGTAAAATAAACTAGTTATGTAGTATAACATAAAATAAAGTAGTTACGTTAACTGTTTTGAGTACAATCGATTGTATATTTGTATGTTAGAAAGAAAATATAAAAGAAAACAGTTATGCAGAGAATATATGAAAAAAAGAATACAATAATTATTGGGTCAAACGCAACCGCAAGTATGAATAATATAAAACATAGTCTTCATCATTTTTAGACACAAACTATGCATTTAATAAACACTGCTTTTAAACTAGTGGATATCAATTAGGTATTTACCAGAAATATATTGTAACACAATAGCATTTTATGAATTGTTCGTTTGTGTGCATTTCGATTCAAATACGCTTAGAGATATATGTTTTTCTTTGAAGTATATTAACTTCTTATATAAAAAGAATGTTTTTAATTTACATTTATTAGCGCTGAGTATGAATTAAAAGAGTATCAAATCTAAAAGTATGAAATTACCTTCTCTACAACATTTGGCAAAGTACTGTGTCACATGGCACACAGTTTTCGCTGGACATAATTTTGATCCTGGGCCAATCCCACAAAAATAATCTTTTCCGGTAGCTGGATCAATTACTGGTGATTCACCATCACACGCTATATCTACGTGATCTACAGAAGAAATTTAAACTTCTGCAATACAAAGTGTGTTTACGAAACCAAATAATTGTCATTGCAATTCAATAAAACAATAACAGAAAATAACTATTTCCCTAAAAAATAGCCTTTTGGTTGAGTACACGATCAATTTAATTCTTAAGTGTTTGCATTGTTATATATTTATACATAGTACAATTTAGCATTAATTTCTTCATTATAATTTACTCAGAAATAACTTAAGTTATTCTAGGGATAGCGCTGGAAAGAATTAACTCAAACAACAAACTAAAAGAGGATAAAAGTGAAATGTTGATCAAAATAAAAAAAATCATAACACTTCTATTTCTACATCCTTATCGCTAACGCAATCAGAAGCGACACATTCAGCAATAAATTTGATAAAGGCGTATCATTACCAACGCACGCTTCCCTGGACGATGTTTCGATTCTTTTCTGCAATAGGCAAGATTCCTCCCTCATTCTGCATTCATTGTCATACATTCTGCCGTCCGATCCGCAAACAGGTTCTTTGATGGAGGGACAATGGAAAGTGCACACACAAAACGGTGCTCCCTCATTGTTGAAATCGCAGATTCCTCCATATTTGCATTGTTTGTCTTGACAGCTGCTGATTTTCCTCTCTTTCAGCGCAGGGGAATCTTCATAACAGAAACAAAGATTCAAATTTCTCATGAACATAATATACTCAAGGCACATTTAAGCTTATTATTTTGCATTTTATTTGAACCTTAGTTTATTTGTATAAAATAACAAAAGCAGAACATTGGGTAGTTAATAAAAATAAAGTATAACACAATATACACATCCTTACGACCGATATCTAACACAAAAATGTGTAAATATTCAAGGTATTTATCTGTTTTGTTATAAAAATATGTTTTTAAATAGTTATTTAACTTTTTGATTAAATGGACCTGATTTGGCGTCGTTGAAACATAAGCAAGAACACAATTTATTTTAAACTTTTTATTTCTTTTCAGCATTTATAATATAGAGTATGAGAAGGATATCCAGTTTAAACAAAACCAGACGGAATGTAAAGATTTTACTTCAACTACACATTTGCTCTTGCACAATACAAATCGGTGATGCCTTAAAATGTAATTTGGCTTTTGGTGTTGGATGGAGTTTCAAAATATAAACGGCTTGTATTTGCTACTTCATTTCTCGGATTTGTCCCTTGGTAGATTGAAACCGGACCGTTGTCAATACTCGTTATTTTTCTCCAGTGTGACGTTAATTAACTACTTACCTTAGGTAGTTATCCTTAAAGTTTATTGATCTGATCTTAACGAAAGGAATATATTGTAAAATTGACAAGACAATCTAAAAGTCTGTCTACCACGAGAGCTACCACGCTACAAAGCTTAGATGATCGGGTCAGTATAGAAATAGGGCTCGTTCATTTTGAGTAGGGATGACGTAGCTTTATTTGTTTTTTTTTGCGTGGCGGAAATAGGTAATTTACTATTATAGATCTGGCAACAAGTAAAATTTATAACAAATATATTTCCAATTTATCAGCACGTGCGCCAAAATGTCAAATGTTAATACATTTCTTCAAACATATATGGAAAATGGGATGAGGTCCGTTTCTATGGTAACAGACAGGCTAGGTCTTCGTACAAGGAGGAACTCGTACAGAAGGCAGCAATGCTAAAAATTGCGATATTCTATTCTATGAATTAAATAACCATTCACTGAAAAAAAATTAGGAATTAATGTTTTATACAGAAAAGTGTAATGTAGTTTGAAATCAATCTCGTCGTAATAAAAGAGATTTACTTAGTTATGCATAAATAAGACTCTTTTATAGATTTACACTTCAGCATATTCATAAAAGGAAAAAAGCTGAATTCTTTTTTTGAATTCCTGCTAAAGAATTCATTTGTATAATTGCTGAATGAATTGCCTTTCGATGGAAATTAGATACACCAGAAAAATTTGGGGGATAAATTTAGGTGAACTAAGAGCATGCATACATGTGTGTGGTAACTTTTATGATACACTACATGACGTATTATTACTTATTTTTTAAAGAAATAAAAATACAACAGTAATTGAGATTTAGATAAAATAAAATTGACTCCTCTTTTCGAAATTCAGGATGAAAGGTTAAACTAAATGACCATGAGTTTAAAAGCGAACTCAAAGATCATGTAATATATCATCAGAAAAAGTTTGCGAATTTATTTACAAAATAAGTCCTATATGAACCGATCGGACAATTTGGTCAAAAAGTACAGGTTTTCATTGGTACTAGTTACATATATTTGGAATCTTTTCTACTGCAAACCAAATTTGAAACTTTCGGAAAATAAAGATTATTTTACACCCATCTAATGAATACATTATATTTGTAAAACTTCTAGCTCAACGGGTAGCAAATATTAATTTTTGTAACATATTCAATTAGCATATGTAACATATTCAATCCTTTACAAAAAGTTGTATTTTAAAATTTTATTTTTTACCGTATGTACCTACTTTCTCTGCAAAGTTAAGTTTTAAGATTTTTTCTTCACTCTCCCCCAGTATCTGAGTACTTCCGAAGTCTCAGGCAAAACATGTTGTATGATAAAAAAATGTTAACGGTGAAACACACATGATATGTATTCTCTTCGTGGAGCTCAATGCTGGCTTTGCACAAATTGATATAATATTACACGAAGTTTACTACCATGACGAAAAATAACTCGATCCAGCAACATGGAAGTATAATGTTGTTTTACCTTCATAGGTTTCTTTAGAGCAGCTTGTCTATTTTTGGACTACGTGCCAGAAAAATCCTAAATCCAATCCATATGTATCTTCACGGGGGTTCAGAATATCATAGGCTCCAGACGGGGTTCTTTTCAGAATAGGATAGAAATTCATACTTTATAGAATCTGGGATAGGGGACAGCCTAAGGTGTAGCGGGACTCAGAGGGCTTGTTTACTGCCCTAGCAATCTGCGAGTTGTAGGCGGGGTAGGTTCAATTCCTGTAACTTACCCTGAATATATTTCTATCTTCTACGTCAGTAAAAATTTCTTTGAGTGTGTATGTCTACTTGACAGTATTATCTGTCTTGTATTTGGCGCAGCTTCGTCAAATATGACCGTTGTGCCATAAAACACAACCAAACAACTTTCTAGAAACTATTTCTGGATATGTCAAATCATCCACGACAAGACAAAAGGTCAGAGTATCTAAAAGTCGTAAATATAAATTAAGTCTTTTCTTCACTTATCAAACCAGATTCGTTAACTCCATCCAACTAAAGATCGTTTGTACGTGTGTGGGGGTGCACGTTAAATCTGTCGGGGCTTCAAATGTCCTCACGTTGGAGTGGTGTGGAAGTTCGGGGAGTGGGGTGCCAGTTCAGGTGTTGACCTCTTCATCTGACCGTGGTTCAAAATTACGTGGTGTTGTCCTGAGATCTTTCCGTTGGGGATTGATCCTGGACCGTCACCAATAACCCGTTGTGTTGCTCCATTTCGAGGAAAATTTCAACTACCTACCATATTATAACATTTGTTGAATCAATACTTTTTATTTCGAAAAATAATTGCTAATTGTTTTGATTATTTGAGAGCATGTTCCACGCAAACAAGTGAAAAGTATCCGTTAATCTACAGGGGTGAACGAATGCAATGGAGTTTCCTAGTACAATTAAATGCATAAATACGAATTTGTCTACCGAAATTTGATGTGATTTATTATCAACAAAGATACTATTCTTCCTACTATTGAGTATACATATTTATTTTCGAGAAAAATAGTTTTAATAGAATAAATACCCGATTCATCGACGTTAGCAGTTGCTTCTCCGCATGTACCGTAAAACTGAACATTCAGTTCTCGACTTTTCTGACAACCGACTCTCTTCATTTCGCACTCATTTATATACGTTTTTCCGTCAGTGGCACACACGAATTCATAACTTGGAGGGCAGTCGGTAGGACAGACGCATCTTCCATTGTCGCACCTGGCTCCGTTTTTACAGTGGACGTGCTCGCACAGATCTGAAACAAATGATATATAATGTTATGCGCAATGATAGTACATCGCTTAAATTACTAATAATGATTCTAGATTTACAATACTAAATGTGAGGATTCACAACACTATTCCAGACAAGGGAGTACCATGGGTCTAGAGATAGGTGATACTGTATCGAATTTTGAGGTAAAGATATTTTCATCTCTATCCGATATTTTGGATCGATCAGCCAATAATGGATCGATACCCGGATCAATACATTTTGATGAAAATCGTTGCAGATTCTTTGAAATTCGAGTTAGGCATCCGTTCAAATCGAGTAGGAACTATCCCTAACTTTCCCCAAGAACTGATTGTCCAATACTTGATCCAATCCGAAAGCTGTTCGGTACCAAGCAATGTCTACCGGTACAGAACCGATACTCTTAAAGTGATCATACAGTGAAAAGCTGGTATAGGACTGGTATTCATTCAAACCTGGTCAGACCTTTTCGGTACTTTTCCTGAGAGATGCTAGTCCGAAACCAAGGCGACGTGAACAGCCGACCGGAGCAAATAAGGGTGAGAGGCAAGAAGAAAAACGGGGGATACTGTGAAACAAAAAGCTTCTATGCTAGTTCTTCACAGATGAATGCTTTTTGTCCAGTATTTTAGAGGTATCGATACTACGTGCTTGGAAACGGATCGATCTAGAATATCCATACTTTGACCAAAAGTGGCCATTTCTACATGGGTCTAGAGGATACGGACATTAGGGAACCCCTTGAACATGAGGAGAGAAGGAAAAAGCAGCGAGGCAAACAGTCTAGGAAAAGATGAATTTTGATTAAAGTTTTTTATCTGCATACATTATTCATTGCATTACTGATTTTACATTATTTATTGCATTACTGATTTTACATTATTCACTGTGTCAATCGACTTCTGTATATGAAATCATCTCGGTACATCGGAGCACATCCTTTTTTCCCTATCTTCCAGTCTCCGAGCTTTTCCTAGACTGCCTGTCTTGTTGCTTTTTTCCTTCTCTACTCATGTTCAAGAGCTCCCTTAATGACCGTATACTCTAGATTCATGGGCCCCCTTGTGAGGAAAAGTGATGTGAATTCTCACGCTAACTAAACCCGTACTTTGATAGAAAAGAGGCAAACGTCCATTTTGCAAGTTTTTAGTAATAGCTAATTTTCATTGTGTGTGTGTTTATTTTTCATACAATATACAAAAATACTACCCCCTCTTGATATTTTCGTAATGTACTGACAGTATATTGAGAATTTTTTCAATCACAACTTTTATTACTTTGAAGTGTTTTTTGACCGTAACTTAAAATAATCGAATTTGGATATTGATTTCCCTACCAAGGCTCAGAAATATTTTCTGTTACAATTAAATGTTATTTATCCCCAATTGACATTAAGAATGATTACAACAATGAATTAATTATAAAGCAAACTTAGACCAATAAAGAAATTTTTAATTTTTGAAATATTGGATTTCTTAATGGCAGCAAGTTTTATCATTATTGTAGATATACTGTCAGAGAGAGAATAAACGTACCAACCTACCACATGCTGAACTGTGTAGACTAGAAATAACAAATATAAAACAACAACAAAAAGACCAAGGTTCGAAACACCATTCGGTTTTGATTGTTAATAAAATTTTTGCAACTATTTTATTTATTAAAGTTTGTTTTTAGATAATGATATCATTGAACTTTCTAGAAGCATTTGTAACGACTCATAAAATTTCAAAAGATTTTTACTTTTTTAGAGCTGAGTCCAATGACTAATGCAAGAATTGGCCAAAAGAACAATTTTAATTAACATTAAGCACAAGACAAAACAATTACAAGAATAAACAAACATAAAAAGTTACATCTCGGGGAACAAAACTTCAGCGCGTCAGTTCTACGCTCGCCTTGGGAAACAACTAGAGAAAAATGGTTCATTCTCTTTCGCGGAGAGGTTGTCACGTGGTCCGCCATCGCCAATCAAGGCGCATATCGCTGAGACACACGTTAAGGGGCTGTGATGCGCTACACTTTTAGATATAACATTGATTATTATTCATTTATGATTCCCCTTTCTACTTATGTTATGCTTTGTCCTCTGTTTCTCCTTTCTCCAAATAAATCTTCAAGTTTTCATCTATCGAATTATTATTTAATTATTTCTAAGCAACAAGGCACATAATAAAACATGTTAAGTTTAATGTGTTGTATCAGCATATTATTGTATCAATAAAACTATAACCACGTCCATAGTAACTATAATTTTCCTTCCAATATGAACTTAGTCACAAACCGACAAGTATGAAAAAATCGAATCCCGATTTTCCTCTTTTAAGGATTGTGGTGCATATTCCAATAAAAATCTGTAATTCTCATGGAAAATTGATATTAGCTTCTTTTAATTCCTGTTCATCGAATACTTCCAATATTTTCAACAAAAGCTCAGTTAAACCGGAAAATGAATATATTTGGGTTGAGAATGTATATCTTCTAGATACCAGACGTTTTTGCAAATTATGTTGAAGTAATGAAAGAACTACAATAGTACAACTATTTCTGTTCTTTCCATAACCACTTGTTCAAAATGCTTTGGAAGCGTTTTACATAGTTCTAACAAACACACGCACAGCATCTACATTAAAGTTTCTTAATTTATTATATCTATTGATGACAGCGTCGTTACTTATATTATACCTTCTTTAAATCCATTCGTAATACGCATCGACAAGCACATTATCTCCAAGTGAAATCAAATTAGTAAAAAAATACAAGATTGAATTTCAAATTCATCTAGTGTGTGTTTATTCTTATTCCCAATTCAGTGCAAAGCAAAAAATGCGCACCACACCGGCGTTACCACAATTAGTTTCTGAATGTCCATTTCTGTTGCATCCCATTCACTCGCCAATGGTGATTCAGTAATCTTTGACTCCTAAACTTTTCAATGGCAATTCAGCAATTTTTGACTTCTTAATATTTTCAGGTTCGCTCAGATTTTCTTTTCTGCGCTAACTTCTATCATCATATCTCATTGCCTGCTATCATCAGATTGCCGAAGAAGAAGGCGAGGACTCTTCCATGCCGCTCAGCAATATTATGTAGGTCATAACAAATTGAGCATATTTAAACTTTGAGGCAAAATTGGCGAATTGACCTCATAGCTGTTGATTTTATTTTGTTTATATCCGTATATTGCCATTCACCAGTATACAATGTCCATTTCGGTGTCATAAGTTAGTGAAATACATATATAGATTTATACATTACCACAAGACCCTTTGGTAGCAACTGCTATGTACTGTTGTTTTTTGCAAGTTTCAACTCTCAGTTCACATTCATTTGGATATGACACACCATCAGTTCCGCAAACAACCGCATCCACCTATATCAGGCATAAAAATATATTTATTTCTCATGTAATAAAGATGAATACAAATTTTTCAATCACACAGGAATACCTAAATTATCTAGAAACTAATTTATATTTAATGATTTTAGTAATGGATCGCTTTTATCTGATTTTCTAGTTTGGAGAAGCTGAAATGTAATTTAGCACTGTGTAAAATTGACAAGTGTTCAATGAAATCAGTTATCTGAATAAGCTCCTTGGATTATTTAAAAATGAATTGCCAATTAGTACAATCAGCTCATTGTAATTCAATTTTATTTATCCCTTTATTTCTTCTAATCTTTCTAGGGCCACTGTAGCCTGTTGGAAGAGTAACGGATTAGAAACTGGAGGGTTGCGAGTTCGAATCCAACCAAAGACCGTCGTGTACAAAGGGGCCTTGTGCACGTTAAATCTGTCGTAGCCTCAAATGTCCTTACGTTGGCGTGGTGTGGAAGTTCGGAGAGTGGGATGCCAGTTCAGATGTGACCTCGTCATCTGACTGTGGCTCAAAATTACGTGGTGTTGTCTCCTCGGATCTTTCCCTTCGGGTTTGATCCCAGACCGTCGCCAATGGCCCGTTGTGTTGCTCCAGTGCGATATTAATTGAAATACCTATATACCTTATAATCTTCCTACAAAAAGTTTTTGATGCAGTACATTTCCGTTGACATTATATTTGTTTATGCAAAAAAAAAACAGTTGAAAATGTTTTGGGAAAATAAAGTATGACTGATTAAAAAACAAATAAAATAAATGAAAAAAATTATTATTTACGATGTACTAAAATTTTTTGAAAACGTACCAAACCTTTAGAATTTGTTTCTATGCTTCATAATATTTTTGTTTGGAATAAAGAATGAAAATTTGTACTAATTAAATTTGAAATATTTCGTGTTTAATAAATATCGCAGAATTTTAAATATTTTTTTTTTTTTTTATTTCAATTAACGTCACACTGGAGCAACACAATGGGCTATTGGTGACGGTCCGGGATCAATCCCAAAGGGAAAGATCCGAGGACAACACCACGTAATTTTGAACCACGGTCAGATGACGAGACAACACCTGAGCTGGCACCCCACTCTCCAAACTTCCACACCACGCCAACGTGAGGACATTTGAGGCCACGACAGATTTAACGTGCACCAGCCCCCTTTGTACACGACGGTGTTTGGCTGGATTCGAACTCGCAACCCTTCGGTTGCTAGTTCGTTACTCTTCCAACCGGGCCACCGCGGCCCGAATTTTAAATAAGAAAAGAGTCTGAATACTTGATATTTGCTCATAAAGACATTTTTTAATTATAAGTATTCAATAATCTTTCTTAATTAATAAAATTACTCAGCAACTAATGAAGTGTACAGTAGCTAAAAGATTGACACTACTTTTGAAAGAGTGATTTCAGCAAAACGTGATAAAATGTACTATATGTTTATTATTAATATTTGTAATTAAGCTCAAACAACTACTATTCCATTAATTGTTTTAAGTAGGCGCTTTTTTTAATAGTACGAAGTACTTCCTTACAGCTGTAAGGGGAAAAAATCAAAATTAATTTCATTCAAAAGTCTTTTCCGGATGTTTAATTTACCCTCGGAATATTATGGATGAAATATTAATGCCATTGGCGGAATGGCGGTTATTTAAATGGTAAATAAAAAGATGATGCTTTTGTTTTCCATCAAACGTCAATTGAACTAAGTCTTCTAAATCTTTTCACTTAACGTATCAACTCAGACGTGAAAAGTCACGAAACATTATTTCTCCTTTTATCTCATCTAGCTAGCACCACCCTGGTATATCAATCTTCCCCTACGATCTTTCTCAATTGGATTTCCTCCATAAAATCTCCAGCAATACTATTTCATTGGCACTTTAAAATGACAACTGCTATCTCTATCAGAGCTAAAATTGTGCAAACTAAACACTCCCTTTAGAAATAAAACGTCTTAATAAAAATGCCTAAGGATTGCTGGACGAAATTTGACACTGGAAAAAAGTTGCCGCTACTTTGTTAATGGCAGGAAAAGATCCCCAGTCGTAAAATTTATCGCCAATACTTTATGGCTACTCACCTTTATGCATACTTCTGGACAAACGCACCGAGTTTCGCCCTGCCCAAAGCTCTCGCACACTGCATAAAAGTCGCACTCCTGCGCGTTGCAGATATCTGTTAAAAGAGAAGAAAAGTACATCATAAATTTAGCTCGTAGTAATGTTGTGTTTTAGGTGGGTTCGGAAGAAATGTTTGGTTGGTTCATCCATCATTCTAGGTGTGGAGATCTTAGTTGCATTGGGTCGCTTACTCGGTGGGTACTTGAAGTGTTGCTTTCAACAAAAATATGGGGATATTGAATGAAATAGTGAAATTACCACAAAGTACTTGAGAATAATGTATTTGTAAAGGAAGAGGAACATTCAGCTTCTATACATTCTCAAAAATAAAAATACTAAACGAATCGACTAGATGGTTTTTCATAAAAATCAAAATTGTGAATATGATATACATATTAAAACAATTAAAACCCAATTTTTTATAACAAGCAAAATTGCGAACCTATGCATATCATTTTGAAATTTAATTTGATTGATTTGGTAAGGTACAGTAATTAGAGAAAAAAGGCATATGCGTAATTGAAAAGTTTTCAGAACACTCATTATAAAACAGTTTTAACAAAACATTACTTTAAAATGAATCAAATATTGATTGGTTAACTTTCTGTTTTGTGTTTTCAGTCGTGCTTGAGTAAGCAATTGAAATTCAAAATGTCGAAAACTAAACCTGAGAGTTCACGAATCAAATAATTCAAAAAGCTCTATTAAAATAAACCACGATTGCACAAAATTATCTAATTTCAATGAATTATAACCAATTCAAATCTGGAAGATATCAAGTCTATACATTTCTTAGCTTTAACAACTGTATAAATTTAATAATATTTTCAAATGATGATATAAGGATAGAGAGGAATTAAAAAATATGAATTTTAGATGAGGGAAGATTATTAAATTATTTTAAAGTGAATTTTCCAATATCTTACTGCACAATCCTTCGTGGGCAGTTATGATATCTGTCTTCTGTTCACAGGCTTCTCTTTTCAGCTTACAAGGATTCGTATACGAAATATTATCTGTTCCACACACAGGTTCAAACTCTTCAGCACACGTTGGACATTCACATACAGGCTGGCCGTTCTTCACGACACACATTGCACCATAAGAGCAGTGATGTGTGTGACATGGTCCATGATCCCCTGAAAATGAGAATGCGGCGATAACAAATCTATTGTGCTACACTAATAGTTACACCAATTAATTTCCGCGTAATCGAGTAATTTTATGTTCCATTTCAAAGCAACATAAATAAATATTTCGAAGCATTTAAGTGAAAAATACCAGAATGTCCAGGCCGTAGATATTTTGCTGTATAAACAATAAATCAATTACTGTTTTTCATATTTATTTTTATTACAATTTTGTAATAAATAACCGCCGTTAAGGTGACATTAAACAACTAATAAGTTGGACACAACAAAGTATATGTTGAAATTTCAAGTCGTTATTAAAGATTGGAGCTGAGATAAGTTATCAAATTTAATTTTAAATCACATTCATAATTTTCTTATCTTGGAAAAATACAAAATCCTTTACTAGGTCTAATGTAATACTAAAAAACTATTATATATTATATTTTCCTCCAATTCTTAAAACTGTTATCTTTTCATTCAAATCTAGTTAAAAATAATTTTAATAAATCTATGCAAACAGATATAGATTAGTTCTTTCAATCAATGGGAATTTTGGAAGATGTGAAGATAAATTTATAAGATTTTATTTATTATATATGCATCCTTGATGGCAGTTTTGAAGATTAAAATGCAACATTTTTACTCAAAACTTTATAAGAAATAGAAACTCCAGAAATAAGATACAAATTATTTTAAAATTGATATTTACAATTTTAGAATAATTTGAAAGATGAACTACTAATATTTACTACTATTATTCAATACAGGATTTCAAAAAGAATAAATTCATTTTTTGGATTGAGAATTGTAGTTGTTTTGAAGTAAAGTAAATCCTTTGTTAAAATTACCAAACAATAGAATTACCAAACAACCCAGAAACATTCATTGATAACCATGAAATTTGGTATGCAAAATCCTCTTTACACATGATTAAAGTTGTGTTCACAATCAGAAAATTTAGGGGTTAAATCCCACTACATTATTTCTGCCTATGTATGCTTCTCTTATAAATGGCGAAAAATACTTTGAATTATTTCTTTAAAAGAGAACACATATATCAAGAAGGAATTTGATTTAAATTTTGAATGTTCATTAAACAGAGTGGTATCGATAGCTCAATTGGTAGAAACGGGGATTAGCAACCCGAAGGTTGCGAGTTCGAAACTCGATAAAACTAGACCGTCGTGTACGAAATGGCTGGTGCTCGTTAAATCTGTCGTAGCCTCAAATGTTCTCTCGTTAATGTGGTGTAGAAATTTCGAGAGTGGTGTGCCAGCTCAGATGTTTACCGCGTCAACAGATTGTTGTTCAAAAGTACGAGGTATTGTCCTCGGATCTGTCCCTTCGGGATTGATTCCAGACCATCGCCCATACCCCGTTGTGTTGCTCCAGTACGACGTAAATTTCATTGCCAACCATCTCATTAAACATAGTTGATACTTAAAAACTCACCACATTCCCCTTCGTGTACGATTGAGAGTTCTTGTCTCAAAAGACAAGACTGTCTCTTCAGCTCACACTCGTTGTCAAAGGTTCTGCCATTGGACCCGCAGATTGGCTGCATTTTGGGCTCACATGATGAAGGGCACTGACAGGAAGCAGTACCAAAGCGGTCGATGTCACATTCCTGTCCAGGACCGCATTTGATAAGATCGCATGGATTTGAGCCTGGGATACATAAATGAATTACAAGTGAGGTTAATACAACTCAATAAAAGTATTACATTCACTACCATTAAAAAGTTGTCTTTCATACTTAACCATCCATGCGTAATGAAAGAGATGTGTTATACTCAATATATAGCGTTAAGATTTTTCACATTACATTAAAGAAACCACAAAGACGAGGATCATGTAATAAACATAAAAATTGTGAATGCTTCATATATATATATATATATATATATATATATATACTTTGATAGTGCATAAAACAGTTCGACAGTTAAATTATTCAGTGAAAAATTGTTTCCATTATTCACATATATAAACCAGTTTTATAAACGTTAGTATATTTTGGTCTGCATTCAAACTTTACAAATACTTAAAGACTACATCTGCATAATAAATATATACGAATATTGACTATTCATAGTTATGTATAAGGAAATTTTTAAATTACTACATATTTAAAAATATCTGTTTCATACATATTTAAAAATCTTACTTGAAGAACAGTCACCGGAATATATTACACGGATATTTTTATGCATTTTGCAAGCTTCAACTCTCAAAATGCATTCATTGGCGTAGGTTAGACCATCAGAGCCACACACTGGCCGGAAATCTGGGTTGCACATATCATTGCAGCGACAAATTGGACTCCTATTTTCATCTAATTGGCACACTTGATATGTCGGACACTTTATTTTTTCACAAGGATCTAAAAAAATTCATTTGCCAGTAATTGTAATGAAAAATACTTTACAAAAATAATTTAACGAAGAAATGTTTTTGTTTCTTTCACACGAATCAGGTTCATTATTGGATAAAATCTATAACTAAATATTGCAGTGATAAAATTATAATTTTGTTGCTCTAATATTGAACTGATCCAACTCTTAAACTATAGTTTTTTTACGTATTCAGAATTATTTGAATCATTATGAGCCAAAACGAATTTAAGAGTATAAAAAAGTGTGAAAATCAATACCGTTCTGTAAGTTAATGTGCTTGGAGTGGATACTTTCGGTTGGGAAACCCAAAGTGCAGTTTCCAAGTATGAGTGATAGTCTTAGAAGTCCTAAAGTATATATTACAAGTCCGAGTGATGGTCTTAGAAACCCCAAAGTACTGTTTCCAAGTGTGAGTATTGGTCTTAAAAGCCCCAAAGAATGGAGTCTAAGCTGTAAATTATAATTCAAAAACGAAAAAGTATCAAACATTAGTTTAAACTTAATAAAAAGTAAAGTATTTCATTACAAATTTAGTCATTGCAAATTGCATAGGAATACATATAGTTAGCTTTTATCCAAGATTATCGTATCCCCAGAACATTTAAAAATGTACTTACCACAATGTCCTTTGTATCGAACTTCAATTTCTCGCATCTCTAAGCAAGATGTTCTTCTCAGTTCGCAAACATTAGGATAATCTTTCCCATCTGTTCCACACACTGGTCTCGATCTGCTGTCACCATAAGTTGCACATTTCTCTGGACATATGCATTCGGCCGTTCTACCATCTAAAGATGGCTGGCACTGGGCACCGAAGTGACATTCCTTTTCCTCGCAAGGGTCTTTCAAATCTTTAGATGAATTAAATTTTCAAAAATCAATTTATGGTTTTGGAAGTTTGATTAGATAACTTCGAATGTATAGTTATATAAACAAAACATTTGACCACCTTAACATGCAATCAGAGCCTTTTCGGAGGTTTTAGCTGCCCACGTTCCTACCACAGCAGTCATCTGACCATGGTTCAAAATTACATGGCGTTGTCCTCGGGTCCAAATAGCCCGTTGTGTTGCGACGTTAATTAAATACCTAACCTACCACAGAAAGCCGTCCGCTCTTCTCATATATGTTTGATTTCTAAAGGAACGCCCCTCACCATGCAGGTATTCAGAAAATAATTTCGGATGACACCCTCTTCTTTTTCTCGGTTCCCTAAATGCCTTAACTTTAAGTGAGGATTACGATTTTTGACTATTTTTATACTATTGACGTATTTAGACGTATATTTACCTATGCTATATACAAAATTTGGATTTTTTTCTATTATAAGCCTGCAGTGTTTATTTTTTTATAGCGTTCAAATTCCAAAACCATTTCAAGAAGAATTCGAGACCCGTAGGATCTCTCCCCTGAATGTATACTAGCCCTTGACGTGCACTTTTTGAATATTCTACATTAAATTGGGAACAAAATATGCAGATTATAAGTATTTCTTATAACAATCGCTGAAAGAACCTACAAAGAACGAACAACTATGAGACTAATAATGACAAAACTCATTGCTGGACATGTTTATCTAAAACTTTAGGCATACTGCGCGTGTTTTTCGGCCGCCCTTATTTGTTCTGACTACGTGCAAGTGCACGTCCAGCACACCACTCAGGAACGGCCCTGCATGTAGCAAGAATAAGAAAAAATATCTAATTGACAGTACAGCCTTTAAAGGCTATAATTTTCAGTCACCACAGTTGAAAGAGGCTGTCACCAATTCCTGTTACTCTTTGGGCCGATTATTGGGGGAGGTCACTAGAATAAAAAGTGCATAACGCATAAAATCGCCAATTTCAAGGCAGAACTAGATATTAACCAGAAGGAACATATTACTCACAAATTATTTAATTATTCTAAAAGTGCCTAGATTTAACAAGCTGTATATTCAGAAATGTACGTCAAATTCATAGAAATTTAAAAGAATCATTGAAAAAAGCAATAATAATACGTAGAAAAATCTGAAATCTGATTTCCGACGGTTTTGCAAAATACGAAATTTAAAACTAGCATGAGTTTAATACTATCACAAATTAACTAAATCGAATTAATTACATTAAACTTATATTATGTTAAATTTCGTTACATTTAATTACGTTAAAATTCTAAGCAATTACATCTTAATTATATCGATTTAATTAAGATGTAATTAATTTAATATAAATTGTACATTTTACAATAAGCTCATTCCACGCAAAATGAGCAAATTGGCTGTGGCTGACATAGCGTCAATTTTAATGAAAATGATTTTTTGAATAGGTCATATCTAGTCATTAACGACTGCAAAATATTAGGTTTTAGAAATCTATATTTTGTCAATTATTGACATTTCTGGTTCAAGGTCACACAAATTTAGATTTCTAACACTACAAGCGGGCTGTTTGCAACCCTATATTCCAATAAGCTATTGATTCTAATTTAAAATTTTGATATCGTTACATTCTTCACAAAAAGGTCCCTTATGTAGGTCAGAATATAATGTAATCACCGTGTCAATGTTGAATCTGAGAGATCGACGAATAAAAACTATTCTTAATAAAGAGCTTCATACAACAAATAGCGTGGTGTAATTTAGGGATTGTATTTATATTCCTTGTAAAAAAAACTTTAAGAAGTAAAAATATGGAAAAAGGTGATTTTTTATCAATTTTTTAAAATATATGTTTGAGTGAAGGAATGCTCCGAAAACATCAAAACTTTCCAACATAATTGTTTAAGACTCAAAACACAATCCTGAATTTTTTTTCCAATGTAAAGACATATTAAACTATATTCCTCTAAAATATAGTTTTCGTCAAAGCTTTCCTTCATTTGATATTGCATGACTACTCTAAGTGAAAAATCGTCATTTTATAATTTTCCTTTGCTAGTATTTTGAAGATGAAGAAAAGAAAAACCAACTTTCAAACTTTAGCAATGGTTTTATAATACCTAGCACTGTAACTGGCATGAATTTCAACAATGCTTTAAGTTTTTTAGCTTATAGAAACCTATTTAATTTTATCAATATCGACAATTTTCCGTTTTCGATACTAATTTGAAGCTTAAATATGTTGTTTAAAATTGTTATTTCGAAACAAATAAAAAGAAAAGTCTTCATAGATTACAAAAATATGAAATATTTTGTCTACATTAAATATTTTTTGAGAAACGGATCTTCAAACATGCAACATTAAGCGATTTCACAAGTGCTCTTCAAAGTTGCAAATCCTTAAAATGCCTGAAACTTCCATATATCATTTTCAATAGACAGTGAGTAAAAAAGGTTTCCGTACGCACTTACTATTTGAAATAAATTGCTTTATTGTTAGCAGAATATAAATATTGAAGAAATAAAAGTGGATAAACAGATAAGATAATTGCATAAAAGTTTCTATTGCATTTAAACAAAAATGTTAATATAATTTAACGCATAATTAAAAATAACACAAAAATGTGGCAAATATAAAGCATAAAAGTCTCCGCACGGTGAAAAATATTTCATTAAATGTTATTTTCCCCACCATGTTTCATCATTTAATGGTCAGTTCAACTTGATTTTTGCTTTAATGACCTATCTCGGAAGTTTAGGCATGACTCCCACAAGTTTTTTGTGGTTTCTGAAGTAATTTTGATCCAGACATCCGTAATTGCATTTTTCAGTTCTGCTGGTATCATAATTTTTTAGCTTATGATCGATTTCTTCCCATAAGTGTTCCATGAAATTTAAATCAGGAGACTGGTTATGTGTGAAGTTGCTGCGACACATGGTAAAGGCGTCATTCTTTACAGAACGTTACAGTTTGTTTTGAATCGTTATCCTTTTGGAAGATAAATGGTCTTCCAAGAAACAGTTTCATAGCACTAGAACATTTGTTTCAAAATGTCTAGGTACACATAGCTATCCATGCTACTTTCAACAAAACATAAATTATCCGCACCAGGAGAACTCATGCAACCCCATATCTTTACATTTCCTCTGCCGTGTTTTACAGTTCTACATAAGTTTTTTGCTTGCATTTAATGTTCTGGTTTTCTCCATGCCATAATTCGTCCATCTGAACCATAGAGACAAAATTTTGATTCATCCCTGAAAAGTACAGAAAGTTAAGGACTTCCATGCCTTTTTGCAAACTCAAGACGGTATCTTCTGTTAAGTTATGAATGGCTTCTTACGTGCAACATGCCTATTATAGCAAACTTTTTTGATTACTTTTCTTAGTCTGAGGCTATATTTCAAGATTGTAATCAGTATTCAACAAGGATGCAAGTTGTGGTGCACTAATTCGTGAATTTTCGCGAACCTTTCGCAGAATATTCCTCGTGTATATGGGTCAATTTCTGAGGTCTTCCGGATCGGTTCCTGTTTCTACCTCATCTTTCAATAATTCTTACCGTGGTTTTAGATTTGTTTACGATTTCGCCAATAGCTTCATCATTGATAAATCGTCATTTCTCAACTTTATCACCAACACGCGAATAGGTTTTGGGAATTTCCATTTTAGAGGATCCACTAGTATAAAAAATTGATCGAAATGATTACTTACACAAGTTATTTTTCATTCGATAGTTATAATAATTGAATGCGGGACAATTAGACTACGTTCTAATCAATTTGCATAGTGCGTACGGAAACTTTTTTTGCCTTTCATTTTGTATGTTTTTCTCAAAGGTTTATTCACAATTACTCTTTATTTGTGAAAATTAAGTAATTTTTGTTGCCCAGCACATTCTCTAGTATGAAATAAGTCTTTGTGCAGTTAATGAATCTTTGGTGGGATTTCTTTAGATTTTATAATAATTTATACGCCGTTTTCATTTCCGTAAGGAAATTTTTATCCACTCTATGTAAAATATTTTGGATTGAATATTTCATTTTGAGCCAAAATATTTTCGATATCGTTATTTATGCATAAACTAAACCCATGTCCCAAATTTCATTAAAATCCTTCACCATACAGCCAAAGGTTTTCCCGATATTTGCTCATTTCACACGGAATGACCCAAAATCAATTAAACTCATTTTTAAGTGTAGTGTGTGATATTTATTAACATAAATATGGCTAATTGAATACATTAAAGTAGTACATCTAGTACTTAAACATTTAGAGATAGTTTACGTTTGAACATTTTCTGTATCGAATTTAGAAGCGTTTAAACAGAAATGTTTTTTAAGTGAAAATCACATTTTTAGTATTTAAAATGATTTTGGCTGTAAATTATGATGCGAACATAAGAGGCGCTTCTCTTTTTATCTTGAACAGTGAAATATTAATCAATTGCTTTAAGAATTTATTAGCGCTCTTATCTATAATACTTTAACATTAAGTATTTTTTATCTTTTAAAACAGAACATAAATAATCCTAACTTGAAATGTTTTTATGCGTACTAAGGAGTTTCCAAGCTCTCACATACCTATTAAATTAATTTTTTAGCGAGAAGATAAACAACTTTAACCGATTTCCTTCGAATTTTCATTATTGCATGGGATTAGTTTTTATTTATTTTATACAGAGAAAAACATTTCAGCACTTGAAATTGTTTGATTGAATTGAACATGTTAATTTGCCTTAAGTAGTTTTAAAGAGCAAATACAAGTGCCTATCGTATCGTAATTCATTGAATATTAGTTATAAAAAACGACTAACACTAAACAAGTCCAAAAATAAATAAAAACAATCATAAAATATTCAGAGATGCACTGAGAAAAAAATTGTGTAACAAATGACATATGTTGCCGAGTTGAATCTGATTATCTGAGATAAAAAGAATTATTGCTTAGAAAAATCTAAGTAAATCCTTTAATCTTGAATTACTGCACGTAAAATTTAAGTATCCACTGAGTTAAGTATACGGTAATTAAATAGCATGAATCTTACTTTATAAATAAATAAACCCGATTTTACAGGTGTTTTTCAAGTTCCGACAGAGGATTATTGACCCCATAAAATGTGGAGTCTCTTTTCGCTTAACCTAATAATCATCCTCCTTAAATCTAATGCTCTTGCATTCAATGCCAATGCAATGAATGTGCGTGTATGTATAGAAATAAATGCAAATATTTGACCATATGCATTGGAAGTTTTTCAAACGATAGCAGGAAAAGATAAAACCCGAAATATTTCTTTAAAGAGCAAAAACCATTTGTTTACAAATGTCTTACACAGATTAAAGAGTGAAATATATAATTGCTAAATATCAGTTTTTGGTTAATGCGTATTACAGAGGCTGTTCGGACATTTTTTGAACGATTTTAATGGACTCAAGCTCAACTTTTTACATGAAATTTTTGTGTTTTAAATGTTCCATTTGATAGCCCTTATTGTTCTTTATCTTTCTACACCATAATTTCCATGATAATAATGACTATCGACAGTAGTATTTTGTCCCATTCTTGTTCCACAGTTTTCAAGTCCTTGAATGGTTTTCGGTCGACGTTTCGATAATGCCCTTTTTGAAAGACCAAAAGCACAAAAGTCCATGGTGAAACATCTGGAGATCTAGCAGGAATATCAGTTAAGGGCTTGATATAATATAACTATCATATAATATAGATTTTCATTCATGTTCTAAGGCTTGGCCAAATATGGCCCTTACGACATAAGTCGAACCTAACTAACCGCATCGTTCGAAGTTTTAAACAGACAGGAAGTTACAAGATGAAACTTAAATCACATAGATGATAATAGCAGAGGGTAAAAGTGAAAGATCAGCTCAATTTGGAGAAAACCAAAGGCATTAGATATATTCCTAAGAGAAGATTATTGAATTATTCTCCTATGAGAGCAGTGAAACAAGATACTAATATCGAATGTAATTAACGCTGCATTAATACCAACAGAAATATTTAATGTAATATTATTCAAATGAATTATTTTGAAAAAGCTCATCTGAAATTATTTGTTAAAACAATGCTCACTTTCCATACAATTTATTGACAGCTCTTTCAGAAAATGCAGTCGTAAGTTGCGTCTGTTCTCTCGATCGAAATCTTTTCACCTCTTACAAATACAAGTTTCAATTGCATTTCGTAAATCTTAAAAAACGTTAAATGTTCTGAGCTCTGTGTTCCACAAAAGTAATTTCTTAAAGATACTACCGAATATGCATTCAATCTTAGCATTGAAGTCAAACAAAAGGAAAACGCGTTTGTGACTCTTAATTAATTAAGCGCGTATATTTGTTCGTCTACACATAATTCTTTCACATTTCGAAAGATATATGCTCGATGCCATTGTTTATAAATCGCTGTTCATTTGCAATAAATACACAAAGAAAAATTTAACTGACTTTAAGAAAGCAATATATTAAAGATACAAATCACACAGACGCTCAAATTGAAATCACACCTACACAGGAAATTAGTCAAGGGTGGGAACTAACAAGCACCAGGATATTTCCAAGGTCTAATTATTCATGTATTTATTCATGTTATTGTTGTCTTTAAGGCACAAAATAATACAATGTAATATAGGATGAGTATTGTTATTTATTTTTCTTGCTGGCAGTTTTACTACGATTTATTTCATTCGTAGAAAATTATTCTTATTTTGGATAAGTGTTTTTGGATTTGGAGAAAATAGATTCTATTCTGGTTTCAACTACATCTGATTCCATATTGTAAAGAATTAAATGCGTATCCAAAAAGTATTCACATTCGCATAAATTCAGTTGGGTCAAAATAATCATCTAAAACTCTCTGTGTGCATCTCCTTATTGCCTAACTTCTCCTAAATTAATGGCTAACTATGCGATAATTAAACGTGTTTGAAGCTGTTGAACACGCCGTAAGTACGCTATTAAACATGAGTAGTATTAAATACCATGCCATTTCAAAATTACGGTTGGATTTTTATGTCACAAGAGCCATATTTGGCCAAGATGCTCCAAACGTCACGTAAACGGACATACCTGCACAAGCGAATTTTTATGACACAGAAAAGATAGAATTACACCCAGTTAAGAATCGAACTTGCGCCGTCTACAATTCACAGGTTGTTAGAGCAGTGAGCAAACCCACTAATAAAAGACGACCTCTTCAAAATTATGGACATTGCATTTCAATCACGTTACCTTGACTACTAAAATTATTCGAAGCCCACCTCAGTTCATTCAAGTCATATTCAGAAAATTATGCTTAAAACTGTATGTGTATACTCTTATAAAAAAGCGAAATTCTATAGATTACCACATGGACCCTGGTGCTTAGTGAATATTCTCTTCTGCTTCGTACAGGAAGCCATCCTAAGTTGGCAGTCACTGGAATAGGTTACTCCGTCGCTGCCACATACTGGAGCGAAGATGTCGGAGCAGGTCTCTTGGCATCTGCAATGTGCCTGTTGAGTTCTTTTGTCCACAAGACATAAAGCACCGTAAGCGCAGTACATCCTTTCGCATTCACCTGGAATAGTGCGCAATACATCACTAACAACCTCTATTTGGTACATCCGAAATTATTTTAATGCACAGATAAATAATTTTATAAGTACCTTCAGTATTTTTATAAGTGTCTTCAGTATTTTTATAAGCGACTTCAAGTGCCAATTATCTATCAGAAAGTTTGTACTTATTTATCAGACAATAATTGTTGGCTACATTTTGTGGACTGGGCGTTTCCAACAGTTGGAGAACCATTGGAAACGCCCAGTCCACAAAATAACTTTATACACTGTGACAGAAAAATGCAGCAATTTTGACCGTTTTTCATCTCATGGAACACAAACTAATTACTAAAATTCCGCAGCACACCAAAAAGTATGTAATATTTTATTGCCAACCTGTGAAAAAATAGGAATAATTTTGCTTGATTTACGAAAAAATATTTACTTACCCCCTTTTTCTCCAATGTGGCTACTAAAAAATCTTTTTGAAACAATTTATTCAAACTTTATAACAAAAAATAATAATAAAATTATTTTTTGGGTATCACTTGACTATATTTGTGTACATACTTGTCAAATGTTCAAAACTAAACCGTTGAAGTAAAATAAATTTTAACTCCAATTTAAACCGTTTCACCATCCTTTCATGCGACACACTGATTGAAAAAGCTGCGATAAGGTAATCATTAAAGCTATATGTAAATTAAAGGACATGTGGTTAAAAGTATTTTATGCAAAGAATTAAATTTGCAAAACAATAATGTTACGTTACAATGATAGAATAAAAGACAAATGTCGAATTTTAAAGCATTGTTTGATAGCATACCTAGAGAAGAAAATTGTGTTTTCTGTTGCGGATTTTTTATTCTGCGTATATCATATGGATAGAAAATTCCTTTAAAGCGGGACGGCAACGATTTACGTTAACGGGAGCATTTAAAATAGATCGCATTGTAGACTTACTTCCGGTTGATCACAAAACGCGATTTATTGAGTAGGAAACGCTGTGCGGTGTTGTAACTACTGGACGAATTTAGTGGCAGTGATTGCTAGAAGGTAACGCGAATCGTCACAGTGATTGATACAGGAGCAGAAATTTTAGAATGTGTGGACCGTTGCATCAGTGAAGCAGGCCCACGATGTACAGCAGATGGGGCATTTTAAGAGGCGTCCATAAAGATTCAGATTCACTCCAGTGTCTACAAGATTGACAGATTCAGGATTGCAGTCATACAGACGCCTACGAACGATGTCTATCCACCCTATCCACCGTCGCAACAGAATGGCCTGGTGTCATGCCCGAACAACGTGTTCTCATGGGTGGAATACTTGAGTCCATGAATCACAACTGATGACTGTCTGGAAGAGATTTGGTCATCCAGATTATCCTGCCAGCGTTTGTGGAGTAATATGGATGTATGTGGAATAATGGCATGGAAGGATATCAGCAGCATCATTAGGACTCTCTAAATCGCATTAGATGTACCCACACAGCAAGCAGATGTGTTGAAGAGGCATTACTGCCCGTCTTCCTACCGAACCTCGAAGGTTTACTAGCAAATATTTTTCAACGAAGTAATACACAGCAGCATATAGCATGTATTACCATACAGTACTGTTCAGGTGATTTTTTAGACCATCACGATCCCCAGATTATATCATCTCATATTGGGTACGCTTGGGGCATCATTGGCAAACGAGTTCATGTGGGTGTGTCACAACATCAAAATGAAGACAAAACGTTGGATTTTGTGAATACCAATATGGTCGCCAATTGATCAATACATCATATAAAGCCTTATAAGCTCGGTGCACAGTCCTGTTGCACCATGCATCGCCTAGCATAGCAGCCGTACCACCTATTGAATCACTAGACTTAATCCCCTATATCAGGGTTCACTCTTTCAGCAAAAGAAAAATGAGGATCTTTTCAAGGCTATTTTAAGCATTTCCAATGCTACATTTAACCTAGATCGAAGTAGATTAACCCGTGAATGCACACGTGAAGAAACTGCCATGGTTCTACGGTTGTATTTCTCAAGTTCAATAATTATACTTATATAAGGTCAAGTGTCAGTGATATTAGTTTTGCTAGTATAAAGAACGATTTGCATTGGATGGGACTTCTTAAAACTGAAAAATTATTTGTCTAAGGTCACGTATCATTCATCCTTATTTTTGAATGCAGGCAGGCGAAATGAAATGTGTAGTCTTTTGAAAAAAAACTACAAAGTACTTGAAAGAAATATTAAGGCTTTTTAAGGGGTCCTCAAAAATTGAAATGAAAAATCAGGTATTTTTAAAACCTCTCTACATTTTTTTACATCATAACTATTTCGCAACCAAATTTAGATAATTTGTTAATAATATACATGTTTTCGTATTCCATAAGTTTCGATATTTTTTCTAGCATTCCTTCATCGAGTTGCACTTTCTTTGCCATGCAGTGTAATTTTCTAGTTTCACTCATGCCATCTCAAATGATCTATCATTTGTTTTTTAAACTGTGTGCTTAGAAGTTACTTTACAAGAGGTTTTCCATTTCCCAATTTTAAGACTGATAGTTTAAAAATAAATTATGAATCATTTCAAATCTCCGTTCAAAAAAGATGTTTTACGCATCTTATACACTGTCGTAAATATTCCAGGATGCACACATCTAGATTCATTAGAGAATTGAGTGGGAGGAGAAAGCCCGTATATATGATTATATAAATCTTATAGTTCAGAACTTTCGTATACGCATATATAAAGTCAAATAAAAAGTTCAGAACCGTGTGTATAATTTAAGAGATCATGAAATATTTATGAGCCTTAGAGCGGCTATAGCATCTGTTTAAAAAAGTATTTTTAAAATTAACTTTCAGTGTGTAGAATACTCAGCTCAAAGTATTTTGTAAAATTTGGTTAAAAGGGATTCTGATATAACTTTGTACGTAAAAGTTGATGAATCAAAAAGAATCGGAAATATTCATGAGCTTCAGTATCACGTTTTCCAATCAAATTGTTTGGAATAGAAGTTTCTGAAATAATTTATGCACATTGAATTTCCAAAATTTCAATTCTGAATTTTCTTACAAATATAAAGGAAATGTTCAGAGAGCCGTAAAGAGAATGAACCTCATTGATGCGTGAACGATTGTATACAAGCATTTCTTTGTGAAATAGTTTTGAAATTATTGTAGTAGAGATTTTGTGAATGATTATGAGTGTGGGGGTTGGAATATAGTTTAGAACTTTCGCACCCGCCTATATAAAGTCAATATAATGCCTATACAATGTATTGTATTTCGCTACGAGAATAACATTGCTTTAGTGAATACATTGTTTTAGCAAGCAAATATATTGACTTAATCATCCTCTCAACTCACCAATACGTGATAGAAAGGAATGAAGAATCTCTGCGAGGAGGCTAAAAGAAGCTCACGGGTGACGAAAAATATGACAACGATGAAATCGAATTTCAAGGCACGGAAATCATTTTTATCGTAATTCTTTTTTTTCCCTGTCTCAACCGTTTTTTTGCGTTCTCTAAGCAGATAAGTATTTCTAATAAAAGTGCTGTCGATACCACGGCTATCTTTCGGAAGTGTTGGCGATCAAGTCTGAGAGGAAAGGATCTTGCAGAGTGTGACGTCTCCAAATACAACTGTGTCTTCTTTCCTTGTCTCTGTGGCTGCAACGAGGGAGTTGTGACTGTCAGCTTTAACACCTGCTTCTCTTGTATTTCAGCGGAAAATCCGATTTAAGAGATTGCCCTTGGATTTTTTATTTTATTCCGCCGGCTTTTTCACTTTTCTTATTTCTTCCGGTCGGATTCATATCGAATTTCTGAGGATAAGAAAAATAAAAGCGGTTGTGTGAATTGAAGAACATTTCTAGTTTTGCGCGGATTCCGGGGGTTTTAAGGTGGGGGAAGAAACAGCTATTATTTTTAGGGACGGTATCAATTTCAAAGAAAGAGAAGTCCTCTCATTTCGGCTTTCGTCTCGATGGTGATAGCACATGAAACGATTTTTTTATTGAAGGGAAGGGTACAATGTATAATACTATTCTTTTTCTTTTAAAAAAAGATGAATTTGTAGGAGCATCGATTCATCGGTTAGCTTTGTAAAATCAATTTATTGTAGCCTATAAGTGCCTCAGAAAATGGAATTTGTGTAGCAAAAAATGATCATTTAAAGGAAAACCAAATCGAAGAACGAAATGACTCAAGCCTGATTGAGTTTGTCTATAATCTATTACATGTTTCCTAAATCGAACACTTTTCATGCTTCTCAGTGAATTTTGGTGGGGTGAACTTTGTTTTTGATTATTGCAAGCGTGCCTTACTGATGGATATCTCGATTTAATGAGAATACTTAATAAGGCCGTCAAACCTCGATATTAGCCAAAACAGTTTTATTTTGATTTAATTCATTCTCTTCGATCACTTCCCAGAACATTTAGAACCCATGACTGCAAATATAAATAAACCCATTTGAAAATCCTAGTTTTCATGTAGCTTCTATGCAAATTGCGCCAATATTCTTGTAGAATATGCCATAAGCTAAATTTTATTGCGTAAGAAGCTATCACCAGTTTTGCGTGTTCCTATCTTTTATTGAACTCAGTTTCAGTTATACATAGAATGTTATACAACTTAAGTATATGGAACCTAAAAATTTGGAAATTGGTGTTTACTGTGTGATAATTTGCAAATGCAGTAGAAGAAAAAAATCGTTATTATGCTTAGAAAGGCTCTTTTGTTATAGTTGACTTATTGGGAATGAAATGAGTTTCCATTTTGGAAATGAACATGACTTGTAATTAAAGTTTGCAATTATATGTTATGAGTAATTGTGTTCTGTGTAAACAATGCGTGAATATAATTTGATTTAGAGCAGACTAAGGGAACTCATGTAATCCTGGCATTGTACTTATGATAATTTGGTTTTAATTGTCATAAGCATTCCTTTCAGTATAATACTCTTAATTTGAAACCACATCAAAATAGCGTACAATCTGTAGTAAGATACTGCTGGTCTGTACCCTTCTTAAATTATTAAGAGAAAGGTTGTCTTTGACTTTTGGAAAACAGGAACATATGAAATATATTTAATTAAGATGTTAAGAGCGAAATGATAAATAATGGTTAACATAACTTTAACAATTGTTTTTAAGTATGTACTTATACATAGATAATTATATTTGCATTCAGTAGTTTATATCATTATTTCTGATTTAATAAGAATACGTAATTGGTTAAAATTAAAAGCTAGGTAATTTTATTTACTTTATGCATTTTCACTAAATACAACGAGAAATTAATAAGTAGGCTTACTTAAAAATGTATATGAATACATTTACGTCTTAACAACATGTTTTATGACTTCAAAAAGCGTTTTGAGTAATTACTGTGGAGTGCATTAAAAAACTAACAAATTACTGACTAAATGATGAAAATGTCGGTAACTTGAGGATATCATTATTGAATTAGGTATTTAAAGAAAAAAAATGTCAAATAACTCAATAAAGTCCATTTAAGAAAAATGCAATAAGTGACACTAAAAAGTAGAAATTATATTTTTGTCCTCCAAAAAACATTTATTCAATGAATAATTAAAAACGTTCCTTCGAGCTAGACTGTTTTTAACTGAACCTTCCACACGTAAGATTCGATTTTTTACACCTTCGATTTGTATTTCCAAGAACTTTGAAAAGACGATTAATTTCTTTATTAAACATTGGAATGTTCGCAAGTATTGCGTAGAGAAAAAAAACGAACGAGACAAAAAAAACGTACTTAACATTGTAATCCAAGTTCGACCTTAAAAAATTAGAATAATAATGGTACAGAAAGGAAAAAATAACCAGAGAATCTATGAATATTAATATTTGTCTTACTTTCCGGCGTAGCGTTCCTTGTCTTCAGGGGCAAACCTAAAATATAAAAAGAGAAACCACAAAGTTAACGAAAATTCGACAAAATAGGGAAAAGAGGATAGAGAAAAGAAGAAAAAACGAGTCACCCGACTATTATTGCTGCGAAAAGAGCATAGGATGGGGGAAAATCATTTTGCATAATTTAATAACACTGTCTTCATTACTTATTCGTTAGCTGGATCATAGGGCCTTTCGTGTAGACGATGTTAGTTGAGGGAACTGCTAAAATCTAATAAGATGTGGGAAGATAGCCGTAGTGAAAGAACTTTTAATAAAATGAATAATTCATATACAAGAGGGTGAGAGATGAACAATAGAATATAGGACTCATTCTTAACTAGAGGCAATATTCATCTCCTTATCCTTAAATTTTGGGAGATAATGAATATGGCACTACGAATGTTTCTGAATAGAAATAAAAGGGCTCGCTATCGCGCTTTTTTCCTTCTCCCTCGCTTTCTCACCAGCTATCTTTCCCAAGCTTTCTGCGGTAGGGAAATGAGTCGAGTCCTCACCAGTTTCGTTATAATGAAGTTTCCTTTGTGTGGTGTTTGGAATCGAGAGCTGTCCCTAATTGAAAGGCGTTTGGCAGTAAACCTCTGATTGCTGGGGTATATGACGTAAATATCGCGTACACCAGGCAACTTTCTTGCTAAATGGTTTCTGAACCAGGGGCGTTTTAAAGGAAGGCTTTTATTTCTCTTAATTTTTGAAATTTAACATGCTATCAAATCTTTTACATTGGTTATAATCCCGAATACTACTACAAGGGATTATCAAATTATTAGAATCACAATGCACAAAAAGTTATTTTCTAAATTTGGGGTAAAAATGGATGGTGGGTATATGTGTTGTGAAATCAACAGCGCTGTTAACTATTTATTTAAAATTTGTTAACCATGGTATGCTGTAAGAATAACAATATGAATTCATTGCAACCATTTTTTTCATTATAACTGTTTAAAATGTAAAATCATTCATTTATAAAGGCGACTAATGTTATGGTCACCTACTGTATATGTTAATCTCATTTTAATATATTTGGTTTAACGTTAGTATTTTTTTCAATAGTAGATAGTTGAATTTACGTCACACTGGGGTAACAAAACCCATTATTGGTGTTACTCTATGGAATACGAAGATTAAAATGTATGATAGCAATATTTTACGATCTGTGTTTTTACTGTCAAAATATTATTTACAATGTTTGATTTGTGAGAAGATGCAGAGATTTTCAAAATTGTATTAAAAATAGCAGTCACTGGAGCATTCACCTTATGAAATAATAATAAGAGGAATGCAATATGTTTTAAGAAGATTTTTGAAATACCCAGCATATGAATACTAATGCTTTTATTAACAATTGTTTCTCCTTTTAAATTTATATTTGCGTTACGTCCACCCTGTAACGCGCCCATATAATTCTAGAATTATTTGAAGGACACAAGTTCTTCAAGTTCTTGAAACAGGAGTCTGTACATTAATTCGCTTAACATTTGCTTTCCTTCATATTGGTTGCATACATTTCCATTGATTTTAAAATAAACCAAGAATTGCTTTTAATTTTTATCTAGCTTGAGGATTTTCTATAATTTTCATAAATAGAATTAATTTGAATAATCTGATAAAAATTGTGGAAAGCAAATGTTTGAAGCTAAGGTTATGTTTTACGTTCTTGATTGTCTTATGTCGAAATGTCAAATAAAGTATCGGATGTCTGCGTACCAAACAATTTATTTTGTAATTGCAGTTTTGAATGTTCTAATAAAAGTAGGTTTGAATTTTTATGTTGATTTTCTTATGTCATATGTTTTGTTCTAGGAACATAATTTGTTTGCATTTTTGTAAGTTACATTTATAATAGCCACTTATAGTGTATTTAAGGTAGGTAGGTATTTTAATTAACGTCGCACTGAAGCAACACAACGGACTATTTATAGTGTATTCAAATGCATTTAAGTAAAACATGATGTTAACCTTCTAAGAGTCACGGGATTTTTAAGTAGTGTGATATCGTTTTTCCCCACAACACACATAATGACTCTGAAAAACTCCTTATATTAATTAAAATAATTCCAGGAAAGATTATATTCCTCAAGATTAAAACTGCTTAGAAGTTATGAAGGGATGATTAGATGTTTCAGAACGGATATGTGAGTGTAAACCCTTCAGAGTTAAACTTCTCTGTACCGTTTAACTAAGTATTTGTGAAATTTGATTAAAATATTAGAAACTAAAGTCAAACCAAAGTAAGACATTAACTCTCATAATTTGAAATGAGCTTTCAACCGTTTTTCCCTGAGACTATAATTGGATGAAAAGTATGGTACATCATCTTATGTTTATAGTTTCAAATTATCTGTTTATTTTTATGCATGAAATGAAGAAAGCGAGCCTTAAATACTTAAACAGGCAAGATGATAAACGTAATATTTTATGAAATGATTTGATAGATATCTTAGTTCTTATATTGTTCTCAGTGTGGATATACAAATACAACTAAAAATAATATGTGCAATCTGATGACGAGAATAGCTAAATCCACTATGATTTTCCCCAAACAATTAATTAAATAAACATTTATAATGTAAATCTCTATTTTCGAAGAGCATTTGAATGTTTTGAGAATTCACTTAAACACTGAAGGGATGTTTAAATTACATGCATTGTCTCTTTCGCATCAATCCTTTAATGCTCAAATTTTAATTATAATTTTAATAGTTTTATGTCAATTTAATGCATTTTTAAAACTGTATATTGAATCAAAGCGCTCCCACTAATCCACTTTCAAGACCACCAATGAAGAGCAAAAAATTCTGACAGCATATTTGAAAAGCAATTTTTCTCACACACCATACTTGTCGTCATGATGAGAATAACTTCTATGCTGGGAACGTTGCACTCGTCTCTTCAAGTGACATGTTTATAACTCGTTCGCGTTTTCGCTTTCATCGAGTTAGGATTTGACATATTTCTTGTACTACCCCGTCGCTGCTAAGTTGACCCTCTGGAATCGAATTTTCTGTTCGGTAACACATGTCAGTTTAGTTGCGAGCAATTTTTCTCCATCGTTTCCCTTCCTTCAATCTCGTACATTTATTTCCAGAACATACTTGAACGAAAAGTACTTATGAACTTCACACATTTGATTCGATTGGTAGCTCATTTCCCTTGAACTAGCCGGATTTAAATGACTCCTCTTATTTTTTAAACAAGTATAAGTGAGAAGTATAGTTTAGGAAATGCTGCACACAAGTGTACCAGTAATATTTTAGCTTTACCGTTAATATTTTAGCTTTAGTTTTCGACCTAACCAGTGCAAGTAACGGTCGTTTTCGCTATTCAAAACGATCGTTTTCGCACTTTACCATTCTTATTCAGCACGTAAAAACAGTTCTCTCCAGCTCTTAAAACAGTCCTTTTCAGCACTTAAAACGGTCATTTTAGCACGCAAAAATAGTCGTTTTTGCACTTAAAAATTGTCTGGTTTTTACACATATCGGTCATTATAATATAGAAGTAAGCCGATTCTGCTGTTTAAATTTTCTGACACTCGAGCGCTTTAATAACAACTTCGAGAGCTTGAGTAACTTTACCTATATCTTCTGGTCTAATAAAGCAAAAAATGACAGTAGAGTGACAAACGAAACCAAGCCTACATACATCTCGAGCGCATATTTTTTTATGTATAAATCTCAAATTTCATCCCAATTCTTCAATAACTGTGGTCGCTGATCTGGATAACAGAAAGAGTTACCTTAACAGGAAGAGTTACCTTATACACACATTGTATATAATTTTATTGAAGAATCTATCATAAAATAAGACACCCGATACTGTGAGAGGCATAGCTTATAAATCCAAGATTCTAGATATCTTAATTTTGTTGTACGTCTCCAGAGAAATTTGAGAACAGACTCATCACACCTCACTAAAAACCAAGAGAATGTTCACCCACAAAAAAATATCGAAAACATCTGATCGTTTGGCATCAATACAAAGACTGTACCCTCCACTTGATCGATAACCATCAAGTAAGAAGCTCCTTTCATAGACCATCCCTCCACTCAGCTTCACTAAATAACTGTTTTGATGGCAGAGGTAGGCCCCGTCAAGAAGCAGCTTATCTTATTTTTGCTGGCATCCCCCTCCGTTCGATTCCTTTTCTGAATGCCCCGTGCCCCTCCCTACGGACACATCGCAAGACCTCTGGGGGTCATCGAGGGCGTGTAGGAATGGGCGACCCTTCCTGAAAGACCCGGGTCACTGGGGAACACGGCAGATGTACGGCAGGGTTGGAAGTTAATTCGAAATCTCACCAAAAGTGATTAACGCTCATCCATTGCAACGTAGGGACGGCCAATCCATTTGAGGGCAAGTCCGTGGTGTAAAAATGATGCCCGTTGGGTTGTGACTTTGGGAAGGACTCCTGGTAGGTTCCCGAGGGTGGTTTCTAGGGATTAGGGTGACACTTATGAGTGCAAATTTTCAACAGTGTGCGTATGGCATGATAAAGGGAAAATAGGAAAATAAACTACCATGATGAAACTCCGGGTTTGATTCGACTGTAAAATAACGTTTGGATCCTCACTGCATGTAAAAATTATAGATATGTTACATTCTGATTTTCTTGTGGATATAAATCAAAAAAGAAATATATGGGGTCTTATAAATCTATTTGTTCTTATCCAAGTCAAACACAATGTTGGGAACAAATTGAGTACAGTCAATTTTCCAGAGTATTTTTCTATCCATATTTTTCATTCGTATGCAATTTACTTGACACACAAATAAAATCTGTAAATCACAAAAAAATATTTAAATTTTGAAAAGTATTTGTAACTGTATGTTAGTTTTATATTTAAGTGACATTTTGAGAAGGAAAGAGTAGTGTTCTTAACTCTCTGTTGATCACACACATACTGGCAGGTGTACTATGACTTTTTTTACGCAATGAAAAGTATAGCTGTAAAAATGTATTTGTAAATTTAAACAATATATTTTTGCAGTTATTTGTTCTTTAGTATGCCCTAAAACGTACTACATATTTAAAAAAAATGAATGATTGATGCATGTGTAATTAAAAACGGAAACATCAAGCAACTCTCAGATGAACCGCGAATTCATTTGTTAAAAAAGACCCAAGACTAGATATTAAGAGAAAAACTTAGCAGCAAATTCTTAACACACTTTCAGCCTATTTGCCTTTTAAAACACTTGTAGAAAAAAAATTATGTTGTATATAGTACATTTTTATCCTTGGAAATTTAATACGTCAACTTCGGTACAGTTTAAATTTTGTTAAAGGGTGGATGGGGAATATAAAATACTAGTTTGAAAATGTATTAGTGCAAATATTTTTTTTATTTTGAAAGAGTTTATGGAAAGAACTATGGTTTATAATAAATGAGTACTTATTCCTACTTCTCTGGATTTTGAAAATTCTGTAGCACATTTGTGAAAAAACTTCCCATGTTTCACTTGTTAACACACCAAAACATACTAATTAAAAAATAAATACAGAATGCGATAGATAATTTAAATTTAAAAACGTGCTTAATTCATCTTCCCACTTTCGAATTTTTTATTTATGACTATGCCTTTTTTATTTCATGGTTCTAATGGAATGGAGTCAGACTTTGATTAAAAAAATAACTGCTGTGCCGTATTTTGAGGGTCGAATATGTCCTAGGTATTTCCTGTATACCCTTAAAATAAATTGTGGAACAAAAAAATGAAATGGCAAAACACAGAACAAACAGCCCCGCTTCAAATAACCAAATCCCAATGGGTGTTCCGTAACTACAATGCCTCGGACTCAAGATAGAGAAGTATAGTTGCAATCGCACATCTATGCAGGCAACATCAGATGTTGTATGCGTGCTATCTTAAATGAGGCCTTAAATAGAAGCTCATAGCATTCAGGTCTCCTCAGCAGGTATACAAAGGAGGCGCGGTCATTAAAAGTCACCACAAACGATTTTATTTGGTTTTTGGATGGCGCCAGACTGTTTTATAGGAAAGGGCAACAGCCCAGGTTAAGAGGTGGTCTATCTTCGGGCCATTGAGCAAGGATTACACATTTTCCCTATTTTCCCCTGTAATATGACATTCATTTATGAAGAAAGCACAGCGTCTTTTGTGTGTCTTTAGTCAAAAATACATAGTTTTCATGGGAAATTTAGTCCTTGAATATAACAAAATACATCTGAATAAGAAAGTATGTTTTTCCTTGACAGAATTCAGGAACTCAATAAGGTTAAAATTGTTATTTTCACTATGGTAATAAAATAAAATATTTAACAAGACATTTTTGATTAGGATGCAAAATCGCACAATTTCAAGAGTGTTGGATCACGTTTCATTAATTATACAATTTCTGAAAAATTATTGTCGTGATTATGTTTCCAATTTCATGAAATGGTAAAACTTGATTTTTGTCATTTTGTAGAGAAAGAGGTTTAAGTTTAATGGAAAGGTTCAGTTTTGGACAAGTGTAGAGAAAAAGAAATGTGTATTTATTTATCTGAATTATCATGTAGAAGGATTTAATTGCATGACAGAGGAAAAAAGCACACACATACAAAATACAGGACGACAAAGCATAACAGGATTCAAATTTCATTGGGATATGAAGTCTTTGAAATGTGAAATTTTTCAATTGCTGTAAATACGAAATAAATTTAACTCTTTACATCTTTTACAGTTCTTTGATAAAAACTACTGTTTTTAAATTCGAATGTATTTTCAGTTTGCATACAATGAATACAATCGCATTTTTGAGGTTTTATTTTGAAATATAAGGATCTCTCTCTCTCTCTCTCTCTTGTTATTGATATATATCAGCTCAAAAATGTCATAAGCTGTGTATTAAGTTCTTTACCGTAATGCTCTGGGGAAATGGTATAACAAGAATTTCTACACTAAAAAGAAAGAAACGAAGTGCTTGCTAACTTAATCCTCTGAGGTGTTCATACGTATATCTCTGTCCTGTAACCCGTAGTCTTCATTGTATGACTTCTAACTAGTTTTGATCTTGGCCAATAGAATCTCTTCTAGGATTCTTTCAACGAAAGATGCAGTTACTTAACCACTGTGTGTGTATTTTGGGGTTAAAGCATACTACACTAACCTCATGGTGCTCAGAGGGTTAGTGTATCGTTAAGAAAGGAATAAAAGATTCACGTAAAAAAGAAGCATATTTCTGTTTTATATTTGTTGCATTTCAAGTTTTTCAATAGTACATTTTGTGTTGAAATTAAATCATTATATTTTATCTTACAACAACATACCAGAGACTTACACCGCCATGGAGTTGGGTTAATGATCTGCATAGAATAAACTATTCCATTGCGAACGAGCTATTTTTTTAGAAAATAAATGCATTCTTCTTTCCACCTCATGTAATTTCAGGAAGACTAAAAAGTAAAAGCACTCAGGGAAATAATACAAAATATTCCTCACTTTTCCTTTTCAAATAACTTCCCTAACTTGCCAAGAAATTCCCTGACAAATCCCCGTTTCGTCCAACCGTTATCCCTCATAAAGCTGGGTGGTGACGGTGTGACGTCGGAACATCGTGAACTGGAGGCGGGTGGTGGCACGACCTCTCTGATATCAGGCTGGATGATCTGTCATGTTGCCAGCGGTGGGGGAAGTCTCCTTTTAGAGCTCCTTATAATTTACGACTTTGCCACCAGGCTTCGAGTTTCGGTCACCATATGTCTTTTCACGTCCCAATCTACTCAATACCACACTTTCATTTCTTGGATTTTCGTCCACCGAATAATCACTTAGGTAGAAAATTCAACCATTGGATGTTTGGTCTTAGGTAAGTTCCAAAGAATGGCACTTAAATGTTGGAAAACTAATTCTGTCCCTTGAGGCATCCGGGAAACACCCAGTAGGTCTGGTACCATCAAGGGCTTCTTAAGTTTTTTATAATTTTTTTTAGATTTTTGTTTTCTGTCTGGTATGAAGGAAGGAAAAATGGAAACCTCGATAATTAAATGCCCGGGGCAATGAATCGTTTCGTGTGGTCACAGTGAATTAGGCCCGTGATTCTTGTCGGCTGTCATGACAGTTGCAAATCCCCTGTCGCCTCGGATAGGTTGATAAAGGACGACATTTTTTCTAATTTAGTTGCACCGAATTCGAAAGACTTCGGAGCTTCTCGATTACACTGCATTAAGCATGGTTCAATTGCTTTATGAGTTATTTCGCCAGGGCAGGGAAATGTAATTTATCTTATCGATTGTTAGGATTTTTTATGCATCAACAGTTTAATGCAGTGTGTCAAGTTTGATTAGGAATTGATTAATTTTATCAGGGGAACTGATTAGAAGTGGACTTTAATAGCTATGCCAGATTTTATTTTTATTTTTGAAAACAAATAAATACGAAATGTTTGAATGACAAGCTTTTTGTCCACTTCCTAAAAACAAATAAGACAATTTTTTCATTTCGTTCTCACTAAAAGCATTCTTTTATCAGAAGGAAAGGTATACATTATTATATTATAATATACAAGAATGGGATGACGAAAAATATTTTATATTAATTTTATTTTATTACATTAATTTTATTTTATTAAGTTGTTTCCAAATTGTGGTTGAATTTTGCTTGAAGTGCATTATCAATCAAAATTGACCTATGGAATTTACTAAACGTCATTGCAAGTAATGGCTTGCATTGCATAAAAATTGCTATCAAAAGAGATGAGAAATTTTTGAATTTTTTACCAATAGATATGTTTTAAATTATTTTTATGTTTAAAACTCGGAATATATTGTTTTGTGTTCTTGAAAAATAAGACAAATTGCATGATTCACATCACGGCATTTGATTACCAAATTAATCATTAAATCATCGGTAATGCATGTGTTAAAATGTGTTTCGAAAAATTATTAGCATATCTATTAATGTTTTGTATTTCAAAATAAATTTGAGTCACCAATGGGATAATGTTAAATAGCATTTTATTTTTAATAATCAATGTTTCACTCGGTGAAATTGCCGTAGTATAAATTATAGGGAGTATGTAAAACGATGCTCTCAAATATCATTCTTACCCCGTGCACCTTTTCCCTCTAAATCGTAAATAAAATGTTGCCCCAAATACACTCCCAGTTGGTAACGACGCAATTTAACGTTGTTCCTTTTTATCTGGGCATGACAGCATGTTTGAAAAATACTGAATGCTTAAAGGTATAAAGTATACCTACACAGACAAGACTTGTGGCTTATATATTAAACTAAAAACATACCGATCTCATAAGTCGTGATAAGAGATCCACCCACCCATGAATATATCCTGTAGGTCTCAAAAAATTGTATTCAGAATTAGTTTTAAAATACTATACCCATATTTCCTTTCCTTCTCCCTCTCCAATTTACTGCTATGGGATTTTTCCTACCCTACAATAAGGGCGTGACTGAGAAAGTTCTTGTAAAGATGGGTGTGTGGATTTCTGTTACCAGCACTTTGGCTCTTGATTTACGATTTCAAAGTGATTCTTTGACGTTACCGTATCTTTTTGAGGCTCTTTTTCTGTATACGAGGGGGTATAGCAACAAGTTTAGGACTCAAGATATGGGCTTTAAGGAACGTGTTACTGCTTTTGGTGGAGCGGTGCAGTGTTTCTAGGCCAGGTTTCAGGATATTTTATGAATACAGAAGAGCCATGATTATCCAAAGAAATATGGACCGAGGCCACCTCGGGTAATCAGAAATTCTGATACTACGGACTTTTTAACACAAAACAGCCTAGGTGAAATTCAGAAAAAAATTACCGTTCTTCGTGTTATGCTACTGAAAGATTCATAAAACAAGATTGGCTGGATTGGTTTTATGTCATAGGGCCACATTTAGCCAAACTGTGCCAAATAACGTCAAGGAAATAGACACTCAACATAAATAAGGATTCAGAATAGTCGATATTAGAATTTGTGTCACAGTATGTATTTGTTGTGATAATTTTACATTTAAATCTGGACGTGAGTTACGTGCTTTTCAAACTCTCTTGAAAAAGTCCATAATGGTCTTCCATTTCGCAGTACTTTCAAGTACGTAAATTGCAATATTATTTCATCTTTCACATCAATGCATTTTACATCTTCATGTTAATGATGAAATGCTTTTAATGTATGTTAATTTGCTTTCTTCGTACTTTCGAAGTGTTTATTTCGTTTTGATGCTGTTTACTTAAATGTTTTATTATGCTTTTAGTGTTGGTATAGTTGTTAATCTAATTTCTTAAATATTTTTTTATTTAATTTTTTATTTTTTCTTGCGCAGCTTACCCATTTGTGGACTTTAGGTCATGAAACCCAAAGCAACCATATGCCCACTAAACCAGCAAGGACAAAGTGCGGACACTCGTGCTAGAAGTTTCGCTTTAAAAAAATTCATCACCAAATTCGGTTCGGATAACACAGACACTCGGTTAATCAAATATAAGAAAATCAAGGTGCTAGTGTACATAATTTCAGCCTTCAAACTGAAATATCATCACGTAATATTTAACATATAGAATGATAAAAAGAATTTCCTCAATTAATTTTTTGTTTAACTATCTGAATCTGCTTCGGATTTTATCTTAATTCACGTTTTAAAAATTCGGACTATATTATTTTATTATAAAACTAGATGTAAAGTTCTTTGAGATAAGGATACAAGGAGATACTCAAGTGCTTATTATTATCTTCTGAGGAGTAATCGTAAATAATATATACCTTTGATATGCTCAATTGTTATGAATATTTACAACTCAAAATACTCAGAATAGTAAATAAATTAATAAATCTCTCAACTCAAAAATACATCTGTCCCAGAAATAATGTCACAAAAACTCGGTAATACAGAGCTCAATAATTAAATCTAATCTGAAAACTACATCTCAATTAATAATTCTAAATGGAACTAAAAATATTAAACATATTACTGCCGTTATCAGATATAGAAAATGGCATACTTATTAATAATTTAATTATACTATGGCATGCCTGTTTTCACCAAGTTTCTGTTTAAATATAGTTTGCGCTGACTATTTTTTTGTAAATATTATCGCTTGCATTACTCGTTTACTTATCTTATACCATGATTTAATATTTATTCATTGCACGCATTGCATTCATGAAAGTTTTTGAATATCAATTTAACCAATGATAGGGCGAGTATAAAAATGGTTTATGACCAAATTTTATATATTATGATGATAAGAAAATATTTGAAGTGATAACTACAATGGTACTAAAAATAGAGCTATACTATTGCAGGCTAGGCTATCCTTAACAACCATGAATCTATTGACAAAATTTAGGTTGAAAATATCAGTTAATCGTTAAGTTATTCTGAAAAATAAAATTTTCAATAAATCCCTACAACCTGTCCTTACTGGTGAAAATTTAAAATTAATAAAACGTGTAAGGCATTTTAGACGTTTCTGAATTACAAAATGTTAACGAAATATTTTTAAATGAGTTACCTTTCTTTCGCCTAACTATGACCACTTTCCAATAATTCCCCTTTTTTGAAGCACAGTCGTAGAGCACATCCATATCGTTCTTTAAGTAAGAATGATGGATTTTCTACAGGATATGAATATATATTCAAGTTCGATTTCCCTTTCACATGCATCTTGGATCAAGGTATTCGTACTCGGTTATTCTAAATAACATGCAAAACAATAATTGGATGACGAGAAATCTACGTATAGTTTTCTCCTTTTGACATGTATAGTTCATTTTACAAACAATTTTCATCAGTCGCTATCAATTACAACTAAATAAAATTCATGTTTACATAATTCATTAATCAATCAACCAAATTTTTTGAAAGTTAGAAATTTTTTGCTTAATTTAAAAGTTAAGTTATTCAGTAATCGTTTCGCACTTGTCAAAAGACTCCATTAAAAGTTTTAAAAACTAGATGTTTTCCTTAAATTTGTTATCAGATGGTTTTATCTTAAAATAAAAAGAATAGGAATTCACAAATAAAACAGAAAAAAAGAAGAAAGAAAATTAACCTTTAGGAATGAACAGAAATGTGTTATTCAGTATTTATTTTACTTCTTTAAGTTGAGTGGTCTAGAACATGCCCCAGTCTCAACTCGTAAGTGTACTTCAAGTCGCTTTTCCAACTTACCCTCAAGTGCCCCACCCCCCGATGTCTGCTCTTTTACTATTTCATCATACGAAGATGTTTTTTTTCTCAGTGCGTATTTGTCTGAGGGCATAGTGCAACATCTAGACTGCAATTCAATTTTAAGCAAACGTTCTCCCAGTTTTTGCAGTAAAGAAAAAGTATAAGTCAAGATACCATAAAAATAGAATATCTACTCCAAAATATTTCAAATTGATCAAAAAAGGTATGGCGGTTCACAGCTAAAACAATTGTATCTCTCTTTTGGTTAAACTGAGTTTTTTAATATTCATTTAACAATGATATAAACAATGTGGTATAAGCTTGTTTCGAATAATTGAACGGGTTTCAAAGCGCCCTATTTCGCAAAATATATGAAATAATGAGTGCCGTGTGAAAAGAATTACAAATCTTCCAAGTTTTAGTCGTATCACTACAAATGCTCGATTAGATCCTGTTTTTATATTCTAGTTTAACAGAAGCATGTCAACTGAAAAAATGAAATATCCGTTTAAGTGTAGTTTTTCTCGAAATCGTGCGTATTCGCTATTTTTCAAGTATCTTTACGCGTAGAAATTCAATTAAAAACTCAGAAAATACCTAAATTTCTAGAAGTTATTTTTAAATTTCAATTTTTTTTCTCTTGTATACATTTGAATGACACTTTAACTATAAGAGAGAACAGTATGAACCCTATATAAGAATATTAAGTAATTTTTAAATAATTCTGATTTCGTTGGTCGAATTAGGATTTCAAAATTGCGCGACTATTCTATTTTCATACGCAAATTCGTGAACTGTGTGTAAGCTGTACTTTACTTGATACCAGGTATCAGTTCCCTAAGTTTTTGTTCTCTTATTCCCGATCTAAGCCTTACAAACCTTCTGACCCGTACTTTCGTCCAACCACGATCAAATTACTCGTATAATCCTGACACGATTACAAACTTATTTATACATCTTTGCTTTCTCCCTCCTATGCAAGGCAAGGTTATGAATATGAATGAAAAGAGGTCGAAAAAAGACATCGATTCCAATAAGTGCATTTGGGTGCGCTGCATTTTCACTTATGGCAATTTGAACGCCGAGACTTATAATAAGTGGATGGCTCCGAGGCAATCGTAGATAGCATCGCAATCCAGAAGCAGGGGCTATTTTTAAAAGATGGATAGCAGACAATGGAATCAGAAGCTGAGATCACTCGCGTTTTTTCAGCTTCGTAGGCAACATTGGCGTTATAGGGGGTTGTTCCAGTCTGTCGTGATGAAGACGTTTCCGTCACGCTTGACTGATGAATGATGGGGTGGTTGAGAACGATTTCAGCTCCTGAAGGGGAACGATTAGGGAAATGACTGTTTTAAGAGCTTGATTACCATTTGGGGATGATTTTTAAGACTTGATTGCGAACGAATTGGGCACATTGATATCTTTTTCGGTTTTATTTATTTATTCTTTTTTTTTCTTTGAATATGAAAATAAATTGAAAATTACTTCTGAGCTGATTGTTTCTTCAGTAATGTGATTTTTTAAATCTAATTATCAGAATAAGGGGTAATGAAAAAGATCGCTTCCAAAAAGTGGTGCAGTTTTATTTAGTAGCATCGAGGATATTTTGTTTTGGATCGCAAGTTTTATGTGGCGCAGGTTCGATTTCTATGACTTAAACTAAACTTTGTATTTGTTTCTTATGTGTCAGTAAGTGCATGTGTCAGTCCTTGTGTGCATATCCATTACGTTGCTGTCTTGTGTTTGGCACAGATGGGCGATATATGGTCCTTGCGCCATAAGTCTCGAACACAGACCAAACCAAAATTATCTTGTTATGGTTTTGTAGAATCATGAGACGAATCGCTTTTCAAGAGGAGCAAACTAAAACACTAAATTTATTTTTAAAACCTTATTAAAAAATATGAAGGAAATAAATATGGTATATTTAAAATGAATCTTCAGATTCTTTAGCAATTAAGATCATTGTTTACTCCAAAAACATTACTTTAAACTAAATCTAATAATCTTTAATCTAAATATAGTATTTTATTAATCAACGATGCCACAGTTTGCGAGTACATAACAGACATGTACCATTTCCATTTTAAAATCCTTAAAAGTACGCAACAAAATCTGGTTTAAAAGTCGGTCAGTTATAGAATTTGAAATTCCCATAAAATAGTTATAGGTTCGTAATTAACGTCTCACTGGAGCAACACAACGGGATGTTGGCGATGGTTCGAAATCCATCCCGAATGGAAAGATCGAAGAACAACGCCTAGTAAATTTTGAACCACTGTCAGATAACGAGAACAACATCTGAGCTGGCACCCCACTCTCCAAACATCCACACCACTCCAACGTAAGGACATTTGAGGCCACGACTGATTTAACGTGCACCAGCCCTGTGGACACGACGGTCTTTGGCTGAACCTAGTTTCGAACTTGGAACTCTCCTGGTGCTAATCCGTTACTCTTCCAACTGGGCTACAATAGTTACACTAAAGCAGGTTGTAGCACATACCTATTTCGAAAATCATTTTCGAAAGTGACAATTTATTTTGAATAACGTAAACTAATAAATAAAGCATGTTTCTTTTCTCTCAGACTTTACTGAAACTGTCGAGGGTCTCATATTAACATTAGCATTTTAAGCACAGCAGTTAGAAGCATAAGAGCGACTTTTTCGACGTAACTAATATATAGTTACGTCGAAAAAGTAGCGCTTATGCTTCTAACTGCTGTGCTTAAAATGCTAATGATACCGTTTTGAGATGCTAGACTATAAAATGTAGTGAAAGACTGTGTTATTTGTTTATTTGATTTTTCATGGCTCTTCTATTCGCAATAGTTGAAGCATTTTATTCCACTCTTATGCAGGTTGAAGTGATATCCTTTTTAGTTCCTATTTGGTATTTCCATCTCTAAAAGTGCACTCAAATCTCGTGGATGTTTTTAAGAAATTTAAAATATTAACTAAACTTCGGTTTCAGTAAAATACCAACACCTTAAAATGATATAGATGCGCAACAAATGTTTTTCATCAAATAAAAAGATTGAAAATACTCTATTATTTAAGGCATTTATTCTTCAATTCAATGAAACAGCTGTACCAGTCCCTGAGAATATTACATTTGTTAAAGCGCTAAAGCATCAAAACAATATTTCTCTAATTTTATTTAATAATACTTATTTGTTTGAAGGATATTATAGATAAGTCACTAATAACAAATAATTAAAAGTTCACTTATACAAAAAGAACATATTTTTTCAACGCCCCATTTCCCACATAAATTTAGTACACTTAAGCTTCAAAGACAAGAAAGTCTACAACTAGACAACAGACAAGAAATAAGCAAACATGTTCCTATGCACTAACCACAAAGTGGAAAAGTTCGTAAAAGTTCCTTTTAAATGAAAAGTGTACCCCGCTGTGTACACATATCTAAATGCTTCTCAGGCTTCACTAGTGTTTACTGAGGACTGTAATATTTGAACTTCTTTTACAGGAGCTGTTCTAAAGAAGCAGGATACTTTTATGTTCATTTAATTTATTTGCGGCTGTTTCTGTGAGCTTTGAGAGAAACATTCCACTCTAACGTGTTAGCTGATTTTTAAAATCTTTTATAAGATATGACAGTAATGTACAGTGGGAGAGTAGCAATATTAACATAAGAGCATTATTTAAACGTGTTGAAATTTGTTGCTACAAAACAAAAGATACATAATTGCAATAAAGTTATTTAAAAAATAGGGCTTTAAAAATGCTTTTAAATTAGTTTTGTATTCAAAATAATCTAAAATTCAAATAAAGTTTAGTTTTCACAGTAAGTCTGATAACTAAGTAAAACATGACATGCTCATAAATGTTACAGAAATTATTAGAAATGCTGACAACTATTTAATTATTTCTTTTCCAGTAATCTAATATTTTTTTCCTTCAAATAATCTTTTTTTAGTAATTCTTTATGACAGATAAAACGCACAGTCTCTAGTCTATTTAATATCCTATGAGTATAATTTACTTCCTGAAGTATTGGTAAATTAATATTACCACGTGTATTCAAGAGTTACATCTCTATATTGTTAATACATATATACTTTACATTTCACTGAATTATTTAAAAATTATAGATAGAACAGGTTGTGATTTTGTGCCCACAATGGAACAAGAAAGAATTAAGAGAGTTTTTCGCTTGATAAATAATTGAGAAACACGCGCATTTGATTAATGACTAAATAATGGTGAAAAAATTAAGCGATGGAACACATTTTTATGCAACGTAGGTCTCTTCTAACGTCTCTGTACTGGTGTATAACGTTGACAGCGGAGTAAATTATGAATCCATGAAAGCTGCAGCAACTATATTCTATCAATCATGAGTAATGAAACAAAAATACGTTACAAAGCGTGCACAATTACAATTCGGTTCGGCGAGTTGACATTTAATTCCCGTGGTTTTGGACGAGGGGGCGTTAGGGGATATGTTAAACGGTAAGCAATGTGTTCCGGCATTATTGTCCAGCCTTATTTCTGGCTCCGAGTTTATCGTTCGGTGCCGAAAGCGATAACACTGATTATACGAAATGGCGAAACAAATAATCTCAATCGCCACACATAAATTTGAGTATGTCAGCCCTTTCCCTTTGGATTTAACCTACGGTGAACAAAAGGACTTTCCCAAGGCCTCTTCACCGTGGCCGTACAGAACTTCTTTTTTAGTTGAGTCAACCATGTTTATTGCGATAAATTTTTTGTTTACTTAACCCTCCAAGTGATTTCGACGAGATATCACGTTCATCAAGATCTGGTCGTTCTTGCGAATGGTGAGATATATCGACCATCAAGGTCGAATCAGTTTTACTAATGACGAGATTCCTCAATAAGAAAATACTGTTCTATTACTCCAAGGGGGATGAAGATTCAAATTGTCCCTTGTCCAGAACTGGTGATAATTTCGAACAGTTTTGTATTAGAGACTGGCCGCTACAAGGCAGTTTTCGACAGGAAGAAAAGCCACGGGAGGGTTAACTTAAATTCTGCTATTAATAGATTCAGTAAAAAATAATACCCTTACCGTATGCGTTTTTCTGAATCACCACTATGTAGTGGTGATTCAGAACCCTACAATAAAAGCACCGATGTATTGGAAAGACGGAGGCCGTAAAATGCAACTCAATGAAAATAAAACTGCAGTACGATATTGGCCAATGGATCCAACATCACATTTACAGTCTTACTCAATAAACCATTTTATTTCTAAACATTTTCACGCAATTACTTTCATTTCCAGCCGATGTAAGAGGTTTCTGAATATGTAGCAAACAAAACAAGCTAAGGAATGCTGCGAGGCCAAGCTATGCAATGTGTTGTTAAGTCGGTACCGATAGGGAGAGTCATTTCCCGAGAAACAATCAATCTAGCGGCTTGGCGCCTTGTTTTCCAAGACTCAGGCTCCTCGGTCTTGACAACCTACGTGAGCTCGATAGTGATACCGAGTTGAAAAAAAAAGTTTAAAAAGAAAAGGAAAAAAAGACCTCTTTTTAATCCCACCACTACATGGCTCAATGATTGAATATACTTCTAGGGTTTCCAGATAAGACGTGCTATTCGCATTCCGAAGATAAGAAATGTAAATAATGCAAAAAATGCTTAAGGGGATGCGTTACTTCATTTGTTGTTATTTTATTTTTAGGATGCTTATGAACTTGTATTCTTAAGTACTTTTTGTGCGTATAATTCTAGATCAATTCGTCAAGGAAGAAGTATAGACGGCGAACAGAGTTCTTTACAGGGCTCGTAAACACGATACCATTCTAATTACAACAATCCTCTTGAAAAGTATTTTAAGAAATAAAATTATCAAAGTACTTTAAATAATAGATAATTAATATTTGACACTTTTTACTCAAATTGATGGAGACTTGAGTAAAAAATAAAGGTCAAGTGCACACGTGTTGCTGTTTTGCAAAATGTAAAAGTAAATTTCTGTATTGGAATAAGCGTTCGGTTTTATAAACACATATTTGGTTGCATTGGAATTGGTAATCTTTTGCTGAGATTGAATCTAATTTACTTAATTCTTGTAAAATAAAATATATAGTGAAATAGATATATTATCTTAATCCATATTTATCTAAGTCAACTATGCGGATTTGTAGCTTATTGCCAATATTTAAAAATATTATAATATTATCTTGAAAGCATTGTTGTATTGCACAACTTATCATGCGCATGATGTAGTTTAAATTCATAACAACAATTATTTCACTAAAATATTAAAATTTTATTAAACATGACGAAATGTAAATTAAATGATGCATCTTGTATTTGTTTTTATATGACTGAAGCTAATCATGCTGGATTACGATATCTCTTTCCGATATTTTAAGTTATTATATACGTAGATGTTATGAGTTCAAAACTAGAATTGCTTAAATCAGCATAAATAAATTTTACGGTGGATATTGATGTATATAGATTGGAAATAATTATGAATAAATTCCGTATTTCATGAATCAAATGTTCTATATAGCTAGAAGTAATATAAGGCAATTTCCCGATTCGTAACACATCAGAATTCTTATTTCATACACATCGCCACACAATGGAATTGCTCGTTTTTCATCCCATTCAACCGAAAGTATAAAATGAATTGCGTGTGAATATTATTGAAATTGATTCATTCTAAAGGTCAACAAGTTAGATGAACAATATTGTCTTTTAGAAGAATAAGTAATATTTTTCAGATATTTGCTATCCTTATTACCTTTGTTTATCCTGCTACCAGAAAAATACTCTGAATTGTTTGAGATTCATGGTATGAACTATCCACTTTAATTTGACATTGTTCGCTATTCTGTTTTGTTTCTTAAGGTACGTTCCAACAGAAGACTTTTAGATTAAACAGCTTTGATGTGTCATTTTGATTGTTATCTATAGTAATGTCACGATTTGAAACACTCCCCGGATATTTGAAAGTAGAACAATATATTACCTCACAAAAAATATAAATTCGTATAAGTGTCTTAAAGTATGATTGTAACATAAACAAAATGAGAATTGGTAGTAAAAATCTAAAACTTTGAAAAATGACTAACAAAGATTAAAATCTGAAAAAATTGCCAATGGTCATTTTTGTGGAGGAAAAAGTCACCAGAACATAAGCAAGCCATGATAGTACAACGCGAGTTTAAATATGTCGGAGCTGTTAAATATTATAGTGCTGCCACAACTTACTTTTTTAACTAAGCCTTTCCAGGCCACGTGTAAAGGTGGGGAAGCACTACCATCGTTACTAGTGTGTTCAATTACGAAAAAATATGTCTTCTCTGATGTTCGTTTCGAGATCTCGGATATTGGACTACTTTTGCTTGTTTGAAATCAAATTGTTGTGAAAATTCCCAATAGTTTGAATTAACACCATTTTTAAAATACTATTTCATACCAATTACTCATGAAAGCTGGATAGCACATCTATTGAAATATTAATATAAACATCGACAGACTTGATACAAATTAATTTATGCCACATAAGATAAGTAACAAGACTTGTAGCACCAGAAATATCAAATAGAAAGTCATCAAATATTCTGAAAAGAGAGAAAATCGCATTAGGCATAAAATTTACTTTAAAAGAAAGAACAAACTAGAGATGACCGATCCTAAACCAATCATTCAATGCTGAGTATAACCGGGATACATTGGCATTTGGGATATTTCTAAAATTCTGTTTTATACCAATTACTCATAAAAGCTGAATGGTATATCTATTGAAACATTAATGCACACATTGACGAATATGGAAGTAATCCCATCCGAACTAGAATAAGATATGCATGTTGTTGATTTAGTCAATTTTCCATGCACGCTAAATATTAAACAGAAAATTATCAAGTAAAAATTTCTGCGGAGAAAGAAATCACATTAGGTTAGAAGATTTTAGATTAAAAGGGGAGAAAATATAATGGAGATGGATAATCTTCAATCGGTCAATGCTTAGAGTTACAAGGATACCATAGATTAAGACGCAAAACGTGTGCACTGCAGATGACAATTTAATAGCTGCAGTCTCACACAGGAGTTCCACAAACAATAGTTTTTATGAGAAACTTCGATAGACAGCTCTGATATGAAAGATGGTACACGTTCGATCAGTCTCACAGATCAGAGCACATCAATGAGTGGGGTGGAACAGGATATCATTCGAGGCATTCACTGGAAATATACCCCGAGGATTGAGAGACAACATCAGATCTCTTCATCTCTTAATCACAAAGCAATTGCATTACTCTCGTTTCGATAGTTTTATTCACCTGAGAATCGCATTCGCCAGAGTTGGTGGAATTTCTCTGCTTATTAAGGGGAGTCGGAACCCAAAGTTGTTTATAACTATCGATTATGCTGATCAAAATCAATCAAAAGTACCAATTTAAATTTGATTTTAAAACCAACATTTTCTATTTTCGAGATACTTTATCTAACAAACTACTTTATTCTGGGAAGAAAAGCTTTCTCGAAAGGTTCTCATCATTTTATATTATACTGAGGTGACCATTTTTGTTGCATGTAGAACAAGTATTACACATTTCTAAAAAAGTTGGAAGAATTGTGTAATTTTTCTAGTCAATAAATACAATATTAATATTGGATTTATTGTATAAATGCTAACTTTACTACTTGGCTTCTCCCGAGAGATTTTGCTGCTTCAGATAAATCAGGTCACGCCTCTTTCTTCGTTAGTTTCGTTGCGTCGTCTAGCTGTTTGAGCTTTGTCCGCTTCCCGACCTTGTGTTCTTTCCTCTTTCAATTGCTAAGCTCTTGACAACTTTTGACATTTCGTGTTTATTGGTCTTCTTGCGTAATGTTTTTTTTAAATTGTACTTCCATGGTTCTAAGGGAACGACCTAGAAATTCCAGATAGAATAAGCTGTTCAAATTTCATAACGCAGAGATTGTTGCTCGAGAGTTTTTGCTGCTGAAAATTAACACTGTCGGTATTTGACGTACATGTTACTCTTGAAGGAACACAGCGTATGCTATTGTTTTATTTTAATTACAAACGCTGAAATGCTATACCACAATGTTACGAATTTTATGTTTTATGTAGATAAAACAAACGTAAGCATAATCTCAACATCTTTTACCAAATGTTTTTGTATATTTATTTTTATTGAGTTGAAATTGCAACTAGACAATACACACAGTATAAACATGAGTACTAAAAATTACATTATTTTTTAAACCCTTCAAATAACAGTAAAAACATTATAGACTAGTCCAATCTATATAGCTAGACTAGTCCAATATATAAGAGTGTTTTAAAACTGACATAATTTTCAATTTTTCTCACTTTGAATTTAGCATGGCCATACGACAATGGAAGAATAATGTTCATCAAATTTTTGAAATAAGGATTAAGAATCAAACGAAACCACATACACTCATATATGCATGTCCTTAATTTTTCTTACTTGTGCTGTAGCTAATAGTTTCCCTGGGAGACTTAATCATAAGGCGCATAGTTTACCTGATTTATTCAAATGATATTTCAAATTATTTAGAACTATTGTGCCATGTCATATTGTTTCGTCGCGTACAGACGTTAACAGTTTTCTTTTTGTCGGTAACGAATATTTTTTATCCAACTACGATTTCGAATGATAAAGTTGATACGAGTTATGAATATGTGGTTGTGTGTCTAGACATAACATTTAATGATAGAGGTCACCTAGAAATGAAGAAATGATTACATTAATTTGCAATTCAGATGAATTGGGAAATGGTTAAGAGAGAGATAATTAATTATGGTTTCTGACATTTTTCTCAAAATAAGGAGTTTGAAAGCATTTATTGATTTTGTATATTTTAGCATTTAAAATACTTGCTCTGCACTCTGTTTTACGTTTGAAACATTGCATTAGGTCGTATTTCTACATAACCCAAGTATTCAAAATGTTAATTTTACTTAGGGGCTACTATCGAATTTAAGGCAACACACATTTCATGGTCATCAAAATTTTTTTTAATGTGACTACCATTTTTAAGTTTTTATTATTTGATTTTTGCCATAGGCCTACTTAAAATTTTGTATTAAATCGTATCTTGTAAATTCAATTTGAGGAATTTTAATCAATTATTTAAACTATAATTATGTATTTATCAAAGAGATGTTTCAATTGTTCTATTTGATAGCCCTTATTGTTAACTATCTTTCTACACCTTAATTTCCATGATAATAATGACTTTTGTAGTATCGACAGAGGTATTTTGTCCCATTCTTGTTCCAGTTCTCCAAAGTCCTTGAGTGGTTTTCGGCCGACGTTTCGATAATGCTCTTTTTAAAAGTCCAAAATCACAAAAGTCCATCTGGAGATTTAGCAGGAATATCAGTAAAGGGTATTGACTTGATGCCAGTTTCTTGTTCCATTTTTTCCAAGAATTTAACAGTGGATTTAGATGTGTGGCTGCTTGCTTTATCCTGATATAGCTCTACTGATTGTTGGCACTATAGGTAAAGATATGGTATTTCGTTTTTGAATATTGGGGATAAAATATGGTCTTGATAGTATGTGGGAGTTGATTTTTACATTTTTTCCACTCTCTCTACTTTTAATATTCCATTATATACAAAACCGGCAAGAATCATAAATCCCTTAGAGAAAGTTTCTTTAGATTCTTTGAATCACGTTTTAAGATTCCTTTCTCCTCTTTTATGACAATAAATTGTTCTTTTTTATTGCAATAATTTAAATACACCTACGCCTTGTCTATCGTCACAACATTTTCCCATCTTTCTCCAGCTAAATGCTTCTCATATAGAATTCTGCAGCGAGTTCTGCGTTCTACAATATGTCGTGGAGATAGACGATGAACATTGTATTTTTTGGTCTTTTTGAGATTCAAATCACTGTTAATTATTTTATTTGCTGTTGAAACTGAAAATTTTAATGACTTTGCAATAGTCCTTTGACTTGGCGGATTCTCTTTTAAAATTAAATATCTTTTCTTACAAATATTATCAGAAATTCTTTAATTTTTTGCATACGTATTTGGAAGTATTTTTCGTTTTTCCTTTCTCATTAATAATATTACTTATCGTACCTTTAAATATCGAAAAACCACGACTTTTACAGCGTTTTTGAATAATTGAATAAGCATAATTCTCTTCGGAAAGAGCGGAAACATAGCCTTCCATCCATTGCTTATTTAAAAGCTCCTTTTTGAAAGTAAAAAACTCTGAGTTAGCAGACGATAAGTTATATATATTTTGACTGTTAAACTGCTGCGAAAATAAAATTCTTTCGTAGCATACACATTTTTTACGCATCAAAATCGTTCAAAAAATGTCCGAACACGTAAAAATGTCCTCTGTACGTATGAGCTTGTCATGTTTTGTTGCCTACTGCTCTAGTGCGTGGTCGGGGTTAGACCTGGGGTCCTGGTACCATGGTCTGCGCAAATTCTTTCGTAGCATACACATTTTTTACGCATCAAAATCGTTCAAAAAATGTCCGAACACGTAAAAATGTCCTCTGTACGTATGAGCTTGTCATGTTTTGTTGCCTACTGCTCTAGTGCGTGGTCGGGGTTAGACCTGGGGTCCTGGTACCATGGTCTGCGCAAACATTTATTAACAATACGAAGGGTGGTCGTCTTAAATATGTTTTACTGTATGTTACGCGCAACAACATCCTTTTTGCCTTCAGCATTCAAACGTTTAATCCGCGAGATTTCGATGCAAATCACAATGAAACATCCAAAGGTCACGATACTCGCATAACGCTGTCGCGAGTGAAAGTCAATTTAGTGATTACTGCACCATTGACAAGTACCATTAATCCGGCGTCCCCCCTATGTGTGGGTTTGTTTCTCTGAACTAGCGTTCCCTTACTGGACGAAGGGTGGAAGTCTTCGATAGCTTGTGCTGTATATCAAGTGTCCGACATCTTTTTTGCCTTCCACATGCAAACGGCCTATCCGCGAGACATCGAAGCAAAAAAGACAAGGAAACATCTAAAAGAGGCACAAATTCTGTGACGTCACTACTCTGCCACGTGTGAAAGACAATTTAGTGGTTACCAAGCCATTAACAGAATCGTCAATGCACGTAACTGTTTTTTGAGCGCCCAGGAAGCAACATGTGGTGCGTATGACGGGATTTGATGTTCTTTGAGGGCTTTTAAGCACGAATGTGTGAACAGATGTTGACAAGGGGAAGTGGAAGAAGAAAATAACAAGAAGTGCGCTGACACTGTGCAACTTACGCTTCAAAGGGATGAAAGTCCGGGTCAGGACTGGATGTAGCCCAAGGTTGAGTGTTTAACACCTCTCGCGGACTTGCGTGATCTGTTTTCACTTCTCTTCCCCACTGCTCACTTGACGATTTTTTTTTTCTTTCTCTATTTTCTTTGGGGTGATGGACACACACAATTAATCGGATGTGAAAATATTCGGTTTCGCTCAATGATTTTTTTCAGAAATTCATTTAAGCTGTCGTTTGACGTTAAAATTTAACCACGGTTGGTGGTCGCGGGTAGCTTTTCTCATACTATCTTTTCTCGCTATTTTAAGGAGTCCGCTTAACAGAGGCACTTGGTATATTTTATTTGAACGGAATATAATCAATGTTCAAGAACAATGAAATTAATATTGAATTAGATTAAATATTGATTTTTGATTTCGTTCCTTTTCAAGTGATTAATGCGTACCTATTTGCCACCAATAATTTAATACTTAAGACAGTTTTTTTTGGGTAATGCAACATGTTTTTCTCAAAAGTAAACAAATACAGTAAACAAAATTAATTGTTTGCATAGAGTAAGTTACAAGTAAAATAAGGTGGAAAATGACTATAAAAATATAAATTGTAACATCAATGGTAGCTTGATGAGATACATTTCCGCAGGAAGTATATGAATGTCCCTAGCACATTATTTGAGGGTAGAATGCTCTTCAATTCTTGAAATTGGTAACAGAATCTTAAGAAGGTTATAAAGAGTAGTGGAAGACAGGATTAATTACAAAGACAGAATAGGATTAATTTCAAAGCAAATATTAACTTTTATTAAATACCAAAAGTTATAAACCCAGAGAAGTCACGTGAATGCAAAATGTTTAACTATAGAATAAAGTTTTGTAAAATTATTTAATTTAAAGTTCAAATAAAAATAAATTCCGTTTGGGGAAAATATAATTTGATCATTTATAAACATTATATCTATAAACAATTTCCTAATTATATTGCCGATTGAATTTGAATCTTCATAAAATTATATTATTTCGTTTTAAACAATATTATATTGTTGTAATTTACATCACATTTTGATAAAAGTTGTAAAATTAGAATGCGGCCAAAAAATTAACTCGAATTGTTTTAATTATTAATGCCAATTTTACAAGACATAAAAAATATTAAACTTAAAAAATAAAAATCCGCTGTGTATAAAGAGTAACATAAAAATATTGAATACATTTTTGTGTATTTTACAAATTAAAAATAAAATGAAGTAATAAGCCTGAGCGAGTTTCGGTATTCTGTTTCATTACGAAAATTTAAAACCGTACACACAAATTGTTCTTATTTGCAAAAGGCAGAAATATTTTTTTTTTCAGAATTTAATGTAATTAGAGTGAATTGAAGATTCTTTAAGTAGTAATTATTGAAAGTATTTGTATGTTGTTTGGCGATAATTGTCTTTTTTTTATAAAAATTAAATTTGTCAGAATTGTTTAAAACTCAAAGCTTAGGGAAACTCAGAAAATTAAAAATTTTCTTTGAACTTTAGAATAGTTTAATTCGTAAAAGGAATAGTAATATTTGAATTTATTATGAACTGAGATATAATTTTAGTCAACTTTATTACGTCAATTTTTATTATTTATAGTAATTTCATGACAAATATCATAAAGCTCACAAGATTGAAGAATAGAAGTATCAAACCATTCTGGAAATGTATTAAGGACAAATTCATCTATATCAGAGTCAATCGTTAGTTTTTTACTTACTGAACACGATTTTCTTCCAAAAAGATTTCAAAGTATCATGAGGAAGTACACTTAGTATTGCTTACATTCATAATTGATAAAATCGGAAATCTCTTAACTAAATATTTTTACTGAAGGTTGTACAGTTAACACTCCTAATTATTGAAAGAATTTCTGAAGTCTACAGAAAACCATGCAGATTTTTAATAATTTTTCTACAACACTTAATCCTAAAGTGTTTCAATTTAAAATTATTTGTTTCACAATGTGAATCACAGGTAAATTGACCCTTTTTATCTTGCATTACGTATGGAAACTGATTAATCATTTAAATGATTTTTTTAAATGTTCAAGGTGTGTTGTAAATGTGCTTGACCAGCATAATTCGCAAAAGTTTCCAGGGCTGTGGTACGATTCAGACAGGATGACCTTGATTGAGTCGTATTACAACTGTCAGCAGTTTTGGGCATTGTACTCAAGAATGGACAAATGGAGAGTGCTAAATTTACTTATATTTTCTCTTATGTGAGGTGCACTGTATTTGTTACGAACAGAGTAATTTACTAGTGACTAAAACTTCGGAGTTAAACGTGAGCGGAATTCTGTTTCTAGTACCTAGTGCAGCATCAAACTCTGGTGTTTCCAGTGAAAACGTTAGGCACTGCAAGTAAAGAAATAAAAATTCTAAGACACTCCTGATTTTTACAAACAAAAAATTCCGTTTGTTAAGAGACAGGAGTCAAAGGTTGAGGTTTGTCATGATAATCCAGGACGTATGCCACGTTTAGGGCAACCACCTTGGAAAACGACGACGACTAGAGGAGATAATGAGATGCTCATGCATATTTCAATGGGTAAAGAAATAAATTATAAAAGATATGGAATTGCTATTAAGGAGTTCTAAAAATACTTTTAATCTTTTTCTCTTTTTGTGATTTATTCGTTCTTGTGAAAGCATTGCGTCGCGGCACCATGTCGCCGGAAAGTATTCACTAATGAGTGTTTCTTGGTTTACGTTATTCTAATGCAAGGGAAATCTTTCCAAATCAATAATACTTTTAATCTGGTTTAGGTTTCGTTGAAAGTATCGCCAAATTGTTGTTCGTTTGGTTGAAAGTAAAAACTGTTTCCCCATATTACAATACAGTTGTGTCGAATCGAATTAAACAGTAGATGAAAATTGCTTCAGTAGATTATTTTCACGTAATTTCCAATGTTCTTATATTGAATATTTCTCTATATCCTGTGATTATCTGTGTGTACAGATGCAACTTTAATTTAACTAGGTAGTTAATTGATTGATTTCGTTGGTTAGTTTTTTTATGGCGCTAGGGCCAAATCTGGCCAAACTGTGCCAACCAATGCTTTTTTTTCTGTGAAGCAAGTGGACACATAATGTTGTTTGGGTTTTGCGGTGCATGAGCCATATTTGCGTCAAAGAACGTCCAGTAAATGAACATACACAAGCAAGGAAAGCTTTACTGACACAAAAGAGAAACTCCCAGGGAGGAATTGAATCTGCTCCACCTATAACTCACAGGTCGCTAGTGCAGTGGGTGCTGCGACCAATACAGGCACAAGGAAAGTTAAGAGATTAACAGATTGGGAAAAAAAGAGTTTCCTGAAACTGATTTATAGCGTATACTCAGGATTTTTCAGTGTTAATTGATGCACTGAAAATAAGAACGGGCTAATCAGCCAATTCTATATAAGTGAGATAATTGGATTGCGATGTAATTAATGACATGAAAACGGCCTAAATGTGTTTTCAAGTAACTCCGGAGATGGCAGCATACATTTTTTATTTTACCAAAGTGCATAGGGAGCTGAATAACCCAAAGCCCTATTTGCAGTTAGATTGTTCTTGCTCTCAGTGGCTCAATAATACAAGGCGTGCAGCTTTAGAGCTTCCTTTTTAAACATCTAATTTTGCGAACATGGATATTTATATTGAACAACTGAAAACAAATCTGTACTATTTCTGATCAACTCAAATATAGATTCTTTCTGAAACTATTCCTATAAAATAAAATAAATTTGTTTTTCTCAAAAACAAAAACATTAATGGGATTAATATTTTTCTCGTTGGATTTTGGGTTTTACAAGCTTAGTCATTTTTCTGGTTGGATATAATGTAATCGATTTATTCTTAAGAGCGCTTTGATTCTTAACACAAATGTATCGTATGACTTTTAAAATCCAATACGTTTTTTTTTTAATTTCTGAGTTCACGGTTGTTAATCCTCTTTTAAAACTGATGCCATCATTTGAGGTATATTTACTCATTAAATTTAAGATTTGTAAGGGAAAAGTTACAACTTCGTCCCTTCAAAATCTAAATGAAATATTTTGTACTTGATTTACGCAGACTAAACGCTATTGATGACCTTTAGCTCCCTTTGTAATTTCGGCTACCTCAATTCCTTTCAAACAATCCGCCCTCGGGAAAGCAAAAATTCTCTCGAATAGCTTCCTGGAATTGCTTTCTTCCTGAACAGAAATTTTAGTGAGACATTTATATCTTGCTTTTCGTCATGTCCTTTCGCTTAAGTTCGCGAAGCTTCTCTTTCTCCTCACTTTTAGATAAATGAAAAAGATTTTAATTCCTGATGAAATTTCATGAGAAAAATGTATCGATATTTCGTGTCCAAATTGCTTCTGAGAATAATAATCATCTCGAAGTGTATATGGAAATCTATCTTTTCCCTACTTAGACAAAAATATTGATGAATATGTAATACAAATAAGAATCATGTGTCTAATGATATTTTATTGATTAAAAAAGAAACTAATGAAATACTTTAACATTATGTTTCAATATGTTTCCTGCGGTTGCTATAGTGCTTATGAGGACAAACTTTGTACTATTACCTCAAAAAATTGAAAAGATGTGAGTGAAAAGTGGGACTCCATAATTCTGTGTTTACTTATATGCCTAAAGTATCAAAGAACTTTAGAAGTGGGATTAAAATTCCCGCTTCTGAACTTTTCAATATCTGTAACGTTTTATTTCTCTCCGAAGTACTTAAATATTCTATAAACCTTAAGCTTCACATCAGTGGCTTAGTGAGAAATCAGCCTCCAATTCTTGTTTACCTTACCATGTGAGCCAATTCTTGTACCATGGTACTAGGGGGAGTGATAGGGAGGCTCGAGAAAGGAAGAAATATTGAGATTGTACATACATGTTCAATCTGATTCCTGTTCGAAAATCATTAATAAATCTTCTCTTATTGTATATATAATACCAAAGCTATACAATAAGTGTGAAAAGAAAAGAAGAGAAAAATGACATTAGATATACATATATATGTAGGGTAAGGTGGGGCAAGTACGTTTGCGGGATAAAAACGTCCCCTGAATATAAAACGTCGGTGATTAAAGTAGGGGTGCCACCTGCTGGAAATCCTTGAAGTTCTATAGATTAGTTTCACTTCTAGAGTGCTCCTAATCTTGTCAGGAAAGACAAGACTAAAGGACACGAATGAAATGGTCTTGTCTTGCCCCACTCACAATCTCTTACATTCCAAACAAGAAGTCCATGGTATGAACTCCTATCATGAGGGGTAATTGAGACCCCATAAAATAGCACTGGAAAGTATATTTCAAAGATATATCCATGGTAAGTTTAAACAAATGGAGAATGTAAGCATAAAAGTACAAACTTTGGAAGTGTGTGATAAAAATATTCAATTTTTTCACCTAGCCTAGTACCGGGCCTATCATATCTAAGGTTCTCTTCAGTGCCGTCGTGACTCAGTGGGTATGCTCACTGCACTAGCAACCTGCTTGTCTGGTACGATTCCTGACAGGTGCGACTCCTCCCTGGGTGTGTTTTTCTCTTCTGTGTCATTAAAACTTTCTTTGTGTATTTTTGTCTATTTACTTGATATTGTATGTCTGGTGTCTGGCTCAGCATGGACCGATACGGCCCTTGCATCATAAAAAACCAACCAACTAAGGTTCTCTGCCCCTCAACAGAATCCAGGTCAATCCGAATCATTGAGAATCCATCAGAAACTGAATAATGTAGGATGGGGTGCAATGGAGCAGAAGCTCTCCGTATTCAGGAAGTACGAAAAGTTTTAAAACGAACAGACTATTTCTTATGAAAACGGCTTTCCTGAATCTTCGTTAGTCAGTTTCTTCTGGATTCAGATTGACTCGGTTTCTGATGATGTGACCTGAACTTGATACTGGGACGACTAAGATAGCTGATGGTATTTTGCAATTGTACTGCACCAAAGTACAAAATGCAACAGAAAGGCAAGAGCCGAGTGTTGTTGTTTGAGCGCTGAGGTAAGCAAATAAAAGCAACAAATCGTACCACATCTGCAATCCATTGTCTCACCCCCGATTACATGTATTAAACTGTTTAGTAGGAACACGACTTCCTCTTCCCACGCTTGCGGTTCCGGGTATCTCCCCCACGTGCTTTACTCGAGAGCGGCACCACACATACATAATTAAGCTGTTAAGGTGGTAAATGATTGTCTTCTTTTCCAAAGTGGATAGCAATCCATTACCATCGTTACACACCTTAAAAATTCGCGGTTATTAGCTACATGGATCCTCCGTAGATCAATTGCGGTTGGATGTTTAAGTATCGGTCTTTTTGGGTAAATTTGAAGTCAGACAATGAGTGATAAAATACCGCTGGGGTAGGGTGCAATTTTCCATATTCTACTTATGGAACGTTTTCTCTATAATTTTATGGAATGATCGTACTAAAAGATCAGATGTCAATATTTTATCAATGTATGGATAATTTGCTATTTTTGATGCAGGCTTTTGTCTGGTTTTATCAAATAAATTAAACAGAGATCCATTTTGAGAGGACTATTAGGAAATGTTTGAATACCATGAATTCGAAACGTTCGAATTGATAATGTTAATGCTTATGTTGTGAAATTTGTTGATTATATTTATTGTAATATTAACTTTTAATTTTACTAAAAGGGTACGCAAAATATTATGGGAACTTATGAAATAACTATGACAAATTAGCCTAAGAATTTATACTTTATAACTTTATTTTACATTCAATTATATTAATTTTAATGTGTCTACAGCACATTAGACATTTTTGATTTTCACACAGTTTTCGTGTTTACACACAACTCCATTCATCATAACCGTCCAAATTAAAAATTGCATTCGTTTGAGCTTTACTAGCTTTTGTGAATATATTTGACACTGATAATATTAGCTATAAAGCATTATTTTAGTTAACAATTTTAGGCATTCTTTGTAACAGATTTAAAATCATGTGATAAAAATACAGTCTGATACTATTAGCAGAAGAATGAAAGCTTACTTACCTTTCACAGCTGAAACGGCCTTTTCCAAATTAGAAACCGTAACCCTGACGACGCTAGAATTCAATCTTAAGTGTCCATTGTCCAACCGACTGACCAGGAAAATCCTCGTGTCCCTTTCTCGGACATCACTATGACAAATATCGGGATCCCCAAAGCCTTCCACAATAACCGTATTGTCAGCGAAGGTTGCATCCCCTTTGACCACTCGTTTCACCTTGACCACTCCTCGGTATGTGGTGGCTCTTGACCGGTACAATCTCTCGACTGTACCGGTAAAAACCATATTGGCACTCTCATCCATTTTGTCACGACAGTTTTCAGAACGGCGACGTCTGGCAGGAACGCAGTTCACAGCTGCCAGAATTATGATTGTAAACACAAGCAAGTACTTCATTATGGATTGCAAAGAAAAGTCACTGCAAAATTTAAGACGATGATTTCCCCAAATGGGGTTTGAACAAAACAATTCAGAAAACAAACGCCTTCATTATTACCTTCAATATAAACCAGCAGAATAGGATAATAAAAAATGTCACATTTCTCTTCGATTTCTAGCTAAAGTCAAAAAGCACACGTCGCAATCATATTCAACTGCAGTTACCGAAATCCCGAACAATAACAACTGAGACTGACATGTAAACAAAAGGCTCTAACTTAAAAGATTTTTCCCGTCGTAATCCGGGAAAAAATAAATAATTCTCACGTTATTCACAAACTGGAATCGAAAATAAAATGAAAGATTCTGAGGAAAATGCCGAAATTCTGTGAGGAAAGGAAACTTCTGCGTCAAGCCGTCAATATTCCGCGGAGTGGGATTGAATTTGAATATCGTAGTGTTGGTGACAGGACATCAAACAAGCAGATGGTTTGTATTGGGAGACGTTTCCCAACCGAAACACTTCTCGCGTGGACTGGCGCGTTTTGGGAACCACGTTTGATTCCAGCCGCCCACGACCTTGAGCGATGCGAACCGTAGATTGGCCAAAATATGGGACACACCTCCTCTCCGCTTCAAAAAGAAGACGTACGAATTCAGAACCCTTGGGAAGAACGATGGGAGGTGGAAATTAAGATGAAAAACATACATACCAGTGGAGATATTTTTATGCTTTGCTTCCACAACGCTTGCTTTCTCACCTTTTTTTATATAACAGAATAATCGAAACTTCACTTTTAAAGTTTAAAAAATAACGTATGCCATGCTATGTGTTGCTTGTGAATAAATAAATGAACTTGAATATAATGAAACCAGTAGGCTTTCGCATCTGATTTGTGTTGAAGTTTCGTCATTTATAGCGAACATAAGCATCGATATGCACATTTCGAACCCTCGAAAAGAATAAAACTATTCAAAAAAATAAAACAACATGTAGTGTCCTTATTAGTATGGATTCGTATTTGTAATAAAATACGTGGCAAAAAGTTCATGCCTCAGGCATCTTACCACAATTAGCCTCTGAATGTATACTTCAATTAAATCACATTCACTTGTTCAAAAGCGATTCGGTATGTTTTGACGTTTCAGCCTGTATCACTTTCTCTCACATTTTATTTTCTGTGTTGGTATCTGTCTACCTTCTAAATTTCTTTTTATCTTCTGTCTGACTGCTAAAGAATTCCAAGAGAATAGTGAGCTCTTCCTGCAGTTTTAGCAATATTTTATAGCTCCGTTACCAAATCAATTAAGCGAACCGGCAAAATTGTTCGATGAAACCCGTAGCTGTTGATTTTGTATTTATATCCGTTTGTTAAACATCCAGCAATCTACACGGTGTCTATTTCTGCGCCACATACGTTAATCAAATAAAGATTTTTCGTTTCACAAATATTTACACTTTATACATAGGATTGAAACTAAATAGAGGCAGTGGTTCTAAAAGTTATGTGACGGGGAATTTCTATGCGTCCATAAAATAAATATTAGAGTTAAGATACAGTTCTACGAATAACCCAGTCAATATATCTTCCCATCTGAATTAAAAATAAAATATTCTCTAAAGTATTCTAAAAGCTTGATATGTTAATAAAGATACAAATTTTAGTCATCAACAGATCCTTAACTTTCAAAAACCTGTACATAATTTCAATGCCTGACAGTTTAAAATGTATGCTAAAAATGTTTTTAGCCGTTATTTTTTAAAAAATGGTAGCAAGTTAATTGAAAATAAATTGTTTTATAAAAATAAAAATGCAGTCTTTCTTTAAAAAACTATCAATTTATTTTGTGCAAAATTATATCTTCGCCAACATAGAATTTTATTTCATAAAATAATCATTTGCGTACCTAAAAAGAAGTTTCTTGCAACTGGTGAAAAGTTTAAACATCTATACAAGTCATCTTTCGAAATTAAATAGCTCAATAATTATTCTCAAGTTTAAAGAAGAAATTGGGTTCACATTAATGAATTCGAATTATAAAAACTTGCAAAAGTACGATGCATTGGGGGTATTGTTTACTCAAACAGATTAAGGTATTTTTATTAAAATTTGTTAGAAAACTATTCACTTCCTTTGTGCGTTCATTTTTCGAAAAATTTGAATTGACGAAATTGCATGCATTTATGCCTGTAAAAAATAATGGAATTTTTGATATCCAAATTCAAAGTAATAGAAATTAGTTTCGTCATGGATGTGTTATTACCTTATTAACGATTTTTATTACGTTACTACTAAGTGATCCAAATAAAAATCCCAATCCTAAATTTAATATCAATGCTTTTAATATTCAATAACTTTTTCATTTTACGTATATAATGGTGACTCTCGAGAATGATTTAATTTTATTTTCTTTCTCGCTAATATTGGTTGATGAGAGGTAGTTTACCAGTATAGATCTTCTCGACAAGTAAAAATCTTAAACATATTTACAATTTGTTATCAAGTGCACCAACGAGACAAACTTGAATATTCGTTCCCATCTTAACTGACAGGGACAGATTTTGTGTCTGGAGCAGTTCTCATGGTAGATAGACATTATACGACTCTTCCAAAAATTTCAACTGTTTTTTCTCGATAAGGTCGTCTTTTTTATCCATCAGCTGTAAAAAGATCATGAATTGTTACCGAGAGAAAAAGTACACAATTTGTGACCCTGATTCTTTATTTAACCAAATATATCAATTCTCAAGGTGTATATACGAATTTCTGATTCAAAATGTTATGTTTTATAAATTATATATTTTGATTTTATGAAGGTACGAAAGAAAGTGGAATAGATTTGAGAGCGTGTTTGTTGACGATGCCATGAGAATTATACAAAAACTTATAATACCGGAAAATGGGACAAAAGACACGGCGGGCGCCAAGTCCTACGGGTCATAACCTCTTCCCCCCAAAATAAATAGTTTTGTGGAGGGTCTCTTACCTAAATGAAAGGAATAAATACCGCGATAAATCGTCACTCAAGGGACCAAGAAATATTGTCGACTTAAGCGGAATGAGAATTTAAGCGGGGTAACCACAGAATGTTGTAATTTTGCATTATTGCAACGATCAGGCGAACTTTAAATTTATTACGTTCATAACAATAAAATAAATTAATGGAAGTTCTGAAAATTATGTGAATGATTAGAAAGAAGTTGACTGCCTCTTTTGAGCTTTATTTGAACTTTCTCTAAGCTTTAACACTGTTTAACGTATGTATTAAAATGCGAATTACTCGTCTAATTATGACTGAAACGAATATCTGTCAGTACAATTTCCTAAATCACAGTGCTTTGATTCATCATCTGTAGTATCTTGAACTGACGTAGATTAAAGTTAAGTTGTTTTTAAGGATTTCCGAACTTTTTTTTACTAGGTGGTGAAAAATTTCCTCATTTCCACTTTCACCACTCACCTTTTCACGATTTTATCTTCTAAAAATCCAGTAGTTAAATCTTGCATGGTCACCTGAGAACATTATGCAACGTTGTTTCTTTTTGTCTATGTAATTATTTATAACGGAATTATACGATTTCATCGAAAATTCAAGGTCTGAGTCAAAATTTTCGACTTCATTTTATTTGACATCAGACACAAGCATGTTTAAAGATCTTTCCAGAGTGACGAGGCATTCAGCGTAGCATTTAAATTCGTGACAAACGAGGGTTTAACTGCAGTGCAATTCATGAGAGCTAGACAGGGACTGAAGAAAATTGACGACTTATCCGGATTGGCGTCATCCATGTGATGATGTATAGAGGTTTTACTGTTTTACTAATGTGTAACCATTAAATAAATGTTTTAGTCCACACCCATAGAACAGACGCCAAGTCCTTGGGGCACGTGCTCCCTTCAACATAAGGGATAAATATTACAAATATGCTGTTAATATTAGTTATGATCTGAAAAAAATAGAGTTACAAAATACACACGAAGCAATTGGGTTTTTCTTGCACCAACTAATTTCCCCTAATTTGAACCTCCTTGTAACTACTTCTTCCCTCACTGATCGAAGATATAATTTTGTTATAAAGCGTGTAGTTGTTATAGATGATAATGCCCTAAAATCTACAAATTTATAGAACTTTACTCAAACTCACAAATGCTGGTAGCCCAGTACAACATAAACAAAAAGAATTTACTGTTAAACGCCGTTTTCTGTAAATATTTCAATATAGTAATATTCACTGCCAAAAGCTTCATTTGTTCATTCAACACTTATGAATAATTTCTTTAAAAGAGTGCTTATATTGCTTCAGGTTCGTTTCTGCAGTCAATAAGTTACAGTTTCCTGAAAAAGTTTTATTAAATAGAAAATTCTTCGAATATTTTCCAAATTCTAATATTTGGGGAGTATTCTCGTTCTTGGAGAATAGTCTCTGCTAACAAATATAGGTTTATCTACTATTCATGAGGACTTATCTTAAATTTTCAGATATATAACGCTCTCACATTCAAACAATCGAAAATTCCTTTGAACCGTTTGAATGTTAATTTTTTTCACTGTGTAGCATATTTCTTTGGCTTATCACTACGTTGCATGGAGTCGTCATCGCCCCCAATTCAATTTTCATACTCAATTTAAGTAAAAAAAAATACTTTTAGACACACTCAATTTAAACCGAAAAAGAACTCGTTGATAGATCTTTATGTAACACTTAATTTTTAAAATTCGGTAGGTTATACGAGTGCAAACGAAAATGTTTCGGTGCCATTATAAACATGAAGAGCGCCGGCGAGGCTAGTACCGTTTCCTTATGCTACAAATAACGAGCCACACGACGAAATCTCGTCCTTAGATCTATATTATTTCCACATTATATAACAAGAAAAGTTTACAAGTTTAAAGCCTACTCTGCATCACGTTTACATCAACCAATCGCCTTTCTCGTTTCGAAGATACAGACAGTCCGACGGACGCCGAAAAGACAGAAGGTATAGAAGTCAAAGCTCACGTTTCTCACCAGTTATCATAAACTGCCTTTTGAATTATGTCTAATAATAACATTAAAACGTGAATGAGCGCAGAAAATTCAAAATAAGAATACAATTTATTAGATGTTTCAAAGGAAAACGTAATCTGTATAATTAAGAATTCATCACCACATGTATGGAGTAGTTTATTCGAGATAAGATACAAGTTTGAATGGATACACGATGTCTGAATGGTGTTGCGTTTGTATACATATTAAAATTATATGAATGGGGCAAATGCGTTAAATTGTAACAGTAATACACATTTGAGGTATGTTTTTAAATAAGTTCATTCATTAATGGTACAATGACCCTTGACTAGCATGAATGTGTTTAAATCAGTTAATACATCAAGAAGGGAAATAGGGAACTGCGATATTTTTTAAGAATTGAGAACTTTTTTTAAACCTCATTTTTCATAAAACTAAACTGTTAAACGAATAAATACTTTTACTCGCAATTAAAATTTAAAATTTTGATACAATTCTGATATGCTATGTACACCATAAAAATTATTACAACTCTTAGGAGTCAGTTCGCAATAGCCACTGTAGTTTTCCCATGTGAAACATGAAACTGGGAATATTTCAATAACTAATTTCTATTCTTTAGATTCATACGAGATGCAAATTTGATATAGAATATATTTTCAAAACGAGAACCATCCATTAGAATATTAATATCCACTCATTATTTTTAATTTAAAAAATAACACGGATAACCATGTATTCGAAATTAAATTACTGCTGCAACTCCTAACTTTAAATCCACTCTTATTTTTCAGAAATTCATGTAAGACAATAAGGACTACGTTTAAAAACAGAAATTTCTCTAAATTTTACAACTGTTGACAACAAAGTACTCTTAAATTATTGTTTTTTCTTTAAAATGCTCTAAACGCTATCAAAAGGTTTTCGATTGCCTAACAGATATCCTAACCTTTTGATCATCGATTGGAAATTTCGACAGCAGTTGATCATTGATGCATACTTCTCGAATATAAAATTACTTACTTTTTAATTATTCTACTAGTAGATCCGCGCATAGCATTTGTGTTAAACTTTCGAAATTGCTTATATCTATTGATGATAAAGTGTCAGATAAGATAATTTGTATAAAAAAAGATATAGATCTTATTTCAATCCATTTACGAAGAATAAAGCATCCATATTAAAAAATGGTTTTCATACCTGTAAGCGAAATAAAAGTATTCATAAATATATATAAACGTTTTGTTTACTTTAACTGATGTCAATTCTTATTTCCAACAAAATACATGGCAAAAAGCACACCCCTGAAAGGTTACCACAAATAGATTGTGAACGTCTACTTCAATTTCATCCCATCCCCTTGTTCAAAGGTGATTTTATATTTTTTAAACGATAAACTTATTTTCACTTATATTTTCTTTTTCTGCGTTGATCTTTCAGATTTCTCATTGCTTTCTGTAATCAGATTGCTGAATATTTTCGTTAGCGAAGCTAATTCGTAGTGTCTGTAGTATATGAAATATCATGCAGCTTCATAGCTCAAATAAAGGATATTTGAACTGGGAGGCAAATTATGTCAATGGATTCCGCAACGGTCGATCTTTCTTTGTTTATATCCCTTCTACCATTCAACAATAAGCAAATAACGTTTATTCCGGTGCCACGTACAACAGAAATGAAATTATGTATGTTCATATACGGAAATGCAAGAAATAGTTAAGTCATATCTTAAAATAAATAGTTTTGTTTTGTGATCAATTTGTATAAACTTACTTAAAGTCAATCATCACTAAAACTCTCAATAGCTTTTACAGAAATTCAGAACCAGTAAGTAAAGATTTATTCCTGGAACTTTAGGCAATGTAATGGAAAATTTATGGAAATGTTTGTTTGACAAAATCGATGGTATCGAATTTCTTTTAGAAGAGTTCTTAAAATATATTTGATGGAAATATCAATACTTGGCCATTTTTGCCATGCAGTTTTAAAGAGAGTAGACGAAACGAAGATAAGAGACGAAAGATCTTGCATCCATCTCTTTCAGTTATGAAACATAGAATTCGCCCATAAAGTGAAGCTTATCTTCTTAGAGAAACATAAATCAATTGTTCGTATCAATTTTAGATGGAAGAAGAAAACATTAGACCACTTAGTCTATTTATATCTCAGAGTTTAGAAGTTTAGAGATGGAGTATTTGTTTCTCTGAAACCTTTGAAACTGGAGCTTTTAGTATGTAATTAATGCAGGAAAACATACCCTCCATAATGATCTATTTTTAATAATACTAACATTATAGGAAAATTCAAGGAAATTTGATAGTATGACAATCATTATTTAAGTGTATTAAACTCGATGGAAAGTTCATCTCAACTATTTCATACAGAGGTAACCTTTATTGAACCTTGACAACTAACTACTTTAGAAATCTATATATGCAAGGATTGAGATGTTGAGATGAAGATAAAGCAAATTAGTAACGCAACTGATTTCTGAACTATCCTGATTTCCATGAACTATTTTCTACACATTGAAATATACATAAATCAACCATTAAACTCAATTTGTACCAATTATTAAGCGTTTTTGAAAAACAATTATAATTAGACTACTGAAAACTTTTCACCCGTTTGAAACACTTTGCACCAACTATCTAATCATTGTATTGTATTCAAACAATATTCATCTTCTATATAAATGCATCTTTAGCTTATTGTTATATTTTAATTTTCCTCTTATTTAGATTGACTACAGTTTTGGCATTTGGCCAAGTTAAAGAAATTCTGTCAATGAAATTAAATTTTTATTGTATTTAAATTTTTGTCCACTTTTAAAAGGCAATATGAATTTTGCTTTAGTTAAAATTATTTCCGTTTGATAAAACTACATGCAATGCTTTTATACAAGATACGAGTAAAGTTTAAATTTTACTACGCCATTTTTCGAGACAATTTTTTCAATTATATAAACTCCTTCTGAAAAGCATTTGTTTACACTCATTGTTATTACCAGTCTCCCGGCTTACCAATCATACCATTTTTTAAGGGCCAGTTTACGCTGTCTTTCGAATTAAATGTTTGTTTTGGTTTATAGCGCAATGGCCATATAGGCCAAACTACACCAAACACTAGACAGAAATCACCAAACAGTAAACATGCGCACAAAAGGAAAGTTTCCTTATTCAGAAGAGATAAATACACCTAAGGAGAAATCGAACCTGACAGAAATCGAACCCGTTTGGAAGTGAGTTTTATGGGAATAACTAGCTGAATTACCCGGGGTTGTTCGTGTTGAATTGTTCATAATTCATCGTAATATTGCTCAATATTATTCCTATGGAGATTTCGAATTGTTTTTAGCTCCTCTGTAGACCCAGGACAAATCGAACGGGGTTAATATATAGCCCATGTGTCTAGGACCATGTGTCCATGTCCACAGGATGAATGTACACACATTTAGTGTGAATTAGTCTGACATTGATCGTATAAATACGAAATGTTATTCCTATGAGGATTTCGAATTGTCTTTAGCCACCTGTACCATATCAACGATAAAAAAGACCACTTTGTATAAAAATAATAATTTATTATCATAAAAATTTACATTCCAATAAAAAAGCTACAGTTTAAGAATTTACAGACGGAATACATAAACGATATGATACTGAGCGATTTTCAGTGCAACCGCACCCATCTGTTATTGCACCATACTCTAAGGTAAAACCTCCAAGGTCATCTTGAGAGGATGACCTTGGAGGACTCCTGTAGATGCTAACTCTGACATCATCTGCACAGCCAGACCAGGAGAGAGCGCCCCATAGCAAGTGCTCTGTCCAGGATGACGGGATGCTATACCCCTCTGCTCACCCAAGACAAATAGAACGGGGCTTAATATGTAGCCTACGTTACCCGCAGGGTTCCAAAGTATATGTGTACCAAATTTGGTGTGGATTGGTCAAACTGTGTAGATTTACATAGAGAACAGACAGACAGATCCCAACCATGTTTTAAATGTATAGATATATAAATAGTCAAACAATGAACATACACACAAAAGGAAAGTTTTCTGATACTGAAAAAGAAGGAAATTACAGAAATTTAACCTGCATCAATTACAATTCACAGGTTGCTAACATAGTCGGAAACCTACTGATCCAATGCCACCCTCCTCTAAATTATAACTTTTATTCATAAAGCTAGTACTGTTCATAGTATCCGGTTTACCCTTAACTACAGAGATCTACACGAGTCGCTTGTTTTCCTGTGCTCACTGGACATGACCTAGTATAAATTCATGTCTACCGAATGGGCTTGTCAGACTCTAAAACTTGCTCTCTGTGTAGTCTCTCTGATTTGAAAGGAAACCACCTAATTACTATGATCTTACTGGTATCCCAGTGAATAATACTGTTGATAGCCTTTCATATTTTAATTCTATTTCAAGATTATTGGGCTACCAGACAGACTTATGGTGAAAAGACTGAGGTCTGGCGTAGGATAAAAAATTATTTGACCTTAAATACATATATCATATTTACTATTGTGATATATATTGCCTACCCATAATTCCTTTTAATTGGATGGTATAATGTCTAAAAACAAAACAAAACTTTTAAAGTTACATAATATTTCGTTCTGTATGTCTCCTAAATCCAGAACTATATGCTAATTTTACTATATGCTCATATTTTCCAATCAGTCATATCACTGCGTAAACAAGAATTACAATATGCCTTCGGGAGAGGGCAAAACATTACTGCCCAATTTCACGATCCCCAATACGTGGGAATGCTACGGAGGCTAACTCAAGGCATCAATTCCGAAGGTAGAGAAACTGTATATTTAGGCCTAATGATTACCGCTCTAAGGCCGCGTGTCAATGATGTACAGAATTGATCTGTAGCAATTGTCATTCCTCCGTGATTAGCGTTAACACAGAGGTCAACAATTTTCCACGGCATTGGGAATTTTCGTAGATGCGGCACTAAAGTTAACAGGTATCTCTAAAATCAGTCAATCGGGGGTCTACTGTTACATCACGATCAACACCAAGAGGAGTTCATATTCGTGGCATCGTACCTGTAGATAAAAAAAATCAAAGGTTGTCGATGCTATGTAAGCTTGGCAGCGGGCTTATAGATACTGGTCAAGGGATAAAGCAAGAGTGATTATAACTGTTCACCCCTTAAAAGGTGTTATTAATTTCCATTATCAACTGCGTACTATCTTGTGTGGTCACGCATAAACTTGTCGAAAGACCTAAGTCTAGGCCTCTAAATTAGGTAACGTAGTTGATGGACAGGAGTAGGGGTGAAAGTGATGTAACACATATTTTCGTTCGGTTCGTTACTTTTATCGGGGACCAGTGCACAAAAATCTTTCAAAATTTCGATTATTTTTTTATGAATTTAAATAAATGTTTATACAATTCTGCTTAAAATGATACATTATTTATGGAAATACGTTGAGTAGAAGTATTTTAAATAATTTTTTGAAAAATACTTGTACGTCAGTTTTTGTCATTTAAAGGGCTTCCATCTTTGTTTACATGTCTTGAACAAACGCCCAAAACGATAAGCCCATTAGAAAACCTTATTTACCAAGCCACACTATTTAATTTAACTATTTTATTTTGTATCTATTTTGCTATCTATCTGATCCTCAACTTTTGGAACACTGTCTTCATAGCAAGACACAAAATTGTAATGAGAGTTTTACGCTGTTTGGTCAAGAGTGCCAAAAAATATTTTTGTTGGAATTACATGCCCTAAAATTTGGTGTATATGATGCTGTGTGTATGTTTAATGAAGGGAACATCAGTCGGTGTAAAGTTTTAGAAAAACTGGGTATTGAACCTGGAGTGAACATGAGTCGTGCAATGAAGCAAGGTGACAATGAACGACTTATGCATGCCGAAAGAAGCTTTCGTACCTTAAGTACAATTGCAAAAAGATGCAAAAGTGCTCATAAGAGTTCTATAAATAATATATGTCATGATCCAGATTATGGAGCTGTAAAATTTTGAGGTAGGGTCAATTTTATGCTTTAAACTTCAATATCTCAAAATGTGTATTTTTTCCATAAAAGGAACATTTTTTCAAAGTCTATTGAAGCAAATGTAAAAAAAATTGGTTTACAAGTGTATCATACCCTATAACATATTTTAACACAGGCATTTTTTTCTATCTGCTCAGAAAAGTTCATTTTGAGTGTTAAAAAGGATAAAAATTGGTCATTTTTCAAAAAAAAAATTGGAGTCAAAGAAAAAAAATTCTAAAAATTTCAAATTTCAAGTTTTTTAAAAATCCCTGTGTTAAAGTGTTTAAAAGTGTCTTCATAACCTGTATAAAAAAATTCAAGTCAATACACATAAAAGATTCTGAGAAAATGTTCCTTAAAATATGACCATTTTAACATTACGGAGATAGGACTGCACTGGTTCCCTTAAGGTTTTTTAGGAAAGTCTGATTGTTTTCTTTGTGTTTTTGATTATTCAATGCGTCAGAGTATGTTTTGCTTTAGTTTTCAATCTCTACTTTATCCTCCTCTCTGTCAATGGAAGCTGCTAGCAGTTTAAATAAGATATTTGAAAATAATTTTAGAAAAAAATTTATTTATATATGCTGGCATATATAAATTTACACAGTTTTGCTTCCAGGCATTTGTGATAAAAGGTCATTTACTCAAGCGATTGCGCTGTTTTTTTAACGTTATATTTTTTCGGAAAATATGAAGAAACGTTTCATTAAATGTATTCTTGAGGGATATTAGGAAACCAATTTTTATACATTGCAATACTCAAGCCTGGCTCATTTTTATATTACCATACTTATTTTTTATATAGTTAGGTTGTATGAACACTTTCATGTTTCTTTCTCATTACTGTTTAAAGACTTGGTTCAATTTGTTTAAGTTATGATAACATTTAATATTTCAAGAGCTTGTAAAATAATGATAAGCCGCAATTCAAATTTTTCAGGGAAGCAACTTTTAAGCTTAAAAATTTCCAATATAATGGTTTATCCACTATTAAAGAGGCCGTGTTATCTTGTACTTTCAAGTAGCACTAATTCAAACAACCAGAAATTCATTTGATCTCTTGAATATTTAATGTTTATTCTATTCTTTGTGGCTTATCACTATATTACCTGAGTCCTTAATTTAATATATTTAGTTCTACATTAATGCATTTGTTATCATTGCATAATTCTAAGAGTTAAAAATATGAAATTTTTACCAGTGGATGTGTATGTTTCCAGTAATTAATCTAATACTGGAAATAAAATATTATAAATGTTTCAGATATAGACTATTCATTAGAATAGAATATAAAAGTATGGAACCAAAAGAGTTTTGCGGGATTGATGTTTTTGAAAGACATTGCACAATAATGCTCTAATTTAAAATTTAGCAGATAATTGAAACGAGATTGTTTTACAAATACTTTTAAATGAATTGGTTAAATTTAAGGTAGGTTGGTAGGTACTTGAATTGACTTCACACTGGAGCAACCCAACGAGCTATTGGCGGCGGTCTGGGATCAATCCCAAAGGGAAAGAACCTAGAACAAAACTTTGTCATTTTGAACCATGGTCAGATGGCGAGTTGAACACCTGAGCTGGCACCCCACTCTCCAAACTTCCACATCATGCCAAGGTGAGGAAATGTGAGGCCATGGCAAATGTGAAGTGCACCAGCACACGACGGTCTTTGGATGGATCGAGTTTCGAACTCGCAACTCTCCGGTTGCTAATCCGCTACTCTTCCAACTGGCATTCACGGCCCCAGGTTAAATTTAAGAATAATTATTCATTGCAATTGAACAATTTTTTAAATACCATGTAAACAGTTAAGGAAAATAATGCTGCAATATTAAATAACGCAAGATTTATAATCGGTGTTACAAATTGTTCGAATTTAAAAGGTTATATATGTTTTTGACATTTGGAATTTTAACTATAGATTTTTGTTGTGAGAATTTTCTTACGTACTCTAAATGGCAATATACTGCCTCCTTTCACAAATATCTCTCATCTAGCATTGGAATATAGAGGGATCTTTTAGGGGAACATTTCATTTTTCCAGCACTCTGTCAAACCCCTGCGTTGACATGACTGTCACCACATAAGCTTGAAAGATGTATCTTTCCGTTTAACAGATGTTTTTAAAATCCATTTTTTGTCTCATCTGACAATCTAAAGAAGTCACCATGTTTTTGAAGTAAAAAAAATATTTTAAAAGCAAGTTTCATCTACTTCATTTTTTGTTCAGTTTAATGGCATCACCAAGCCGTTGATAGCTGTTAATCGCTGAATACTTGTTCGATTGGAGACTATAAGCTGCCGAGACTTCAATAGTGAGACGGATATAAAAATATTACATTATTCCAGAGTTCAATCGATGTTTTTGACCATGTTTTCGATGTCGACCATGTTTTTGAAGAAAAAAAATATTTTAAAAGCAAGTCTCATCTACTTCATTTTGTTCAGTTTAATGGCATCACCAAGCCGTTGATAGCTGTTAATCGCTGAATACTTGTTCGATTGGAGACTATAAGCTGCCGAGGCTTCAATTGCGAGACGGATATAAAAATATTACATTATTCCAGAGTTCAATCGATTCGGCCGACTATCACGCGAATAATTTATTCAAGTTTTGCATTACCTCCTATTTTATAGAACCTAAATTCCCAACAAGATAGTATCTTGTTTAGCAACTTTTTTTGTTATAATATGAAGAGCCTCTGCCTGATGACTATAGAATTATCTTTATGATAGGGGAAAAAAGATTGGAAATAAGATACTCTGTACTTTTGCTAAAAAATTCAAGACTTTTATCGATTTTTATGAATTGCATTATGAAAATTTGAATTTTTCTAAGTTGGAAAGAGGTTAATATACAACACCTACAAAGTACGCTACTTATCAAAACTTCATACAGTTAATTACTTTAAATGTTCAGGAGTAGAAATATTTTCCGATAAATATGTTACGTCATTTTCTGGAGGAAAGAAGTGTTTAAACGAAAACAATAGGATCAATACGTTTTCAAGAAATTTTAATTTATAATCTTGTTTGTATCTAAAAATTAAGCAAGTTTAAATATTAAACATCAAATTGTTGGTTTTTCAAAATCAATTTTTAGTGTGTTTGAAATTCAAGTTCTGTAATTTCTTCGAAGTTCAGTCCAAATTATCTGAAAAGAGAAAACTAGCATTACCTGAAATAAATGCGTTGATAAAGATTTGATGATTGTGGGAGAATTAAGTATAAAATTGAACGAATTTTCAAACAGATACAATAAATTTATGTATTAGCACAAGAGTAGATTGTAAAATTACATTACATTAAATTATAAGCAGGGTTTTATAGTTAGTAAAAGCAATTGAATAAAATAAAACACTAAACCAGGGTCTTCTAGTTTACTGGTACGATAGTAAATCAATGTGTCTTCAGTTTTTCTTCTACTATAGTATTTCGTCCATGCAATCGACTGTCATAATCCTTTTCTTTTTACTATGTGTTCAAAAGTGTTATAACATATCATCATCAAAATACATAATACTCTAAAAATAAAACAGTAGTCATCAGAAATTGTGATTTGTTTGTCGGATTCATCTCTGAAGATTAATCACTTAAGTAAAACATACATAACAGATTTTAATACAGGAATTACAATAGCGTTTATCGTTCTTTTAGGAAAATTTACAAAAATCAACTGTTAAGTAGAATTGGGGGACTTAGCAGTTAAAACTCTGTTCGCCGATATTGATATATCAATTTCAATGAGCTGTGCTTTGAAATAGCTTGTTTCTAAAAATATTTTTTGAAACGAACTATAAATTTCTTAGAAATAAGCAATCGCTCAAAGCACAGCTAATTGAAATTGATAACAGAAAATAACTACAGATGTACTTGACTGGGGGCAAAGGAAAACTGGTGCGCAATTTCTGACGATTTAATTTCTTCAGTTTATTTTGCAATCTACAAATGACAAGTATTCATTACTATCTGAGAGCAGAAAAGACATAATTGTTATTTTGTATGAATCACTGATTGATCAAGGTTGAAAAATGTGTTTTACATTGCAAGGATCATACTTGCAGGATTGGTTCATAAATAACGAATGAACTTTTATAAGCTAGAAATAGATTGAATAGATAGAATCGCTCACTGAAAATTCCTGTACGAAGAACTTAACATTAAGCAATCTGAAGATTAATCCAAGATTTCTGTTCAGGTCTTATGAATAGTAGATGGCTTTTGTCAATGAAACTAATAAACATGCAAACAGATCCCTCTAGACCAGGGGTAGACAACCTTTTTATACCTACCGCCCACTTTAGTATCTTTGTTGGTAGTAAAGTTTCCTTACCTCCCACCGGTTCAGCAGTAACTTAATTTAGCGCAGCTGCAAAGTACTCGTAATTTGTGAGTGGAGGTTTAGTAAAAATATGTAGTTAAATGTATCTTTTTATTTATACTTTGCATATGTTTATAATACACAGAAAATTTATTTGATTCTGCATTTCGGCATCTCCATCATTACAGCGCCTACTACTGCGGAAGTTGCTTAAATTGCAAAAAAAAGAAAAGAAAATTAAATGTAAATACTATAAAAGTATATTAAATGACCTTTAATTAATTATTAATGAGATCCTTGAGGCTGAAGCTGTGAAACTAAACATTTGATATCTGGTTCAATTTTCGTAAGGAACAAATGAAGGTCTCCTCTTTCGGAAGTATTCAGATGGTTTCTGTTTGTTGATAATATGATTAACAGCACTAAGCCTGATTCTACACGATATGAGGTAGGGAAAGGTATGAATAAATTGAATATAATTTTCCACATATTTGGATATAACGCAGGAATATTTTTATTTCGCCATAGGTTTTCATATCCACCACTATCGAAATTATATTTACTCTCTCATCATATCTGAGTTCTAACAGTTCTTGGCAAGTTGTACCAGCCTCCTCAATATTTGTAGTAAAAGGATTTTTCATCCAGTTATACACCTTCAAGTTCAAAATATCTTCAAATCGTTTTTCCATATCCAATTTAAGTTCGTTAAGGTGGCTACTGAATCTTTCAATCTCCTGTGGAGTTATTTCATCTTTTATAGATGATAATTCGGGAAAATGATGAAATTTTCTCTTCAATAGATCAAGTTTGTCGATAAATAATGACACTATATTTTGGCAATCGATAAAAGTTTTATTAGCTCCTTGAAGCTGCAAATTGATTTCATTAAATCTCTTGAAAATATTTGCCAAATAAAAGGTATCATGTTTTATTGTTTTTAATTGTTGACAGAGATTGGTCTTATTAATACTTTAAAAAAAGTATGACACTACATATAATGCTACAAAACGAGACAAACATGTACCCTTTGACAGCCACCGAACTTCTGTGAGTAAAAGTAACCTAATAAATTCCTCATTATTGTCCTGGCACAGCTGTCGAAACATTCTGTCATGTTTGGCATTGTGTGTGATCTTATTTACAGCTCTAATTATTATAGTTAATGATGAATGGAGACTTGTACTTAAATGTTTTCCTACAAGATGTGTTGTCTGTGCACCACACAATGAATACATAAAACATTTGGCACTTCTTCCTTCAAATAAGCAACAAATCCCCGATAGCGACTTACCATTGATGGTGCTCCATCAGTAGTAGCGCATGTAACAATATTGTTTAAAGGTGTATTATTTTCTGCAAAGTATGATTACACAGCATTAAATATTGATAATCCTCTTGTATATGTGATGAGATTTATTTCAAATAGCATTTCTTCTCATAATGTATTGTTTTCATCAAAATAACGTACATATGTCGTCAATAAAACATTATTATCTGCAATCGTAGACTCATCCATTTGTATAGCAAATAAAGAGTTTTGGACAATACCTATAAGTTTATTTTCAACATTAACTGCCATTTCTTCAATTCGTCGCTTTACTGTGCTATCGCTTAGGGGCAACGTTTTTAAAGCTTCAGGTATATCCTAATGCATTATTGTTGAGATAAATTCTTTTATAGAGGGTATTATTAAAGTTTCTCCAATATTATAACTTTTACCACTTTTTGCAATTAATTGTGAAATGCAATAAGCGGCAGTTAATCCATCTTCGTTCGCTGCATGTTGTTTCTTAAATGATGCAAGGATTGTTGGACGATTTTGAAATTTTTTATATATTTCCTGATAATATTCAATGGGCTTGCATTTATCTTTTGGGTGCTTTGTAGCAAGATGTTTTCGCAATCGACTTGGCTTCATTGCTTCATTGGATAATGTTTTATGACATAGTAAACACATTGGGAGTCGTTTATTTACAACAGATTCGATGAAACTCATCTTCAGATACTCCGGTTAATAGCCACGAGCGTATTTCTTTTTTTTTGAGACGTAGGCTCACAATATTTCACACAATTTATACAACCTGTTTGAAGCATTAGGCATGTGCTTACTTTCACAAATCTAACTACGTACTTGCCCCACCATGAAACGACCTCAACTTGAGTGATGGCCGCCGTCCTCGTCATGGGCACTACAGGGCAGTACAACCTGCTCTGTCATTGAGTCATAGATGCGTTGTGATAGCGGAAAGTAGCTTCAGCATCGGACAAACCCCTACCGCCCACCATGAAAGCTTGAATCGCCCACTAGGGCGGTAGGGTCCAGGTTGACTACCACTTCTCTAGACTCTCGGATAAGTAATAGTTTTTAAATACTATGTGTGAGATTTATATCATGTGCCGTCAGTAGTACGGAGGTGATTCCCTATGAAAACTGGTGAAATAAATAACTAGTAGGATAAAAATATAATTAATCAGAATTCAATAAATATAAAATGATGGCAAGTCTAGCAGCTCGTAGCCTCAGATAAAGGTCACCAAATATAATAGACTATTGTAGGTTAAAGTTTAGAACAGAGTGGTCGATGCAATGTCCTTACTGTATGTGTAAATAATGCACTGCATATACGTATAGAAATAAATCGCTTATGCAAGATTGGGTCCCTGTGTTCACCACAGTAATATCTAGTGTACCTCTGGGCCAGATTTGTGATATTCTAATAAAAGGATATGCGATCCTCAAACAGAAAACAAGATATTACTCGATCAATGGCAACCGCTTGGCTAATCCCCAAATGTCCCTTAGAGGAAGTGTATAAAGACCACGATACCTAGTAGTCCTAATGGTTTGTCTAATCCAATGTTATATCTATCTAATGGAATAGTTTACCATCCGATCTAACTTCTGTCTTCGATGATTACAGAAGTTTATTTTCCTCTATTTTTCAAAATATGAGTTGCTCGTCGAGACAACCACCAGGAGGGTTAAACGATGGATAGCAGTCAAGCAAAGATTTTTACTTCACAATTTGTCCCTAACGGCAAAACACACTAATACACATGCGGAGCAAATCCTTTGGGTAGTTGAATTCGTACTGGAGGAACACTATTGGCGACGGTCCGAGATCAATCCAGATGAGAAAGATCCGAGAACGTCGCGTCATTTTGAACTACTGTCAGAGGACGATGTCACACCTGAGTTGGCACCCCACTATCCAAACTTCCACACCGCACCAACGTGAGGACATTTAAGGCCACGACGTATTTGACGTGATCAATCCCCTCGTACACGACGGTCTTTGATTGGACCGAGTTTTGAGCTCGCAACCATCCGGTTTCTAATCCGGTACTGAGGTGAGAGTGTAAAAAGGAGACTCAATGGACCCAGACATTCCGGAGAAGACCAATAGATCCTATCCTGGCAGAATTTCCTTTTCAACATCCAAGATGTGAATAAAGCTTTGTTAGATGGGTGACACGCGATGCATTTTGAGATGTGTGACTCGGGTCGCGTGATCTGGTGCGCCTGTCACACGGGGAAAACTGCTCATCAAATCGCGCGCAACGTTCGACAATCCTCTACTCAGCCATAATTTACAATTCGCGTCACATCGCCAGTGTTCTGTTTTCTTACGTGGGTGACACATTAGACAACTTGGTCAGCACTGTTTCTTCCCGTCAGGGAAGAAAACCGATTGAACAGCTTGAAACGCGCCATCCAGTTCGCGAACCAAAACACGCCGAAAAGAAGCGCTATCCGGGATCGCGCTTCACAAAACACCTCATCCTAATGGTCCGTCCGTCACCACCCAATTCTGTGTTGGACCCTTCGTTTTGTGTCTAAAGGCATCTTCTATTATTTTAAGAGAATCCCACACTAACAAGATTGGATGCCTTTTGATTATACCTCGTACATAGTTGTATTCCATTAAAAGTGTCATCTAACTTGGTACTGAGGCTTCGGATTTATAAAACATGTTGTTCTCTAAAGCTTTTTGCATTAGTTTGTAAGAATACCACACATGCAAAACCGGATACATCTTGATTTAGAACTCGTACACATTTTTATTTGATGAGGAGCCCATCGTACAACTTGGCTCTGAGTACTGATTCATAATAAGCATGTGATTATATCTTAAATCATCTTGCATAAATTTATGAGAATCCTACCCATACAATATTAAATAAGTTTTTATCAGACCCCGTGCATATTTGTATTTCAGTAGGAGCCCGTCATCTAAGTTGGTACTGAGCCTAGGATAGACGTGTGGTTCTCTAAAAGCATTTTGTATTAATTTATAAGAATCCCACACGAACAAGACGATACATTGTGATTAGAACTCGCACATATTTGTATTTCATGAGAAGCCCTTCATCGAACTTGTTACAGAAGCCTTGGATGCGGATGGATTGAGGGTCGAGTCCCGACGATATAACACTCGTAAATAAATTGTTCTACTCGACAACAAAATAGCCTTCTGGTTTCCAGAGAAGAGCAAATGCCATGAATGATAAGTATTCATTTCCTGTGTCCTCCAACTGCAGTTATCCAATAGGGGAGACGAAACAAATTGGACAGTACGCACCGTATCTCGTGCGAACTATCCAGTATCCGAAGAGCGTTGTCCATCAATGTGCGCTTGCCCCACCCGAAAGCTGGCCCTATCGGCCGACAGCCTTTTTAACCCGTCCGATAAACCCCACTCAGCATTCAGCGATCTTCCCACGACGTAAATCACCGCTGGAACACAACCATCGACTGGGTTAGTTTTATCTCAGGCTACTCGAGGAGAAATCGTTCAGAAGTGCTCCAAACATTATTTTACGGAGCTACCGGCACCGGATAAAAGGGGCGGGATAAGAGGAAACTCCCGGAAAAGAAATCGCCTGAAAGGTGAGATTGAATTTTTCACGCTGCAGCTCAGACCTTTTATTCGTATCATTTGGTTCCGGGAGGTTTTTTGTGCTATCGCAACTTGACTCGATGTCGGTGGGGGAAAGAATCAGAAAAAGTATATAATGGCGTTGAATTAGAGACACGTGTTTTATGTCCCTGTAATCGAGAGGCTATAGTTCACTTCCACGGGACTTATTTTCTTTCGGATCAGTTTAAACTCTCCGGTCTTGCTAAGCCGCTTTGGGAATCGGGTCGCCTTCGGAGATTGGGGGCTGTACTTTGATTCTAAGTGTTTCAAAGAGGTCGGATATTTAAGGACTTCTTAAGCGGAGGGGGTAGAATTGACATCAAACTAGAGGAACACAACTGGCTATTGGTGACGGTCCGGGATCAATCCCGGAGGGAAAGATCAGAGGACAACATCTCGTAATTTTGAACCGCGGTCAGATGACGAGGTCAACACCTGAATTGGCACCCCAATCTCCAAACTTCCATACCATGCCAGATTGAAAACATTTGAGGCCCTGAAAGATTTAAGGTACACCTGCTCCCACGTACACGACGGTAGGTGGGTAAGTAGTTAATTAACGTCGCACTGGAGCAACACACTATTGGCAACGGTCCGGGATCAGTCCCAAATGGAAAGATTAAAAAAACAAGGCCTGGTAATTTTGAACCACTGTCAGATGACCGAGAACGACACATGAGCTGGCACCCCCACTTTCACACCACGCCAACGTGAGGACATTTGAGACCACGACAGATTAAACGTGACCAACCCCCGTGTATATGAAGTTCTTTGGTTGGATCAAGTTTCGAACTCACAACCCTCCGTTTGCTAATCCTTCACTCTATCAACCGGTCTTTAAGGTAACCTTTAAGCTAACCCCGATATGCATAATGAGAGAGCATTTGGACAGCAAATGTAAAATCGTCGCAGATTGGCTGGGTTGTGTGTTCACAATGTAAATCTCTCTCGTACATACTTGAAGAGAATTTGCATAATTATTACTCTTTCAATGGAAAATGTTTTATTATTTTGTTTTAAATAAAAGTTCTCTAGTTTTGTTGTACTACCTAATATATTTTAAACATTATTGCATTGGTTTTAGTACAAAAAGAGAGCTTTCTACGGACATATTTTTAGGTACATGAAATTAACACCTTTGTAAATGTTAGCGCGTTACTTCATTTACAAATATCACAGAAAAATCATATAGTATATAGACCATAAAGATAGAATTCATATCAAGTCATGTTTGTTTTATTTTAATGGTGTGATTTTGAACTTAATAGAAACGAGCTTTTGAAATATTAAAATTGGTTTGGCCTTTTATGGTACAATGCCATATTTGGTCAAGTTGCGAAAAATGCAACATACAATGTCAAGTACTGAACATAGAGATATAAGGAAAGTTTTACTGACTGAAAAGAGTAAAATACACCCAAGGAGAAATCGAACCTGAGCCACCTAAAACTCGCAGATTGCTAGGGCATTGGGTAAACCACTGAGCGACGTCGACCTTCTTGAAGTATTAAGGAATTTTTGCCAGGGACTAATTTTAAGATATTATTTATTTTATATATCAGTCGTTGATAATCTTATGAATGCTAGCTAAAAAGTATTACAGCTAATCCAGATTGATATCTAAATAACATCAAATCTAGGTAACAAATTTATCTATTATCTTGGGCATTTTCCCACCCTAGTAGCTAAAATTTCAGAGCACAGTGATAACTTGGACACTTATCTTTCTCTAGCTATTTTCCTCGCAGCTGATTCCCACCATGGATAACAAATTCCCGAGATATGGCTAAATAATATAACTATAACTCTCACATAGCTTTACATGGTTGCCCGAATTCCTTTATACTGCGGAAAATATATTTTTGGAAAAACAAGGTACCTAGTTTTACTGCTATCAAGACCACAGAAGGGCGGTTTCTTAAAATACGACTTTAGTAATCACGGGGTCTTGTGTAACGCAAGATCTCCTCCTACTTTTATAGCGTTTGCTCATTTCTTTCGGCAAACACGCCGCACCTGCCCATACACATTCTTCAAATAATTTTTGTCAACTCCCTGAAGTCTCCTTTGTACATGAACTGCAGGATACTGAATAAGTCCCCCCATAAATATTGTTCCTGTCGTTTTCTTCAAGTTCCACATGAACGCATGTGTATAGTATTCAAAAGATATTTGACCAATATAGCTTGGCATTATATGGAGACGGAAAACTGTTTTCTAAAATATGTACCACATAAATGAGGAATTGCGAATATAAATATTTTTACACAAATTAATTGCGAATCATTGATGGTTATTTTCCTATTGAAGTCGCGAAGGCAAAGAAATTATCAATATTCATTTTTGGCACTGAATTATTACCTATTGCGTATTTTCAAAACCACTAATACGCAATTTGTGACTTAAAATAACTTTACATATTATACAAGAAAATTAATGTATATTTCAGAACACAATCAATATTTTACTACATACCTATAATTTATTAAATTCTGTTTGTGATTAGAGGGTAGATTGAGAGAGGCTATAGTGGCATTTTAAAAGTAAAAGAAAATACTTTCTTGATTTGAAGAAAAGTTAAGACCTGATATGAATTTCTATTCGAATTTGTTTGGAACAAAACACTTAAGTATATTCTCTTAATCACTGAAAACACTTTAATCATTAACCAATTCAATTCAATAGGGAAAGTAAGTAAAGTTCACATTTTGTCTATTGAAATGTAGGCACTTGCTAGGTCAGTTTACCATGATTTATTCAAAACTAAATTTTCAAATCAAATTCTTTTATGTAAAAAATATTCTTTTATGTAAAAAATATTATTTTATGTTAAAAAATATTCTTTTATGTTAATCAATTTCTTTTTATGTAAAAAAGATATGATGCATAAATCTAATATATTAAATCTTATTTATATAAAGACATAAAAAATGAGAGTTGCAAATATTGTAAGAATTTTGAAAAAAAATATTATCTTGATTGTATTTCTTTACATTCAACAGATGATTGAAGCACTTGTGTTTGTATTAATATTAATTTTTATTTAATGAGAGTTCAAAACGAAACTTTAATATTTTCTATTTGTTAGTAAAATTGGTACACGGTTGACCTCAAACAAAATTGCTTCGGATTGAATATAGCTGATAAAGATATACAGTTTATTTTCAAATCAATAGTTCGTACGATTTGTCTTAATTTATTTGAGGAAATGACTCCCTAATATTCTTCGTTCCACAGAGAAATTGAAGAGCAACAAAAACTACTAAGTATGCGAGTGCTTATTTTATAACAATGTCAAACACAAGAAAACTAAATCATCGTATAAATCAATCACATCACTAAATAAAACAACAGTTAATGTTTACATTCCTCTCAGATATGCCTGAGCAGCATTAAATATTCTATTGAATTCATGTACATAACGCTGTCAACTGTCTTAAAACTGCAATACATCATCTAGATTCTTTTCTCACTCGAGGCATGCAAGCGAAGTGCAGCTGGTGGTTTCGAATGGCATATCCGCTGTCAACGGTTCTTTAGCCGACACAAGTTAGCACCTTCTCCAATGTCACTTTAATGGAAGGTTGTAACCCGTCGTTATGATAACTACACATCTTTTGCCCACAAGGGACCCTTTGATTACACGCGTTGCAAATTTCGCCATTTGTCCCGAATACGCTTACAGCAACGCTGGCACTCATGTTTATTAAAGCAATGATGTAGCGGACAGGGCGGCTCTGGTTACGGTCTGGTGTAGATTGTGAGTAAGGATATGAGCAGTAGGATTTTAATAATTTTTGCAGGTGCTTTCTTTGATAAATAGAGGGCCGCGGTAGTCCGGTGGGAAAAGTAATGGATTAGCAACAGGAAGTTTGCAAGTTCGAATCCAACCAAAGACTGTGTTGTCAAAGGGAACCGGTGCACGGACAAATCGTCCACGAGTGGTGTGGAAGTTTGGAGAGTGGGGTGATAGCTCAGGTGCGACCTCGTCATCTGACCTGGTTCAAAATTACGTGCTGCTGTCCTCGGATCCTTCCCTTCTGGTTTGATCACAGACCGTCGCTACTAGCCCGTTGTGTTGTTCCAGTGCGACGTTAATTAAAATCCCCTTTGATAAATAGCTTTTGTATTATACGAGTTGTTTGTTTTCTTGTCTCGACAATTTGTTGTGCAGAATTTAGACCCTGTATACGCTAAAAGTGATAGTAGCCTTCAAAATTGTTCCTAAACTTGTTGATTATTGATTAATTTTTTTAAAAAGATACCTGGTCTGACGTTGATTGGGAAATAAAGGTTAATGTGGTTAAATAACGCTTATTCCAAGTACATCAATAATGGATAATGTTTTTATAAATGGTGAATATAATATTTATAAAAATACTTAATGTGCTTCCGAACATTGTCGGCTGTCTTTCAAAGATCTATTCCTTCAATATTAATGGGCAACCCCACTTTTTACAAAAGTTTCTTCTTTTTGAATGATATTTTTAAATCTATTAATGCTATATAAATAATATATTTAACCATCATTTAGGTTAAACTTAATTAGTGAATTAATTCAAGATATTTATACCTTCACACCTCACCCTCTGAGGGGTTAAAACGCATATAACCATTTTGCAACTTGAAGTCTTCACTGCATGATTTCTAACCAGTTTTAATCTTCATGACCAATATAATCTTTCCCAGAATTCTAACCAATGCATGTAGCTATTTTGTTATTGTGTGTGTTGTGGGAAAGAAACACACAGCAAAAAATACACTTCTCGGAAATCTCATGATGTTCAGCGAGTCAAGAGAAAATCATGGAAAACTTAATTTAAAAATCAACATGTAATGCAGAGAAGATAATAAAAAACCCAAAGTGAAAAACTTATAAAATATATATAATTCATAATACGAAATAAATATAAGTAAGTCTTTGACTTCAGGCTACATTACAAGAAATTAATAAAACAATCTTTGCTAGAAATAATATACATAGTTGACTAACAAACCCACTGAGAAGTAAATAAACCCCAATATATTGTGACTTTATTTCCAAAAAGTAACTGATATAAACCAAATTACAGATTGGTAATGATGCTATTCACATGGAAAGTTAAATTAGTAAGTAGATTTTATTATATTTTCTAGAATTTTTGAAACTACGTTCTGCTAAGTAAACTAAGTTATTGATACCGCAAGCTTATAATTATGTATTGTTGACTTTTTTTAGTGTAAAAAAAGTTATCCAAGAATTTTTTCAAATGAAATCTGTTATAGGCTTATTGAAAAAATAGAGATCATTTACAAAACTTTACTGACTAATAGCATTTGATTTTTTATGTGCATTCCTACTGTGCTAACTCATATTTTTTGTGAATTCTACTTCTAAAAGGAAAAGCATAATATTTCTAATTTGATTTTAGTAACTGGATGGAGACGGAGTTTTAAGATGATAAAATACAAGTTTAGAAGAATCCCATTGTTTTATTGAGTTTTGAGTCATGAAAATTAACATATCAAACACTTTATTTCTTGAATTACATTGTTCAAAAATCATGGTACTATCTGTGGTACTGGAAAATAACATTTCCATTTTTGTGGTAGGAGTCAGAAATATATGAAGATTTAGTAAAATACTCAATATCTAAATAGTTATAAGCAAAAGATCCAAACATATGAAATACAGTTTATCTCATTTGATATTTTATTGAGTTAATTATTTAATATCTTTAAGCAGAAATAAGGGACATCTTGCACAACTTATTCATAAGTAGAGATGATTCTATTCTTTTTCATTGTTATATGCGAAAAAGGAATTAATTAAGACACTTTATTGGATGATTGCTATTTTTCTTAGTAATAGGAAAGTATTAGCAATATTAATTATGCCTTTTTAGCAACCTTTATTTACAGTCTCATGGTATGCATTATTTATTTTATTAGTTGATCATTCAGGTGTATCATTCTCCGGAATTAGCATTGTAACTGGTATTATGATTAATTCAAACATTTACCTTTCAAAGTTAATAATCCGTAAAATTAATATGCAATACATAAAGAAATTTCGAGATGCGTAGGTCACAAATGGTTAGAGACTAATGAGAGTAGGAAAACACCATAATGATATTTTCTCATCTCAAATTATCTGTGTATTTTTATATTTCATCATTTCTGAGAATATTTATTACACTTCTGAATAAATATACCCTGTAAGGTTAAGGTAGTCTTAAGGTTACGGTAGAATACATAAAATTGTTAATGACGTTGAAAAATAATTTTCGCATAGACTAAAGATTAATATTTTTAAACCACGAAAAGGGAACTATTCAATCTAGTACACATTACTCTTTAGAAGAAAGACTGGCAGCGTATGTATTAGACGCACATTTTATTTGTTAATGAAAAATATATTTTTATTTTTACTTCTCAAACAAATCTTCAAATGCTTCAATAGAATATTGATTATATTCAGCCAAGCTAGTTTTGTTATTGTTGCTTGCAAAATCTGTAATGTATTCATACCATCCTAGCTAAAATCTCGTCCGTGATTAGTGATATTGATCAATCCTGTTGTCCTGTTGGAAATAGAATTCAAAGCTTATGGCAACCATACTCAACTCACAGGATTATGCGTTACCTGCATTTTTAAATTTAAATTCACTATACTAAATATTGCACTCAAAGAATATTTAAATGAGTTAAAGTAAAACTATTTATATTATTCCATTAAACATATAAAAGTGTCATCATGATAAAATATTCATTATTCTCAATACACATGTTAAAATATTTATTATTCTCAATACCCCCCGATCTCTTCCTTACATAAAATATAATCAAATGTATAACACTACAAAATCATGTTTAATATATTGCCTCATTACATTTCTAAAGTTATTTCCCGTAGGATTTCTGGAAAGCCTGTGTTAGAAACATTTTACATTTATCTACCCATAGAAACCAACACATATGAAACACTAAATAAATCGAGATTCAATTAATTTTGTTCCAGCTGAAATTGTGCTTTAATTAACTTTCATAGATTTAATATGTCATTCCAAGGAAGATGAATTTTTATTATTAAAAAGATACTTAAATTGGAGATGTATATGATTTTATATTAAAACCAACTGTTTTTGCATGTAGTCAATGGTCCCTTCAGGACTTAAATCACGGTTTACAATTCGAATCGCTGAAAAGAAGCTTTAAAGGCTCTTGTTCATGCCCAGCAAAATAGGTCATCAAGAAGACCAAAAAAGCAGCCCCCCACACATCCCTTTTCTCCTTTAGTATTTGATCATATAATTAATGTATCCCATCAACAAATAGTTTTCTTTCAAAGTAATTAACAACGAAAAAAATCTGTGGGGAACATGTAAAACGAGAGACAATAAAATAAAAATGAGCCGGTCAACAAGAAAAAAAAATCCAAATGAGCTGTATTGACTTGTCGATGCAGTTTTTCATTTTTAAAAAAGAGGGAGGAGGAGCGTTAATTGTTTGGGAAAAAACACCGCTAACAGCAAGTGGAAATTTTAAATTCTTCGCAAACATTGTTAATTCTCCAGAGGAGGTTTTAAAAAAGGAGTTAATTAATTATGGGGCGGCAATTTCTCGGAAGTAGTAATTATTTAAGGAACACGCTGACGTTTCCGTGACAGGGGCTATGGTTAAATGTGTCCAAATCGTTCGTCCCGTCAAAATCCCTTTATGTGAAGAGTCTAATAAAGTAACTCCCGAAGGATTAAAAAAGAACCCGTTTCCTTTATGACGCATATTAGGAATGCCAGAAATTCTTCAGTACAGATTGGGGAGCGAACGTCGTGAAATTTCATAAAGAAGATATGCTGCGGAATAATTGAATTTTGTAATAAATTAGAAACACTTGAGTAATAAACAATGTGATAAAGAAATTTCATCTAAAATCTTAGCTTAAATACATACGAGTTAATTAAGATGTAAGACTCGTGGGAATATTTTTTCGAATAAAGTAAATAAAAAATTGCGAAACAAGGAATCTTCATATATCTAGAGGTAAAAACACTTTATTAAATGGAAATTTAAAAATGTGTTAGGCGGAATCTGATATTTATTCAGTGGTATGTTAATAAAATGTCTCATAGCAAACATAAATATTGTTATATTTATATTGTAACGTTATAATGAATAAACCCTAGTACAATGTAGACAGATCTCTAAAAATCGAACCAAAATTAGATTCGCCTAGCTTCGTATTTGAGAATATATATGTTATTATTTTTGACAATAAACGATAACAGTAGGAGCATAAGACGAAACACAAACATTTACTTCGATATATGTAAAAACATCGACTTCCAATCGGTCATTTCCTAATATAACCGTCTCTCTCGTCTAAAACCAACATCTTTCCAATTTTTATCTGAGTCAACTCGCTCGTTAGTGTTAGCTAACTTCTTCGCACAGTTTGAGCACATCTTCACATTTATTTAATTATCCACTAGGACTAGCAATTATAAATCGAAAATAATTGTATATTTGAGAGTGGTACAACAAACTAATATGAGCCATATGATTGATTTGAGCTCTGGAGCTAAATTATATTGCTAAAAGTACACGAAAGAGCTCGCCACTCTAATAAAATTGTTAAGCACTCTGATTACAGACGACAGGGAAATCTCGAATACAGAAATAAATGTGCGCACATGATAAAACTGATTTATACTTCTAAAAAATACCGAATTGGTTTTGACAAGTTAATGGGGCGAAATTGAAATGGAAGTTTAGAAGCTAATTTTGTTAACATAATTGTGAACTTTTTGCCCTGCTTGATATTGAAATAGGAATTAACGCTAGTAAGAAGTACAGAAAAGGCTGGTTTGTGTTTTGATGAATTTTATTTCCTTCGGAGTAATTTTCTCAAACTTTTGGCTCAACGCCACCTTTTTAAAGGCAATTGTTTTTGGCTCCCCTCTGTTAAAAGTGCGTCTCAACTAATAATAAACTGCAGATATAGCTGTGCTAATAATTTTTCATGAAATTTTCGCCATTTTGGCGTATAATGTCGCCAAAATGTTGCTGCATGTGTAGTTTAGTATTTTGAAAAGCTAATTTGGAAATAAAGAAACTTGGAACTGAAATTATAAAGCGAATGTTGATAATGTTTTTCTTTGTGAACGACTGAATAACGCCATATTTCAAATATTTGATATTATATTGTATGTATATCTTCTTTTGATTTCACCAAAGATTTATCTGTTAAAACAGATAAACTGTTATTACTGTTAAAAGGTTTTTTCTCTTTTATTTATGTAATTTATATACACTGGGTGTCCATAAATTAAGGGTCAGTTATGATCCTAAAGAAAAAAATTCTGAAAGGAAGATGATAAGTATAACTAGAAATACTATCCGATTGCACATAGATTTATACGCATAACAAAATTACGTGAATGTACCGGTAATACATGCTAAATTAATAAAAGGTACAAATTTTTGGTCTCTGACAGAGCAGAAGCAAAATTTCCGCAACTTTTGGAATACTGTCCCCTGTCAAAGTTTAATAGAGTATATCTACACCCTCTACTGCAAAGCACGAATGGCATCGGTAGTGCATGCTCTTCACAAGATTGTACAGTAGATCTTGAGGAAAGTATCTCCATACCTGTTTCAGCGCAATTCCTAGGCTTTTTTTCGTATGCGCTGGGGGATTTCAATCTGCCATGCGCCTCCCAAGAGCATCCTATACATATCCTAGGTGATGGCGGTCAGGTGAGTATGCAAGACATTCCATTCAGTTTATTCCTTCACTGTTCAGCAGGTCATCAACACAGACCGAACGATGCCAAAGTGCGTTATTATCTATAAATATGAACGAATTTCCAACAGCACCACACAAATTGCGTACATGAGGAATAATTTCATCCTGACAATAATACTGAGCATTCTAGGCTCCACTTTCCAACACGTAAAGCTCGGTAGGTAAATTCGTAATGATTCCCAGATCATCACTTCACCACCTATGTAATGGTCTATTTCCAGGATGTTGGTGGAAGAATAGACAGTGCGGGGTTCAAGCTAGATGTATTGGTCCCTCTAATTGGACGACGAACAAAATCTACTGTCGTCCGTGAACAGGATTGGTCCAATGCTCGTCAGTCCAGCTAGCGTGTTCACGACACCATCGAAATCTTTGTGTTTTGTGTAATGTAGTAAAAAGAACGCAATGTACTGTTTTGTGGACATACGATCATTACACAATTTCTGTAAATACACTACCTGACATTGAAAATGCAACACCAAGAAGGAGTTGGCAGAAAGTGACGAAATTTGGCAAACAGAGAGAGACAGCAACGAGCAATAAGTTATCTTTATTGCAACATTATACACCTTGCCACTGAGCAGCAAGAACGTCTGATCAGTAGGTTGTAGGACCACCGCGAGCGGCGATATAGGTAGCAACACGTCTAGGTACAGACGCAATGAGTGTGCGGATGGTGTCCTGAGGGATGGCTGCCCATTCCCTGTCAACCATTTGCCAGAGTTCGTCTTCTGAACGTACCGGTGGCAACGCATGCAAGCGACGTTCAATTACATCCCAGAAATGTTCGATAGGTGAGAGATCAGGGGAGACAGCTGGCCAGGGAAGCACCTGAGTACCTTGCAGGACATGTTGGCTGATGCGTGCCGTGTGCGGCCGGGCGTTATCCTGCTGGAAAATGGCATTGGGCACCCCCTGAAGGAAAGGTAGTGTCACCGGCTGCAGCACGTCATCCACGTATCGTTGGGCCGTCATAGTGCCCTGAATACGGACCAGAGGTGACCTGCTATCGTAGGCGATGGCGCCCCAAACCATTATACCGCGTTGTCTCGCGGTATGGCGTTCCACAGATGCGGCCGGATTGGCCCTGTCACCACGTCGGCGCCAGATTCGTACACGGCGACTGTCATTGCTAAAACAGAAGCGTGACTCGTCTGAGAACACCACCCTGTGCCATTCCGTCGTCCACGTGGCTCTATCCCGACACCATTGCAAACGGAGACGTCTCTGTGCTGTTGGGTCAATAGTAATCTTCTCAACGGGCGCCATGAGTGCAGGCCGCCAACGATCAATCGGCGGCTAATGGTTCTGGACGATATGGGAGCATCAAAGGTGTCCTGCACATGCTGCAAAAGGGCGACAGACGTGGCTTGCGGGGTCGCCGATGCTTGCCGTCAAATGCGTCGGTCCACGCGTGCTGACGTCACTCTGGCTGCACCGAAACCCCTCAAACGTGTCACATTCCCTTGGTCCAACCATCTGTGCCACAACCGGTGCACCATGGACGCGTGTAGGTGGTATCTGCTGAGATTTGACGTATGGACCAACCTGCCCTTCTGAGGCCAATCACCATATCCATCGTGAAGTCGTCTGTTTGCTGGAACTGTCTTGATTGGCGGCATTCTCCGCTACTAGACGTTTCCTCAGAGACACAAAAACAAATTGCAACTTGATTTACCTGGCAAACAGAGCGGCGCGAAACTGACCACTTTTGCAGGTTCCTTCCCTGGTTTTTCATTCGCCGTGCGTGGGACAGCTGCTCAGTTTGCATCGTTTACATATCTCGGTGAGCCTCGTCTACCCTGTAAATTTCATCCAGTTCTGCGCACTCCTTCTAGGTGTTGCATTTTCAATGTCAGGTAGTGTAGATGTAAACAGTTAGGAAACTTTAAGCAGATGAAAATGCGCGTATATGCTAGTTTTTAAAAGTTTCAAGCACGAAGTTTTTAGTATGTAATCTAAAGCACTCTATATAGCCAAGGTGAAATACGAAATACGATGTATGATCGCCAGTCGGAGACTTAAAGTCTACGTTCTATCAGGTTGGCAACTAAGTTCCCGCCGCTTTTTTAAATTTTAACATTCCGCATGTCATTAAATGTTTTTGGCATAATGTTTTAAATCATTCGAAAGGGGATGTTTTGTTCTACCTGAATCTTTGTTTTTTTTTGTTCAAGTTAATTTATGTTAATTTTTAGATCATTAAAATGGAAAGTCAAGTTGAGAAAAATGAGCATTTTCGACACATCCTTCATTTTGCTTTTAATCAAGGTTCTAGGGCCGCAAAAGCTGCTCGCAACATTTGTGCTGTGTATGGAGCTGAAAGAACCATACACAGCACACAGCTGTGCCATAGCTGAAAGAACCGCTCATGATTGGTATGCCAAGTTCAAAAATGGAAATTTTGACCTCAAAGACGCACCTCGTTCTGGCCGTCCAGTTGAGTTCGATGAAAAGCGATTAAACCCACATTTGCACGAAAATTCGCGTCGAACGACAAGGGAACTGGTAGTGAAAATGGAATGCTCCCACAATGCTGTAGAGAAGCATCTTCACTCGATGGGAAAGGTTCAGAAGTGTGGAGCATGGGTTCCGCATGCTTTAAGTGACAACAACAAAAATCAATGAGCCACAATTTCTGCTGGTTTGCTTGCTCGTAACCGCTCAACTCATGGACTCAAGCAACGATTTCTTTACCGAGTCGTTACTGGCGACGAAAAATGGTGCCTGTACGTTAATATGAAGCAGCGCAAGGAATGGCTTAGCCCCGGTAAACAAGCGACACCGCGCGTGAAACCAGATCTTCATCCGCGAAAAACGATGTTGTGCGTATGGTGGGACTGGGAAGGGATTATCCATTACGAATTGCTTGAACGGAACCAAACGGTCAACGCGGAACTCTATGTTCAACAGATGGAACAACTCAACACGGCTATTCAAGAGAAAATACCTAATTGGCAGCATGGAGTTCTTTTGCTGCACGGCAACGCCCGCCCTGATATCGCCAATATGACCAAGGAAGCCATTCAAACGCATGGCTGGAACACCCGCCGTACTCTCCCGATTTGGCACCAACGGATTTCCACCTCTTTCGATCTCTTTCAAATGCTATGCGCGGAGTTTCGTTCAATAATGATGTAGAATTGAGAGCTTGGTTGGATGAATTTTTCGAGTCCAAACCGGGTGATTTCTACCAACGAGGTATTGAAAATCTTGTTGAACGTTGGGAAGAAGTTGTAAACAACAAGGGAGAATACATTACTGATTAATTAGTTATTAATTTTTATTGAAAAATAAACTTTTAAAAAATTTTAAAAAAAACGGCGGGAAATTAGTTGCCAACCCAATAGTTCATTCTGCTACCGGCTCCCCAGTAACGGAAGACTCCAAAGAGATTAACACAATGCGTGACCTGCAATTTTAATAGTCGACTTGGTTTTAGAAAGCTTCAACTGAAAATTCATATATATTTTCCAAAAAGAGGAAACTTATTAATTTTTACAAAATATTCAGTTTGTACAAACATAGGTCCTTTCTATTGCTCTAGTTTGACTTTAGTTATACTAAATGTAAGTAACATTTTAGAATCTGTCTTTTAGATAAACAGGAAATTTTGACTTATAGTACGCTCTCGAGTACTTAATTCATCTCACACTTTGAAAATGGCAGTATATCATTGGTGTATTGTCAAAAGAACGAATCTGCAAAACCATTGTTTAAACTCGCTCTAAAAATATGTGCAAGTACAAGTATATCAATTTGATATATAAGTAACGAATCAAAGCTCATACCTGCAGTACAATATAAAACATCGAAACATCTAAAAAAGGCATTGTAAACTGAGCAAAAGGATTTCATATTTGTCGTTGCTTTAATGTTTCATACATTATTTACAACCGCAATTTAATTTGTTTTAATTACAGCGTGTTTTAATTCAAACGCATTAATGTTTAACAATGAAAAGAAGTATCGCGCGCGCGCGAATCTGTGTTTATCAATTCTATAACTAAATAAATCCTTAAACAAAAGTCTGTTTTCATCAATTCTTTAGTCGTAAAAATGCATGTTTACGAAATTACAATTAAAACTTTTCTAGTTTTAATTTAATATTAACCTCATTTTTAAAATGCAAACAATTCAATCTAATTACGAAAGATATGTCACAGGTTTTTCCATACTATGCAAACTCAGATCTAATACTATAAAATAAAAATCACCCTTACTAAGAGACTTTTTTGAGACTTCCGGATTTTTACGAAGCAATCGGGCCAAATTTGCGTAGCACTTTTTTCATAATTATTCAATTCCCGATTCTAGTTAGAAATTTCAGTGCTTTTCAGAGTTTTCACAATGGCGCTATATAGAAAATTACAAACGAAGTACACAAATCCCTTAAGTTGATCTATTGAATTTGTATTTAATATGTCGCTGCTTATTTTTCCTTTGGGAAAAGCAGATTATTCTTTTCACCCTTGGCTCTTTTTTAAAGACAATAAACACTCGCTATAATTGATAGTAAGCTTCTTTAGAAATGATCTATTGCGCCCTTAAATTAATTCATCATAACAATGAATAAATTTGAGAGCATATTTAACCAAACTTCATTTATTTTATTTTGTCGGTCTTCATTTGGTTACTAATAAATCCAAACTCTTATTTTGTTCTTTTCACGCTTGATATTGTTTTTTAAAGTTATCACTTCAAAAGGTAAATTAAACAATGTCCCATCCATACAGTTATGAAAAATATATGTAGAATTTATTTAATCCCTTCATTTAGAAATAGCAATCAAGAGTTTGTTTTCTCTTCTAGTTGCATTTTGTAAGCGCATTTAATTGTTAAGCCATTGTACTTACTCCCAAGAGTTATTATATTTGAAGACTGAAGATCAAGTCGCTCTTTTTCAAGATTGGTAGATCACACGTTACTGATTCTTTCGAGATTTATTCATTAAACTAAATACAACGTATCTTACGGTTTGAAGAACTGAGTGGGTACATTTTAAGCGAAATATGTGATATAGGAAATTGGTTTATGAGTGCAGCAACTCATTTAGAAGAGAAATCCTTTTTTTGCTCCCTTATGAATTGGATACGACACGTAAATGGAACTAAAATAATGACCCAAATGAATTTGTACAATTCATTTTTTCCATATTCTTATTTACTGTAATTAAATAAGCATAAATTGAGATTAATATTTCTTTTACAGGTGTTAAAGGTCCCTGGAAATTTTAAATAAACCTTTCACACATCATTTACAAATACTTTCTGTCAGTTTTCTGAAAAAGGGAAGCTTTCTTTTCATCAGTATATACCACTTTAAAGCAACTGAAATAATTGTATTTCAACTAAATAGAATATTACTAATTAGACGAGTTTTTCACATCGCCATCCTCACTTGATATATTATTTTCTTTTTTCTTTAGTGTACGTGATTTATTTAAATGACCATACAACTTTTTAAAATATTCATTAGTTTTATTGGATTATAACAATGATAATAATGATGCGCCCATATTTACGATTAAATATATCTCGGATTTATTTGTACGCTTTTCTAAACTTTACAAAATTTTCACGTTGTTGAAATAATGTGTTTAATCTTTATTGAGAGCTAATGTTTCGCTTGTAAAATTATTCCTCAGTTGAAAAGTGGAAATAGTTGACATAAATGGCCAATTGGGCTTATTTAATAAATACTATGTTTAATTAATAAATAGTTGCATAAATATTTTATTGGGTAGTATTAACTTGTAGGGTGACATCATAAAAATGCTTTTCTACGCATTCGCTTTTCTAACCATACCATCTAGTACGCTCTAGAGTACTTATAAGTCAACAATTCATCTCACACTTTGAAAAAGCAGTATATCATTGGTGTATTGTCAAAAGCACGAATCTGCAAAACCATTGTTTAAACTTGCTCTAAAAATATATGAAAGTGCAAGTATATCAATTTGATATATAAGTAACGAATCAAAGCTCATACCTTCAGTACAATATAAAACATCGAAACATCTAAAAAAGGCATTCAAGTGAAAACCGTAAAAATGCTAACTCGTGTCTTTTGTGTGATCTTTGTTATATATAACACTATTATATATAACAAATATATATAATAGTGTTATATATAACAACTATATATTTGACATATATAACACTATACAGTTATAAATTGTCAAAACTTCCATGATGTTCGATCAGACAAATTAGATTGAAAAATAGAAGTTTGCAACACAGAAGATGAATATATTCTTATTCTTCAGACCACAACGAATCATTCTAAACACTTTATTTGCCATTTCTTTCTTAATTAACTCTGTTAGTTTCTAATTTGAGGATAGTAAATTTCACTCCCAAAACTTATGCTGTTCTTTTTTGAGAGTTTTTCTGTAAAGCTCAATACAGAGGGTGCTAATATTTTGGTAACTTCTTTCGAACTTGTAGTGCAACTTAGCATGTAGTATTAAGTTTCAATCTCAATATAACATTAAAACTAAAAATTAATGCGAAACAAAGATTGTTCATCACCGGAAAATATTTCTCTCAAGTAGTTTCTCTATGCTTACACTGAAAATCCCACTCATAATACAGAAATGAAATTATTGTAATGCTGTTTGATGTTTAGTTGAGTTACAAAAAGTTCATTAATATGAAAATGGTTTTTTACTAAATTCTCAAATTTGTATCAATAATAGTATTATGTTTAACTACTATTTTCTAAGTCGTCCGAAAGAAATACCTTATAAAAGTCTGCGTGATATCACTACGTGAGGTAGTTTCACAGAAATAAGTTTCTTCAAAATCAAATGGCATAAGTTTAAATAGAACCAGAAAAACGACATTAACTTTCGCACTGTACAATTAGCGATAGCCCAATATGATGGCACAATTACTCCTTTTCGATTGGCAACAAAAGATATTAGGCGTCATTTGACCACAAAGTTAATAGTTCCCATTAAACTATTGGGCGTAGTTATAACAACCTGTCTTTTTAAAATGACGTATATATGAAAAGAACAGGAAACGAAGAAACAGAACAACGTAATTATACCTTGCGCGTGAATTTAAAGGGTTGTAAAGATGTCGGCGATGTATTTATTGCAATAAACTTCAATAACTTGTTATTGAACGGACTTACGTGGGGTTCATCGTAGCCTAATGTGTTTTTTGATGAGCCGATGCAACCTACGTTTAATGAAACGATGGAATTTTCTGCGAACCTTTAAAGAACACCCTTTAGTAAATAAAATAAATTGTTGGGTTTTCTTGATCAAACGACTGCGTCAATTGAATGAAAAGAGAACACTAGAAATCCTTTGCCATTTGTCTTTAAGCTATAAAAATAGATACTGTCTTTGAAGTAATTGAATTATATTTTTAATATAATAATTGAAATTTTAACAATTGGAATTTAGACAATATTCTACAATCGAATTATTTCAATTAAACAAAAAGGTTGTCTAAGGATATTATAACCTATAGGAAAAGCAAATATTACATTTTTCAAGTACAATTGGAACTTCGTGCATACATAAAGTATAAGCTTTATAATAATTTTTGAATAGACTTTCTTTCGAAAAACGATGTCCCATAAACATTAATCGATAACGATGAAATTCGTTTTGCAGAATCATCTGCACGTGAGACAATTAAGATCATCGAATGGCGCATTAATGGTGTTCCCTGGCAAATACGAAATGCGCAACCTGAGGCTAATTGCAGAAGATGTTAGAGCTCGCTGTGAATATCCTCATTTGGTGTTGAAGTTGAACTGCCATTAGAAGCGCTCAAGAATAAGTGAATGATGCACTAGAGCACCGAAAACACAACTGAACGACTTCGAAAAGTATCGCTCGCATTGTTTGACTGCTTGAAGCATGTTGGTCTTTTCGGTAATAAGGTTTCAGTGTGTATGAGAAGCCGTTTATGTACGCCCTGAATTCTGGTCGGCCCAGAAGGATAAATGCGAGAGAGTTTAGGCTTAGTGAGAGACAAGCTGAAACTGCTCCAACAGTTTCCTTATCAACCATCAACGATGCATATTGACCACTATGTAGCCTCTAGCACCGTTGCAACATGTTGTTCATCAATCCTCCTGGTACTTGTCTCGAAGAGGTATCTCTTCAGTAGCAAAACTGACCAGATCTTCATGAACAAGATATTTCATCATTAGAAAAAAATTTATCAGATCCTGATCTCGTTATCATAAAAGAATCGACAATACCTCGATGACGAGATATCTCGTCGTATCACGCGTCATTAGCAAAACGGACGAGATATCTCGTAATTACAAAAAAAACACTGACTAGATCTTGATCTCGTCATTGTAAAAAACCCGGCAATATCTTTATGAGATATCCCGTCATTAGCGAAATTTTTCAGATCTTGATGGACGAGATAACTCGTTGGAACCACTTGGAGAATTAAATGCCATTTAGAAGTGAGAGGGCATCTGGTCAATTTCTGAAGAGATTTCACCACAAAAGCAATTAGTGCATGATTCAATGGTTGGTGTACAGCTGGATTAATCCATGGCGCATTCGTGTGTGGCGGTGATCTGGATAACGCTACCATTCTTAATTTAAGGGGGTCTGGGACTCAAAATTCTAAAATCTTCAATTTTAAAGTTTTTGTTCTGAAATTTTTTCTGTGGGTATACATTGTATTTTGCAATTACAATAACTATTTTATATTTTCAAAACTTCAAAAATTTTTTTATTAAAATTAAAGAATTTAAAAATTGTGACGTTGGGCAAAATTGATATATCTTAAAATATTTTATAATAAATCACTTCATTTTTGCACTAATTGACTCCTAAAAGTTCATACTTTAAACTGTCTTCGTGATTTTTGGTTAAAACAATTAGAAAAAATTAAAAAAAATATTTTGTTCAAAAACTACATAAAACACATAGTATACAAAGTTCGAAAAATTATAGAAAAAATAATAATATATATATACACAATTGCTGAAGACAAATTAAAGAAATATATTTCAAAAGTAATTGTAGAAAATTTCATTCATTTATGACAAGTAGTTTTTAAGTTATATCCATTTTTCACTATCGAAATCCCATTTAACAGAAAAGGAGAAAAAGAGCGTTTAAAGTTATGAAAATATTCAAGTTATTAAAAAGCACTTTTGCATACTTTATGTTTGTTTAAAATCCTCCTGGGTAGTATTATGTATTACTTCTTAGTTTTACTACTTCATTTAATTTAATTTTAGCAAGTTGGACCTTTTCCTTATACCTTTTAAAAGTATTTTTGGACTTCATCGTCGCTTTCCTTAATCGCCTACAGTCCTTTATGGAAAGCGTTATTGAAGTATATTGATAATACAGAAAATTCGAAAACGTGCAAATTCAACAATAAAAACAGTAAGAATATTACGATGATCAATTCAGATCACTTCAAAAGTGTTCGTAGCGTAGTTTATTTGAGTTAGAAAAAATAGAGCTGAAATAGTAGAAAGTAGACTCCAAAACAGTTTGTTTACATTATCTGATGGGTGAGGCTCGTTTGATTTGCAGCTGTCATGTTATAAAAAGCCGAATATTTCCGGTTCTACTGATGGTAGAAACAAAATGTAGGTGTTATTTTATTCAGAAATATCTATATTATTTTTTAAGATAATAAAAAAAATTGGACTTTTTTTTATATTTTGAGTCCCAGACCCCCTTAATGTCAAGCGGCTCACCACTGTAACTTCAGAAATAATTGTTTCAGAAGTCATCATTTACCTCAGCCGATCCGCTCCACTAAGGGTATGAGGTCATTTAACTGCATTGAGATACATCCAGTAGATCCTACCACCTGATGGTTTGCCTTTCATGTCACGTGTCCAAGAATTGTATCGTCTATGAGTGGAAGGAGAAATGCCACTTTTCAGCTATGATATATTTTAAAGGTGATGTAAGAATATGCATAACAATATTCACATTTTCATAACATTTCGTTCGCTCGTCATTGTAAATTAAAAGCTACAATGTTATTTCTTAATTATCTCGATGCTGCTTTTTCATAAGTATTCTTCGCATATGTTAAGTCAAAATTTTCGGAGACGTCGATATTCTGAGTACGATACTGCTCCTCGATTGAACAGGCTGTGGGTTTGAATCCCGCTCTGGATATGAATGTTCGTAGTGGCTAGGAATCCAGTTTAAGTCATTGATCATAGTATGTTTAGACCTCGTGTAGCAAAACCTGATTGTTCTGCTACAAACCAAATCTAAAACATCTGAGCATGATATTCAATCCTAACGAAAACATTCATGTCGAAGGAAAATTTATTTACAATGAACATTATACATATTTCCAGGTGATATATATTTAACATTCTTCTGTCATTCGTCTTTCCTGTGAATACGTTGAGTATATGGTTAAATTTCGGAACACACAAGTTTCGCTTTCGTTTTCTGTGAATTGTAATAATACTTCCTTATAATAACAAAACTCTAGCAAATAACATTCTCTATACAGTTCTCTTATAAGACAATTTCTTCGTAATCAGTTAAATTTTAGATGAACATTGTTTTTCAGATTTTTGTTAACCTGTGCACATTACAGAGTGCTTACGAAATATGAAACACTTAGATAATTGTCACGGATAGGTTCTACATAAGAATGTATCTTTCAAGAAAATTTATGAGAGAACGGATTAAAGACAAGGATGCATGTGAAATAGGTAAAAGCGAGTTAACCTGGCGCCACAGCTTTCTTCTTTTTTGCAGAACATTTTCCTCTTCTACAGATAAAACAGCATTACCGTCATTTTTATTGCAATATATATTTCATCACACTCGTTCAACATGATCGTTCGGTTTGATAAAATGACCGAAGCTTGAAGGCAAGAAAACAGGTTGACATCCGTGTGAACTGTTATCTACAAAAACACGCAATATATTTTCCGGAATCCAGTGCTTGAAGATAATTTATTTACAGCTGATCTCTTAAAAGTGATTTTCTACTGTATTTTTTCTAATTTAATTATTTATGTTTCTGCTAGATATTGCCTTGAAAGAGATTGGTATAGACTGCGAGCAACTAAACTAAAGTTAATATTAATTGTTATAATTATCTTTTTAAATTTATTTTAACATTGTGAGAAGTTGGTTGGATTTTTCAAGCTACACCAAACACAAATCAGACAACGTCAAATAATGAACAAACACATATAAGGAATGATTTATTGACTCAGAAGTGAGAAATACACTTAGGAAGGAATTGAACCGGACAAGAATCGAACCCGTTTGGAAGTGAATTTCATGTGTGCAATAGTTTTTTCGTAATAGCATACAACAAATACAATTGTATCGAATATATTGAATTGCAATGTATATTATTTTGAAAATCTTGCGATGTACATATTATCACATCTACTTGCCGAATGCATCACAAGTATTTTAGTGCCCAAACCTTGTACGAAGAATTTAATCATCTCTCATAATATATTTGAAAACTGTTCTTCAGAAATATTAAATCCATTATATACGGGACAAATTCATAAACCTTTGGTATTCCTCCCAAATATCTTAAACTAAATTAGAGAATGATTAGGACACAAATCGATTCATTGAATCATCATTCACAAAGGAAGACGTACTCACAACCTGATTCCAAAAGTTGACACAAAATATAATTATATAGATATTTACATATAGAATAAAATATACAATCACGTGTAGCATTTTGAAATTTTCAAGCTAGATGCCATAACAAAATCGATATTTGTCCTTGCGGTGAATACTTTAGAATAGTTGACCACACAATGCATTCTTGCAAATTATGGGGAAGCACAACGATAAAAGATTTCGAAAAGATTCATGCTACCCCTATTTCATAACTGGTCACGAATAAAACTAATCGAGAACCAGTCGAATTTTTGCAGAATCTAATCGAAAAGAGCCTGGAAAGCATTTACAATAAGTTCCAAAGCAGCAATATCCAAATGAAATCGTTCAAAGCGAAAGTGAAAAAGAGGAAACGAAAGACTAAATTAATAGAATACTACGCAAGTTACGCTAAAATAGAAGGGGAAATTTTTAGACATTGAAAAAGAATTTTAAAATTCAATGCGATCCTTTTGATATGACATTGATTTTAAATCTTTAAAACATGCTTGGTCTTATGTATTTGCTAGACAATTTAAAGGCTCTTCACCACATCTCGTTCCTAGAACATATGTTTATAATTTATGCATCATACTAAACATTTCAAATAAAAGAGTAAGGCTGTTGATAACTATTAATACCAATTTTTATCATTTGGTATCTTTGGTAAAAATTGAGAGACTTTTGAATTATACATCTCACTCAAAACCATACTTTGAGTCGACTCGCCCGTTTCAAGAATGCGAGCTGTAAAAGACACTTGATTTGAAAAGAAATATGAATTTAATAAATAATTTAAGATATTGACTATACAAATTTACATGAAAATTTGTTAATCTTAACACAAAAGAACGCATGGAATTTTAAGTCCATAAAAAGTCAATCGCACTTGTTGCTTGTATATTTCCTTTTCAACGAATATTATATGAACGAGCTCTCTAAATGGAATTGTGGATTGAGTTCTAAGTTTCACTTGGAAACCGATACCTTGCTAAACCTCTTCTTTGATGAGCGTGTCGCCCGCTGAGTTGTCATGTGTACGTGTGACCCTGATGCTTTCCGATATGTGGCAATGACGAGGCTCAACAACAAACTTGAAAAATAAGTTTACCTGAGGTGTGTTGGAAGCTGAGCATCGGAAGACTTTATCAGGAACATCTCGAATGGCTCTTCCCTAGAGTCAAGAAAATTATCTCTGAATGTGGCACGATTGTGAAGATTTTTGATGGGAGAGATTACTGTTGGTTTGAATATTTTTCAACCGTAGTTTATTTTATAGGTAATCTATTTCCATGTGAATGATAGCATACAGTTACTCTAAAAATCTATCAGTAATGCTGTCAGTTGTTGCGCGTGGGTATTGTAAACGTTATTTATAATTTTAATTATTAATAAAAAATTACAAAACTCCATTAGCATAAATTTGATTCCAAATTTTTAATAGGGCTCTCAAAAACTCTTGTTTTGAAGTTTACTTCGTTAATACCTTGGTTTTTTTAAAGATTTCGTAAGTATTCTGTATAAATATATAACAAGATTTGTTACAATATCTTACTGTAATAGATAATAGTGATCCACCATTCACCTTTTAATCATTTCTAATTATTTGGGTTTCTGATAATGTTTCAATCATGAAATGCAGTTATTGCGAAGCTGTTTAGCCTTGAATTTACTCAAATCAAACCTCAAATGTCTTAAAACACTTTAAACAAGTAAGGTCAGACTATCTTGTAACGAATAAATTAAATGTGTAACTTAAACAGATATTGTTTTTAAATCATTGAAAAATATATTGCTTGTCATATTATGTGGAAAAGTTGGTAAATATTTTAAAATAATGTATGTCAAGAGAACTCAATGTAAATAAAAATTTCAAGACTTCAAAACTCGAATCCCTAGATAAAAGTATTCTGTAATTTTGGAAATCATACATTGTTTATAGAAACTAGTTAATAATATATTTATGTATTCCATTAACGTAAGTGACACATAAATCGAAGTTATTTGTTTATTGTTGAGTAACAACACAACAGATAGAAACAATGCAAGAGTTGACCATTACGGGATTCATTTGCCAATTTTTCCGTTTAGATTAAATATGCTTAATTTCAGTTTTCGTGCTGCATAATATTTCTAAAACTACACTCAAGATCTGACATCTCAAATTAACTTCTTTAACAGTCTAATAGTTGTTAAATTAAATTCTTCAAAGCAATGGAAATCTGGAAGATAGAAATCAGTGGAGAAAAGAAAATGTTAGGAAAATAGGTTTAGCGTCAGAAAATGCCAAATCGCCTTTAAACAAAGGAATGTGATGAGATTGCAGAAGCGTTTAGAATCTAATTGTGGTAACATGACTGAGATAAGCTTTCTCCCATGCATTTTATTGGAAATAAGAAATATCTGTAAAAGAATCCATATATGTGAATGATATATAATGTGAGTAACGACCTTCACTATTAATATATATGAGCAGTTAAGAAAGTTTAGGAGAATATAAATGAGAACATAGAGTTTCCTAAATGGTTTCTTTTGAAAACAAAAGGTGTAATTAGCTTTAAAGGCAAACTTTAGTATTTTCTTTGGTGTTAAATAGACAGCTTCTCTGTATGATGACTTTACAAAGGCACGTGCAAGTAGGAAGTCTTCAACCCGAAATTATAAATTCTGACAGTGTTTCTCAAAGGCACATTTCACCGACCTCTTTAACAAACCTCTCATCTTGATGCACTAATTAGCGTCAAATGGAGCAGATATTTACGATCTCACTCGAAGGCAGATCAGTCTAAAATTCCCCGTTGTCTGACAAGAGCCCATAAACAATTTATCATTCTATCACGACTATACTGCTCCAGGAAGAACGGCGAAGAAGGAAAGCGCGTGGTAGGTTGTAACAGCGTCAGTTTTAAGGACATCTTAGGACTCGTCTGGACAAACAGGAATGCATTTATCTTGTCCGCAACTGGGAGGGTGCTGATATTGTGGAGTTCAACTTTGTAATTATTGACAGTAGTCAAGGTAGCATTGGAGTTACAGTAGAGCCTTGATTATGCTGGGTAATATGTAGCCCTGATAGCCAGGATTTCGAATAATACGGACAAAGCTTATAAATGCAGACAGAAAAAATTTAATGTACTTCATATTTCTACTATTGCAACTGGAATATTTATGAAACAGGGAATAAGAATAATATACACCCGGAATTGCGTCACAGTTTCTATTGTGATAATGTGTTTTCGCAATTGGGAGGCTACTGATTTTGTGGCGTTCAACTTTGTAACTGATGACACTTATCACAGTACGGTAGCATTAGAGTTACAGTAGAACCTTGGCTATACCGGGTAATATAGACCTCGGATGACCAGGAACTCGAATACTATGGACATTGCAACACAAAATAGTATAAAAACAGACAGAAAAAATTAATGCACTACATGTTACTGCTACTGCCTCTGAAAGATTCATACTGCTATAATTAAGAATAATCAATACTCGGATTTGTGTCACAGTATGTATTGTGATACTTTCACAATAAATTTGTACGTAAACTACGTACCTTTTAAATTCTCTTGAAACCCTTAACGGTTTTTGTTTCACGGCCTTTTCTCGCCACTTTGAATAAAGTGCGTGTACGCTCGTACTCGAAGCTCTATTTACTTAGTATCAAATTCGCCTGGGATAACACGGACACTAAGATAATGGGAGCTTGGATAGTCGATATTCTAATGTAGTTGTTTGGGTGAATTGCTCCTTTTCGGAATTATGCTTATTTAATTTTTTCAATTTGTAAAATTGAAGTGCTCGTAAAGAGAGAGAATTCAAAAATTAAACGACAACCTTCAATTGTGGACATTATTTTGACAGAAGCTGATGTGAAAATTTTCGATTTGAAAAATGTCCCTTAAGTGAAGTTGTTATTGAAGACTTGAAATAGTAGAACATTAGTTTTGTAGATTTAAAGAGTAGTAGTAAAGGGTAATTAGAAAGCGATGTGAGAAAAACAAACAAGCTATTTTTTAAGCTTTTAAATTAAACGATTAATTTTCTATCTGCATTGAACATTATATTCAGCCCATAACAGCATTGGGGTCTGCTTGCAAAGGAAACGCTTACCTTTTATCAAAAAATATCTGTACAATGCATAATGCAATACATTTTTACTAAGCATAAATATGAATGATATATGATGCATACGTATCACTAATAGAACTAAGTACTTATCTTCTGAAATTCGTAGAAAAATTACGTATGAAACATCAACATTGGCTATAAATATTTAAATTCGTTTTTAAATCGTTGACTCAATTATCGGATATGTAGATAGAGCCAGTTAAAAAGTATGCGAACACTTTTATGTTACACACAAGGACACGATCAAACCAAAAGTACCATTAATAATAGTGGAATAATATTTGCTATAAATAAAAGTGCATTTCATTTGCATAAACGTGTATATACTCATTTAAATGTGATTTCCAAAGTTCCAAATAATGTAACATGAATTTTATCATTAAATAAAAATATTTCATAATTATGGTGAATATAAACTTTTCGTTTAATTTTGAGCATAACTACCAGATTTATTTGAGAAAAATCAATCGGGATTCATCTCAATACGTATAAATGTAAAATATATGTCACGTATGTGGAGTGTTTTATCATATTTCTTAATGTGCTCTCGATCCTAGTTTCTTTGACTCTTTTAGGTCTTATTTTCATTAAAACAAGTATCTCTCTCAAAGAAACGTTAAAGGATAGGTAAAAAAATTACTGGATTATGTTTAAATTATTATCTAAACGAATACTGAGCATGAAATGGATAAACTTAATTTACTTTGTTTAATAAAATTCATTTCCCTCAGAGCGTCACCTGATTTCCGTGTATTACTCATTTGTTTTCACCCCGTAACACACATAATGTCTAAATAGCTACATGTATTGGTTGATAAATCCTAGATTTTGTTAGTCAACAAGTCTGAAACTTGTTAAAAGTGATACAGAGAAATCTGCAGGTTGTATGTAACATCAAGTAACCGTTCTCGTCTAATACTTTTCGAATCCGCCGAGGCATAGAATCAAACTGCACACGAGGTCTTGATGATGTGTATCACGTTGGCGTGGTGTGGAAGTTTGGAGAGTGGGGTGCCAGCTCAGGTGTAACCTCGATTTCTGACCGTGGTTTAAAATTACGTGGTGTTTTTCTCGGATCTTTCCCTTCGGGTTTGATCCCGGACCGTCATCAATAGCCCGTTGTGCTGCTCCAGTTAATTAAAATACTTAACTACCTTAATGATGTGTAATTAAGTGCCATGGCTGCACAAGCTGATATCTCAAGCTAATAACTAGAGATAATTTCGGCTAAATCAATTTTAGATTTTATTATTGCCCAAAGAATTTTTGGTAAGTTGAAGTCTGCTGCATTTCTAGGTTACAAGTGAGATTTACTGCAGGCCATCGCTACACCCTATGCTCATAGTCGTTCCCTCACAGAAGACGGCCACTAAGATATTAACATCTATCATTCCTCGAGCTTCGATGCCTTAACCCTCCAAGTGGTTTCGACAAGATATCTCGTCCAACTAGATCTGACCAATTTTGCTAAAGACCAGATATCTTGCCCATCAAGGTCTGATCAGTCTTGTTAATCAGTCTTGTCTCTCATACCGAATTCTAAAATCTCATACCGAATTCTAAAGTCTCATACCGAATTCTAGTCTCATACCGAATTCTAACCTTTTAGTATATTGACTCTTTCTTGCAACATTGACGACTTCATATACGGCAGTTAACATTTTTGTTCCAACTTATGAAAAATAACGCATGATATTTTGGAACGTGAAATTTAAATAGAAGAAATTTTCTTCCAAATAAATACAGAATTTCATTTTAGAACTGCCCTCATCCAACTCATAATGACGCATTTTAGAATAATGGATGTATGGATGGTCCTCAATAACTACTGAAGGAATAAACTAAAATTTTGCCCACTTAAATTTCAGTCACGTCGATTGCCCTCAATATTCACATATGCTACGATTCACATATTTTTTAAGTGAATACGCTTTTAAATTCGGTCCTATATACGGGTCTCTACGAAAACTCTAACGACCAAAAAATGGCCAGATTTATCGAGCTTTCATCTCGTTAGATTTTGTTGGATAGAGGACTTACGTTCGTAACTAGTGGATAGGTATGCAGTGGGGAGGGGAGGAGTGGTAGCGTTTGAGCGTGGACACTGAAAATGGAGACGATGCGCCGAGTTTGGGCAGCGTAACTTTTAATTGCAAATTGATAGGACGTTGAAATTGGTGTCAATTTGTAGAGAATAAGAATATCTACAATAATATTTACAAATTGTTACCGACAATATAAAATTTGAAAATAATAAGTCGATAAAAGTGCTGAGTTGAAGAAAATATTCATAATGTCAAAAAAAATTGCAAAGGAAATATGAACAGGAATGTAAGAAACGTATATCTTTGGAAAATAAAAAAATTTGAAAAGCCGAAACTGCCGAACGAGGTAGATTGTATAGACAGCATAAGAAGGCCGAGAGCTTCAACGTAGGGCAATCGTAAAGAACGGGCCTGAACTTAAGACGCTGAGGTCACTTTGACGTCACGATGCGGGTCCGTCGTTCCCGTTCGTTCTCGCTAACATGCATTCTTTATAAGACGCTCAAAACTTACAAATATTTATATTGCTCTTCAGGTTTTTAATAGATAATTGTTCTTGAACGGTATCCTGGGTGTAAATAGTAGAAAATGGCAAGAGGTTCATATTCTGACTTCACGGTATGGTTAGATGAGTGATAGTTACTTTTATTATTGATTTATTAGGAGTTTTTCATTTTAGCTGTAAGTTAATGCAGTAAGTATAAATGATACGGAGAAGATCACGACCATCTAAGTAATAGCTTAAATAGAGATCGAACATTTTCAAGGGGAAATGTCTACAAACCCTACGAGTAGTGGTAAGGGACAAGTCCCGGACGAACTTAATTATTTCAATCTAAAATGAAAGGTATGGGATCGTTATGTTTAATAGTTCAAAGATTCTTACTGTGTTAATGGCCGCATTAATTTACTACCATACAGTTGCAAAGATATTACTTATTAGTAAGAAATAGATTGTAAAAAAGAATTCTATCTGAAAGGTATATACTAATGATTATTACATATTTGTGAAGACTGTATAAACTATTATACAACATATAAAGTTATTGAAGTTAATCAAGGAAGTCGTGTTTTATCAGTGAAGTAAAACATTCATGTAACCTTAAATGATTTATTGGTTCTAAAATTCAGCACACTTATTTCTAAAGGTAAAAACTGTTTTGCAACACAGTTAAATATTCAATATTTCGAGAAATTATATGGCACTGTGACCTCTTAACAGAAACTTCTCCAAACACTTTATGTTAATCCCAGCAATACAAAGGAACGAATATTTTTGTGTGTGAAAATTAAACCGAAATTTACAACACAAAAAGGACAAGTTGTTTTGTTTCAAATCTTGTAAAACATGAATTTGCTGAAATCGAGATTTTCTTATTTCGGCCGTGGTAACTCGGTTGGAAGAGTAGCGGATTAGCAACCGGACGTTTATGAAGTTGAAACACAATTCAACTAAGGACCGTTGTATAAGTGGGGCTGGTGCGCCTTAAATCTGTCGTGACCTCAAATAACCTCGCGTTAGCATGGTATGGCAGTTTGGATATTGGGGTGTCACACATCTCAGCTGTTGACCTCATTATCAGACCGTGGTTCAAAATCTCAAGGTGTTGTTCTCGGATGTTACCCTTCGGGATTGATTCCGGACCGTTGCCAATAGCCCGCAGTGTTGCTCCAGTGAATCGTTAATTCAACTACCTCCACTTACCAACCACCTACCTGCCACCTTATCTCTTTCCGTCCGATCACGGACTCCTCACATACGGATTTTTCCCACGTAGGGACACTCGTCGGAACGTCATAGAATCTGCAGTCAGGCCCATTCTCTTCAGAATGACCCCCGTCAATCCGGTGGAGTACTTTGAGTGCGCCGCTGCGTGAATAGATGGATATCGACTTGCATGATGATGACTTTGAAACATTAAACGATGAAATGGGAAGGAATGGCAAAATTACTCACGTAGTTCGTTTTGAAGAGTTTGTAAAGAGATGGCAATGAGCCAATGCCCATTTGGAATCAGGATTTCTCAAGAATCTGCATGACAAATTTTAATGCTTGTGATCGCTTAAGGTTTTTGATAGATTTGAAGCCAGTTAGTTTAAAACATTTGGTTTTGTTAAAAGAAGAATTTCCAAATGAAGAAATCATATCCTTTCAATTGTGTAAACACTTGTCAAGAATCATTAAATGTTAATAAGATACCGGCTTTGTCCAAGTCAAATGGATATGCTTATCCTCCAAAGCCAGATGGATTGCCACCATTTTATCCTGTAAAAAAAGATTAATCTCGCCGAGATTGCCAACCCGGGAAGTCCTAGCGGTACCGTTTGGTACCAGCAATCGCTACTTCAAAAATACCTCTTTTTTTGGGGAAAAACTTAAAGTTTTGATTTTTAGATAATAGATGGCACCCCTAGACAGTCTAAAGAAGGAAGTATAACGGTCAGATGAAATAGTTAAGCACGTTGTCTATGCTATTGGTCTCAAGAAAGTTTAGCGTCTTGAAAGCAAGCGAAGAAATGGCTCGTCGACAAAAGTAAGTACATTTTATAGATATTTAAAAATTTTAAGTGAGTTGATGAAATGTGTATTTATATTTATATTTGTATGCTCTTTCTGTAGGCCACATTTAAAAAAAAATCTGTCTTATTATATACGAAAATTTTTGTTCTAAAATTTGGCGGTACCGTATGGTACCGCTAAGCTTTCATGTTAGCTTTTCATGAGTTATGTAGAAACTGTGGATTTATTCATTTTACTCATGTTTCTGCGACTTAAAAAATAAATATTTTTTTTTCTTTTGAAGTAACAGGCATATTTGTTTTTTTACATTTTTAAAATTAATTGACGGATTTTTATTTTATTTTATTATATATACGTATATATATATATATAATAACAGCTATTATTTTTATATTATTATTATTACTAATATATTATATTTATGTTTATTATTATTATTATTAATATATTATATTTATGTTTATTATTATTATATATATATATATATATTCTAGAAATTTAACACTTGAAGAGGCACTTCAACTGTTTGATGAACTAGATTCTGATGATATTGAAGAAATTTATATTGAGCCCCCTGATGCTGCTGAAATCACTGACGAAGATTCTGCAGAGGAAGATGAAGGAGGTCTTACAGATAATTTGTCTGGTAATCAGTTACGGGCGAATGCCGAAATAAGAATGAAAGTTCAAAAAAATTGTGGCGATATTGAAATTTCAGATTCCGAAGAAGAATTAGACAATTCAAAGACAATAACTGGTGGGCCACCAAGTGCAAAGAAACAACGGAAGAATAAAAGATCAAATTCTTCAAAGAAAAGAATATGGGTTGATAAAAATATAAAATATTTTAATTCATTTTTCCCACAAGCAGATTATTCAGACTTTCGTTCAAAATCACCCCTTGAAACGTTTGAAATGTTTTTTGATGACGATATAATCTCACTGTTAAGATCAGAAATAACAAAGTATGCTTTGTTTACAAATAATGCTGATCCTCAAGTGACACCTGAAGAAATAAAAGTTTTCATTGGAATTCTTATTCTCAGCGGATATTGCGTTGTTCCCGGGAAAAGACGATTTTGGGAAAATGCCACTGATTTGAAAAATGAATTAGTATACAATGTTATGCGGCGGGATCGATTTTCTGAAATTATGAGGTTCATGCATGTAGCTGATAATACTAAAATTGATAAAACAGATAAAGTATACAAACTTCGCCCACTGATTGACAAACTGAACGAAAAGTTTTTGTCTCATTTCAAACATGAGCAAAATATAAATTATGATGAGTCGATGATCAAGTACTTCGGCCGTCATAGCTGCAAGCAATTTATTAGAGGAAAACCGATTAGGTTTGGCTATAAAGTGTGGTGCCTCAATACACCTGATGGGTATCTCATCAATTTTGATATATACCAAGGAAAAGGGCCAAACTCTAACTCACATTATGAAGAGAAATTCGGTAAGGCTTCAGCTCCTCTTCTTAGAATGTTAGACAATTTTCCTGATGGTATTAAAAGTCTGCCATTCTGCTTGTATGTCGACAACTTATTTCTCGGCATGAATCTAATAACAGAACTACAAGAGCGAGGCTATGGTGCAACTGGCACAATTCGTGAAAATAGGATTCCGGCTGACTGCTCTTTGCCTTCCTGTAAAGAAATGAAGAAATGGAAAAGAGGATGCTATGAAATCCGCTCGTGCCTTGAAGAAAATATTACTATTGTTCGTTGGGTTGATAATGCTGTTGTGACTGTTGCTTCTAACTGCCATGGAATGAACCCTATCACAAATGTACGACGTTTTTCTCGAGCTGAAAAAAAAGAAATTCAAGTTCCCCGGCCAAATCTGATTGGAAAGTATAATTGTTTTATGGGTGGTACAGATAGAATGGATGAAAATGTGTACTTATACAGAATTGCCATTCGAGGTAAAAAATGGTGGTGGTCTATTTTTACTTGGTTGATAGATGTAATGGTGCACAATGCTTGGATACTTTACAGGAAGTCAAACTCCTCTATAAAGCAACTTGAATTCCGTAGAGTCATAGCCCAAACATATCTCTCAAGATATAGTAATCCTCCAAAAGCTTCGGGTAGAAATCCAACCTCAAGTGGAAGTTCCAGCGGAGTCAGGTAAGAATATTTTTATTATTATCATCTTCCATTTTTTTCACAATATTCTTGAATCCAATATATATATATATATATATTTAATATATTTTCCAGAGTATCTGATGCGTTAAGGTTTGACAAAATGAACCACCTAGTACGAGCCACATCACAAAGGCGTCATTGTGCTGCTGTGAATTGCAAAAGCCGCATACGTACCGAATATGCGAAATGCAATGTAGGCCTCTGTGTTGGCTGTTTCATCACTTTTCATACAAAAATGTAATTTTATTTGAATTTGTAATTAAAATTTTATGTGGGAATTAAAATATAATCTGTTCTTCATAAAAATTGCTTTTGCTTCTTTAAAAAAAAAGAATTTTGAAAAAAAGGTGATTTGATAGTGTAAGAGCCTAGCGGTACCATATGGTACCAGCAGTTTCCGACTAAAATAATTTAATTAAAAAAGAAAAAAACATTTTATATTATCCCAAGGAAGGCAATAAACATATACTAAAGAGTAAAAGTAAATTTGAGAAAAAAATTTAATTCAGGCTTTGCCGGGTTAATACAAATAAGGCACTTTAATTTTGAAGGAAACTATAGTATATATAGTTAATAAATATTCGTACCCAATATGACCTACAGATACCAATGCACCACTTATGCTTACCGGCGATTTCAATATTTATGTTGCTCAAAACAAACCGATTATAGACAATGCATGCAACTCGAGTTTAGATTGAAGTACATTACATCGCCTACTACTTTGGGTAAGATTTGTATATATTTTAACATTTTTAAGAAACATCGATGTAAATAATATGTTATATGTATCTTCTAACATCGGCCTTTAATAAAATAAAATTGTACCTTCAATTATAACCACCCATAATTTATTTACCTCCTACACTTCCTCTAATAGTGTAAGGACGGATTCATGTCTTAAGCAATTGCGGTTATTTCCCCGTAGACAACTCACTCCATTTCTTCACTTTTGAATTAATTACTTAATTCAAATTAGGAAATATTGCTTCCCAAATTAAAAAAAGCAAACATTTTTGGGGCATTAAATTTATAGTAGTAATTTTTTTGATTAGCTGATTATTTTAGAAAATACAAGGAAAAGACTAACACTTATTTAACATAAGGAGCTCTTAATATTTCAACCACTCATAAATCTTAGATTTGACTGAAATAAATAAATTTATTTTACATGCATTCTGGCTATTTTGATTGAAAAATAAGAATATGTGATCAAAAGTAGGAGTTATCTCTTAAAAATTTGATTCGATACAAATTGTAATATGATAACAGACCCTCAAGCCAATGAGAAGTTTATTTAATAATAATAAATATCATTCCAGATCTAAAGGCAGTTTATATTTTCTACCTCATTTCTCAATATATGCCTTCTCATTTAGATTTTACTCTGTGAAAATCATTGTGCGGGATATCAAATAACTAAAGAAGTTATTGTACGATCTTATGTTAAATATCTTTGACATAAAATTAAGAGATGAATAATCTCTGACATAAAATTAGTAATTACTTTTGATTCAGTGATTTAGTCTTTTATATTAATTTTAATACACTTGTATCATTAAGTGTTAAACATAAATGGGGATAGTATACTTTCTATTTAAGATTTTAAGGAATTATTCCTGACATGAGTAGTTGCACTAATATTTGCTTACTCTTAAAAGTCAAATGTAACATTTACACTATTGCTTTTCTGATTATTTCTCCTTGTCGTAAATTATGAAAGTAAAATAAAAATAATGGTTAGAAATATTTTAAGTCTAAGAATTCTATTATTGACTAATTACTCTCCCTACTTCCTCTCTTTAGCATATATTTTTAAAATTGGCATTTTCTCTATTTAATATCAAACTACCATAAGGGATTTTTTTAATGTCAGGACTTCTAAATTAATTTTTATAAGATAATTATGAATTGCATACGAACATTTAGAAAATATAATATTCTTTGAACCTGAGAAAAATTTATTTTTATGCAATTAGTTAATGGTCAGAAAGCTAAATTTCTTTGAGTACGCTGTCACAAACTCTTTTAATGTTTATACCTCTACGATACTTTATAGAAAGAGTATTATCTGAATTTCCAAAGAGCATCGTATCAAAACCTAAAAACAAAATTGAAATATGTCGGTCTTATTGTGTACGTTACTCCTTTTTCCATAAGTAATACACACTTTTTCATAAGCTGAAAAAAGTTACACACTCAACTTCAAAGCCTACTGTATAAAATTTCAACGGTAAATGTAATTTAAGCTGCAAGATCAAATAATAATGGTACAATTAATGTATTTAGATAAGACTTGATTTTTTCGAAGTTCTTATGCTAATCTAATACTGTATTCAATAAGCTCATTTATTAAATCTTCACAGTTCTTAATTTATCTTTGTTTTTTATAGCTAAGAGCGGCATTTTTAACCATTTGCTTCACATTGATTATTGATTTTGCGGAAAGTTCGATATTTTAAAAGAAAGGTTTGTTTAAAAAAGCTCTGCCGTGCTCCATTCCCAAAAATTTTAAGTAACTAAGGTAAACATTTGTTCCTAGTTTTCTGACTAATTAGGCTGAGGTCAAACAGCATGGCCTGAGGAGAGTGGGTTTTTCCTTGTGTACATTTTTTTTCTTCACGTGTTTAGTGTTTGTTTTGTAACAGGACAAAAAGAGGAAGAAATTCGGTAATAAATGAAGAGTGAAAAGCTATTCAGAATCGTTTATTTGTCATTCTTTTATAAATTTAAGGAAATATCTCGCCATTGTTGTTGGTCCAATAACGAATACTAGAACTCAAATAAATACTCTGCCCCTTAGCGTAGCTTATCCACATATGGCCCTTGCACAGTATAAACCAAATAAATACTCTGAATTGAAGTATGAAATAATTTATTTTACTTTCACCATAAATTGTATAAAAGTTATATTAACTAATTATATGACAACATATGGTTTGGTTTTAGATGAAATTGGCAACTTTTTTAGAGAAGTTTTACATCATAGGTTTGTCAACATACTGCGTAGCGAAAATTTTGCTACCAGTGTCGTATGTGGCACCAAATTAAAATTTTGTAGCGAAAATTTTAATGTTGAAATCTGATTTCAAGAAATTAACTCCTGATTGTTTGCAAGTGATCATTGTATCCTATTAAAAATATGCACTTACATAATGGCTAGAGGAAAACAGAGTGTTTCTGTTGCTTCCTATCTTGCATTTTGTTCTTTTTAAAATTTGGTTGTTTTTACTCTCATTACACACTTATTCTCGTTTTGACAATACTTTTTACAATTCGAAATACGTACATCATTTGAATGAGCTACTCCACCTGCAAACAGTTATCACTATGAATAACTTGTTTGGTCCCTCTACAGACAAGTTTTGTTGCAGGTAATTTGACAGGCTTCCTATTTTATGTGTTTTTGCAAGTGTAAATTCTAAAACTTTTCAAAATGAACTACTGTGCAAAATAAAAGGTACACACACCCCTATAAGAGGGACTAATATTGCAGCAAGTATCTGCAAGCTCAAGCACTGTTAATATACGTAAAAAGTGCCAAATAAAATATTGCATGGAAATAAAGCCACTAAAATCTACTCTTTGCAAGAAATATATTTGCTTAAAGTGTTTAGCATAGATACTTTGCATCTGTAAAAAATGCTGCAAATGAATCGAGATTTTATTATCCGATGCTCAAAAAATGTAAAACTACTGAATAAAAAGTCAAAATAATACCTTACTTAAGGTTATTGAATTTTGTATTTTGTTAAAATTATCAAATTATTATTTTAAAATGTTTTTATTTATTATTTCAAGCACTATTTCTAGTATCACCATTACCCAAATGGAAAATGGGTCATTTAACCCATTTAGGGGAAAATAGGTATTTACAAAAGATCGGTAAATTTAGTAATAAATTCATGTATACTATATATTTTTGATACCAAGAAATTCTCTAACAATGTACTTAAAAAACACAGAATTGAAGACTGAGAAAAACAGTCCTTTTTATGTTTAAGCCGACCGATTGGTCTAGAGGTCAGGGTGCAAGCTGCTGTATCAAATGGTTCCTAGTTCGAATCCCGGATAAAGCATGGATGTCTGTTCGTCTGGAATGAATTTTTAGCCTTTCTATAAACAGGCAGTGGTATGTTTGTGAAGTGTAACGAGAACACACCGTCCGTGGTATACCAGAGTAAGGAAAAGTGGTTCACAAATCTGGCCTTGTAGTGCCAGAATGAGTAATGTTCTATTGGCCATGTATTAGAACAAATTTATGTCCAAAAATAGATAATGTAGGTACACAGTCGCAACCCATCAGATAAACTCACTACTCCACTTTATTATTCCACTGAAAATCGGTCACTTGTTTGAATCAGTTGATGAGATCTCATCTGATATCCTAACCTTGATGCTATCAAAGTGACATTTCGCGTACTCAACTAGCTGACACATGAGCGGTTGTCGCACATCACCACATTCCATCATTCGCAGAAATCTCCAGGAATCTTCCTGCTCAAGTATCATTTACGATGACAGTAGCTAGAAAAAGTTAATTGTGTGGCTAGGGGCACCAAAGGAATTGCGACACCAGATCCATTTCACTAAACTTACTCTCTGGAGCAGGGACACGATAACTGGATTCGGTAAATCGGTTCAAATTTTCGTCACTCTTCTCTATCTTCCACGGAAATCTCCGAGACGAGTTCAACTGGAATCAGACGTTACACTGCTTGGAGAAATGTTATTCTGTGATTTGGAAGATACGAAAGTCATACCGCTATGGGACGGAATTTCAGTGTAAGCAAACAAACTAGACGGAATGCGAAGGTATAATAGTCTGGCTTCCACGAGTTGGCAGTCGAGTCACGTGACTTTAAACAAGTCTATTAGTTAAATTAGGAGACTAGTGGTAACGTAAACAAAGCGCTTCTCAACAATTGGCATCTTCAGCGTGGATTCTGGTTCTACTGCATATTTTACTAGAACATCGCTGATATAGAGTGGACTCGGACAGGACGTGTCTGCTAATTAGTGGTGGAAAAAGCAGTCATTTGCCCTGTCAGTCATTACTTTGTTCGTAGCTGATTGGTTCGCTCAGAATAAGTACAGGGAACAGTTCTGCTGCAGGAACAGTACATGCCTCTTATTCGGTACAATATTGAGATATCGATATGTCTTGGGATATCACAAAAAATTAAGTTTCCATGATTTATTTGATATTCTTTTACATATGAAGACAATGTTTTAATGGAGGTAACCTTTATTTTCATTAATTTTAATGGCCCAAGTGGTTTCGATGAGATATCTCGTCTATCAAGATCTGACCAATTTTATTAATGACGAGATATATCGTCATCAAAATATTGACGATGTTTTGATGATGATGAGACCAAGATCTGGTCGTTTTCTTATAATGACGAGATATCTCGTCTATCAAGGTCTTCTAATGGTTTTGTTAATGAGAAGATACCCCATCAAGAAAACCACCAGGAGGGTTAAGATATCCGGTCATAAAGTAAAATATAAGGTAAATTGAGGAGTTAAAAAATGTTTGAAAAACAGATGCTTAGTTGATAGTTTACTTTCTTCTGTCTGTGGTATGGAAGCATGAACGTGGAGGATAATAATGAAATCGGAAATTACTGCAATTTAACATAAAGTAGAATTTTATTACACACACCGTATATCTTAGCCAAACTCCCTCAATTACCAAATTTTTACTAACATTTCTTGAGATGACCCTTAGAGCCTACTAGCAGAATTACTCGGCGTTGCTCGGGTTAAATTAATTAAATGCTGATTAAAAAGTGAGAGTTATCACTTCACTTTCATAAAAGAATGCAAGCATCATTTAAGTGTACGGAAAATAATTTTTTAACATCGTTTTAACTTTTTCATAGCTTCTACAATTTACTTCGGACGAAAATACATATAATGATATATCCATCCATATAATCCATTTCATATTCATCGCACTTCTGCTGTAAGACAAACTGTAAAAGTTTTTTCTAAGGTGACTACTACAGAAGTCGATTTTGTGTTTTGGAGTGACTACGAATATCGTCGTACATTCATTTTCAGTAAAAATGGTGAATTTTCAGAGTATAGTCCTGCACATCCTAGAGTTTTCGTATGAATATGTTTTACTTGTGGCATCGTGCACCTGGTATGCGATGTTTTCAAATTTCATCATCAATATGAGAGGATGGTAAATTAAATTGTTGCGACATTCGTGATTAATTTATTTTTAAGCAAACACACTTTTTTCTTGAAAATTATATTCAGCGGCACTTGAAATAACGGAGCTTGTGTTAAAAATAAATGTCATCAGTGTAGACAAAACAAATTCAATCGATTACAATTTTTATAAAGCAGGTTGATTTTACAGCGTTTTTTAAAAAAATTGCTGCTTTCAACGAATGTTTCACATACATTTAAATTGCGTAAGAACAGCTTCAATTTGTAGAGTAAGAAACCTCGACCTTCTGTCAATTAAGACAAAAATTTCAATTTTTCAAAATTTTTATCTTTGATATTATTCCAAGATCAGCAAAGTTTTATTTAAAATTCCCTTTACTCCAACATTCAGTTTTAAATCGAATCCTTCTGGTACTTTTTGAAATTCAGAGATTCGGTTTCTAAAAGGAAACCACGTACCTATTTAGAATGATAAATGTAGTTACTTGACTATAGAGTACAGCTTTCAATAACACCCACGGAACAGAAAAACAAATGTAAATGTAATTGATTTTAATCTTATTGTAATGAAAATCTATCCAAATTTTGAAATATATTTGAACTACAAAATATGACTACCCGTTTTAATTTAACGTAACCCATCTTATTTTAAAGTGTTTTAAAATAAGAAATTAGACACCTTACTTGAAACTGTTCTGCTTTTATATTTAATTTATTTTTATGAAACAGCATTCTACAAACCGTTACTCAAATATACATATACCGCCAAGAAATTGCCCATGTCTAGTGATATTTTGCAGAAAATAAATATTCATTAAAATTTAACTCCTTAATAATATATCTGCAATAGGTAAAATACAGGCACATATAAATACAAACAGAAACGAAATGTCGGTCATTTTAAAATAATAAGTTACTCACCTTACTTAAAAATATTTTGTTTTGTATAGTTTATGTATTTTTATGAAACAGAATTCTACAAACCATTACGTATTCAATCAAAGGTTTAAGGAAAGTGGTTGAAATACACATATAACCGACAATAAATTACCCATTGATATTTTTCAAAAAATAAAAATTTTCATTAAAATTTAACTCCAAAATAATATCGTTTTTTTGCTCCAATGTGCATTAATTAAAATACTTATCTACCTAAATAATGTATCTGCAATATGTAAAATACTGGAACACTAATACAAACAGACAAGAATTCCGATTCTTGAAACAATGCAGAATTCTGAAAAAAGAAAGACATGTGCAAACGTGTTGAATTTCGACTTCCTGAATATATTCTGAAATAGTAAAATTCTAAAACAGGTCTTTTGAACAATATAGATAAAGACAAGAATGATGTATTTAAAAAATAACACATATTTATAGTACTTGAAGTTGTCAAATAGAACCTCAGCATTTTGCTGTCAACTCAAATACACAAACACAGAATTTTAAACCAAATTAAAAATTTAAACATTAATTATAGCGTTGCCAGATAACGAGTAGCAAAATTACGCTTTTATCACAGTAAATATGAAAGTTATGTAAAATGAAATATTTTAAATATCTTTTTTCATCAATCAAATATTCATAAATTATTTATATCATGGGAAGAAATAAAAAATCAGTTCAAATATAAATATTATAATTAATTTGTTTTGGAAAAAAATGTTTTTAGAGCAATACTGGTAAAACAATTTTATTGGAAAAGTTGTTTTTCTATCGAAATAGGTAAAACAAACAGCTGCGTACGGCAATCCTTTTGCACTCAATGTTCTTATGGCGATTTCAAATTGTTCTTAGCCCCTTCGAGCTGTAGTGGTAAAACAATTGCATTGGAAAAGTTGTTTTCTATCAAAACATGTAAAACAAACAGCTGCGTACGGCAATCCTTTTGTACTCAATGTTCTTATGGCGATTTCAAATTGTTCTTAGTCCCTTCGAGCACACAGAAAGCAAATTGAACTGGGGTTAATATGCAGCCTACATTACCCGAAGGGTTCTAAAATATAAGTGTGCCGAATTTGGTGTGGATTGGTCAAGCGGTGTAGATTTGTATAGAGAACAGACACAGACGCCAACTCTGCTTTATATATATATAGATGTAGAGACCTTTGCATTATTTTGTGCAAATCATAGCATTACGAAATCTAATACAAACCAATTCTGATTTGTCTTATTGAAATAAATTTGTTACATCCTATCATGGGTACAATACAATAAATCCAAATTATTTATAGTTTTGACACGGATTTTCTTAAAAGAAAGTACTTAAAGAAAAAAATAAATTTTAAACTAGCAACAATAGGAAGAGCTGTAACAATATATATATATATATATATATATCACAGGGTCATTTTAATATATTTCACAGTGTTGTATTAAACTGAAAGAGAACTCAGACTCAATTTGAATTTAATTTAAAAACACAAAACTATTTTTTTCTATGGATGATTAAAAGTAAATACACTTTCATCAAAATTGCGATCATTATCAGTAAACTTTCGTTTGTTTTATAACGATTGACTGGCATTTAAATTTTTTTATTCTCCTCTTTGAGTAAGAGTGAATATAGGTAAGTATACATTTTGATGTTTGGTCTAGTCTACGACCTATGAAAAAATGTACTTTTGTTAGTAGTTTAACAGCAGTTTTTAGGTAATTATAAAAAATTAAAACACAGACAGATTTTTAAACATAATTACACTGACTATACGCAGAACTTTTATTATTTTTTTATGAAGCTACCTTAAAATCTTTCCAATTCTAAAGTTAATCGTCGATCGTCGTATATTTTTCTATTGAATATTGAGGTGTAATATCTGTCCGATTAGCGGATTATTGCAAAATACATACTATTACAGACTTTCAATACACTTTCTCTCATTTATCTACTTATCAATAAAAATGTTCACGGAAACTTGTGGTAACTTACCTCGGCATTTGTATCATAGGACTAATTAAAATTAGAAGATGGATGAAAAACCTTTCAAAGAAACGTTTTGGAAGTTTTCACACAAAACAGCGAAATGAAAAGAACATGAAGAGTGCAATGCATATTAGTTTTCTAAAACATTTTACTAATAATAAACTATTTACTGTGCGAAGCAATTTGCAAGAGCAAAAAACTATTGGTGAGAATTCATTATTTCCGCCACAAGTGACAGATCGGAGAATATTTTAGATTGTAGTAGGAAAATGGAGAAATTCTATGTTAATATATTTGAAAACTTCAGAATGTTCATTTTAATTTCCTGTCTAAGAGTAATTACTTCTTATGCATTTTTTCTTTAATACATTACTTTTTATCGGTATGTCGATTTTCGAATTTGGAAACTTATTTTCTTCAGTAGATTTTTTCTTTTTTTTCTTTCAAGAATATTTTTGTAATGGGAAACTAATGATGTAGAAAAATATAGTTTTATTTTAATACGTCTTTCGCCTGTGTGTTGTATATTTACCGTTGCTTGTCATCATTACATATGATGGCATAATGACCCTAACCACTGTAACCAAGTTTATATAAATATATGGAACAGATAATGCAGTATTATGATATCAAAAGTTATCAGAGATCGTAACCACATTTCATTCATAACTGATATGATTTATCATAATTATTGGCTTTTATGTTGTTTAATCGGACAATCGGCAATTTTAACGGGTATTCAGTTTCTTGAACTCCACTGTAAATTGAAAATTTCTTAAGGCTCTTTTGGGTAAGTTCATTTTTTATTTGGAGTGATTATTTTTAACACCATTATTTAACATGTTTAGGCAGATTTCAATTCTGCTCTTAAACATAATTAATCAATTCTAAACTATGCATATACTTCTCATATTTTTGTGATTCCTATTTAACAAGGTTGTGCAAACGATACACAGATTTCAATTGTATTCTTGAACATAGTTAATCGGTTCTATAGTCGGAATGTAATTCTCATATTTTTGCAATATCTTCTAAAGATCAAAGTTTAAAATCATTTTTACTTACCTCACATTGTGCAATGAGCTTAAATGAAGTTATGTGAAAAGGGCAGTTAACAGTGCTGTATAATGCACTGCATCGGACATAAAAAATTAGAGCCATGAATCATTTATCATGAATATTATCTGTGTAATCTGATAAGACGTGCTTTCATTTCTATTGCGGTATCCCCTTTAGAAGTGAAAAATGCTAACGTGCTTTAGCACTAATCTTCTTGATGGTTGTCTTGACTAGGTATCTCGCCATTAAGGAACCTGATCAGATCTTGATGGACGAGATATCTCGTCATTAGGAAAACTGAGCAAATCTTGATCTAGTCATCATAAAAAACAGCAGTATCCTGATGACAAGATGTCTCGTCATTAGCAAAATTGGTCAGATCTGGGACGAGATATCTCGTAGAAACCACTTGAATGGTTAAGGGCCACTTTCTCAATACTTTAAAATCATAGTTTACCAAAGTGGGCGTCACTGACCCTGTGGGCGTTGAAGGAATCTTGGGGGACAATGCTGAACCCATGATAAAAAGGATAAGTTGAGGAGCAAGAGTGAGCCATAAGAAGATACCTAAAAATATTTTAAGCAAACACTTGTACAATAGACCATGCACAATTGTCATTGATTTTTTAAGCTAAAAATATACCAAAATAGAGTCTAATAGAGACAAATTGGTGGCTCAAGACTAGGCTCATCCTACTCATTAGTGATTATTTTTAATTCAACTGATTTGATTGACAGTAATTGCTAATAATAATCTTACTAATACTAAAGTCGTTATGTGTAATTTAATAACTTTATGACTTGAATTCCAAGTTGTTTTATTTCTAAATAAGCTTTTGAAATTCTAAAATTACACTCACAGCCACATAAATATTTTGGTGAAATTCATAAATTACAGGCACAGCTACAGTTTCAATTCTTGAGATTGAGTTTTCCATATGGGGAGCCGTAAAAATTAAATTGTATTTGGAAAGGGGGCGTTGAGACAAAAATATTTGGAAACTATGCTTCAAATCATTAATTGATATGTCATTTATAAAATCCTCTCAGTTAAGAACTTTCAAGAACATTTTTTTGAAAATAAGTGGGTGTTTGCATTAAAGAAGTTTGGTTAAACTACACCCCCGAGTGGCTGGAAAAACAATTTTATTTGAAACCATTGTCAATCAACAAAAAAGTACCGGTTTTAAAATTTCTCTCGAAGTTATTCAGATTGGTATCACAGAGGTACATTCCAAAAACACCTGTGAAATTCCATAATTCTAAGCTCAAAACTTCTTTATAGTTGGAAAATTATAGCTGGAAAACATGCAAAGTTGAAATTATAGTTCTATGCTTTCTTGATTTTTTATTTTAAGTATGATTATTTTCTTCTTATTGTGTGACTTTAATAGTAAACCGGTATTTTACTTTATTACTTCTTACATACTCCCATCAGTATGCATGTTTGTAAGTTGCAGATTGAGGAAAAAAATAATATTTGCATTCTCATTTTTTCATTGTTTTGCCATTACACTATTTCATATATTACCTCATAGTCAGAATGATTGTTAAAACGCTTTTCATATCATAAAGAATGAAAGTAATGGAACAATATTATATTATACGGACAAAGAAGGTTTAATTATCAAAAAAAACTATTTTTAATCGAAAGAGAATAAAATCTGCCTCTAAACAGATTCAGCAAATGGACATCATATGTGTGTTTTAGAACAATTGAGGTTCCAAATTTTTAAAATCTAGTAAAATTTTACTCTTTCCTATATTCACAGTACCATACATTTATAGAATGGGTGGGTATACTGAGGAAAAATGAAGTTCATTGTAAATTTATTTGTGGTTATACATTTTCAAAAGTGTTCACCCGTTCACAAGGAAACACATTTTAAAAATTTCAATTCAAAACACTTTTAACCGCTCTTCGTATATTTGAATAGATATCACATAGAGGTTTCAAACGATATTGCGTTGTACTCATGGTTGCAGAGACAGACTGAGTCAAACGCGGCGGTGGACCCAAAACATTTTCCCCGTCCACAGTGAGGGGAGCATCGATACATTGCGCAGTATGTGAATTGAACTCCATGCTATTTACGAATATGCCAACACGATTACTGTTCAGCCCGAATTTCTTACGATATAACGATTCCAATTGCGACCTATTTTTAACAAGGCGTTCTGCAGTATGGATCCCCATACTATCAGCGGAGCTAGACGTAATCCAATATCAAAAGCAATTGAATAAATATTTTACCTGAAAAAGGGATGGGCAAAACTGATGTATCACTATCCGGTTCCCATATATCCACTAGAAGTAAGGTTTTGTGACATTTTGTGCAGATTATTTGAAATCTGAAGTTTATAAGAGACTGCAAGCCTTAACTTATGGAAGTAATTTGTATGGTGAGCCGCATTTTAAAAACTAAGGGTGGGTGGCGGAACCATTGCTTTTCTATTCTCTTTGATTTGACTCTCCCTTCGCCCACAGCAATCCCATGAGTTTTACAGCTTTTGGGAAGCCATTTTTGAGTGCAGAAATTTCGAAACACGGAAGATTAATGTTAACTTCTTCCTATGTTTCTTTATCATTGAAACATAAGTTTGCTTTTAGCAGAGGCCCTGTAAATGAATTATGTTTGGGTGTTCCTTGTAGAAGTTCTGTCTACACGGAAGCATAATTTGAAAGCACTTTATTTTTAAGTCTAACGGGGGCCTAACGAAACATGAAAATCAATGCAGTATAACTATATAATCTTTGTTTTAGTAGTTTTATGAAAAAATATTGTATATTAAATTAGTTTTAAAAGATATTTGCTATTCATTTAAATTTGAAAGCTTTTTCAAACAAGAATAAAAACTTAATCTGCAAGAATCGGCCGCATTATAGCTCAATGGTTTTTGATGTATTTGAGCGTTTCTGAGCGTTGTTTTTTAATTACATATGATTTAATTTTATGAAGGAAAATACACATTTTTCAATATAAAATACTTATGTATTCAATTAACTTTGAGTAAGATTGCATTACGTCAATGCACTGTGAAAGAGCATAAATTAAATCACATTCTTTATTCAATAAAATTATAAATTTAGATCATAGTGATTTAAAGTATATGAAATATATGAAATTAGTAATTAATTTTACAGTACGATTTACGCATATTTAGTTACAAATATATACACTGATATATATTATGTCCGGATAGTTTTAGTGTATAATTATATCTTACACTAATGGTTGTTTTATTCATGAGCTTTAAAATTCACCGTGTTTTAAAAATAAGAACCTTTAATTGCATTTATACACATATATTACTTTCAATTTAGAAATCATTTTTCTTTTTACAGCATAGTGAACAAAAAGATGCGCAAGAAATTACCGGAATGAAACATGACATCAATCGAAAACTTTACAAACAAAACATTTCAACTAAATCGCAATCGTCATGTGGGCTTACCACAAGTATTTTAAGATTAAAACTTCTCTACACCTGAAAATATAGACCCAAACATTTATAAGAAACTTAAAACTTTTTAATCATGAAAGGTAGGTAAGAAGTTGAATTTGCATCGCATTGGAGCGGTCAATCCCTACCGAGGACATCTCGCAATTTTGAACCACTGAGATGACGAGGTCAACATTTGAGTTGGAACCCCACTCTCCAAGCTTCAACTCCACGCCAACGTGAGAACATTTGAGACCACAACAAATTTAACACGCATCATCCCCTACGTCCACTATGGTCTTTAGTTGGATCGTGTTTCGAAATCGGAAAACCCTCCGGTTAGTAATCCACAACTATCCGGGCGGGTTACCGCGCTTCCATTCCGAAAGGAAAGTTATTTCAACTGATTCTTCAAAGCACTTTCTCAGTTTGAGGCACTTAAAAGACACGAAAAAGGAGACTGAATATGATTGTAAAAAAGCTTATTTTGTTCTACTATGTCAAAAAAAATCTGAAGTAGCGTTAGCTTCCCACTTACGAGTTCATCCTGCATTCATAAAAGAAAATATTTCTTAATTGCTAAAGTGGTAGGCGAGAAGTCATGTACACAGTAAAAAAACAACTCCTTACAACGCCTACTTAAGAAGTACCAGTAGATTTTTTTAAATCTTCAGTAGTTATTTCACTGCCACAAAACATTATCAAATCAGAATGTTTTTTTAGCATTCGCTATGTGTGAAGAGATCTGCTTATTGGTTTCCATTTCATAGATTTCTTGTATCTTGCTTCCAGGATGTGAAATAATATATGGATGTAAGTCGACCGGTTTAAAGATAAATGTGGATTAGTTTTTCTGTAATAACGATGGCATTGTTTTGCTCAGACCTCAATTGAAGTGTTAGCAATAAAATTAATTTCAAATGTAAATTCCGAATATATGTAAGGCTAAATCATATCTGTTTTTTTGTATCTAATTCTTCTTGTTCTAGCCCATGCCAGACCAAGTCTATGAAATCACGCGTCTTTGAAAAGTCCCAAACCATCAAAGGATTCTCTAAAAGGTCATGAGAATCCAAACCGACATCCGAAAGCATGTGAGTCGGGGAAGCTTGTGAGTTCTTTAATTTAGGACAATCAGTAAAAGTTTATATCTGTATGAGTAGGAAACATAATCTATATGTTCCATATTTATATGGATAAGTATGTTTCTGACCATAAAGTTATGCTTTTAGAGATTGCTTAGCATTTCGTTAATTTGATTGCGTTGAAAGTTGAACATTTGAGATAAACCAACCGTAAATCTCGATTAATTCTTAGTTGCTTTCAGATAATTGTTCAGCTTTTTATAGCATAGAACAAGGGGAACATTGATGTTATTTCTATATTGTATATTTGGAAATGCCTAAGGAAACTTAATGATTCATTTGTCTGATCATTATAGAACTTCGTTTTTGGTTTAGAAATTGGGTTAGTTAAGAAAAAATGTGTGTTTGTTTGAGTTTCAACGATTCTATTGTCCTTAAAATTTAACAGTAAGCCTTCTTCAATTAAATTATTTATTTTCTCCTTTATTTAGGACTCATAACTTTAATTAACTTTTCATGGACCATATTTCCACACCCAAATCAAGCAGTACATAAATTGAATAAGATAAATTTTGAAATCCGTAAATTATGCGAAACTTTTTCAGTTGTACTAGTTAGTTCATTAGTTATTCAGTTCAGCAGTACCAAATTAAAATTTAATCCAACTTTATATCCCTATTTAGCTTAGGAAATAAAATTAAGAAGTGAATTCACTAATTCTGAATATTCAAAACTACTCAGACAGGACAGTGAAAAGTGGATTTTGCGACTGAAGCCTTTCAAAACTTCGACAAAAAATTGGTTATAAGAAATGAAAAATACAAAATGGGATGGAATTAATTAAAAAATAACTGGACAGTTACAAACCATTTTCTGATATACGGATTTCTGTAGGATGTTTGAGAACTTCATAAAGAACAGATGACTGTCAGACAAAAATAAAATCAAAAGTACCCGACGTGAGACAGGAATGTCAATCGACTAAAGAAGAGTAATGAACCTTTTAATAATAGACGAGCTCGTGTTTCTTAATAACGAAAAATCTAATTTTCAGCGATATTACTCCGAAAACAATTTGTAATTGCTATCGGAAGTGTAATCAAAATGTTCCAGCTTCCGATCGTTGATCAAGACTCTTTTTATCTTACTTCAAAGGCATCAAAATAATTCAAGGGCTGGTTCGAAAACAAAAGAACTCAATGAAAGGAAAGGCTTTTTTTAATTAAAAGTCAGAATGCCTTTCATTTGCGCTGGTATCCACCTAATTCCCCCTCCCCATCTGTCTTTAATATCGATGCCTCGTCTTTTGTTTCAAAAATCATCCTCGTTTCCAATCGTACAGAATTAAATGGAACGGGGTGCTTTGTGTCAAAGATTACTCAACATTTAATGGCACTGTTCTAATTCTTTTACAGGTAATTTCTGACAAGAAGTTCTTGGTCGTTTTTTCTTTCAATTTTCTCTTTTTTTCGCTAGTTTCAGGACTGGCATTTAATATTATATCTTTTTCTCCAATGACTTCGAAAGAATGGGCCCATGGAATGGATAAAGAAAATACACTGCTGGTTATTTGGAGTCAGTGCGTTCCATCAGATTAACTTTATTTCATCCAATATCTTCCCTTTCTTTCATTTGTGGCTAGTGTCTTTTCATTCCAAAGCCAAGTAATCATACGGGTTCTTGCAACCTTCATTACTTCATTCTTTGAAACATTGAGAGGTCTTTTGTACTTTCAGTTTTTTTTTTATCTTGTGGTGAATTTCGATTCCCGGAAAAGCTATCTTCTTCAGAAATGTCCCTTGAAATAGATAAGAAGGATGCTTTAAATTATTTTCTCTTAACGGATAAATGTTTATGACTAATTAATGGTTTAGTTTTCTTCCATAATTATTTCAGTTTAATGGAATTGGAATTGTACGTGAAAATAGCATTCTAAAGGTAATAATCTCAAATTAAGTATAGAAAATTAATCAGAAAACCAATCAAATACAATCATTAGAGTTATTGGAGAGTTCTTTGTCCAATATTCGTAAAAAATAGTAACATTTTTTGGTAATTTAAACACCAATGTTTAATTTTAACTTTTTTTCTGGTATAATTTCATTATTTCCTTATGTATGAAATTATTTTGTCTGGAATAATTTCACAATATTTTTGTAGGAAATTATATTTTCTGAAACAATTGAAACAAATGCAAGCAATTATTACTAAGAAATTACTTGTCTTCTTTTCTTTCATTACGTTTAGTGGTCTACTCTCAAGAGACTTAGCGATAGTTCGAAAATAAGAAAGACACTTGGAATGCATCCATTCTCTTCTTAAGCCGCATCCTTACAATACTACCTTAACAATATGTGTGGAGTAGATACTTCACACATGTCGTGAAAGGTATCATATTTTGACGTCTTTGTGAAAAGTCTAAGGTCAAACTCGCTGAGACATTTGGTATAAGTCAGCATGTAGGATATATGTATTATTCATATTATATACAACATATAATAAAATCTTCAGTAGTTCTACATATATGTGAAGGCTCTTCTATTTCTATTCATATAATTGAGGTATCATTGGAAATTTGTTCTATGGAAATTTTTAGATTTAATACTTCGTGATAGAAGTTTTTTGAATTAGCCATCATAGTTGAAAAATCTGGAATAACCATCACTATTGTTACGATGGTTATCTCGCTTTAATTTTCCCCTTTTAGATGAACTGGGATGGCTTCAAACTCTTGATTCTATGTTGACATAGAAATGAGGAGAAATTGCATGACCAGTGGTAAGTTTTATACAAGTTAAGTTTTTATCCAAATTTCTCCCAACGAGTCTACTGCCTTAAAACAATTCAATAAAAAACGTGGGTATTTTAGCAAAAAGAAGCGTTTAAAAATGTTTTGAACACAAAATATTTGTGAAACCTTTACTTATTTTGTGTGAAAACAAGTTTTTTTTAATGAAACAGTTTGAATGCAATGAATGGAAGCGAGATATGAATGGAATGCAGCAATGTAAGTGGTAGAAGCATTTTCTTTATTTCCAATCACTGGCATGGCTAAACAGTTGCGCCATCTCGTGGAGAAAAATAAAAATACGAGATTAGTTTTAAGGTCATGTTTGTAAACGCGTCCAAAAAAAGCGTGCATCTCATGAATCCAAAAATATCATCGAAGTATCATACTTAAAGGAATGAACCCGACAGTTTCTCTGATTCTTTCCCAAACTTCAAAACACGTATTTAGTCAAGCTTATTATGAGTGTTCATTTGTATTTTAAATAAAAGCAATGGACTAATTTCATTAAAATATCAAATCTTCAGTTATTAATTTTTATCTTTTATCAAAGGACATCAACGAGTGAAAAAGCATGGATATATTTTTCTTTTTACTTATTGTATAGTTGTAGTACTTTTTCCTCTTTGCTGCTCGTTTTAAAAATGAATGGGAACAGTATAGTAACGTCTGAATACTTCTATATTCATTTAGGTAGTCGCATTGAAACAACACAACAGACTATTGGGGACGGTCTGGGTTCAATCCCTAAGGGAAAGATCCGAGAATACTGCGCAATCTTGAAGCACGGTCAGATGACGAGGTTTTGAATCAATGAAAATTCTGTTACTTCTTTAAAATTTCATTTGATTGTTCCTCATGCAATTCCATATATCAGGACAATCAGATGCTTTTCAATTAATTTCATAAAAATAATATTTCGCTACAAAGAATTATAGTTTATGGTAGATGGAACAATCATTGGCATATGAATATTCACAGTTTCTATATTATGGATAAAGATTTTTCAGTTCCCCGTCTTATCCCAATACAGAAAAGATGACCCTCTCCTGAAATACAACCAAATACTCAACGGTTAATTTGTACTCAAGGTATGAATTATTTCTCTGGATTGACACACGAGTGCAACTTTATAAGCCCCTAGAATATTTATAACTTTTAAACTTAGGAAACAAATTGTATATTAAAGCAAAAAACTTTTCATATTCCTCGGTCTAAGTTAATTGTGTTAAATCCTACATGAAGACGCCAACTCAATAATATTAGTAATGTGATATCGCATAAGAACTTAAAATAAGATAATTTAAAATTAAAAGTTATGAAGATGTATTATTTGAATATAATTTGCATTCGGCATTCACGATTCCAATTATTGCTTGTAATACTTCACGATTTTGACGAACGAATGACCTAGGGTAAATTTGCATTAATCTAGGTATGAATTCCTTTAGAAATAATAATTCAACTAGACTAACTCAACTTAGCATGAGGGAATCCTTTTGTCTAAAAAAGACCAGCCAACTATTTCAGTTTGCGAAAAACTGTTTATCTGTGTCGCTTTATTTATCCCGGCTTCCGTTCTTGCTGTTTTCGTAACACCACGCTGGCTTTTATCACAAAACATTATGTCATTGCGTGAAACTGAATGGTGATGACAAACATCGATGTGCACGTGGGGCGCTTCCTCAAATTATCATATGAAAAGACCGGTTGATTTAATTTCATGCTGTTTGTCACCTCCACCAATGTGGGGGGAGGGATCTCTGACTCGCTCCCTCAATATTCGCGTGTGTTGGGACGTTAATTCACAAAAGAGGCAACTACATCCACTGAATGGCTTTGTGTTGCGTCGAGATTTGAGTGAGCTTCCACAAAAAAGTAACAAATAACAACGCCTAACTTTAGAGATGTTTTTTCCAAAACGAAATCACAGAATAAACCTTTCGCATTTACTTTTAGCTTCCATTGGCACGGTTACAAAGATCACTGGAACCTAAAAATACAATAAAAATGTGCAATAGAACCTTGATGTTCAGAGCTGCGATTAGACGAGTGCCCGTGTATCCCAGTTGAATATATATATATATATATATATTCTACGATTTTCTACGGCTTTTCTACGATTTCTCTCTCTCTCTCTCTATATATATATATATAGAGAGAGAGAGAGAGAGAAATCGTAGAAAAGTCGAAAGCGTAGTGGAGGTAAAGAACTAGGGAAATGATTTAAAAAATTACTGGTAAAAATAAGCTTACCAATTACTCCAAAGATGAATAAAAGCGAACTCAAAAATTGAAGTGATTTTTAATTGATGTCTATGGCCTTTGAAATTTGTTTTGATGATTAACAAGAGTAATAGCACATTGAATTAGAATTTTGAAAGAAATAGAAAGAATTTACTTCAGAGAAAATATTTAAATTAAGTTAAGCCAAGATTAATCAATATAACACTGTATAAATTATAATCAATTTGCCCTACGGCAAGCAGTTGTAACAAAAATAATCATGAAAGTATAAGGGTGTCTAACATAAACATCAAGTGTTAGTGTGACGTTGAGAAAAAAACAGTGATTTCAGAAAGTTACATGAAAAACAGTATATTAATTTAAAAAAAGAATTATTGAGAGATTAAAAAAGCCAATAAAAGAATTATTGAGAAATCGAATAAACTAATTAAAAAATAAATATAAGGAGGTTGAAAACAATTTAAAAAGATTTTTGCTTGCCGTTAAATTGAAGTTTCGGTCTAAAAGTGAAACATGATCTCAGTAATATAATTTGTGAATTTAGCCACATATGTTTTTCTGGGATTTTAAGATAAGAATTGTGTTCATAGTGACAATTGATTTAGTATTGTAATACGTGCACCATAAAAAACCTTAAAAAATGGAGATTTACATATAAATTTATTTTTCAATATAACTAGTGTAGAGGACTGCATCAAAAAAAGTGTATTTCAGGATTTGAGGAAACATAATCAAACAAAATCTAAATATCAAAAGGAAAAATTTTGAATTTAGACAAATATTTTTTTATGAGAATACTTCTGTTTACATGGTTACACATATATGTCATCTTATGCTTGTTCAGAGTAATATATGTACAAAATCATATTTGGGCGTTAGTATACTGTATGTTTCAAAACTCACAATATGCGATGAAAAGCTATGATATGATAAAATACATACTGCACACACAGCACAAAAACAATCATATTTCAAATGGTTGTTTGGTAAATTAAAGAACCTGGAAGACGTCCAGTACCTTTATGCAAATTAACTGATTATACGGAATGTTATATGTTAATTCTTTTGCAGTTATGGTTTATTCTACAGATATGCTTGGTACCAAACATTTCTTTATATCTATAGAAATAGAATCTTTATTTTCTTCAATAATGGTAATCTTCATTAACTGGAAGATTCCATCTTGCTGACAATTTTAACCTACCTGGTGGCTTATATTCTTGATACTAAATATTTCTCTATATCTATAGAAAAATAGTCTTTATTTTCTTCAATAATGGTAATCATTAACTGGAATATTCCATCTGGCTGACATAGTTAAACTACCTGGTGGCTTATATTCGCGTCGAAACTGACCTGTAATGGCCAGCCTGTGATGCAAACTTACCGGATCTAGGCAAGGAAAATTTATTTTGCCTAATTGGATCTCCATTCCCCTTGGAGTAATATAAGGTAATTTTGTCTAGATGAGATATCTCGTCTTTCATGAAACGACCAGATTTTGATTGACGATATATATAGTCATTAGCAAAATTGACTAAATCTTGGAAGAAATACCTCGTCAAAACTACTTGGAGGGATAATAAAATCACCAAAGACGCTTTATTAAAAGTGAATGTGAATTAAAGTGGGGAAAAGCATCAGGACATGAGCCTCTTAAATGCAGGTATGAAAATAGAATGTTGGAAACTGTTTTCGATAATGTAACCTAACATTACAAATTTCGTTTCCCACTTTTGGTAATTCTCGGTAATTCATAAAAGGAAAAACATTTTTATATTCTGACGTGTGTACCATACTGTATAAATCTGTACCTTGGTAGTAAAAGGGCCAATGTACATTTTTTAAGTTTTTAGTAACATCTGATTTAGTAATTTTTATTTCCTTAATTTTTAATACAGCGTACGAGAAATGCTTTCCTATGTTTTGATTCATTCACAATGTTTTTACAGGAAGACATTGTCACCACTCTTTCTTTTACATCTTTCATCACATTAAAGTGATTTGTGGACTTGAGTCAAAACAAACGAATTTAGGCATTGTCCCATTTTCTACCAAGATACAGACATATACTGCAATAAGGTATTATTTTACCACTTCTAATTGGTCGAAAGTCAAATTTTATGCAAAATAACATTCTTGTTAGTAGTTTTGTTGCATGACTAGTATATTACATTCTATAAGCATTCTGTTGCCGTCTACAGTCACCAAGAAATCAAGTCAATAACTGAATCGGGCAGGATAACATACTCAGAGTAACTAACTCATGAATATTTGGTTACAGTTGAATTCTTTTAGAATATATCATTTTAAGGATCAGCATTATATTTTATTTTTATGTTGGAAATTTCGGTTTACAAAATCGAGCTATTGAGATCAGTAATAGCAAAATTTATTACTTACTCCTAAGCCGTCTTTCAAATATATTGGAAGAATCAATACACATGAATATAATATTTCATTACAACATTTTCGAAAGCATTTTCAATGGCAAATGGCCATAATGGCAATGGCAAATGGCCTATATTATACATAAGCTATAAGTTTATTTTCTGGAAACGAAGAATTCACTTTCGTTTTTCTGTAAAGTATAATCTAATTTTGGAAATAGACGACTTTGCTATATAGTATATGTTCCAGTGTTACTATAGTCATCACCATATTATGAATACACATTTTAAGAAAATTATACGGGAATTGTTATTCATACTATCATCCAACAGAAAGTGAGAAAGTACATTTGGGTAGTTGATTTATCGTATTTGTTTTCTTATTTCAAGATATAGAATCTTTAAGATTGAAAGGATATGCCAAAAAGAGTTATAAAAACGTTTAATATTCTTTACAATAATTTTAACTTCCCCTTTTGCTCAAATCAGACAATGAAAATGAATGAAAATTTTTTTAACTTAATTAAATGTTCAAAGAAGTAAGTAGAAATTTTGATATTCAATGAAATTTTTTTTAAAAAGAGAGTTTATCAATATGAGAGTTCTCACCAAGAATCATTAAGCTGGGGATCAGTAGACCATTCCAACATTCCAAAACGTTTTAAATTTTGTGTGTGTAAGTGATATAATTTTATATCAACTTTGTCTAGACACAACAATCAACTGTACCTTTGGGATAGGACTAATGGATTTTACATTTCGTTTATACTTTTTCAGTAAATATAATGTTAGTTTGAAGTTCATACAACAACAGAGAAGTTGAAACAGAAAAAAAGATGTACCCTTTTTATCACTTCTCTGGTCATTCCTTTATTTTGGAAGAACTTACACAACCAAGATTTTACTATTCCATACAAAAGACGGAACTTACAAATGAATTAAGTAGGTAATGGTTTCTTTTTATCAACTAACCTAACACTTTTGCCGTGTAAAAAATGTCGATTGTCAAGAATTGCATCATTTGGGATTTCGTTGTGGGATTGCAATATAAATAGTAAAAACCATACTTTATAAACCTTCACAAGTACGTAATATAAAAGTACCAGAGGCTCAGTTTTTATTTTTAATTAATCAATGCCATAGAAAACTATATTAATCTGCATGAAAAGAAACAAATGATGGGTTTTAAGCTTTCAACAAGATTTTCTCACATGTCTAGAAACATTGCATAGAGTGTTGGGGGAATTGGGTCGGTTAATTCTCTTTTCTCTCCCTCAAAACTCTTTAAACTCTTTTAAATCTGGTCACAAAATCATGAACTACCTCATTTCATGAAAACTTAAAACCTAATCAATGGCAGAGTAAAGCTTTGTTGTATCTCTTATTGCATCTAACCATTATGGGAATTACTGAGGACCAGATAATGTCAAGCACTAACAATCCTACTTTTGATCTTTACCTTAAGGTTGGACCATAAGATGAGGCACTTTTAAAAGCTGACACTACAGAGGCTGTTCGGACATTTTTTGAACGATTTTCATGAGCTGTAAAAAAATTGTATGCTACGAAAGAATTTTATTTTCACAGCAGTCAAATAGTATAACTTATAAGTATACTGTTATAAAGTATAACTAGTAGTTATAAAGTATAACTTATCGTCTGCTAACTCAGAGTTTTGTTTACTTTCAAAATGGCGCTTTTAAATAAGCAATGTATGGAAGGCTATGTTTCCTCTCTTTCCGAAGAGAATTATTGTTATTCAATTATTCAAGAACGCTGTAAAAGTCATGGTTTTTCGATATCTAAATGTACGATAAGTAATATTATTAATGAGAAAGGAAAAAAACGTAAAAGTGGAAAAATACTTCAAAAAAGTATCCAAAAAATAAAAAAAAAATTCTGAGAATATTTGTAAGGTAAGATCTTTAATTTTAAAAGAGAATCCGCCAAGTCAAAGGACTATAGAAAAGTTAACTTGAGAACTTTCTCTAAGAGATTTATGATTGTTGCCGGTTTTGCATATAATGGAAAATTAAAAGTAAAAAGAGGGGGGAAATGTAAAAATCAACTCCTACATATTATCAAGACCCTATTTTATCAAAAGAATATTAAAAAAAGAAATACCATATTTTTACCCACAGTGCCAACAATCAGTAGAATTGCATCAGGGTAAAGCAAGCAGCCACACATCTAAATCGACTATTAAATTCTTGGAAAAAATGGAACAAGAAACTGGTAACAAGTCAATACTCTTTACAGATATTCCTGCTAAATCTCCAGATGTTTCACCCATGGACTTTTGTGCTTTTAGACTTTTAAAAAGGGCATTATCGAAACGTCGACCGAAAACCATTCAAGGACTGGAAAACTGTGGAACAAGAATGGGACAAAATACCACTGTCTATACTACAAGTCATTATTATCATGGAAATTAAGGTGTAGAAAGATAGTTAACAATAAGGGCTATCAAATGAAACATTTAAAACACAAAAATTTCATGTAAAAAATTGATCTTCAGTCCATTAGAATCGTTCAAAAAATGTCCGAACAGCCTCTGTATGAATAAATCATATAAATTTAAATGAAATGATTTTTTAGTCCTTTAACATCCTTTCATTAATTTTTTGCACAATAATTACAATCTTGTCCATAAAAGCTAAAACTTTCAGGAAGTCATGATTTACAATTTGCACTTACACAATGCTATTACATATTTTTTCAGTAGAGCTACAATATTCCCAACATCAAGCGCATACTTAAAAAGTTTGCTTCATATGAATTGTGTGTTCTTGGTTCATCTCTTAAATTATCATAGCTGTCATCTTCAATTATAGGTCTGGGGTGAAAGGGTGTTTAATAGACAACTTTTTGCTGTAATGCAACTTCTGTCTTCTCATCTATGCTAAATCCCATTTCTTCAGATTTTTTATAACACCAAGCCGTACTTCATTCTCCTACCCTAGGATACTGTTAAGAAACAAAAAGAAGCATTGGAATTTAATCATACACTCCCATTATCTGCCATTAAATCCATTGTGAGGCAAGAAAAAGTTACCACTGATTGTTTTACCGCTCGGTCTCAATGTACCCTTGGCAAACGGTCTTTATTTATTCATCAAAGTGTCGCTATGATGAATAAATAAAGACAAAGTGCGGAATAGCAACCAGAGTGTTGCGAATTCAATCCAACAAACACCTTCGGGCATATGGGGTCTGGCGCACTTTAACTCTGCCGTGGTTTCAAATACCATCACGTTGGCGTGGTATAGAAGTTTGGAGAGTAGAGTGTCAGCTCAGGTGATAAAATGATTAAATTAATTAATTATTGGTTTGAACAGAAATCATCTCTTAAGAGAACGATGCCCTTAAAGTCACTTAGGAGAACCTAAAGTTGATCTCCCCTAACAAATGAGCGCTTATTAGAATAAAAATTAAAAGCGCCGGTGACATAGGCCCCTATCCCACAGACTTGCAGCCTTTGAAAATGAAAGGTCCGCGTCTTAAAAGCGAACACGATCTGGAGTTTAGCAAGCACGTCGATGTTACGCCGATGTTTATCCTGAGAAATAATTAAACACGGCCGGGAGTTTGCAACGTAATTAAAACGTTTACGCCACTGGGAAGCACTCTCGAATTAATATTTATGCCAAGGGAATCGAAGGATACAATGGATGCGTCGCGAAGAGACCCCGTGGAGTATCGGGGCCAGGACGGCGCTGAGAATGGCGTTATCAAATTATTCCGGCATTCAATCGAGTGTCTTTGTTGATGCTCTCTTCCAGCAATTGCCGATAATGTTTGGGAAGTTTTCAGAGACGGAACTTCTTCGCTCCTGGATGGCATTCCGTGCGCTGGAGATCGTTGAGATGGCATTCCTTCTGTCTTGCTTAATGAACTCATTTGGCGATAATACCTGATGGAGCAAACAGTCGATAGAAATGATGTTCGACACTGCATGCAATTCTGAGTAGCCTTGAGCGCCGGAGACTTGAGGTAATTTCATACGGTTTAGCATGAAAGATTTCCGGGAAGAGGAGATTAAAGTTTGTGTCTCTCTGGCAGTCTATTCACTAGAGGAATCATCTTCACTGAAGATATAATGAAATATAACTGAGAAGTAGAATCATTGGGAATCTATTCACTTATCCAATATTATGTCGAAGTCCCCCTAGCAAAAATAAAATTTTCACGTGGGAAGTAAATATCTGAGAAATAAATATCTAATTCCAGGGAATAATTTTGCAGATCAGTATTAAAATCTGTGATTTATTTAAAAACATTTATAATATACCATAACCACCTAAAAAATTGCACCTTAGCAAAAATATTTTAAGTTTCCTTACCTTATCGCATATAGTGGTCTCGAAAATCACTAATTCGCTTGTTGTAGTGACGAAGGTCAAAGATATCAGTCATCGGAGAATAGAAAAGTCGGACCTCAGTTGCATGATCTCATAAAATAATTCAGTTTGACGAGGCTCACTTTTTAATGGTCCCTTCTGTAATTGGATCCTCAAGTTACAAAATTAAATAACTCCCCATAACAATTATTCGAACCCTTTTTAGTCAGTAATTATGAGTCTGCTTTACAGATATCGTAATTCCGAAAATTCGAGTTGATTCCTTTTTAACGTGACCATCCAATTATTTTGCATGATTTAATCGACTTTACCACAATTTTTAGGACTATATTTTTTTTTCATTCATAACTTCTTGAATAACAGGTTTGTACTAAAAAAAATCATGCTATCATTTGAAAGGTTACACCAACCCAAGCAGAAAAGGCAAGTGCATTTGAATATTTCAGCTTTTAGAAATCTAGTTCTTGCCCAAGGCATAGTTTTATGGTTATCCAATTGTAAAGCGTGTTATGTTTCTTTAGTACGTCTTTTTCTTGTTGCACAAGAGTTTTTTCCAGACCTATTCAAAACTTTTAACATTGAATTCTAAGCGTTATGTGTGTTTGTATATTCCATCCTACATATAAAGCAAAAAATGTTTGAAGGACCAAAAACTATCGAATGCTGATCTCAACCATCATGCAATTTGCAGAGCTTATTCTTATGGAATGTCTAGGTCAACTAGCAACGTTTTTCTCCTAGAACCACAGAAGTAAAGTTTAATATAGAACATTACGCAAGAAGTGACCAATTGAACCAATCAGAGTTTGTCAAGACCCGAGTAATCGTAAGAGAAAAAAAAACATGTGTGAACCGGACAAAGCGCAACAAGATATTTGACGATTCAAATGTTGTCTGAAAAAGAAAAAACTAAAACTGCTGAAGAAACCAAGACGTGACTTAGATTGTCTGGAAGCAGCGAAAACTCTCAAACTCTGTGGCATGATGAAATTTGCACAGCTCATTGTGTCTGGAATTTATAGGTCAACGTAACTGTTTTCAGCTCGCTACTCATTCCTTCACAATTTTCCCCTTAGAATTTAATATAGAGCATTATTCAAGACTTTAACTTCTCACGTTAGCTATCGTATATGTGTTAGTGCTTTATCACATTTTTATAAACTTATTTAATCTAGCATTTACATATTCGAAAGTCTAAATATATATTAAAAATTAGATCAAATACATGGTGGATAGCCATAAACAACAGCCATACCATTTTGAATTCAATCAAATTAGATTCTATTCAAAATGGTAGGTATGTAGGTATCTTTAATTAACGTCACAGTGGAGCAACACAGCGGACTATTGGCGGCAGTCCGGGATCAAACCCGAAAGAAAATATCATTCTATTCAAAATGCAAAAAGCTGTCATGAGCCGATCAATCGAAGGAGGGAAGAAGACAAGCAGGTAAGTGGACAAAGCTTAAAATGCTAAATGACGAAGCTACTAAGGAAACAGAGGCGTGACTTGGTTTGTCTGGAGCAGCGAAAATTCTCGGACGAAGTTGGGATGTAAAGCTGGTATTTCAATGAAAACTACAAAACAACGCTTATATATATTAATTTCAGACATACTGATTGCACAGTAAAATATAATTAAAACGTTGACGAATATTTTGTTGACTTTTCCTAACTCTACAAACAAGTATTGAACAATGGTTTAATAGACACATACTTTTGTAAATGAATTCAGTGAATATCTAGAACCTACTTTTCAATAATTAATTGCTAATTGGATCATAGAAGGAGATTGTCCACGAACTCAGTTAACGATCCTTGTTCAATGGATTCCAATGTTAAAAATCTAAAGACTTTCTCTGCAAAAAACTAAACACAGATACATGTGGAAGATACTCACTTTGGAGATGGTTGGAAACTAACAGAGTTATGTTTCCTTGTCTCTAACAACTAATTGGTTCTTGAATGAGTTCTTAAAAACTTTTTAATACAATTTCATCAAACAGATGATGCATTTAACTTTTTTAAAATGAGAAATAATTATCAATCAATTTTTAATTCATATAAAATGGATTCAATCTAAAGAACGATGGAAGTTATGCTAGTAAATAAATACATATATATTTAGAAATACTTTTAATTTTTAACTATTCGTTCGAACATCAAAGTGTGACAAAAACATGAACGTATAAAATAAAAATTGTTATTTTTATTAAAAATAATTCATTCTTATACAACAAATAAAGTTAATAAACTTAAGGATATTAATATCTTCAGCATGAGTTCTTTGATTTGAATTTATTTCCTTGCTTATAATGCGCAATATCTGTTTGCATATACGTGTGTATGTACTAATAATACTTTTAATTAGAACAAATTTATTTGTGTTTTATCGTATGCTACTGCCAAGTATAAATCTGTAGCTGTAGAAGCGTGTTCAACAGTTTTGTTCATAAAATTCTTTTATTCCACATTCTTATCTGGCATGTCGCTTTTTACTGCAAGAAACGCTATTACTTTGAAATTTGGTGGAAAACAAATTAAATCGCTTTAAGACATTCACGACAACAGCGTACTTTCAAGTCTTCTGCTCCTGACGTCTACAATGCTAAAAATCTTCTTTATTATTTTTGTTTTAGCTCTCATTTTCACCATGTCTGTTTTCTTTTCTTTTCACCCTTCGAAGAACAAGAAAACAGATTTAGAAAAATGTGTCTTGTGATTTCCTTAAATGGTTCTGGCACGTTTTCGAACGGACGAGATTATTTATATGCTAATTTTGCTGGTTGGCTTTTCTTCCGGAAATTTCAACCAGTGAAGCAAAAGAATTTTTCATTATGACGCGAGGCATTTTGCCCCTCTGATTGCAGTCGACGGTCGTTTGGGTATGGGAGGAGTCTGCCTATGTTTCAATAGTGCGCTTCGTGGACTCGCATTGATTGGATTATTTCAAATGAGTGTGCTTTGTTCCGTTGAGAATCTGATGGTTTTATTGGATGAAGCGGCATCAATTTGGTTGTAAGAAGTGCTGAAATGGGAATTTTCTTTGGGATTATTAATAAAAATGCAATTTTTGTCAGCAATAAGAACTGAGACGTATTTATTTTGGATTCTATAAAAAATAATTGCTTTGTGCGTAAATGTGAGAAAAATGAACTATATAGACCTAAATGGAGAACACCGTCGGATACCGCTGAGAATTCGATGGTTTATTGGATGAGGTAACGCCAAATTGGTTGTAAGAAGTACAGAAAATGGAAAGTTTTGTTGGCATATAAAAGTGCAATTTTTGTCAGCGATAAGAGGTAGGTAGTTAATTAACGTCGCACTGAAGGAACACGACGGGCTATTGGCAAACGGTCCAAGATCAATCCCGAAGGGCAACGCCTCGTAATTTTGAACCACGGTCAGATAACGAGGTCCGTCAAAAAAGTCTACAAAATACGTAATAGATTGTATATCTTAGTGACAACATATGAAAATATTTCGATGCGTCAAAAATCATTAAATTTGTCATTAGTGTAAAAGTTGCAAAATAAATGTCCGTTAGTGAAAATTATCCTTCACTACTGTATCAGATAAGGTAAAAATTTATAAAGCTTTAAATGGGTAAACAGATTGGGTGAATTATACCGATGTCCTACTCTATGGTACTTTCCCGATTTACTCAAGGCCTGGAAGGAATTAACCTTATGAGGGTGCACAAGCGCATATATCCGTTCTGCAAACCTGCAGTCTTCTCTGCATGACATCAGTTTGCATCTTCTTTACCGATGGAATTTTTCCATTCTTTCAACCAATAGATGCGGTTGCTTATCCATTATGGTCTCTTGTGGGGATAGCAATGTTACACTACATGGAAATCTTATGGAATCAGATGGTTAATTAACCCTCCAAGTGGTTACGACGAGGTACGTCGTCTATCAAGATGTGACCAATTTTGCTAATGACGAGATACCTCGTCATCAAGAAATCGGCGTTATTTTGATGATGATGAGATCAATATCTGGTTAGTTTCCTTTAATGACAAGATATCTTGTCCATCAAGATCTGGGCAGTTTTGTTAACGACGAAATGCCTCGTCGAGATAACTGCGGGGAAGGTTAAAATGCGAATGGTAGTAAACTAAAGATAACATGTTTTATCACAGGATTTCCTCATATTTAGTCTTTGTGATTGTGAACATTTTGTTTCCCGGAATTAGCTATAGACCAGTTTTATCATGTCTATTTATTTTTAAGTCATTTTTGAAACTTTTAGACTATGAATTACTAATTTGACTAGGTTTTATTTTTAATTCTAAAATCTTTAAAATCCTTCTTGCTTAGAATAAAGTTGAATTAAAACTAATTTTTTAAACTTTCACGCTTCATTTAATATGATTTATATTTTCTGTTAAGTACGTTTAGAATTCATCGTAAATTAAGAAATTATATTGAGAAAAATCCAATGCAATTATTATTGAACGCATTGTATAAGTATTTACTGTTCTTCAAATTAAAGTCAAGCAGAATATGGTTGAGAGCAGTATTTCTTGTGTATTAATCCAACATTTTCGTGATAATTTAAGGTGTATTAACTTTCACCACATATTAAGAGTTTGTTTTAGGGTTTAGATTTTATAATGAAATAGTAAAGATATATCCTCTCTTAGCATTGGATGGTATATGCTCTTATTTTTCGAATGAGTGATTTTGTGACTTCTTGGGTTTTCAACTATTAACTTTGAAGAACATGCTAATCTACTAAGAATGTTTACTGATTAAGAAAATACTTTTTACTGCAGCACTGTTTTAGTGTACCGCTTTAAAAATAACCTTAAATAGATAAAAAATGAAATATTTAAAGAGCCTCACTAAATTGCAGTATTACTAAACGCATACTTCTCCATACTAAAATAGACAATACATATTAATCCTCATAAAACAACCATGTTGTCAAACATGCACACATTAATTTCACAAACATTTCAAATCATACTTCATTTCACATTTTAAGTTAATAGCTCATAAATTTAGCAAATGCAGTAGCATGTTTTAAAAGCTATTTTCATAATGAAGAGGAATTTTTTCCAAGTTAGTTTTAATTAAATTTCATAAAAAAGATAGTTAAAATAGTATTTAAAAATATTTTCCAGATCTATTAAAGAAAACAACAATATATTTTCATTTAGTTTTAAGGCATAAAATATAATCATCGTTCGAAGTAGAATTTTTACGAAAACGTTATTTAATTACCAAAAATTTCAAACTAAAGTTTCAAATTCTTTAAGAAGAAAATTAAATCGTATCATAATAATTCAGAAACGGAGTGTGGAATTTATCAGTTCCATTTTCTTTATAATGTTTATGCAAAGAACATTTTTCATCTCTACTTTTCTGATTTTCCCTCGTGTTTATATAGGCTTAAAATTTTTAATTTAAAGAGCCTGAGGGAAAAATTCAAACTGGCGCTGTTAAAAGTAGTTAAAATAAAAGAATTTTAAGATAAAAAAATTAACGCTTGTTTTGAACCACTGATCCGGAATAACACGATTTCCAATAGCAACGTTTCGGACAGAAAGTCTCCGGATACGAATGTCTGTCATAACTGTTTCTCATCCTGGGAATCTAATGACACATAATGACATGGAATTAAACTTTAGGATTTGAAAAGAGAATGACTCCCGAGAAAAAAATGGCAATAACAAATCCAATGAAAAGAACATCCGTCAATAACTTAACCATTATATTTAAGAAGTAATGCGAGGAAATGAATTTAGGATTTGAGCAACGTCCAATTTGTGTCAGTACATTTCGTTCAAAAAATGGCGTTGGAGTAATAAAATAGCTGAATTGTCCAATACAACAAGCCTGCCAATGTTGTTGACTGATCCTCACGGAATGAGAACAGATACTAGGCCTTAAACATGATTGATGAGAGGACCACCAATTTGTCCTGGGAAAAAACCGTCCCGCCTACTTCTTTCAATACAATATTGTTACTTAAGGGGGAAGGGTGCTCAGATTGATGAAACTTTGGTGATTTCAAAAAGAAGTAGGGGAGCAGAAACAGTAACTCTCCGGAAACGAACTTTCCTTCTAGGAAAAAAAGTAGAGATAAAGTTAGGAACGTACTGTAAGGAAAGCGATCTGGCAATAGAACAGTCAACTGTATTTAAATTAGCCCGGATTTGGTTAAATTGTTCGCCGTTTCTTATCATCGTTCGGGCTCTGTTAGTTCCCCAGCTATAGTCAGGGAATTCGGAAAAACGATTAAGGGATAAATACTCCGAAAGATAGGGAAGTTGTTATTTGGAACAAATGAGAGCCTACGCTCATTAGGGACAGTTAACTCCGCAGACATTAGCATTATATTGCAGATACTTTGTTTCTGGGCAGTTATTTTTTCCTGATATTTAAGATAAAAAATATTTTTTTGAACTCTTAACAGACTATTTAAAACCATGCACATTTTTAGTAAAACTGCTTGGAGTTTTGCTTATTTGTTTTATGAGTTAACGGAAGTTTTCTAGAACTTTTTTACTGTATAGCTTCTCTAGAGCGTTAGTTTAAAACTGATTTCCATATAATAAATTTCAAATGAATCAAACAAATGTGTTTCTGCGTGAAATTAAATTAAAAGCAAAAAAATCAATCGGTATTGCATTGAATTGTTTCACACCTGCACAGAGAGTAGTATTATATTGCGAATATGTTGTTTCTTATAATCTTATTAACATAAGTGTCCGTCTCTTGTTTACAGGAGTTGGAAAAATTAATATACGCACTGAATACATTTTTCATTATTTATGAATGAGAAGTCGAATCAACATTTTCCTTCAGTAAGTTTCTATACGTCTTAGAGTAGTTTTCTGAAAAATTTCTAGTAGTAATCAAAAACTAATTTCTTCGATTGTTAATCTGATTAGATAAGTTGTTAACATAGGATACTTTAATTACGACTTTTTTAGGCAATCTGCTTTCCAAGGATTTGTAAAAGGTTTGAACGATTTGACTACTGTAGTTTGAAAGGCGGGATATTCTAAACAACCAAATCAAGGTGATTATTTCGGATTGTCTTTTTAAGCTTTGTGTGTGTGAGCATCGTTTTAAGAATAGTTTTAAATAAAAATTAATTCTAAATCCTTTTCATGGAAGTAGCATGAGAATCGATACCTTAAAACGTCGCGAAAGCGCTCTTACTCTAGAATAACATTTTAAATTCATATTTATCACGAAAGGTTCTTGGAAACTCCTAATGTGACGATTTCTGAATATATTATTGGAACAAATCTTTAATAAATGCTTATGCATGAGTATAAAAAAATTGGAAATCCTCACTCCATATAATTATGCGATGAATCTGAGAATATACTTGTTTACAAGGATAAGCAGTTTCCAGAAAGTTGTCTGAATTCCTGATATTGTAAACAAAACGTTCACAAAATATGTACAATTTATTAAAAATGCGATGTGTGTCTGATTCTGGCGATATAATTCCGTCTATAAAAATGATATTTGTATAAAAATAATAAAAACCAGTAAACTAAGGTAGTTACCATGGTAACAGTTTTCACCAGAATATAATACATTTATTTGTAAAGTTATGTGTATATGGGATTCTCGTAATAGGTTACGTCTATAGGAATAATGTTTGTTATGAAAATAATATAAAAACCAGAAAACTAAAATGGTTACCATTGTGACAGTTAAGGCCAAGGAAATTAAATTATAAATATTGAACAATTAGGCATTATAAATTAAAAATTTTCATTTAAAAGTGACACTTCTTTTTCTAAACTTTGAAATTTAATTTGTTGTATGGAATCAGAAAATTTATTGTTTCCTACAGCTGCCTTTTCGAACGTTGTTTTTCATTTCTAACTGGATATTCAATGTTTGTGAACTTTTATTTTCTATTTTACTTTTATATCGCTTTATTTTAACAGTTTAGTTACATTTACACACGATTTCTATTTCGTTAACATCGGTAAGGGTAATGCATTCATTTCTATATAACGAGATGTATAATCCATCTGAAGAAATACAATTTATAAAGAGCAAATAAATAAGCATTGTAATCTGACAAATCAATATTTGGTACACATATCAAATAATTAAAAGTAAAACAATCAAAGTTTGTTGTTTTGAATGGATAATATATATTGTTCAGCTCACTTACCTTATTTATTTGTTTATATCTCATACTGAGTTATGTTACTTTCCTGTGCTATATTATGCTATACTTTTTAACAGTCTTACACAAGCTATTGACAAGTACATGTTGTACTAATCAATAAATATATTCACGGCAAAAATATTGATGAACACAACACAATGTTACAGAGATCAATCTCGTAACATTGTGAAACAGTAAATCGGTATATACAATTCAGTTTTCTCTGCACTTCCTAAACTCTTACGTTTGTGTGAAATATTTAAAAAGCGTTTCTTTATGTATAGAGGGAAAATTAATGTTTAAATTCTCTAGTACACTATCAATATTCAAGTATGTGTAATCAACTACTTTCTAAATCAGATAAAAAAATCGAAAACAACTGATTTTTTCTTTTAAGACAAGACGCATCAACTTCTTAATTTTAAACCCACTGGTTAAGTATACACTGTTTGTTTTTCTACTTTTTCAACAACTTTATGCTTTTCTATTTAAAGTTCAACAATAATATTTTGTTACTGTTCAATTGCTACACATTTTAATTAACACAAATTAAGTCGAAAATGAAACAAATATATTTTTAATGTTTATATATATGACTAGACCAACTTTTGTAATTTTTATTTCAAACGACATAACGTTTCAAATCATTTTGACTTGTATCCTCAAAAATCTTTTATTTAAAATCTACACGTTTTCTCTCATTGAGATCACATCATTGTTTAAATAACCTTCACAACTTTGCTATCCAAAGGAGTACGGGATACAAACATTGTACTGTTATTTATAAGATACCTACTGTTGTATGAAAAAAAATGGCGAAGAAAACTAAAGGAATGAATGGGCTATGGAATATAAAAAGCATTCTCAAGAGCTTTGGAATCTTCCTGTTTCCCTAGGTTCACAGTTGTCCAATACACTTTCTCGCTAGCTTTGAAAAGCCAAATTGAGTTCGCATAACTTTTTGGGTAAGAGACGATGGAAAAATTCCCATAAGGGTTTCAAAATGTAAAAATATTCAGAAGAGTGAAAAAAATCAGCTACCTCGTAAAAAAAGCACAAAAACCACTCAGACAGATTTTTTATCACTATTTTATAAAGTCAAAGCGCAAAAGAAATCAATAAATATGAGCTGCCTAAAGGTTCGGAGATTGTATGAAAGTGCTGATAAAAATAATACGAAAATGGAGGAATGTGATAATAATACTAAAAGTATAGATTGCGGTGGAAAGAATAGGATAAAAGGGAAGAAAACTTCCACACACCTGAAGCAAACGTCACATAAAAAACGAACTCGTAACATAAAATGGCGCAGTTCGTATTGCTTGCCTAAGCTCTAAAATTCAACATCGCGCTCTTCTTGTGGATTTAATCCCATAAACGAAATTCTGTTCGCTGTACTTTTTACATTTCCTTTCGAGTCTAGTTTTTGTTTTTGTGGCAGTACGAAGTTTTGGAATTTTAATTAATGCATGATTTTTTGCGAGAAATGGAAGATCGGGTTTCGGCTTCATTGACATTTTGGGAAGCTAAAAGTGTATTTATTCTTTAAGAAAGATAAGATTTCTGCCACTTCTTTTTTTAGCTAAATGCCCACGGTTAAAACCAAATGATGCCAAATGAATAAAAAGTACTACTGTTATTTTTTTACTTGAATAACTTTTTCTGCTAACTTTTAGTGTTGAATTTATCTTATTTGGGAAATGCATTCGTACAGCAAATAATTATTCTCGGGATGACTCTCTCGTTACTTCTTATTAGGAGATATACCGATGTTATATGAATACTTTATCTTTAAAGTACACACATTTAAAAAAGTTAAGGATTATACAGAATTCGAATCAAGCGAGGTTACCTGATCTCAGCTCAATAGAGCATGTTTGAATCACTCTTGGACATTACATTGCAGCCTATTCACCACCACCGAAAACCGCACAAGATCAAAGAAGAGCTCTAGTGTGCGAATGGGATTGTTTGCCCCATTAACTCTACGGCAATACGTTGTGTTACCTCCATGAGGGTCAAAGGCCAGTTTATTAGGTTTCTTTATAGGCTGCTTTAAACAGTGAAAAACATGTTTTTTCTAATATCTAAAACCTACAATATGTTTTAGATATTAGAAAAAACATGTAATGTAACATGAAAAAACATGTAAAAAACAAAAAATATTTTTTTGTTTCACATCTTTAGTTCCCAGTAGCACTACGAGCCAAGTTGATGTTCTCATTTTACTCTGCGCATCTTGTGGAATATTAATTTATTACTTGAGTATTTCAGTACAGGTACTTGGCAATGGATTCCTCTCGGATTTCATCACTTAAATTTTGGATATGTGTGTATCATATGAGAATGAATAGTTCTGGAGGATGTTTTCCGTTCTAATTTTGTCTAAAGTATTTTCAAACAATGAGAGTAACAAAAACGATAGTGAGAATCAATTTCTTTTCGTAATACTCATGTAAAAAGCCCGTTGTGTTGCTCCAGTGCGACGTTAATTAAAATATTAAAATCACCAGACCAGACCATACCAACTCTTGTAAACATTGGTACTTGGATGCAGCTTACCGTCAATTTTGTTTCTTGACTTTAGTAATAAAAATCCCACTGTACCCAACAACTTAGGATGCATATAAATCTATTTCACCAACGAAACAGAAGTATTAATTATGAGAAGAAGCCTGAAGTAAAAATATGACAGTGTAATGATTACCTTTAATTTCCCAGCTTAGATCAAGCGATCTTCTAAAACTGAACGATTACGTTTTCTAAGCTAATCTTTGTTATTTTGCTAATATAAAACTAGTCTCAAACATTTATTACGATGCACTCAAAGAGTAGTAGTTATTTTTGGACCACGCACCAACTAAGCATTCTTAATTATAATACACAGAATAAATACTTAGAGATTATTGCAATTTATTGGAAATTGCCATTATAACTTACACGTTATTATCTTTATAACAATATTTTTAACAATGACGTATGTAAAGATTACTTCCTTTCATGTTGTTTTGGGTACGTATGCTAATTATTTTTAACAATGACGTATGTAACGATTACTTCCTTTCATGTCGCTTTGGACATGTATGCTAATGATTGGAAACATCTCATTATTATTTACATTAAAAGGTTGTAGTTTTGGTAAAAATAAATTTGACAATGCCGTGTGTAACAATTATTTTCTTTTCATGTCTCTTTGGGCTCGCGCGGTATTTCTTGAGAATACTTCATCATTATTTACACTTCCATGTTGTATTTTGATATAAATATACTTGATAATGTCGTATGTAACGATTATTTCCTTTTCATGTAGTTTTGGCATGCATGTTGTATGGTTTAGCTATCTAATCAACGCTTTAACTTTATAGTGTTAACTATATATCAATACTAAGAGTTGGATGTCTGGTGCCTATACAGATTTACACTGCTTGACCAATCCACACCAAGTTTGGCACTCACATTTTTTAGAACCCTGCGGGCAACCTAGACTACATAATAACCCCGTTCTATTTGTATAGGTGTGCTAAGGGGTAAACACAATTCAAAATCTCCAAAATCCCCCAATTACGGAAATGATTAGAATTTCATATCCGTAATAATAATATTTGGAAAATTACTTGCGTTTTCAGCAGTACTGATAAAATAATCCAAGAGATCACAATGCTCAGAATATATACCACCTTCTCCAAAAACACCAAATAGATTTAAATATAGCTACTTATCTGTACATAGAAAGCAGAGTTGACATCTGTTTGTTTGTCTGTCTATCTGTTCTCTACAAATCTACACCGTTTAACCAATCTACACCAAATTTTGTACACTTATACTTTAGAACCCTGCGGGTAACGTAGACTACATATTAACCCCCTTTCTTTTTGTCGTAGGGGCTAAAAGCAATTCAAAATCCCTATAGGAATAACATTGAGATTGAGTATTGCTAGGGCGTGCTCTCTCCAGGTCTGGCTGTTCAGATGACGTCAGAGTTAACATCTACAGGAGTCGCCTCTCAAGATGTCATTGGAGTTTTTTTAGAGTCATAGAGTATCATGCAATAGCAGATGAGTTGGTTTCGCTGAAAATCGCTCAGTATGATATCGTTTATGTATCCGGTCTGTAAAATGCGGGATGGAATTTTCAATCATAAAGTGTAAATGCTTGAAACGTTGATCATGATATCGTATAAATATGATTTGCCAGCCTTTGATAATGATGGTGGAATTCCAAAATTCGCATTTCTGGTGCAAGGTGCTACAAATAAAAAATATTGATAAGAAAAAAAAAACGATTTTTCTATATTTGCATTTCTATGACAGAAAAGTGATGTTTTGGATCACTTTCGAAAGACGCTTAACCCGGGCAACGCCGGGTAAATTCAGCTAGTTTATATATATAAAGCAGAGTTGACATCCTACTTCCTGTCTGTCTGTTCTCTATAATAATCTACACCGTTTGACCAATCCACACCAAATTCGGTACGCATATTCCTCAGAACCCTGCGGGTAACGTAGACTACATATTAACCCCGTTCTATTTGTCCAAGGTGTGCAGAAGGGACTAAAACCAATTCGAAATCCCCATAGGAATAACATTGAGTGTATAACGATTACGGAACGTAATTCAGTTTTTTTACCAGTATTGAAGGATAAACTTATCGAATAAAATTGTTTTACAAGTATTACTCGAAGAGCATTTGTTTCCAAAATATTATATTTAAACAATTTCAAATTCTAATATTAAGTTTGAACTGATTTTTTATTTCTTTCCATATTATAAATAATTTATGAATACTTGATTGATGAAAAAGAGGATATTTTTTCATTTTAGATACCTTACATTTTCTAATGAAACACGAAAAGCCCAAGCGAAGAACTTATTGATTTGCGTAAATTTGCTACTCGGTATCTGACAACGCCAAAAGTAATGTTTTATTTCATAAATTTGATTTAGAATTCAGTATCTGTGTATTTGAGTTAAGACAACGAAATATTGACGTCATATCTGAGCATTTTTTAAGTATTATAAATATATGTCCTGTTTGTAAATAGATTATTATTGTCTTTATCTGTATTGTTGAAACGTCTTTTTTCGAATTACTCTATTTCAGAACATACCGAGGAAGTTGAAATTCGACACGCTTGCTCATATCTTTCATTTTTTTAAATTCTGAGACTTTTTAATGACAGGAATTTCGTTTCTGTTTGTATTTATGTTTTCCAGTTTTTACATATTTCAGATATATAATTCAGGAGTTAAATTTTAATAAATGAATTTAAATTTTCTGTAAAATATCACTAGGCATTTTTGATGCAAAACCTTTTAAGTAAGGTGTGTAACTTCTTGTTTTAAAATGAACGGTAAAATTAAAATAAAATTATTTTAAAATAAGATAGGTTACGTTAAATTAAAACGGGTAGCTATGAGTTGTACTTCTAAAGTTTTTCTAAATTTTGACAGATTTTCATTACATGATGATTAAATTCAATTAAATTTACATAGGTTCTTCATGTTTCAATTGGAGCTGCTTGTCCTGTTTACGACCTAGTACTTTGAAATTCAAAATACAGTTCAATCATTTTTCCATAGTCAAGTAACTACATCTATCTTTCTAAATAGGTACGTGGTATCCATATCGTAATCGAATCGTTCCATTGTGAAAAGTGCCATATCAATTTAAAACTGAATATCTGTTGGAGTAAAGCAAATTTTAAATAAGACATTGTTGGTCTTGGAATAATATCACAGTTAACTATTTAAACTAGTACTTTTGAAAAATTTAAACTTTTTGTCTTAAGTAACAGAAGGTCGAGGTTGCTTACTTGAAGTTGATGCTGTTATTATATAACTTAAATAACTGTGAAACATTCGTTGAAAGCAATGATTTTCTTTTTTTAAATAGACCATCTGTTTTCTGAAAAATTGCGATAGATTGAGTTTGCTTTGCCTGTACTGATGACATTTATTTTTAAAACAAGTTCCGTTAGTCCACGGACTTCTGAATATAATTTTCAAGAAAAAAAATTATTTTGCTTCAAAATAGATTATTTACGAATGCCGTAACAATTTAATTTGCCATCCTCTCATATTGATGATGAAATTCGAAAACATCTCATCTCTGGTGCAAGAGTTTCACAAGGAAAAAACAATTGATAGCAAAATTCTAAGTGTGACACTGTACACTTGGTGCTGGGACATACGTTCTGGGAATTAGTCATTTTTTAAATGAACTTAGGGAAATTTATAATCAATCTACAACTCATAATCCACTTCTGTAGTAGTCACGTTAGAAAAAATATTTTGTAGTTTGTCTTACAGTAGGAGTGCGATGAGTAAGAATTGGATTATATGGATGGATATATCATGCATACATATTTGCGTACGAGGTAAATAGTAGAAGCTATGGAAAAGTTAAAATGATGTTATAAAATTGTTTTCCGTACACTTAAATTATGCTTACATTTTTCTATGAAAGAGAAGTGATTAGTCTGATAACTTTTCAATCAACATTTGAACCCGAGCAACGCCGAGTAATTCTACCAGTAGTTATTAAAATGTATTTACTAAAATTTATGTGATTCTTGCCACAAACACAAAAACAGACATAAAACGGGAAGACGAACAAACAGACTGACGCAACAAAGTTCAGTCTCAAAGGGAATGTGAGTAATCACACTATGCAGTGTTTCATGGATATCGTTTCGTTGTAGTACGGGCAGACACCTACATACATACAGACAGACAGACACCAAACGTTAAAAGCACTGATTTTTCATTAGAATGACCCAAAACGGATAAATAACTTGGAATGGGGTGAAAGCATTCTATGTAAAAACACTCTATTCTTATTTTTATAGATTCTGACAGTATCTGAGATAAGACAGCGAAATGATGCCGTCACATTTGAACGTTTCTATAACTCATATGTTCCAATGTTTTATGGGTTTAAATAAATTATTTAGGAGTTAGATTTTAAAGATTTATTTATTTTGTCCGGAGTATATCTAAAGATATGGGTTTATTTCTTTGCGGTATGTGTATATTTCGACCAGCTTTCCATAAAAGACATTGGCTCAATACATAATGATTTGTCGAATTCCATTTCATATAAACAAAACCTTTTCAAAAATGACGGTAACGTTAATGTAAGACGGGTTACTATACGTTTTAATTAAAAAAATTAAAAATATTTATGTAACTTTCCATTTCAAGGCATCAGTAAAATCTGTACTTGATTTCAATAAAATTTGATGCTGATGTATTCAAATACTCTAAAATCTGTATTTCAATATTAGTAAAACCTGTATCTATATTTTAAGTTTCAAATGATAGTATTTCATTGCATTGAGAGATGAAAGAAACAACATCTATCATCCTAAACAGGCTCGTGGTTTCCATTTATATACCGGATCTCAGAATTGACAACGAAAAGTGCACAAAGGATCGATTTAAAACTGCATGCCATTTGGAGTAAAGGGAGTTCATTAAATAAGAATAGAGTGTTTGCACATTAAATATTATCATTCCATTTTAAGTTAGTTATCCGGTTTTGGTCATTCTAATGCCAAATCAGTGATTTACGCGTTTGGTATCTGTATGTCTGTCTGTACGTATGTGACTGCACTACGCCCAAACCGTTGGGTATATTTTTATGATAGTTTGTATACTGAAGTTTGTATACTTGCATTAATTTGGTAACTGAACTTGGCAACGTCAGTCTGTGTGCCTGTCTTTCCATTTAATATCTGTTTTGTGTCTGTGTGTTTGTGTAAGTATTACATAAAATGTATTTAATTCAATTTCATAAATTGTTTTAAATTTTATTAAACGTATACTAGTGTAGTAAAATATTACATATTTTTTGTTTATATTTATGTTGGCAAGTTTCATGCTAAATCAGCTGAATATTTTAATTTAAAACAAACTGTGTGTTATTTCAAAGCAAAGCATTGTGTTATGCAAAATGGAATTTTCGAGCAGAAACAGATTCAAGCAAAAAACTTTTGCATCTCTGGTGTAAGAGTGCTACAAGTAAGAAATATTGATAGGAAAATTGGCTGCAATAACACAGTGTTCGTCATATTTCCATAAAACGAACTTACAGGGCATTCACAATTACTCCAAAACTTAACATCGACTTCTGAAATAGTCATCTTACTATCACTTTTGTGCTTCTGTTTTACACTATAGCGCGATGTATGTGAAATGGATTATATGGATGGATAAAACACGCATACTTATTTCATCCATAGGAAATTGTAGATGCTATAAAAATGTCGAAATGGAATTTAAAAAGTTATTTTCTGCTCATTTATTTTTTCTTCTATATTTGCATTTTCTGTGAAAGAAAAATTTTCATTTCCTGTGGTAGACAAATTTACATTTCCTGTGATAAAAAGTGATTATTCTAATTACTTTCAATCTACGTTTAATTAATTCATCCTGAGCAACGCCGGGTAATTCTGCTTGAGATTATTAAATTTAAATTTTAAATATCAACTGCTGCTTCGACTTTTGAAAATTTTAATTTATGTGAGGATAGCATATCAACAACGATCATAGAACTTCTGTCGGTATCATTTCGATGCCAAAGTCAACGAGTTTGTCGCTTTTCCACATTCGCATTTTGATAATTTTGGGTGACTTTTAATCGTTTTAATTGATAAGCACACAAGAAACAGTTTTTGCGTGTAACTCAGTTTAGGAAAATGCAAATGCTAAACTTACCAAGAACGGCCACTGGTGGCTTTACACCAAGAACATTTACCACGTTTAAGTATCTTTCGTTCAGTACAAAATGGTAATAGAATACCAAACCAAGCAGATTTCTAATCACTATTAATTTAATAATGCTTTTTTTTCGCTTATTTGACCTTTAATATATTATCATCTCTTTCAAAGGCGGAAATGAATCATTCTCAATTGCGTGTCTACGTCTAAGTTTGTGAATTGTTAGCAAGTATTATTTCAATTACAATGTTAGTCATCAGATGACATTTTAACTTACCAGGCACGAAAACGATTACTAGTAGAAAAGGTTCTCAAGAAACTGTATATCAGTTGCGAGAACTATACGAAAATGAATCTGATGGTACTGAGCTTTCCTGTTCTGAATTAATTTCAGATAAAGAATCCGGATTAAGCGAAAATAAATAAGAATCTGAGGAAAGATCCTTAGATGCTTCAGACAATACCTTGAATAATTGGGATTTTTCTCTCGGGATGGCAGCGTGAGAAATGAAAGAGGGTGAATTTTGCAGCATTTATACGTGAAAATAAAATCCTCTAGTTTTGCCAAGTAGAAAGGCTATGTCTATCATAAATTCAAGAGTCAATGGGTAAAAGCGTCAAAATTATTTATCAGAATCATAGTGGGAAACTTGTCTGATTCGCAGGAAATGTGAAATTAAGAAGACTAATTTCCATGAAATCAATGGGCAAACCAAACACGTTGTTCAGTAAGAAAATGAAGAGCTGAAATTGCCAAAAAATGCTTATTACTGTATCAATTGCAAATAAGGTATGTATATAATATATATTTGATATGTTAATGGTGAAATCTGCATAAATATGGTGTTGTCAAGAAAAATAACACATTAATTTTTTTTGTTTTTCTAAATTTCGTTGCTTTATATGTACTCTACGAGTTTGACAATCGATTTTCTTTAATTTTTTGCGACTTACGTAATCATAACTTTACAAAAAATATTGTAAAATAAGCTTCAAGTTAGCTAAAATTAAAAATAATAAGAAAATCATAACTTTAATATCACTATTTTCGCAATTTATATACTGGTGTCGAAACTTCACCCGCGGCCGTTTTAGGGTAACGGGAGTGCCAACCGTTCTATATTCAAATATTTCTTTCAAGTATTTCAATCAAATATTTGAAATCAATAATTCAAAATTCAAATAGTCAAATATTTGCTTTGGTTATGCATACAAAAGAGCTTCGCTACAAGGCATATGGTAAAATAATTCTTTCTTTTAGTTAAACTGATAATTTGAATAAAATAGAGGTTTAATATTTGTAAATCCCACATTTACACATACATACAAAACGTGTTTTGAAATTTTCATCTAGTCAATAACATCAATGTAACAATTATTCGGCTTTAAAGAGATCTAATACACAACTTAAATATTAAGTAGGTTAAGTAGTCTTTTAAGCACTTATATCGCCGGCTTTGTGCAGAAACTCATTAACTGACAAAAAGCAAATTTTGTAGTAGAGCGTTTAAAAACTTTTTAGTTTTTAGGTCAAAAAATAAAAATAAGAACATGTTGATAGTTGCTCATTTTTTCGAACATTACAGTAAGACAAACCATTTCTCATCAATTAGAATATTAAGGTATCAGTTTCTATTTTTTAAAGGAAATTATATTTTAATGAATTTCAACATGAATGGGGGATAAGCAGAAAATAATGATTTGTGATTGAGTTACTATAATTGGAAGAAAGGTTTTCCTTTTGTTCAATATTTCATACTCGCATTTCACCTTCTATCTCGTCTTGGAAATGTTCTTTCATGTCAGATTCTCTCAATTGGTCTTTGAAGTTTCCTGTTTTTAGACTTTCAATCCTTGGATGCAATTCACTCGGTATACTTCTGTTTACATAGTTTAACTAGATCTGCAATTTTAGCATCAATATGGGAAGAAAGGAATTTCCTGATATTCTTGGGTTGTCAAAGGAATTCTGAGTACTTTCTTGTCTACCAGTTTCAAGAATTCGTATCTTTCGATCGTGATTTTCAGTTTATTTGCCAGCAAAATTGATTATTCTGTATTCTCCTTTGTATTTTTAGCGAAACTTGATTAGAATACTACGTCCAAACGCATGTATTTAATTTGAATCCGTCTTACCGTTTTTTCATGACTGTCGATGTTCCTGTATCTCACTTAATCATGAATGAATGTTCGGACTCTAAATATTTTAATTATATTACGTTCAACTGAGTTGTTTGAACTAAGTACAGGCATAAAGCAAATAGTATTGATTCCGGTTCTTCCAGATCAAGTCTAACTTAAAACGGATATGTCATTCATCAAAGGTAAAGAATGTATCCACTTGTCGAATGCGATTTCATTTCTTGTCTCCATTTCTCTGACCAGACAAAACATAAACCGTCATTTGAGAATTTAACCTCATAGATCGCTAAGTTACTCACTGGTTTTTGACTAGAACATAATGAAGAGATGTTGCCATAGGTATTTGAAGAACACTCAGCAAATCAAGTATTAGAGATTGGAAGGGTTGGTCGTTATTAGATCTTTGTCATTTTTCGCTGCATGTCTGTCACTTTACGTTTAATGGTCATCAATTACATCATGGTTAATTACATATAATAGTTTGGAGTTCAGCTGGAATCGAGATCATTGAATTCTTCTTAGCTACAGTGAATGGATAACAAGTTGCGCATTGATCTTTCTTGGGTTTGCGGAATGAGAAATTATAGTCTGTACAAAATATTCTTTGGTAGATATACAGCGACAGGGACTATCCTCCTATTTCTTTGCAGTGCTCCTTGTACAACTCATACACTTCTGTAAGGAGAAGTTACAATCTAAGTATCGTCTGGATGAGGTCTTCCGGCAATAATGCGACTCAAGATTAGGGAATGATTATATATGAATTTTGATCACAGTGGCATTTTCCTCACTGGGTACGTGATCGATGAACCTCTAAAATCAGTGTCTGTGAATAAGCCAAAATACCATTAGCTATTTCAAAAGGCATATTTATGAGATCATTACTGACGCAAAGGGTTCTTTCAAGTAGTTTTGGCATACTTTTTCCATTTCTTTGATTTTTACAAAATAGTAACATCATGCATCTGTTCTCTCTCTGGAAGAATTTGAGAAACGACGTTTGGGATCCTCCTTCTCAACATGTTTTAATGTAAAATTGTATTATTCATAACTTGATAGATCCCAATATTAGGCACATAAGGTAACTATCATTTTCTTTAAATGTTTCAGAACACTTGAAGCGATATCTACACAATTTATAGCTTCGGGTTGTTTTGCTGGCCTCAATTTTTTGAGGGAATTTATATATAGAGGTACCCTCAAATATATTTTTACTATTTATATTTTCCCCATTCTGATCGTACATTTTTCGCCAAAGAGCAGTTTGTTTCAATTTATATCCTTCTACAGTTCTATGAGAATTCTTCATACTAATGTTTGAAAAGTCACTTTCGGATAATAAATCCAGTTTCCATGTTAAATTCTGCCCAGAATCAGAGTTCATTAAATTTAAATTATTTAATGCGGAATAATCATTAATTGTGCCGTATCATCGCTGGTAGGTAAGGATTCATCATTGGCAGCTGAAGGTCCAGGTACAGGCTATAGGACTACAATACAAAGCTAAGATTCGTATTTAAATATTTCGATTTTATTTTTGGTTTGCTTTTGCTTCAAACAGCGTTGAGTGTTATCGATTAGTATTTGTAATCGATTGACTAGTAAACTAAAATTCCAATTGAGTAAAGTTAACCATGATTTAAAAAGTAATCATAATCATCACTAAACGAATTAGTCATTGTTATGGTCAATAACTTACAAAAATCATCATTTCATTTTGCTTTCAATTTCCAATTCAACATGAAGTAGGTAGGTATTTTTTGCAAAACTTCACATGGGCCGTTCACATACTACTTTTGCTGAATTTAGAATGTTGAACAGAGGCACAATTTTAAGCATAATTTTTAGTCATGATTGAAACAAAAGCTCAAGATCAAACTCAACAAGTTCTGAGTGATCAATCATTAGTTAAAGTAGAAAGACTAAAACTAATTAATAGTTGCTCATTTGTCAAGACTAAATCTTTAGTAATTAGTCAAAATAAACTGACCAGCATTGGTTACAAAGCACACAACTGTTCTTGAATGATTCCAAACAAATCGATTCCTTCAAATTCAAACAACCTCCATTTAAACAAACTTAACTATCTTACAGAGCTTGCACTAACTTCCAATAAATCATAAGCAGTTCATTAGTCATTTGCTTCTCACAGAAATAAAACCGGAAACGAAATGTACCTTTAACCCAACAAACAAAAGAGAAATACGATCCGATAAAAAAAACATCCCCTCTTGCTTAGCAAACGAATTTAGAAACAACTTTAAAACCATATACACTGAAGAACTGTCATGGACACACAAGCCAAATTTCAAACCACACAAATTCTTTCCTCCGGTCCTTCAAAACATTCACTAACTTTTAATAAGTTCGAAAGTATTAATTATTCTCGACAATACCCAGTAATTAAAAGCCTACAAAACCAAAACAAAAATAATTCCTTTTACTTCTCACTAATAAACGATTAACACAACTTCAACGAGACTATGTGTATCTACATTGGAGATTATTTCTGTCCACATTATGAATACTGAATTAGAAATCACTAAAATTTAGACATCTAAGTGTAAGGTAAAATAGGCTTTATAAATCACAATAGTAATTTTGACAATTACTGAATTTTCAAGAATATTCCCTTCTCTGCAATGATCCTTATCTAAAACCATCTGCTGAAAATGTCCTCGATTCATATTAATTTAAATCAATTTCAATATTGTATTTAAAAAATCATCAACAGACTGAAATAACCGTCACGAAGGAAAGAAAAGAAAGTACAAATATTTGTTTAGTGCATATAACGAAAATAAAATCGCACGAAATAAAATCGAATAATTATGTTCAATGATTACGTGGTGTCGATGGAAGGGTAAATTAATAAGTGCTCATGAAATAAGTCGTTTGCAAATACTTTAATCAAAACATGGGCTGTTCACCTCATACCTGAACGAGAATATTTTTTCCCTGTTCGGGTTCGAACAATATCTTACTTCAAAAGAAATATATATAATTTTTGGGTAATTATTAAATTAAAAAACTCATTAATTTAAGTAACTAAGTTTTTTTTGTGAATCACCTCTTAAAAAATGTGAATACCAAACTAGTGACATAATGAATTTCAACTTTCGAACAGTATCTAAAAACTTGTAAACGGATTGAACTGAAATTTATTAAATGCTTTTAATGATTCCTTACGTGCTTTTAATGGTATTCAGATTTTTCGCCTCAAGTAGATGCTGCAGACGTGAAAATCATTAATGTATTTTAATGATTTACAGTCGAGAATTTTGTCATGGGATAAATAAAAACAAATGGTTAAGTCACATAATGATTCTCGTCTTAAAATTTTAAGCATTTTTGCTCTCGTGAAGTTCACGAACTCTGAAAAACCCCTTTAAAAGTTAAAATCACGGATAATGAATGTCTGAAATTATCGTATACCATGAAAATAAGCATTTAGCTTCAAAAAAATATTTTTTCCTAAAAAATGTTAATTAATGAGTTTCTGTTCTAAGCTGACTATTTGTAAAATAATGTATAGTCGATAGTTTAAAAATGAACTTGTGGGTATTGAATAAATAGCATTTAAAGTTAGTGACCTACATGATTGCTGAATGTATATAGTGTTCTTATTATGCGAATTTATTTTTGTGTGTGATCTCAACTACTGATATGCAAAGACAAAATATGAATTTTATTTAAGGGTAATCATGTATTTTTCTCTTTAAGCGCTACATTTATCCATGTACTCAGTCATGTACTGCATGTTGTACCACAAATTGATCAATCTCTTTAAACTGTGTTATTTCAACTAAATGTTTATTAATGATTACTTGGTTTAAAAACGATTATTATGCAGAGCGGCTACACAAACAAAACAATTGAAAATGAAATTATCGTTTATGAGTTAATAAAAAATTTGAATTAAATTGGTTCGATTCCATAACCGTGACTAGTGACATTTCTGAACCTCAAAAACTCGCCCCCGAATAGAAGTTGAGTCGTTATTTTTATTAGAGAATTTTGATCGGAGTCGGTCAGATACAGTCTCGATTTTAGAGTTCGGATGGGATGCTTCATGTCTCTCTCAGTACAAAAGCGACCCATATCAAGTTGTGACTTTTTTCGTAAATACGCCAAGTGAAATATTTATTTCGCCTATGTCATAACTTAAAAAAGTGTTTTATTGTTTTATCGAAACGAAAATATTTAATTAAAATATTTGCGGGGCAAGAGTTACACAACAAAAAACAAAATTGACAAATCTAAGAAATAAGGTATATATATGAATATGTAGATATTGTTCTACAATGCATTCAGAAAATGTATAAAACTCGAACGTTGCAGATGAAGAGAATAATTCCAACTGCAAATTTTGAGTCGATGGATGGTATTTCTTATTAGTCGTGACGAAACCGAATGTCAAATAACTTATCCAATAGGATGAATTGAAGGTACATGAATTTCAGCAATAACTCTGTAAACAGGAAAATAACAATTAAAATTTTACCGATCTATTTTAACAGATCAACGTTAAAAAATCAAACTGACACTCGTTAGCATAATGCGAAAAAATGTATTCTTCAAGGATTTCAAGCACCCTGAAACATGCCGTATTCTTTCACCTGAGTTCGGCACCCAACTGGATGCTATATTGATATCATATGTTCTGAAAAAAAAAATTCTAATCCTTTCGTCATCCATGCATAACAAAACGTGGGCTTCAAATCCAGAAATAGTGCTTTACAATATATTGAATATTACAATAAGAGAACAATAAAATGTAACATTAGAACCATATGAAAAGTAAACTTGCCTCAACCTAGATCTGTAAAAAGGTAATTGAATATACATGCATGAATCCTACATGAAGAATCACTACCAAAACGGAATCGGTCTAAATGAGGGACTAAAAAGGCAACAGAAAGCATAAGGATTTCTAGTATTATAAAGTCTGAAACACAGAATACAAAAATTTTAGCGCATGAAATATTTTTGAATATTTTTAATTATGATGGATACTAGGAGAAACACAAATTAATATGGAAGACGCCAAGAATGTGGGCACACGAAAACTAAATAAAATCAAAACGTCCTTCTTGTTTTTCTGTTAAAAATATATATTCTGAGTTAATAATTAAGAGTGATAAATAATTTTAAAGGGATAGTGCAATCAATAAGTTAAAGTTTTCTCTTCTATTTTCATTCTTTAAGTTCGTTGTTTAGTTGTTCATATAGGTTTGAACAATAGGGCAAAGGCAACAAAAGAATACCACTGGTAATGTGAAAATTATAAACGTCAAAATTAATAAAGTTTAAATGTTTAAAATACAGTTTACAAAGTAAAGTTTAAATGTTTAAAATACAGTTAATAAAGTAAAATTTAAATGTTTAAAATAAAGTAATATTTTTTAATAAATTTTAATATGCAAAGTACGTTATAAAATAAAAATGAAAAAATGTCCTGGATCGAATTGACCTTTACGGAGGTAAAACGGAATTGTGGTTCTAAATGGGTAGAAAAGCAAAGCAGTGGGTTGATTAGAACGTGATCGGTACACGATAGTAATAAAACGCGATTATTTTTCTGAAAAATGCAGTGATATATTACGACATTCTTTTGAAACTAGAGAATTTAGTCTATTTGAGAAAAACATGCAGTTTTAAATCTATTGCATAAATTGTACGTCTAAAGCATAAATGCTTTATGTTGTTATCCCATTTTTAAAACTAAAAATGGGTCTAAAAGACACGAGGAGCCTATTAATATCATTAGGTAAGGAAGTTTTTCGATTTTTACAACAAACACTTTTCCGCACTTAGTTCTTTGAAAATTTCCCTTTTAAGTTCATTATACATTGGCTCTATAAAATACACTTTGTTGAAACAAACCTCCGACCAAATGATTTAAAAATATTGACCACACTATTATTTTTCACCATAACGCAAAGCAACAGAAAAATCTTCGTTGAAAAAAATTCCGCAATCAAGGAAGTGAGCCATGATAGCAGAGAAAGATACCAAACCTATACAGAGAGAGGGCAGATGGAAAAACATAAAAAAAGAAAACATCTTTAGGAAGGAAATCTAACTTTTAGGCGAAATAAATCAAGGGAATAACCGGAATAAGAAGACAGAGAGATAGAATCTATGGCGCTGCCATAGTTCTCTCAATTTGATTACTGCGGCAAATATTTACCGCTGCCAAATGCTTTCTGTTTGGTGTAGGGGGTAGCAAGCCCCAGCGATGAGCGTGGAGGGTAAAAACCACAAGGGGTTGGACCGGATGGTAAGAAACTAACCGCTTGGTATACCGGGCTTCCAAAAGCACCCTTCGGCAAGACGATAGAAAAAAGGAATTTCATTGATTTTTTTAAGGATGTCTGTGGCAAGGATATATTTTCTTTTTATAGTCTGCTGCTGACCTCAGTGGAAAATGTCTGTTTCATTTCGTATTTATATTAAAATGCTTTGGATTTAGATAGTTTTGAGATATTTTGCGAATTTTATTCGTCTAGCAGACCCTTACAAAGCGTCTGCACTTTTTTAATTGCTTTTATCTATTGATAGCAGTGTGAATATTCACATTTCATAATTTATTTAAATCCGTTTGCAGTGGACATAAACATTATACACATTTCATATGTGTAATAGTATGAAATGTATACAGTATGCAACAGTGAAATAAAATTGGTCAAATATAAAACGGCATTTTATTTATATTTTCAGAGGTACTCTTACTGGTGTTAATTCTAAAAATTCTAATAATTCCAATAAAGTGCAAGGTCACACCTCAGTCATGTTACCATAATTTGATTCTGTAAGTCCACTTCAATTGCACCCCACTCATTTGTTCTAAAAGAATTTGGTATGTTTTGATCTTTAAACCTATTTTCGGTTTCTCTCAGAATCTTTTCTGCACTAATTCCTACTTCCCAGATTTTTCATTGTCTTCTGTACTCACACTTCTGAAGAATTTTATCGGAGTGGTGAGAGCTCCTCTGTGAAAGTGAAATGCAATTTTGATTGCTATTGTCCGAAAATCATCACAATAAAATTATTATCACAAATAAATGTTTGATACCTCACAAAATTTTAAATGATGTTAATAGAAAATGCACATAAATATTACATATAGGTTCCAATACAGAAAAAGTACATGGATATTCAGTCAATTTTAAGCCTTCTGAAATCTATTTATAAAGAAGTAAGACAGATTAATTTAATCGTCAAATGCTATTTCTAAATTTAATTTTGTTTAAGAAGTTGAATAATCAGAATTATTTTTTCATAATTTTATTACTTTATGAACATTTCTGAGACTTTCATAGCCTGATGATATCTGATGCAGAAGAAAATATTTTTCGATGGGTTAATCGTAACTCACAATCATAGAAAAGCAGCAGACTTCAGCGAGAGGTAATATCCTTAAAACAACAGCTGTATCCCAGACATCTAATTATTGATTGAGAGCTGAAAATTAATATTTTAAAACTTCAGCCAGGGAATTAATTAATTAAGGAAACAATTTTTTATGTAAAGTATGTTACAAAATTATCTAAATTAAAAACGTGTTGCAAAATTTACTGTTGGATGAACTTTTAATCGTAAAATGGATTTTCCGTAACACTTCCTAATGCCTGATAGCTATTATCATCACTGAAATGTTAATCAGTTCATGCGTCGTACCTATTCCACGAAGCAAAATAAAACTTATTACACTGCAATAAATAAGCACATAGTGATAAGATAAGTTATTTTTTTCACTCATTTAATATTCTTGTTCATGAATGAATAGGAGAATTTTTAGAAATTAAGTTTATTATTTAAATTTTAATTCATCTTTCTAAATAGAGCATACATTTAAAAAAGCATTCGTTAAATTGGATTCAAATGTCTTTGAAGATATTACTTTTGGATATAGAATTATTAGTCTTTTGGGATGCTAAACATGCTTTAACTAATTAGAAAATATGATTGCTTTCTTCCTTGGTGGTCATAAATATTTTATAATTCTTCGAAACGGTTATTTTTTATTCTACATTTGTTAAAATTGGATTAAATTTTACTTCATGTATATTCTGGGAAGCATTTGATCTAAGTATAATTATAAACAAAGAAATTCCGAGATATTTGGCTCCTTTGTTAGCTCTGGTCCTCCTTGTATTATGTTCTGAGTAGAGATGTTTGCAATGTTTCAGCATTAGCATATAGTCAAGAATTAATTTACGAGGCAGTCCAAAATTAAAAATAATTAATATTGATATCAAATAGAGATATTCTTATGAGATTTTAAAAAGTTTCATTAAAAGTTTAGTAGTCTCATTTTCGGCTCGAAGTTTCTCTCCTGCAAAGATGCACATTTCGATGCATCTGAATGCAGAATTACTTTTGATTCACGAAATACTCATAATGTCAACAAATAACAGTATACAAATATTCTAATACCTTGTTACCTAAAATTCACTTTCATCTTTTTGTGCATTTTGATATGTTGATGCGATTTGATGATATGCAACAATCCGAGGTGGTTAGTCGATGAACAAAAAAACCCATTACCTTCCTTCACATTTTGTGGCGAAGCTTCACTTCATAAACTGTTAATGAATTTAATAGTTGATGTTTTATTTAAAGAATGTAATGCATAGTTTACAAAATGCATGGAATATTACAAACGCATTCTTGACATTTATAATATTTCATTTTTGAATACATAAATTAATAAATGTAATTTATAAAATAGTTTAATTTATAAATATATGAATTAATAAATGTAATTTATAAAATAGTTTAATTTATAAACATATGAATTAATAAATTTAATTTATAGATATATAAATTAATAAATGCAATTCATAAATATATAAATTAATAAACTTAATTTATGAAATAATTTAATTCATAAACATACAAATAAAAGAAACCAAGGATTTCGAGAAAGGGGATTGGACCCCCAGAGGTTATGTCTACTGTATTTTAGAATCAACCGCAATCCGTAGGTATGGGTGTCAGTGGCAACAGATAAAAACTATACAGAAACAAAAAAATCTAGACAAATTATATTCTGTAATTTCTAAGCAGAACTATGTGAAAAGAGTTAAAATAAAAATAACATTGAAATTTAAATAGAAGGTTTAATTTTCTTTGAACTGATCAAATAAAGACTAAATTCACAAGATTTAAAAACGTCTTAGCTTTAAATATCATCTTCCTTTGTTACACAATTAATTTTTTCTATAGAATCAAGAACAATTTATAAAATTATAATTACTCACGTCTATTATTCAAGTACCTATTGGACAATTCCATCCTTACTCGATATTAACTTGAAATATGACATGGTCACATACTTCTAAAAATACAGTTTTATACATTGCATATTCTTTTTAAAAAATGCGTGTTTCATACTTGCATTTAAACTTGTTTTTATTCCTCCTCAAACAAGGTTCAGTTTGATTTCCATCACATGTGACTTACACTGACTTGCTTCTGACAAAAAATCCACTATCCGATCTCGGATTTGTTTTCGTTGCAATCGACTCCGTCTTATTTTGTCTCAGGTTTCCGCTGATATGTTTATTTTCATCTCAAACATTCCTCTGGTATTTTCATATAGAACCACATCGCCTTCTTCATAAAAGTGCATTTCATTCTTTCTCTTTTCTGGTTCTTGTGTGACGTTCTCCGAGGTATTGTCTCACTTCATCTCACAATCAGAGTTTTATTCCGGTGTAGATGATGTCCTTTCGCTGTCTGTCAGCCATTTTTTGTGGCTTTTCGCTTATACCAAGAAGGGCAAGTTCGGCTCGTGACCAAAAATCGCTAGCCACCGACATTCTTAAAGCGAAATCTTCAATCTCTCTCTCCTTTTTTTCAATTATACAAAAATAATGTTTCTTAAAGGATATTTGACCTAGTATATGTAAAGAAATAAATACTTTACGTTACGTTGTTATGATTGCATTCGTGTCTATCAAAAGGTATATAACCATTTTTCAAGAAAGCTGTATAGAACAATTATTTAATAGCATTGCCCATTTCTATACACAGTACGCTCATGATTACTAATCTATTTAATTTAGAAAAAATTAAATTCAATATTATGTTTTTAAGAAATTATTTATGGAAAGGTTACAATTAGATATAACTAAATTAATAAAGTTTTCAGAAATCCACAATTTTATCATATTACTACTGATAAATCAATTAGAAAAAGATCTAAAAATAATTCCGTACTTCAAATTCGTATAATCTAAAATCTTCTATTCAACATTCCCAGATTATTTGTATAAAAATATGAAAAAACCTGAACAGGAATCCTACATTATGAAAACTATGAGTAATAAAGCTACCTCTTTTATTGCATAGTTTTAATTTTGTTCCATGACAAGGTCAACTAAAAGCTTGTTCAATAACATGATTTTAATTCAGATAGATCTAAATTTATGTAAAAGTCTATTAAACGTAATAACAACCCATCATAAAAATGCATGAATCTCGAACTGGTTAAATAAATGAATATAAATCCATGATACCAATATTGCAATTATAACTTAAACCAAGAAATGAAAAGCTATTCTCAATTAAATTTTACAAATTTTAATAATTTTTTATCAAGATGAGATAGTCAATGTTTGTTTATGTCTTTGGATGAGATTGCAATATCTGTCTGTTTGCCATTCAACTTGATATAACCTTCAAAGCATTTGCACAGCAGAATATCTTCACACTATATCTATTAAATTTAACTCGTACTCTCAACTTCTCATAGAAGACACTGGTAACTTTAAAGAGCATCAGATGAAATCACCCCTAGAGTAATGAACATCATATTACCTGATCACCGTCTTGGGATTAATAAAGGTTAGATTCCTAATTAACAGAGAGATGGGTTTGAAGTCCTAAGGCCCAGTTTTCGACAGACTGCTGGGATTGCACAGCTAAACGTGTGAGGAAAAATGTGTTGCAGCAAAATTCTAGCAACGAATGCTTTGGGGAGGTTGACAATTATAGTTCTGGAATAAAAATTAACGCAGCAATTTAATCGTTTATTTGTGACTACCCATTCCTTTCGTTCCTAACCATCCATTTATTCTAGTAACTCTATCTGTAATTCAGTGTACATATTACATGTCTTCCTATTTCACAATACCAACAGTGGTATGCCGGAAGTTATGTATCGTGTTCTAAATACTCATTGTATTTTCCGACTTGATGTAATCTGTCGTTATCATTGAAATATAAAATCTTGGTTGGCAGATTGCTGACACCATAATGACGACTGCATGCTCTGTGGTTGAACACAGTGAAACATGGAGTAAAATTCTATTATTTAGTGTTTATCCATAGTAAAATACCAGCGTCTAATTTTCAATAACCTGCAATGAAATATTTTTTAAGAAATTGAAATGTTATAAAATTTTTAATTGCTACAGTGACTTATGTCCCACCCTGTACAATCAAAATTATGATTTCACTTACAAATTCAGCAATTACTGTATTCTGATATTCTTACTAGACACTAATGAATTCTTTAATGCTACTCTCTCTTTTTACTATTCTATTACACTCAGGATATGAGTAAGTGTTTTGTAGTCACTAAGTTCTTTCATGATGCAAGTCAAAAGTCATCATACCATCTAGAAATTTATAAAAAGTGCTATGTGATAGGTCCTACTTGCTTAAAAATAAGGAACCGTTTAAAAAAAGGTTGAATTTTACCTCTCCTTTAAAACTGACATTAATATGTGAAATGCACTTTTCATTCGATAGTGAATTCAATTTCTCAACTTTCGCTGTTATTTGTATGTATTTAAATACCATTGCGCTTGAAAAAATGATTTATACCATTTATCTTCTTTCCAGGAGAAACGAAAACCACAAAGAGCTCCTGTTCTGCTTTTGTATTCTGGAGTTTACCTCTTTTCAATCTTTACTGCATAAAATTCGAAGCGCTGTTGGACGTGAAGTATTGCGATCGAGATTGACTCTTGAAATAGCGCGGGGTTTTGACAAGCGTTTCAACTGCGGCCTGGGGGTGTTAGAAGAAGGAGGTTCACCTCGTTTGGGGAGACTCGGTGGGATCTAAATTTGTAAAACAAATATTTTCTGCTCGATATTGACGGTGCATTTCAACTGATGCATGGAGAGAAAATTGACGCAGGAAGATTTTGCTTAGTATGTTTGACTATTGTGGGATTGTAGTAAATACTTGGCTTCGATGTTTCGTATAATCCTTTATCGAAATTGCGAGTTTAGATTTAATTTATGCTAAATTAAAGTTAAATTATAATGCACTTACAAAGGTATTTCTTCGTGTACTAAGCGTAAAATTTATTTCAATTACATGCTATGAGAAGAAGTGTTATTCTGAATATCTGTATATACGCACACACATGTTACACATTAATACATTTGAGAAACCAGATATTTGAAAACCTATATGTCACTTAATGTGCAAATGGCTTTTCTTTACTGAAAGCTTTTAAACTAATCTTTAGTGTTCAAATTATTGTAATTTGCTCCTTTTCAAATAAAACAATTAGCTTCAAGTTCGTAAATAAAGAAAACACTTTCCTGTTAAGTAATCTACACTAGAATCACAAACACAGAAATTCAACCAGCAAAACAAAGGTAGAAACAAATGCAGCGAAGTTGAAGAATTCGTGAAGTTATGAAAACCACAAGAAACAAACTCTAGTTTAGAATTTTTGTTCCAATACAAATATTATTTTGTAAAAGTTATGTTTATTTGGAGCAGTTTTTCAGTGTTCATGAATAAAGAGAGTATATGTTCTACAACTTTTGAGAGTAACATTATTGTGACTTCCAGTTCCAAATATTTATACGTTATCCTAATAATTGCAGAAGAATCACTTGAAACTCATATAATGGTCATTAGAGGGATTTAAACTATGCTTCACTTTAGTCAAGATTAAGTAATACTATGCATATATATACTATATATATATATACTATATATATATACTATATATATATATACTATATATATATATATATACTATATATATATATATACTATATATATATACTATATATATATATATACTATATATATACTATATATATATACTATATATATATACACTATATATATATATATATTTCCAAACAAAACGAAGAGAAATTTATGAATTTAAACTTAAGGATACCAAGAAAATTTCGAAAAAAATGAAGACGTGTTGGTGGATCAGGGCGTCATCAGGGAGGAGCCTGACCCAGTCACAATATGGTGTTTTCTGCGCGTGGGCGGCAGTTCACCAAAAGTAGCCCACCCACCCTCCAAACACCATAAACAGGGAGGCAAAATTAGAAAATCAAAACCGCACCAGCCCCCCCTTATACACGATGGTCTTTTGGTTGGATTCGAACCCACAACCCTCCGGTTGCTAGTCCATTACCCTTCCAAACCGGGCCCCAGCGGCCCCTTTTTTAAATCGGAAAGAATATTCTTTGAAAATATAACAAGATAATTATAAAAGCATTATTACAAATTGCTTTAAAAAAATGTTATATTCAGTAAACGTATCAGATTAGGCAGCATTACAAAGCAACGAAAAAGGTTTATAAAATAAGATTTTCCTAAAGTTTATTAAAAACCATGAAAGCATTTAATGTGTTCAATTTTATAAATTAAATAATACAAGTGAAATATGCGTTTCCAAAGAGGTTTTGCGAATAATGTAAATAATACTTATAAATCAGATTGTAATTCTGTATAAGTGATGAAACTTCCTTACGTCAGTATTTCAATTAAAGTGATCTTTATCTCCAGCTTGACAAGAATTTTAATTTCAGAACAGGTTTCCCTGCTTTAATACTTTATTATGTGAAATTGCTTATAACTTACAAACTATCTTTCGCTAATTAATTAATTAATTAGTTAATTAACGTCGCACTAGAGCAACACAACGAACTATGAAAATATGGACCGAGACAAATTTTATTGGAGACTGTCAATTTCAAAAAAATAAAATGGAAAGACAAAATAAAACCAGTGACTTGATAAAATGAGCACTCTTTGTGATACGTTATCTGTAAAATTATACCTGTGACAGAATACTTTGCTATATTTGAGATTCCTCTGTTAAAGATAGTAAATAAAATAAATTATTTAAATAGGAAATTCCCCTTTTAGGACTCTCTCTCTCTCCGCTTGTACTTTGCAATATTCTTGAAAATGCGATTGACTCGGGTGTTTAAAGAGACGTGCATTGCGTTTAAATATTCCAGTTTATTTCTGCGTTAGATAAAATTTCTTGTATTTTCCTAATTTAAAATGTTTCTATAATGTTTTTGCAATATGTGGAAGATAAAAATATTACTTTGAAGAGTTTTAATGTGGAAGGTAAAGATGTTATTTTGAAGTTTCGAAACATCACGAGGTAGAAGGTATCAAGTGACTGCTTCACTTGAATTTACTAAGAAGCAGTATGAATGTAAATTTTATATTTTTCATTGTCCCTAATCTTTGATGACCGATGGTAGATGACGGATTTTTGTGTGCCTTTGAGTATAGTTACGTTTCAGATAATTTTTTCCTAATTACGTCAGGCAAGAATTCAGGACCTCAAAATATTGGGGCAAGTGAATTGTGTTTTTCGTGGAAAAGTGGAGAATAATCCTAGTTGGGTGGAGAGGTAATGAACTTTCTCAAATTAAATTGTACAACGCGTGGATGTTTTGTTTTGTCGCTCTGTAGTCATTTATTGCCTTAAGAAGGCTAATTAAACGTAACAGAGAACTTTCAATCTGAAAAAATAACTTATTAGCTTGTATTATGTTGTTTTGTGTATTAATGCATTTTTGCTATTAAAAACAGCGCTATATCTGTACCTAAAGTTTTGCAGTGGTATATAAGCTTCCAAAGTATCATTGCAAACAATTTGTGTGATCTTGTTTTACCATCTAAAGTATTATTTTGTTAAGACAAATAAGTTACCTAAATCAGAGTTTTAAAAACCCATAAAAATCCTAAAATATACGTTGATAAAACGAAATTTTAGATTTTTAGCACTTGAAATTCTTAGTCCTATTTATCACGTTTTGTGGAAAATTGGATAAGTATGGACGGAGATGAAGAAGTTAGTGATGTAAAGTACTTTGCCATCAGTGAGAGGAACCGTGCAGTTTCAATCCGAATATGTATTTGGTATCAGATTCAGTCAACGTCAATGATAAAAATAAGAAAAATACAACTATTGAATGATTCAAAGATTTTCAACGTTTTGACATTATTTAAAAGAAATCATGTTTTGCAGTTTGTAGAAAATTTTATAATTCTAGACGAGGTTAAGAAACTAATAATCTCAAGTACTTTGTCATCAGTTAAAAGAATCGCATGGTTTCAATCTGAATTAGTACAGGGTAGCTGAGCTTCTACCAATGCCAATCACAAAAGTACAATAATTCAAATTAATTCAAAGCTTTTCAACTTTATCACATTTTAACATTACTTGAATGAAATAATTTCTTACACTTCGTAGTGAAAAGGTGTAGATGGAAGTATAGAAATTAGTATTCTTAAGTACATTATCATCAATTAGAAGAATCGTATAGTTTCAATCTAAATAGGTACTTTGTAACTGAGTTCTGTCAACACGCCAATCACAAAAATAAGAAAAATACTACAACCATTCAACTTTTCAGCACTATTGAATTTTCACTTATAAAAGAAATAATTTATAATATTTTGTGAAAATATTAGATAAGCGTAAATGACGTGAAGTAATTGTTACTCGCAAGTGCTTTATCATGAGTTAGAGTAATCGTATGGTTACAATCCGAATAGATAACTGATAACACCTTCTGCCAACGTCAATCACAAAATAAGAAAAACACATCCATTCAATTTGTTTCAAAGCTTTTCTACATTTGTCACGTTACACCTAGTCCGAAAAAAAAAAGAATCAAGTGACACATTTTACTTTTCTCTTACTCAAATAGTCAGGATTGAGCCGAAAAAGACCTTTCGCATGCGGAATACATCTCTCTCCCTATGCTTCTGCTTCTCTCAGATATTTTTTCCCCACTACGCCTCTCGGGGCTTTTATCCACTGAACCCAGCTCATTCCCTCCGCACTACATTCAGACCAGAATATTGGAAAATTTTGATCACGTTTCCGATACCACTTCTCCCTGGGTTGTCCCTCTTTGCCGTCTCCTCTGTACAGGAGCAGTCTGGGATGGAAGATCTAAAGGGATCATCGAATTGAACTGTCGTTTCAAACCAGCATGCAGTGGCCACGTAGAGGGGGAGGGTAACATGAAAGAAACTCAATTGTAAATTGAATCTCGGGAGTTCGAGGAGAGAAATATAATCCAAGAAACATATGTGGAGAGAGAAGAAACAAAAAAGCAGTTGGGTAAAAAATTGTGTTGACAGTTCATCCTGGAAGACGAAATGGAAGTGCTTGTTGCATTGTGATTGTTTGAATGGCGATCTTAATTATCCAAAGGATCCATTTTCTGTTATTTCATTATGTTAAATGGTATGTATTATCTGGGTGAAAAATTATAAACAATGAAGATGTGAGTTTAGAGTTTTATACACTTGGCAACAAAAGTTTAGGCCATGTAGAACTACCATCTCTTTAAGACTAGAAAGCCTGAGGATCACGAATTGAGCAGTCGTTTGAAATGAGCATGTAGTGTCCGCTACGAGAAAGGGTGTAACATGAAAGAAACTCAATTCCAAATTCAATCTCATGTGTTCGAGGAGAAAAATATAATCCAAGAAACATATGCGGAGAGAAGAGGAGAGAAAATATGTAGTTAAAAAATTGCAATGATAGTTGATCGTGGTAGACTAAATGGAAGTAGTGAATGGGGTGCCTGCTGCATTGGGATTGTTTGAATAGGTATTTTTTTATCAATTGTGGAATGAGTAGCCAATAATCTATTTTCTGTCATTTGACTGTGTTAACTTTTACATAGCATAAGTTATGTGGAAGTAAAATAAACAATGAACACATAGGTTTAAGGTTTTGCTCACTTAAAAAGTTTGAGCAATGTAACATTTTACCATTCGATACTGAAGGAAAGTCTAGAGATTGAATTCAATTGTCATTTGAATTCAGCACGCAGCGTCCGAACTGAAAGAATGGTATATGAAAGGAATTAAATTTTAAATTGAATCTCAGGAGCTTTAAGATATGTTATTTCTATGTTACCCTGTGTAATATAAAAATTGGTTTTGGATTTTTCTTTATTAATATAACAAATGACAAATATTAATGTTTGAGACAAATATAATTTTACATAAATTGATATATTTCTGACATTGGTTACTTAAAATAATTTTGTCGGGATTCCTGCAATTTATAATTTTTATACTACTGAATGGAAACGTGACATATTTTTTTCTTTTTGATATCAACAATGTTTTTTTCTTCTTGACGACGTACGATTATAAAAGAAAACAAATGAAACATTGCAATCTCTTAAGCCAGTTATACTATTTACCTTAGATACCCGCATTCATGGTTCTACAAATTATTTGTAATTTTGTGCCTCAATTTTGTGCCTAAGCTTTTAGAATTGTACGAGCAGACCAAGAGTGCCACTCAGTACATAATTGCTTACAAAGGTGGTTGTGTGGAAAAGAAACGCCTAGATGCATTGAATATTCCGAATATCAACTTGGAACAATATGGGTGTCCCAAATTCGATGCACTATGTGCTCTAAGTAGCAACAAAAAGATCCAAAAACTATCATGTGGTCATCACAAAAATAATTTGCATTGCCCCAAGGCTGAGGTGATGGCATTTAATAATTGGCTCATCGTAAACATGTGTCTCTTAAAAAATGCAAGTATGTAAAAAAAAAATAAGTTCTTTATTGCTACAATGTATTAGTTTTGTAGAATATATGAATCATAATGTTTCTTTTCTATTAAAAAAGTGTTCTAATTTACTTTGTTTCCATGTGACTTCCTTCAATCTGTTTAAGAAGTGTCTGTTTTTCCTGCAGAGTTGTTTTAAGAATACATAGAATTCAGATTTAATCCAATATGTCAATAATATTTGTTCCTTTTAAAATTCACACTAATACTTAAAATTTTCAGTTATTATTTAATTTTACTCATGTGTAAAACTATCAGTGGTGTGCGTAAATATTTAGATTATGCATTAAATATCAAGAAAAGTTAATTTGCTTTTCAGCACAGATGTGCACACATTATTTTCAAAAACAGAAAGCCCTCTTGCTATCCATTTAACGAAGAAATGAATTACATGTAAAATTAAGAGAACAATACAAAGTATCTTGTAAAATACTTCATAGCTTCGTACAGTATTGGAATTTTGCTCTGCAATTTAAACTGCACAATATGCATAAGGTTTCAAATAAAAAGAAGGTCATGTTTAGTAAAATGTGTGGTTTGCAAAAGCATTAAAAGAGGAACGTTTAATTTATAACTTCAAAAACAAATGGCTTTTAATTCTATTTTTCACTACTTCGAATGTACAAGGAAACGTGGTTTGGGTCTTGTAAAGTTTCAAATAAAAGCAAACAAAAATTACTCTTACAGGTTTTTATAATTATTTTTTACTATGCATAAAACACACTTTAAGAATCAAACTTTTAAAAAATGTCTTAATTGTAAAATTAAAAATAAAAAGCAAATTGCATTGAAATGTTTGTAATAATATTTAAAGTATATATTTCAATTGTTAAACGTTTTTTTTTTAAATCTTCAGTATTAAAATATGTGTAATAGTATCTTATATATAATTAAGAGTAAAAGCATCCAACTTTTAAAATATAAATCCTTAATCAAAGAAAATTTCGTTAAAAACAGTTTGTAAATCTGTATAATAAAAATTAAATCACTAAAATTTAGGAAGATTTATTTAAAGTAAAAAAAAAATATGCAAGGAAAGATTAATTAAAAATAACGTTTGGTTTAGATTTTATAGCATAAATGATTTCAATACAATTATAACTTATTCAAAATGTGCACGTTCATAGTATGGGTCTTGTAAAGTTTCAAAAATTTTACGCTCACTTAAGTGTATAATATTAAAAATTTCTGCATTAAAAATATGTGCTATAACATCTAATGTATAATTAATTTTTGAGTAAAAACATCTAACTTAAAAAACATAAATCTTTATAGCAAAGAAAAATTTCATTTCAGATCTTGCATTTTAAAAGATAATTTATAAAACTATGTAATGAAAAAACAAATAATCCTAAATACAGTATATGTGGTAAGACACGCTAAAAAAATTTATTTAAAAACAACAAGATATAAGCATTTATAAAAATACTATTCAGAAAGGCAAAGATCAATTGTAACGTTGTCCAAATATCGTCTAGTGTGCGACACTGAGTTCCATGCACATGAGTGGTTTATCGCTGCTTTATACAAGAATTTTACGAAACGTTAAGTTTATTCTAGGGCATAATGCATTCCCACGGGGCAAGCTGTGAAACCAAAATTGGTTTGTTGGATACTTCATCACAAGCAAGCTTCCATTTTCCAGAACAATTTTTAAAGAATTATAGTTCTTTCTAGAAAACATAAATTGCCTTTTCTGTCCAACTGAAACAGACGCTATGGGTGCATTAAGATCCAAGTCCTTCTCGTTGTCTTTATGGGCACCTATACAGTCCTTGCCATCTTTATAACGGTTCACCAATACAAAATTAAATCTTGTACCAATTATTTGTTCCACTTCTGCCTTAATTTCCAGTAGTAAAGGAGACCAAGGCTTGGCTGCAATACAAGATCCGCTAAAGGCATAGCTTATTCCTACTTCTCCGTATTCCTACTTCTCCGTATGCTACAAGTTGCCGAGGCACAGTACATTTTTACCGTAAATTTCAATAGTAGTTTCCTCTTTCTTTAAGTACGTTAATTCGTTTTCCAATCGACGAAAATATGTCCAGCCTTCACGATCTGTAAACAATTTACCATACTCATAACATAAAGAATCTTTACAATATTTCCGCAAACACAGTTCTTTGTCTGCACACATTTTCTTTGCAGGTCTAATTTCCTTAGAATCCATGATTTATTTAAAAGCAGTAAAAATGGGCAGAAAAAACCCCAAAACAAGAAGCAAAGTAATTCAAAGACCCAAGATGCTCCAACTATACTTTAAAAAGCCTCTTATTTATCAAATAGTTTCTATCGTTATCTGTGACTAGGTGTTTAACTCCGTTCCTTCTGTTATCTTAATTAGCCTACACATGCAAAACAATTCTTAGTCATATTGTCCCAAGTTCCAGAGGCTTCTAATAATATCAATCTTATACGTTTCCTTGCCATCGCTTATAATATCCATACTATAATAAATCTTTGGTTAGTTGCCTCTTATTTACCTAAAAATGTAATGTTTCATATTTCGTTATGCATTTGTATCCTATTCAGATCTCAAAGTCCTCCCTTCGAGTTCCAGTAATGGTTTCCCGACAAAACATTCACCCTTAAGCATGCATATTTTCTTCAAGCTCATGTTGTATATAAATTCATTAAAATATAAAAAAAGGGTTTTAATTCTATCTAACAGTGTTCAAACGGTTAAAATCCTTCCCATCCAATCGGTTGGCCTCAATTACTTATGTTCCGAGTTCCAACGTTAGAGTATTAAGATAATCCCTTCGTCACTATTTCATAGCTAAAACCCCTATAGAAAGTTCCAGTTCGGGCATGTCATATGTGATTCATTGGGTGATGTAGTTCTAGCATGTCATTCATTTGCTTTATTCACAATCAGAAAAACAACACCATTCTCCTAAATAGCAATGTGTTTAAAAGCTTCTCATTTACTTAAGATTGTATCCTATCGGTGACTATGTGTTTAACTCAGTTCCTTCTGTTATCTTAATTAACTTACGCGTGCAAAACAATCCTTAGTCATATTCTCACAAGTTCCAGAGAGTTCTATATTCTGATACTTTCCCTGTCATTACATATAATTCGCACACTATGGATATAAACTTGTAAATTCAACTTTATGTTCATATTCATTCTTCACAGGGGCAATAAGGTATTCACAATAAAGAAAACACATACTTTCACTCCCTTAAGATGTAAACTTTCTTCACGAGCTAGTATTCTATATGTATTATACTAAGTAGGTGATCGTGGTCGAACGGTTAAAGTGCTTGTGTAAAACGGGCGGCCGCGATTACCTTTTGCTGAGTTCGAATCCACCCTCATAGTATTGTTTTCTTTAAAAAATTCTCCAGTTAATTCTGAAGTATCACGCTAAAAGTCTACAGCTAGAAAATAAAATAAATCTCTTAAAACTATTTGTTACTTCTTCCAGCACTAGATGGCGGTACGAGTCATTCAGCCTAAAATTTGAGAAAACTGCGTAAATCTATTTTATTTTATATATCATACTATTTTCACTAAAGTACGTTTACTTGTTCAACCCCTCACTAGATGGCGCCACCAGTTATTTTGTAAAATCATTTATTAAAACCCCATACAATTATTCAAACCATTTTCTAAAAATAGAACATTCCAAGTATCTAGAAAAAATACAAGTCCGAGAGAGAGAGAGAGAGCAAACACTACATTAATTCCCCACTAACATCAAAGTCCCAATGGAGTAGTGGCTAGCATGCATGACTTCGGATCCTATGGACCCGGGTTCGAATCCAAGAAACTCCTTTTTAATTAAAAATAATAGGGTTTCGAATTTCTCCACCAGATGGCGCCAGTAGTCATTTATCACCATGGCAACATATCAATAACATGACGTCATCTTGTTCCTCCACCCACAAACGGCGCCATCTTGAAACAACTCAACGCCTGCACGAAGTCGATGACAAAAAAAATTCCAAGTCCAAAATGTAAACAAACAATACGTCACGTTATTCAGACACGCCCACTTCCTGTCACGTGGTGTGACGTCACTTGGCTCCGGTCACGTGGTATGGAAGGGCAGGGAGAGATTGGGAAGGTGAGATTTGGGCAGGGGTGACCCGGAACGGTCTTATCACCCCTGCCCAAATCTTCTCCTCCTACCCAATCTCTCCCTGCCCTTCCTGCCCTTATGCGCCAGAACTCTCATTTTCTATCTACTGACACCTTTTAAGTTAGAGTTTTAAGTTTTCAGTTACAGAGCCGCTTCATAAACTCGTTTTCAATTTATCCGTGGTACATGTAATTGGATTTAGCGCTCTGCATACGGAGCGTCGAAACAGCGTTTTGTCTCTTGGCTACTGAAACGGCTTAGACGGGCTGTCATCCATATTACCCCAATACAGTGCTCTAGTTACTTTTCCACAGGAGGCGTGAGGCGTGTCGTCAATATGACCCTGTCTTGCTATTTCTATCGTGGGGTCATGGATGTAACTGGAAGGGTATTATTTTAGTTTCTAAATTACTGGAAGGGCTTCGATGATTCTTCAACACTTGGCCCTTAACATTGAAAATCCCTCGAGTTGCCTTCTGGGCCGATTTGTACAAAGAGAGATAGTTGATGTCTGGTCATTATTTTTGCCACTACATTCCCCTTTTCTACCGTCAAGCATCCATTACTTTTCAGGAAACATAAGACCGTTAACAAGATCGCATGATCGAGGAATAACTATGAGCTTCGTGGGATCACCAGTCTAGTCCCTGATATCCCTATCATCGGTGACGAGGCTTTTCAATTTCAAATCTCTTTTTCGTATGAGAAAGAAAGGGAAGAAAACCCTAATGATTCCAGCTGTTCCTTCAGGTTTCTGAGATGTGCAACAATCTGAGTAGCAAAAGTACGGAAAACTGGGCAGTTTGGGTCGTTTCAATAACCACAGGGTTAAGCGTCAGGTGCTTTTTGAGTTAGATGTACACTATAGTCGTATCTTTCACGTTACTTCTAACATTCCCTGCGCTTCGATATTATTAAAATAAGTGTAATTTAAAAATGGAAGATAATATTCGCATGCACTTTGGCCTATTTAGTAAAAAGCCTATATTTCCCTGTCTCATCCCAGGAGGAAACTGTTTAAATAGAGATTTGGGGTGCACGGATAATTCACTTTAAACTTCTGTTGGTTTCTGTTCCTTAAAGTTAGATAATTTTGCCTTTCATCATATTATCTCATTCACGTGGTATGGCGTCTGATTAGCTGTTGAACATTGCTATTTTGTAGAACATTTGACCGCAAATAATAGCTAGATGTGTGATATTTTGTTACACAGAGTTCGCATATTTTTTTATTTCGTGTTATTTCTTTCACATTAGAATATCTAGTTCAAGTCAAAACAATGCATTTTTGAATAAATGACTGTTTTAAAAAACAACTGAAAGGAATAAACAAAACTTCACGCATTTATGAGTCAGACACCTTTGAACTAATTACACTTGAAATTTATATGTTGCAATTCATAATTGTTCCATTATGCACTATAACAATAAGAAAATACTAATTTTGCATTATTTGTCATAGATTTTGTTTGAGGTTAATTAATAGTTTAATGTAACATAAAAGTTAGTTTGATCATATTATTTTGAAAGTCATTCGAAAAATACTGAATCAATCATTTAATATTAGGAACTCTGAATTTCAACCTCAAAAAATCATTATAGATTTTACTAAAATAAATGTACGAGTGTATTATATGCTTCCTAGACATTTTTATCCAGATTATAATAATCTGGATGGTAATAACTTGAGGTTATCCTTTAAAAATTGAGTTGTCACAAAATATAATACGAAGACGGACCATTATGAAAATGAAATAAACATGTACTAATAAGTAGACATTATTTCAAGTTTTATGAAAGTTTTGGTTTCTTCGCGTGATTCCAGGGAAGTGAGTGACAACATGCTTTCGTATGCTATTTTGATCCACTCTACAGCACAAACTGCTGGTCATCGAAAATGCAACACCATGAAGAACGCATCCAATAGCCTTGAAATTTGCACGATACGTAGATCAAGGAATGGTATTCAAATAATTAGCATTGTGTTGTATATGCAAATCATGTGCACAACTAACAACTCCGTAATCAGTATAAAAAAGAAGAGAGAGTGCAGGTTTTAAGTATTGGAATTGTGCTTTTTCACTATTCGTATGCATAGAAAGCTTAATTATACATCGACGAAAAATAGGGCAGTGATACGAGCACGTTTCTGAATTTGACAGAGGAAGAATCGTGGCTTATCAAAACAGTTTTTGAGAAATCGGTGCATGTGTTGGACGAAATCAAGACACAGTGTATATGGGATTGGTGGATACAAGAAGGACAAACTGATCGACCTGAGCTATTGCATAAGCCTCGTCACACCACCGAACGTGAGAATAGATCTTGTGCACATGGCTATTAAGGATCGTAATGCAACGTCAAGAACCCTAGCTCAATAATTAGGGTGATTCACAACAACCTGTGTCAGCACTCATAATTCGTCGTCTTCTGGAGCAGAAGGGAATTTTTTCAAGGTGATCATTGCTTCGACAACCTTTGACTCTACACCAAAAGTTTCTGTGGCTGCAATAGTGTATAGAACACCTCACATGGACAAACGAATAGCATGACATCGTATTTTCAGACGAATCTCGATTCTGTCAATAGCACCGTGATGGTCCCATCCCAGTTAAGTAGCGCAGTGGCAACAGACTGCATGACTTTTGCATCATGCATCACCATACCGTTCGGTCACCTTGCGTTATGGTATTGGTGGTCATTGTATTCTACCCCCGCACCTGCCTAGTACACATTTCTGGTACACTCAATAGCCTCCACTACATCTCTGAAATTGTGGAGCCTGTTGTCACTTATCTTCTGGGCTTGCCTGTGACCAGTTATCAACAGGACAATGCGCAACCGCAATGCGCGACCGTTGGCATGCAAAAAAATAAAAATTGCTCTATATCCACCAGGCTTCATTCCTTCCATGGCCCACCCATTCATCATATTTGTTGCCCATCGTACATATCTGGTCCATGACATCCCAACGACTGGCACACTACAGACCGACCACGGTTACGCCAAATGAACTTTGACGCCCATGGTGGTTACACAAAATACTGATTTCTTCGCGTTCCGCAAGTCGAAGGGAGTAGTAATTTCATGCATTTCACACTTGTGTCTCGTTTCATTTGTATAAAAAATTTGGCTTCTTATTCATCGTGTAGATAGCAATGTAGTACATCATAATACCTTAGTAACATACCATTCCTTAACTCGTCCATCTCACTACGAAAAACTGAAGAGTTATTTGTCCCTCCACATGACATCTAGCTAGTTTCCTGATGTCCACTATCTGCCAGTTAAGTAACAGTCTAGTCATTCCGTAATATTACGTTAAGCGAATTGGCGATAGTACAGTCTTCCCACCGTAATGTAGTTCGGCACTACACATGACTAAATATAGTTCAATAGGTTTTGAATTCTATTGAAACTCATATATAGACTAAGAATATAAAAGTAAGGTTTTAACACCATTTGTGGTGACAATACAATGGTGTTTGTCAAAGTACTATGCACATATTTTATGGCGTTATTCTTAAAACTAGAAAAGTCTGCCTTAAACTTCAGATTTTTTAAAAATTACATGCACTAAAAACTTTCTTCCAAAAGTCTGAGAGTTGGATTGAAAATTAAGCATGCACTTTGGTAAACATTCCGTTTAAATCCATTCATTGCTTAACTATAAATATTTGAATTTCGAAAAGAAGAAAGTTCAGCAATACTTCATGGAAATGCTTTGCATTTGTTCACATGGATGTTTACCAGGATTTTAAAATATCACTGAATGCGTTTCTTTCACAGTATTCATATGCAAAATGATCCTTAGTTCTTAGATGTGGATTCTCTTTGGTAAGTCTTAGAAAAGTATTTTGGTCGCATATCAAGTGAATAAAACTTCTTATATTAAACATTAAAATTTTCATGTGCATTGTTTTTGCAATCATCCAGAAGGTTGGCAGTGGTACTGCTTATTCCATATTATAATTTATAACTTTTTAAAATATTATATTCATCTTTTCAAATAAAAATTAACTCATGAAAAGGTTTAATTAAGACCAATTTCAAGTTAAATATTAACATTGGCAATGCAAATAAAAAAACTTTCAAAATAATTCTGATGTAAATTATCTTAAAATTAAGTTTCAATATTTGCTGTCCATTTTAATTGAAAGTGTTTTTGAAAAGAAGAATGCACTGCATGTAGACATTTACTTGAAATCATGCTTACTGAGAAGCCGGTATTTGTTACAATTTGTTATCTACAGCATATGATTATTTACAGATTGTACAAAGTTTTAAGCCTTGATTTATCAGCTTGGACTTTAGCTCAACTTAGTTACAATCTAGTTGAAACCATGGCCTTGAGCTTGGTGTTTGGCGTACAATTGTAGGGGGATACACTAATGATTCTGATATCCCTTACTTCTCGCTTACTCATCGTTTCACAACAATAAAGGTTGGCGGCCGCTGGTTGGTTTTATAGTGTCTATATTGCCTCGAACCGAGCATTTTCCTTTTTTGCATACTACAGGACTGAATATGTCTGCTCGAGAGCCCTTCGCTCGTATGCTTAGAACGCAGAGGATTTAACTCCTCACATGTTACAAAGCTACTGTAAACATGCCGACCGTATCCGACATTGGTTACATGTTACAGCCATCGATCTTCTATTGAAATAGATGGAACATGTGCACGTAGATTCATGATATTTCCCTTGAACTCTCTGTTTGAAGATGTGCCACAGAGTATTGGGAAGAAGTAAGAATTCCAATGTTGAATTAATTATAGACTGTTTCATACGATTATCGAGCTTGGTTAAAAACACTAGTTTTTGCTTTTCGATAGCCAATCGGCTCAAGTCGATGTATCCACGATCACGGCCCACATAACACACACTTCTGAGATCTTACGAGACTTCATTCACATGTTCCTTCTATTTCATTTGAAAATAGATGGTTCGAGTTCGCTAGTGTGATTATGTGGCTTCAACATATTTCATTTCTTAACTGTGCTCACATCATGTGCTATGTTTGGGTACGTGATTTTCGGGGATTTTCTTTCTGAATTGCGCTTATGCCATGTTGTATCATGGGTTTGAATAAAGTATACTGAGCAATCGCCGATTGGCCGCCAAAGAAGACTCACCAAAAATGATTATTTCCAGCTTGACATCTACAACAGGTCTTTAATCCCATGACATTGCATGGTTAAGTTTTCCCAAGGCTTTTGCGTCGTTTGCCAAGTTGGGAAAAAAGTGTTTAGCGCCAATTGTGCATTTTGTACTGAACTATTAAAGACGCGTTTAAGTACATTAGTATGTTGTGTTATTTTTGAGTATGAAATACGTGACTTTCCATGAATTACTCTCTTCAAATGCGTTACTTTTTTTCGAAAAAACTTTAGGTTTCCCAGATTTTATACACTGCTGGCCACCGTAAATGCAACACCCTGAAGGAAGCATGCAAATAATATGAAATTTACAACATGCATTAGCGGAGGTGAGATATGCAAATGATTAGAATTTCAGCGCAGACGCACATCACGCGCGCCTGTGGCGCCACTTCAAAGCGCTATTTAAGGCTTGGAGATTTCGACGATTTCAAGTACGGCAATTGTGTTTTTCTTGTGATTTTTTCAAAAAAACGATCAATTATGCCTCGTAGAAAACAGCGATCATCTTTTGATCAAGTATCCGAGTTCGACAGAGGAAGGATAGTGGCCTACCGAGATTGTGGATTATCTTTCAGGGAAATCGGTAGTCGTGTTGGACGAAACCAAACAACTGTAATGCGGATATGTGATCGTTGGATGCAGGAGGGTACGACGGACCGACGTGTTCGATCGCATCCACCTCAGTGCACCACTTCACGTGATGACAGGCATATTGTGCGTATGGCAGTGACGGATCGCTCAGCCACATCACGAACCATAGCACAGCACATTCAGTCTGTACCGCATCATCCAGTGTCTGCGCGTACCATTCGACGCCGTTTACAGCAGAGTGGTCTGTCCGCAAGACGTCCATTGCTTCGTCTACCCTTGACGCAGAACCACAGACGTTTCCGCCGCCAATGGTGCGATGAAAGAAGGATGTGGACGGCAGAATGGAATGAAATTGTCTTTACTGACGAGTCACGCTTCCGTCTGCAACACCACGATGGTCGGATTCGAGTCTGGAGACACCGTGGAGAGAGGATGCTGAACAGCTGCGTTATGCACCGCCACACTGGTCCTGCACCGGGTATTATGGTATGGGGCGGTATTGGATATCACTCTCGCACTCCTCTAGTACGCATTGCCGGTACTTTAAACAGCCATCGCTACATCTCCGAGGTGTTGGTGCCAGTTGTCCTTCCTTACCTTCAGGGCTTGCCCACAGCCATATTTCAACAGGATAATGCGCGACCACACGTGGCACGCATTGTCCAAGGGTTCTTCGTCAATCGCCAGATTGAATTGCTTCCCTGGCCAGCTCGCTCTCCGGATCTTTCGCCGAAAGAAAACATGTGGTCCATGGTTGCTCAACGATTGACCCAGAATACATCCCCAGCTGCCACACCAGATCAACTTTGGCAACGAGTGGAAGCTGCTTGGTCTGCTGTACCCCAAGAACACATCCAAAGTCTCTTTGAATCAATGCCGAGGCGTGTGGCAGCGGTGATCTCCAACAATGGCGGCTACTCTGGCTACTGATTTTGGCAGGAACCACACTTCACAGAAGTCTATAAATTTAATCATTTGATACTTGGTCAACATGTTATCTACAAAATAAATTTTGGTGTGATATCTCTTGTCTTTCTTGGTGTTGCAATTTGGGTGGCCAGCAGTGTAGTATGGAATGCATCTCTGAACTGCATGTTAGATTATTTGTTGCACATTAGTGAATTAACGTTTAAGGGTTATTCGTATATTTATGCGCTTGACGATCATAAATACTGAAGTGAATTGACAGAGAAGGTTCCACTATGTAACCCAATCCAAACGTTTGATTAGAAAATGCCTCCCAAAATCGCTTTATTGCCACTAATTTAGATCACTTAATCGGGCGTTCGCTGTTCCAAAGCTTTTATCTAAGTCCTCTTCTTCAGACCCGACTCCTCTCATTACTCCGCGGCTATAATCATTAGGCAAGGGATGGGAAACCCATGCTCATAACTTCAACAATAGCTCTTTTCGGGAAGTGAACGGGAATTCATGGCAAACAATTACTCCCCGGCGAGCCCTTTGAGTTAACAGGCCGACCCCAGGTGCGGCGACCGCTTGTTTTGCCGTCATGGCACATTACTGGAATAGGCGACAGGGAAGTCTCCGTTCTATTGACAGGTAATCCCCCGTCCCGTGGGGTGAGGGGGGCGAAGAAAGAAGGAACGTGCATAGACCTGCCCCTGTCTCCAATATGTCCGCTGTCTATCAAAATGACAGGGGGAGCATTTCGACGGAGCGATACTGGGGCTTACGCATCGCAAAAGGCTTTATTTTGGCCGGAAGATATATCGCAGCAACCTCTCCGGAGCTTTAAAGAAAAAGGCATCGACGGAGGGTGCGCCCCTGCCAGGGCTTAGGCGAGACGGGAACAAAAATGAGTAGACGGGGGGTAGGTATAGAAAAAGTGGCCGGAGAATAAAAGAAAGAGAAAGTAGGGGAAAGCGCGAAAAGACGATGCAGCTTAAGCACAACGAGCCAATATGCTGCTTTTGTGTGCGGGGTGTCCACTTTAGATTTTATAGCCTTGTTTTTTATCCCTTGTTGTGGGTTTTACTTTCTCTTTCGTCTTTCTCTAAAAAGTAGGTAAATATAAAAAGAAACAAGTGTCGGAACAGGATAAGTGTACTTTGTAAAAGGGGTGAGCACAGGCCAGTAAGGGGATGTAGTCGATCTCGTACAGAGGAGTGCAAGATGGAGACTTAATTTTCTTTCCTTCTTTTTTAAGTTCATTCCCACTTCCGATAAAGGCTTAGGAAGGGCTTTGTCTGTGGAAAAGTTGGGAGAAATTATAATGAAAATATTTTTCTGCGAAAAGCAATAGAAAAAATTAGACAACTAATCAGTGAGGAAAAGCTAGTCTCTTCAGGTGTGGATCAATTTAGGTGTTAGCCTTTAGCCCCAAATTTATAGATTTGTAATGTGTAACTTTTGAGCATTACATTTCAGTTTTTGTATTTTGCCCTCATGTGACTCACCTGAACAATTATTTAAGAAACTGGTAATGGAAGCCAGTCGTCGAATTAGAAATCAATGTAGAAAAGACTAAATACATGGTGATGGATTGCAAGGGAAGTGAGGAAGATACTGAACTTAGGATAAATGATATAGTTAAGTTTGAAAGAGTTAAAGAATTTAGGTATCTAGGCTCAATTGTTACTGAAAATAATGACATCATGCCTGAAATAAAACAGAGGCTCAGTGCAGGAAATCGGAGCTTTATCGCGTGACAAAAAATAAGATCTAAAGCAATTGCGAAGAAGACAAAGCTAATAATGTATAAAACTATCATTAAACCAACAGTATTATATGTGGATCGGAGACATGGACTTTGACTCAAAAACATGAAAAAATGTTGATAACTTGGGAGAGAAAGATCTTGAGAGCCATATTTGGACCAATGAAAGAAGGCGATGTATGGAGAAGGAGATACAATCATGAAATTCAAAAATTATATAGAGAAAAAGATATAAATTTGATAAAATCGAAAAGAATCCAATGGTTCTGGCATTTTTCTTTCTATTCAGATTTGGTTTCTGAATGGAATTAAGTTCCTATTTAGAATGATAGACGTACTTCGAAACTCGTTCCACATAACGATCGTCGTATACGTGCGGGCTGGTGCATATTAAATCTGTCGTGACATTGAATGTCCTCGCGTTGACGTGATGGGGAAGTTTGGAAAGTGAGGGGGCCAATTCAGGAGTTGACCTCGTAATCTGACCGTGGTTCCGAATTACGAGGTGTTGTCCTCGTCATCTGACCGTGAATCAATATTGCGGGTGTTGTCCTAGGATATTTCCATCTGTGATTGGTCCTGGACCGTCGCCAATAGTCCTTTATATTGCTAATTCATTGCGACGCTAATTCAACTAACTCGATACCTTACTTTTATGAAACAGAATTGTACCATTATGTATTCAACTTTTATGTATTGAACGATTGACTTTAAGTTAAAGTTTATTCAAATATAAATATACTCCCAGGAAATGAACCCATATCCGTTGGGGTCATTTTAACAAAATAAATAGTATGCTATAAAAAAAATTATAACTCCTTCTTAATAATTATTTACATATAAAATAATAAAACTTATAAATACAGCAATAGCAGCTCAACAAACAGAAATAAATTTTGGTAATTGAAAAAATGCAGAATTTTGAAAAGCGAAAGATGTGAGCAAACATATCGGATTTTGAATTCTTAGGCTCAAATCTAACAGCCACATTTTGCTGTCGTAACTCGGATACATAAACTCATAATTTTAAATCAAATTTAAAAAATGAAGTATTTATCCTGGCATAACATAACTGAGTAGCGAAATTGCACTTCTATTACCGATTAATTTTTTGCTTTCTCCTCCCTCATTAAACAGATCCCATTCCTTACAAAATATGTTATACAACATTAAATAATTTAAATCGCTTTACATTATCATTCAAATACATTAAAATTGTGGAAAGAATAACGAATAATTTCAAACGTAAGTTTGTATTAGATTTTAAAGTCTGTAAAAATAATTTTTTGAAAGAAATTGCTTTTCCAGAATTATTCATTGGTAAAAGAATTTGAGCTTCAACAGCCATCAAAACACTCACTGTTATTCCTATGGGGATTTAAATAGTTTTTAGTCCCCCTCTGCACACCCAGGACAAATCGAACTAGTCCTAGTTTTCCCTAGGGATCTAAGGAATAAAAGTACCAAATTTGTTCCGAATCAGTATAATGGTAGACTTGTAAAAGAGTGCAGGCATACATATCTCGTAAACTATAAATGATATTTATTGTTTTAAATTTTCATATATGTATATATGAAAGGAAATGCAATCACAAATATTATCTTCAACCAACTCAGAATATAATTGAGTAACTTTCTGTATCACTGAAGTAAGTCACGTCTTGTACAGGTATAGGCAATGCAGTGTTGAAATCAACGGGAACCTCATTTTGGAAATAGATTGCATGGCAGTTTATTCCATTAGACACTTAATTACATTGGGTTATCCCAAACTATGGGAATAATTGGGACAAGTAACTTATTCAGTTTAAAATTCTACTCAGGCAGTGAATACTTCAGCATTGTACTCAGACAGTATAATGTTTAAGTTATTAATTAAATATAGCTAGCAACTGCTGAAAGATGATTTAATATTCTGCTCTGGAATACGCTGTTTTCATGTGATATGCTAAATTAACCCGTAACGCAATAAATCTTTCAAAATGAGCTTTGTAAGATCACCCAATGCACCAGATGGGTCAGTTATTTTGTCCAATTCATTCGTATGACTTTTCACTTTCTTCCCTAGGGCAATGTGTTCGTTTATTTCCGTCTTACACACCGGTCTATTCACACCCAATTTCTTCATCCAAATAGGACTGTTTCTGTTTCATAGCAACGTAGACTCGGAGTTACCAAGGTCACACCCAGTTTTAAATTCCCGACCATGGTGACGGATATAAGGGTGTAAAATTGTTGAGAGGGAAAGGTGACGGAAAACAGATGAACGAGATTGAGAGTTGAAAATCGCATTTGTTTCGGATCTGAAAATTAAGGACCGCAGTCTTAAAATAGGAGTTATTCAAAATTAATTTCTTGGTGTTTTGTGTTGCATGTCCATTTTAGGAGATGTCTCAAATAAAAGATGGGCATTAGTTGCTCTGTGGAATGAGTACTTCACAGCTCTCTCTCTCATATAACACTATCCTTACTAATACTAACCATGATATATATGTATGCAAGAATGTACAAATTGATAGAAATATGAAAATGTGGTCGTTTCTTTAAAATGTATTTATGCTAGTGAGATTGAATGTATAGCAGAGTCTCCGTTCGGAAATGTCTGTGATTTGGGACCATTAATTTTATATTGCAAAAGAAGCAACTGAAACAATTTTCATATCTAACCACCATTATAAATTTATATACTCATTTACTTGTCCTATGAGTAAGGATGAATAACCAACTCATCCCACTGCCTGGATTTTGTAGTTTGTTTGGGCGGGTCTTGAATGAGCAGGACATTTCACGGGCCTATTCCGTTCAAATGAATGGCCCATTCATCGTGGTCTCTTGATGCAGCAGGTCTAATTCCACCAACTGGCGGTTGAGCCAACAATATAAATAAGTTTCTAAAGATTACGACCACGTAAAGTCAAACGATGCAACTTCTGAAATTAATAATTTTGTGGAATCTGTTACCAGACTGTCTCTACCAGATTAATTCGCCAATTTCTTAGCAAAGTTTAAATAAGCTTTATTTGAGATGGGAGCTGAATAATATTGCTAGAACTGCAAGGAAGATCTCTAGCCGCTCTGATATTATTAATCAGTCTGATTACAGAAGAGGGGAGTTTGAATCCAACCGAAGAGCGTCATGCACGTGGGTGCTGGTGCACGTGAAATCTGTCATGGTCTTAAATGTCCTCATTTTGGCGTGGTGTGGAACTTTCAAGAGTGGGGTGTAAGCTCAGGTATTGACCTCGTAATCTGACCACGGTTCAAAATTAGGAGGTGTTGTCCTTGGATCTTTTTTCCCTTGGATCCCGGACCTTCGCTAATAGCCCATTGTTTCACTCCCAGTGCGACGTAAGTTCACCTATCTACCTGCCTACCTAATTTACATAAGGAAATGAAAATACTTGAAGATAAAAAGTGGGGAAAAAACGAAAATCTCAGCCAACCTGAAATTAGGTTTAGTGGTAAAAACAAATAGGATGGGTTGTGTAAGGGGACACAAACATAATCGTTATAGGCGGGAATTCGTCTTTGTGTTATTAGAGGAAGGGTAAGATGTAAATGTTTTGGTGGTTATAAGTGCAGTACAATTTTATTTATCTAAGGCCACGATAAGTTGGTTGTAATTGAATTTACATTGCACTGGAGCACTGTGTGTGCGTCGGACTATTGTCAAAGGTACGGTATCAATCCCAAAGTAAAAGATCCGGCGACATCTCCTAATTTTGAAACACGTTCAGATGACGAGGTCAACACCTGAGCTGGCACCCTAGTCTGCAAGCTTCCACATCACGCCAACGTGAGAAAATTTGCGGCCACGGCAGTTTAACGTGCACAACACCCACGTACATAATATTTTACGATTGGAAAGAGTTTCGAAGTCGTAACCCGTCCAATTGCTAATCTGCGACTATATCAACTGAGCTACCGCGGTTCAGCCGATTATAAATGTAAGATACATATCGTATAGCGTTTCATCAATGTTTCTTACAAAGGTTAAATCCATATACAAGTGTTGTCCAGAGTAGTGGAATATGTAGGAATGCATTTCAAGTTGAACACACGTTGCATAAAGTCTATAAGCGATTTGTTTTGATTAGCATCGACATTGGAAACACCGGTAAGCATAATGTGTGCATTGGTATCTTTAATCGCCTTTGGTACAATTTCAGTGATAGAATCTTCCATTGTTACCACATTCCAAGTCAATATCCATTGGTTCAGACTGCAGAGTATTGAAAGTATTTGCAAAGGGCATTGACGAGCTCGGCTTTTTTACTCTATCAATCTCCATCGTTCGGCATTAGTTAATTTGGGCTTTTATGCTTCCTTTTGGATTTTGCTTTCCAATCATGTACGTTTTTTACATTCCTGTTCGCATTTCCGTTGTAATATTTTAAACGTTATGGAAATTTTTTTCAACTCAGTACACTTGTAGACTAATAACTTTAAAAATTTTATTTATCGATTATTATTGCTAAATTATATTATAGATTATGTGTCTTCTCTACATATCAACTCGAATTTCAATGTCCTGCATCTCTGAAATTTAAAGTTACTCTTCCTAAACATTTCATTGTATTGTCATTGAACATGCCACCGCAAGTGGTCCACCTTCATGTCCGCGTACACAAACTACCCACTATTTTAGATACGGAAATCAACAATTTAGATACGGACTCTCCAAAAAAATTTAAATCAATAGACCATCACTTATAGTTTACGACATACAAGCGCCAAAACTCTTGCCAATTTTTAGTCGCTTGAGTTTTCTTAGAGCCCCCTCCCTATACTGGACCGAATTTAAAGATATATTCGAGTCAAAATATAGAATCGTCTTTGGACAACAGACTGAAATTCAGTAGAAAAGAAAGTTCTGAAGCTAGTTGTGATAATATGACTGAGGTGTGAATTTTTTGCCATGCATTTTATTGGAAATTATTACAGAATTAACACCAGTAAGATCACATTTGAAAAATGGGTAAAACTAAAGAACCCTGTGTCGTTGTCTCACCGAATTGGCATCTAAAATTTTCGTCGCCAAACGGCTATTTGGATGTCTACGCAGCGAAACGTGCCTGAGCACGTGATGGTTTCATCCGAGCTAAGAAAAAGCACAAAATTCTTCCAAAAATGTGATTATAGGAAACAATATGAAATAGCTTAATTACACACCCTAATTTCTATTCAGTAGTCTATTTTTATAGTTGTAACAAGTATCTTGGGTTTTTTAAACCTTTGCGAATATACATTTAATTCTCTATAATATTGCAAAAACTACAAAATTTCATAATTTTTTAATTTATCTGTCGTTGAAAAATAGATTCTTCACCTTTACCAAAGATATTTTTCCTTACATTCAATGAGTTATTTATGCCGATTTTTGATAATAAACTAATTTTCGAATTGGTAAATTTTGATTACAGTTTTAAATGAATAGAAAGGTATAATATTATTTTGATGGGCTATGTTAAAAAATATTGTGTATCTACATTTTTCTTACCTTTGCAGTTTTAGACATGTTTTATGAGGATTTATAGATACTACATTTTATGTTATCAGTACATTTTATATATCTTGTTAGAACATGTTTAATATAGTTATAGTAATTTATTAATATTGGTATAGTATTTTAAACATATGTAGTGTATTACTCTGTACCATTGTATCACAAAACAATTAGGTACATTTAAAAAAAGTGTTTTGTAGTGAGGTGAGCAACAAAACTGATTTGATTGTAAAATTCTATGTGCATGGTTAATATGTAATTTTGTACTTGATAATTTATTCAAATTCAGTAATAAATACTGAAATTATAATTAATAATATTCGGTTATCATTGAGTTAAAAAGTATTTTTAAAGAAATACAGAAAGATATTCCCACTGGAAATTAAAAGGGAATCCCGATTAAAATTTAGGATTTTTGAGAAACTCTTCGTTTCTGTACAGGGAATTTGACATGCGCTTAGAGATTTTTGTTACTTTGGAAGAGAGATTTTTTATTTAAGTCCTACTAATAAAATTAGCATCAATTTTTTTCAAAATTTTTACAATTTTTCTGAAGGAAACAAAATTGGATTACCTTAAATACTTTAGAAAATATGCAATTTTTAATTAGGTGATGTACACTAAAATATAATTTAATTTGTGATGCCCCTTTCATAGATCAGTATCTTGAAACAAAATTTGTTTTCAAGATTTAAAAATAATATGTTACTTTTAGGTGGCCCAAAATGTACCTGAAAATTTGTGCAAAATATCAATTAATTCGGAGATGGTGAGGTGTACAGCTTTGCCTGGATTTGAATGGATTGACTTTCTATCCAAACTTCCACCCTAATGTACATATCCAAATCACAGATAATAGCCTAAAGTCATGACCATCTTGAATTTCTTATAATCACAGAGCCCTCCAAAGAGTGCTTTCAAAATTACAGTGAAGAGGGGCAATTTAGAAGAAATCCTCTTCAAGTAGTGTCCTCTTCCCTCATTACCTCAAAACATCTTATTAGCAGAGAGCTTAGGAAATTATCAAAACAGTGAATCCGAAACAATACCAAATTTTTCGTCGTTACCTTATCTCAAAGCAGTTGTAAAAAGATACCATCTACTTAAAGCTTAATTGTCTTCTAATGCTGTAATTAGAGAAGTGGATTAATTAAGGCTCTTTGTAATTGTTCCTTTGCGCAGAGAAATCAATGACGGCCGTGAAGAAAGATCTCCACACATGTACTTTAAGTTTCGTGGAGTAATAATTGAAATTATTTGATAATGGAAGATTTTAGAGGAAAACTTTGATTGCGTAGCTACTACTCAGGCAAATATTGAAGAGGGGAATGTAAGTATATGTACGGGTACTAAAAGACGTTTTCATAAGTGTTCTAGTATTTCTTGTGGTGCCTAACTCTACAAAATCTTTGTATCTTAATATAAGTATTTATTACTATTTTTAACAATGAAAGCTACAGTTAATTACTATTATGAATATTATATTAATATTCATAATAGTATCAATATAGCTAGTTGCGATGGCTAATATAGTTGAAATTTTGCTTAGAATTGATGCTTTTCTCCACGTTACCCCAGTTGTAGAGACAACAAATAGTATTTATACGTTTCACAATTTCTAAAATGAAATTAACCCACTTTTCGTTCGTGCTCTTTTATCAGAATCCGACAAGATATACTTCTGTTCTTTTTTAAGGTGAGACTACAGGTATTTCTCTACAGAGTGACTCTTAATTTGACAATTTACCACATAATTATAGGCGCTTACATAACTTAATTACAACTGATTTGACGTTTAAACTTTCAAGACTATTAATTCTGTCTTCAAAAGCATGGTAAAATGATTACTACCTAGATTTACGAATTGCTTCTTGAAACAAACCATTTTGTAGACCCCATATCTGGTTTTCTTCCAATTGGATTTCAGGGAAGTTCTCTCGAATATCTACCTGGTGACATTGCATGAGCGTGAAAGTGTTCATACTTCTAGCATTTAAGAAGTGCATTTATTAATGATTAAAAGAAGTGAATCAGTTGAAACTCCTCTCCTTATGCCAGAAGTATATAAGACTTCTCGCTGTGTTTTTTCAACTTGAAAAGAGTTTGAAGCATGCAAAAGAAATTTCAACTCAACATCATATTCAGCAGACTACTTCAGACAAAACTTTTCTTTCGGATTTAATATTAAATTAAAGGAAATAAAATTTAAAGAGCTTATAAAACCAGAAATTCCCATTCTTCGTGAACTTAGTGATAGACTATTTAATTTTCTTTTGTATTTATGAGTCTTATGAGTATTTTTATAATACCGACTCGAAACTATTCATTTTTATGACTCCAATAAGTTTTAGCAATTCAAGAATAATTTTGCAAGCACAAGTTGTACTATAAATATCCACGAATAACTATTTTCCCTTGGTGGTAGATAATTATTGAAGGGATATCATGATCGAAATTTTTGGGTTCATAGCTCTTCGCTGAAAAATAAATGGAAGATCAATAAGGAGCATTCAAAGATTTTAGGCATTAAGATGTTAGAAAAATGAGTTTTGAACATCTGCGAGCTCTATGATTGAATCTGAAAAGACAAATACTCTTTTTAGTGAAAGCTTTAAAATATCTCAAGTTTGCTAGGTAAAAGAATTTCATGAATTGCAGGGTGCTCGCGATGTTTATCAATGTTTTATCTTATTTTCTAAATATTTTTCATCTTGTTTATTCTAGAAACCAATTTTGATTGAGAAAACATAAATATTAGTGGTAGCTTTTGGACTACAACCTAAAAAATAAACCAAGTGAAGTGGCAATACTCTTAAAAAAATGAAAATTTGTTTAATATTCCTAGTGGTTGTCTCGAAGAGGTATATTACCATTAGCAAAACTCACTAAATGGCTGTTTCCTTAAAAAAACGGCTGTATCCTCATGACGAGGTATCTCGTTATTAGAAATTTGGTCAGACCTTTATTCACAAGGCATCGAAACCACTTGGGTGATAAGTTTAGTAAAATTTAGGTTTAAAAATTTTGCCTTGTTTTAAAATGAAAGCATGTACAACTGTTCTAGTATTAAAACTTTTTTCAACGTCACACATGGTCGTTAAATTATTTTGCATCCAAACTCAAAAGAAACATTCTTGAATTATTGGTCACATAAAAGAATGTGTATACTTCTCTAGAATAATCAGGAAAATGTTATAAGGTTTAACGAAAAACACTTACAAAAATTTTATGAGGAATAGAGTTACAATAGTTTCAAGATGTTTGTTCATACAAGGCTGAGCCAGAAGGCTTAAATTGGCGCTCTTTTAGTAAATAAAGAAACGCATCACTTTAAGGCCAGCAGCTACTAATGTATACAAGAGTAGGAAGTCAGACTACAAGTGGGCATCTTGTTGTAAAGAGTTTAGTGGTGTTTCTTACTTTAGGATGTTTCATGCCCAAGTGGTGTTTCCGATCTCAGCAATGACCGAATTTCCCGTCTCTGTTTTTAAATTTTTCGGAAATCTTATCATGGTTTCCGTTGAAAATGGAGATATTTTAGAATATAGTTTATGGGGCAACGCAAAACGTTCCCCTACTTTCAATATCCAAAAAGTGTAGAAAAGACAACATTCGCTCTGCCAACCCAACTTCAGCAAGTATCTTGAAAATTCGACAATCCTCAAAAATCGTCTGACAGTTGACATCTCATACATTAGGAATTAATAAGGAATATATCATTGGATTTTGTCCGGTTTTGTTAACATCCGGTCAATCAGACCAATCTGAGGATTCCCTTTCCACTATGCTCTACCCGATTTCATGTGCCTAACGACCCCCCGATTTCATGTGCCATGTCGCGAAAGTGGACCTTGGAGAAACATTGCCTTTGTCCACAGAGAGGCAAAGAAGTAAATTTGTGGACTAATACATTTTCTGTTGAAATATGGACACGAAATGGCAGTAGTAGCAGAATCTTTTTAAATACAACCCCTTTATTTTTCATTCATTGTTTTATTTATGGACATGTTATTTTTATTGTAAACTTGTTCCAGTTGGCAATCCCTTCTGCGAAAGGGGCTGTAATACCACAGTGGTGATTTTTTCGTTCATTATCCCCACTCTGTAATTTTTTTCTTTTTTGCTTTTAATAAAGTACTCAGGAGTGCCCATCAAACTATTAAGTCCCTTTAAAAGACAGGCTCTGGAGCTCTCTTGGTGGTTATCTGGTTATGTGTCTTCTCCAACACAAGACACGACTCATGAATCTTAAACCTCGACAGTTTTGAATTACAAAACGCATCAAATGGTTTGCCCTTTGTGTTTTTTGCGTCGTTCAACCCGTGTGCATCGTTGTGTTCAATTAATTGCCTTGTACAATTGCAATCGGACAGATTGTAGGTATTAGTTACCGAATATACCATTGAGTTTTGTCCGGTTTTGAATGACCCGGTGAATCAGCAATTTGTTCCTAGGTAAAAGCGCCACCTACTTCAAGACCACAAGACATGTGTCATGAAACTTAAAACTCAATAGTTTTGAGTTATAAAGCACATGAAAGGGTTTGCCCAGGTTCTGTCCTACCACCATATTTCAATGGGTTTGGGTATAGTTAGCTCTTCCCTAAAGTGAAATTGATACTCAAGGAAGAAGATTCACGATGGTTCAGAATATATTTTAACCTAGTCGCATATGATACTGCACTCCGTCTAAGAACTTCAGGACTGCTTCTGGTATTGGTCGGTCCGCTGAAATCGTTTGAAGAACTCGTAAGAGGATTATTTCAAAAGCGATAATAAGGGCTGTGTTTGGTCTACTTTTGATTTATCATCATCCGCGGTAACTTCCTGACCAGCAACATGCATAAACCCTTAAACCTATTTAAACCATAACTAAATCTATTAAAACTAATTTATCTTTGGTAAATTACTGTTTTTCTTTCAGACGACAAATCACCGTTTCCGTTTACACAACTTATGTTGGACGCAGGTTATCTAAAATATTTGTGGAGCAGCGGGAGACTAGCACTTTTAACACCTGAAAAATTGTAGGAAAAAATTATTATTCACTGCGAAAATAAAACATTTTTGAATTTATTCGTAGTGACATTCCAATTCCTTTCTCAACTGTAGGCTGACCTTTCAGAATTATGTATTTTCAGGTTTAATTAGTTTTCTTAACTTTTATATCATTCGTTATTGATACATATATACAGGGTGAGCCTAATTGTTTTTACAAAATAAGAGGGGTGATAGTACCCATCCAGACGAGCAATAATTACCATGGAACATAGGGTCGCATTCCACTCTGAGAAGCAGAAAAGAGTAAAATTAGAATTTCAACATGACCTTACAACAGTGTTGGGAAAGCGAATGAAAAGTTGCACAATCTGATTTATTGATCAGAGAAAAACTCACAGCAAGTGCTCAAAGTGGCGGCCACGCGTGTCGTTGCACAGTTCACACCGGAGAAGGATTGACTGGCGCACCCTCTCGAAGATTCCTGGTGTTGTGTTAATTTTGTCTGCGGCAACACCGATTCTCGCTACGAGATCTTCAGCCGAGTTCACAGGAGTCTGGTACACTAAAGATTTCATGTGACCCCAGAAGAAAAAGTCCAGTGGGTTGAGGCCCGGTGAGCGAGGAGGCCAAGCCACAGGTCCGCCACGTATGATCCATCGTGCGGGATATGTGGCATTCAAGAAGTGACGGACCTACTTAGGCAGGTACAAAACGACGTCATGCACGACGCGTTTCGACTTTACTCTTTTCTGCCTCTCAGAGTGGAATGCGACCCAATCTTCCATGGTAATTATTGCTCATCTGGATGGGTACTATCACCCTTCTTATTTTGTAAAAACAATTTAGACTCACCCTGTATATACACTATCTACCAATAAGTATTTGGACACCCATGCAAATGACGATATCTGCGGTCCTGATATACGTCACGCCCTCCAAATATCGTGTAGGAAACAACATTGGCATTAGTCGCATGCAAGATGCCACGAAGTGCAGAGTTATCTGATTTAAAGAAAGGTGTAATCGTCGGGTATCACAGAAATGGCCGATCCTTAAGGGACATATCTAGTGAGCTGAATTACTCAAAATTGACAGTGGCCTATGTGATTCAGAAGTGGAAGGTGAGCGGTGATTGTCGGAATGTGCCCCGAGTCGGCAGACCCACGAAACTGGGAGATAGAGACCGACGGGTGCTGTCCAGAGAAATTCGGAAGAACCGCACCCAACCGATGGCCCACATACTCCAGGAGTGTCAACAGGCATCCGGGAGTGTTGTTTCGATGAATACCATCCGTAAGGAAGCACATCTGCTTGGTTTTCATGGTCGTGCTGCCGCCCATAAGCCTTTGATCACAGTCCAATCGCGCTGCTCGGTTAATGTGGTGCAAAGCACGTCGAAAATGGACCGTGGATCAGTGGAAACGTGTTCTCTGGAGCGACGAATCAAGGTTCACCCTCTACCGTTCGGATGGCAGGGTCTGACGTCTGCCTGGAGAACGCCTCCTGCCAGAATGCATTGTGCCCACAGTAAAGTTCGGCGGAGGTGGAATTATGGTCTGGGGGTGTTTCTCCTGGTATGGACTGGGACCTTTGGTCCCAATTCATGGTAAGCTCAACGCCGGCGCCTACTGCACTATTTTGGATGACAGTGTGCTTCCTACGTTGTGGCAGTTTTACGGGTTGGACCCATGTTACTTCCAGGACGACAACGGCAGCTGTCATGTTGCGAGGCCCACCATGGATTGGTATGGTGACAATGGGGTTAGCCGAATTGACTGGCCTGCCCAGAGCCCAGACCTGAACCCTATCGAGAACCTCTGGGACGAGTTGGATCGCCGAATTAAGGGGTGCAACAACCGTCCAAAATCGGTGAAGGAACTTACATGTCTTCTCAAAGACGAGTGGAAAAAAATACCACTAACCGTCATACAAGGACTTGTGGAAAGCATACCCCAGAGGGTTGAGGCTGTAATTGCCTCTCGTGGAGGCTCTACCAACTATTGAATATGAATAAATTTTGTTTTTCTTTTTTATCTCACAGGTGTCCAAATACTTATTGGTAGATAGTGTATGTGTGTGAAATACAAAATGAAATTGAACAGCATTACTTTCATCTAATATGCATATAAATAAAATGTAACTGTATGAGAGACTTTTTCTATCATGTTAAATGCAGGTGATGATAGTGTTTTTATGGTGGAATGTGCTTCCTGTATGTATAACGTATGAATCATCACTTGTCATGTTTTTCGAATACTTAACTTGATTCTTAGTTTACCTTTGTATCAAAAATGCTTTCATATTTTAAAAGTATGTAAGTATATGAAAAGTAATTCAAACGTGATGGGAAAGAATAATGATAAGTGGATAAAAAATTTAATTTGATAATGAGAAAATTACAAAGATTGAATTCTGTATTGATATATGATAGTTCATTGGTCAACATCAATTAGATTAAGCGTCAAACGTCATCGAAATGGCGATAAACTACATTTTAAGGTAACCCTCGATATGTATCATGCTAGAGCATTGGGATAGTTTGAAGTAAAATCCCCGTCTTCCATCTGGTTTGTTCGCACTGAAAATCCCACTCATAACCAAATAAGAATTAATAAACAGGTTTATGCTCCGTCTTTTCCAAAAAAATATAAGTTTGTATAATTTAAAAATGAATGAGAAAACCCTGAACCTCGGACCAACCACTGTCTTTCTAATCTTTTAGGATATGATTAATAAATTAAAGGGGCATGTTTGACTATCTCGAATAATAAATACTGTAGACAAATTTCCTTTTAGTGTTTGTTTCTAATCGTATTTATGCAGCGGTGTTTTGAAATCAGAAAATTGATTCATGTCTAAAAATTTTTTCTTCTATGTTTCCTTCTATTTTTTTTATTCGAAGAATTATGTAGATACCCCAAAAAAACGGTTTTTAGAGAATAGTTTTAGAAGTAAGTTTACGATAAGAAGTGGTGAAGCAAGTGCGAATCCAAATCTTCAAAACTCATATTACACCAATTACTTATACTCTGCCCCAGTAATTCTTAAATTTGCCATATTTTTATCATGAACTCCCAGACTTAACTTTGCTAACACTCTTAATTGTTCGAACTTGCCATTGATATAATTTTTTAAAAAGTTTCCAATGCATTTCCATACGGCCGCACTTGCACCACATAATGGAGCACATGAACTGTTTTCTTGTTTCTAATGTGAAATTATTATTTCGGTAAGATAATACCATTTAATTTTTGCTCTTCTTCCCTGGCGAAATTCGACGAAATTAGTCTATGGCCTTCTTTAGCCATTTTCAACAGGTACCACCCCTACATTAATCAGACAGGCTTCATATATTCAGCTGACGCATTTGTTGTGTATATGTTATCGTTAAAGTATGAAATCCCGTTATTTCATAGAATACCTAATTATTTCATGAAATAACTGATCAAGTCAGTTAAAGTGTAAAACTCACTTGTATTCTATGGTTTAACTAATTATTTCATAGAATAACTAGTTAAAGTGTGGAATTATTAATTTATTACACGCTTTAACTGACTTGATCAGTTATTTCATGAAATATCTAGGTATTCTATGAAATAACTGAATTATACGCTTTAACAGTAACGCAGTTTTACTTTCCACTGTATATAAGTTTATACGTTTATTAGGGTGGGTCATTTTATATATTTTTCTCTTTTTTAAGGGATACAGCGATAAAAAGGTGATAAATGGTCTCAAAACAACATGTGTGAAATATTATTACATTCTGATAAGTCTAACTGCCTCCGGATTGATATCAAATTTTCGATTTTTTTGGAGGTAAGTTCCAGTTAGAGTTCCAACCAATAAACGTTACTTTCTTTATACATGGACAATGTGTCAAGATTGCAGGTGTCAGTGGTGGGTCGAGTGGGGCAGAGTCGAGGAACACCCTGATGTATGCGCCCGCCCATGCTTCCAGTATAGCTCCGGCTGCAAAAAGGCGGGGTTGTGTTGCGCCCGTATGCGCCATTTTTTATCATGGATCGTACTCGTTCAGAGTAGAAATTCCGTTGTTTGGTGATTCAAGTGATACTAAATGCAATATGTTACCAACCTACGAAGATGTCATGAAATTCTATGAGTATGGAACCGGCATAAGATAAAACGTGATAATGAAACTAATAAAGAACCCACGTATAAGGAAATAGAGGACATTGTCGTGGCAAAAATTGAAGAAATATGGCCAAGAGCTTCCATTCCTACTGTCCAACATAAACGAGTGAAAGCGATGTTGAAGGCGTATCATCAGAAATGCAAAAATATTTTAAAATCTCCCCCTAAAATACAGAAGAAATTAGAAGAGTTTCTCCGTACCAGCAAAGTATTGTTTGACATTTCATCCTGCAAGTGTAAGAACATCGATGAGTGCATTTGTCCCAGACAAGAAATTATATTTTACAGAATAGTCTCAGCGGTTTCAACAGGCATATCTCCTAAGGATTTAATAAACAAATCGCCAGGCAAAATGTCTCATGCCCGATGGCTAACTCTTGCTAATTGAATTCTATGTTTGTAGGTTTCGATGGAATCTCCTTCTAAAAACTTAGTGATCCTTGCAACGTATGTCGTCAAGGTTTACGCTCCAACCTCGTTTGCTATCAAGATTCACCCTTCCTGTAAAGATAGAGCACGGCACCTGTTGAAACTTATTGCTGCAACTAGAAATTTGTCCACAGAACTGGAAGTTAAAATAGATCCCTTAATTAAAAGAAACGGTTACTTCGCACACCCTGAAAATTTATTGATCGCAATTCTGACCGTCTCTGAACCGCACATCCGTGAACTGGCAGCCCGTCGCATTTTGAAAGACTGCAGCATACAGAAAATACACTCCGACTGTTTCAACTTCCTACTGTAAAATTTGATGCATCATCTTACGCCGATCTCATTAACTGGCAGGAGAATATATCTGATCCACCAATATTGAAATCCATACCTGACGAAGACATCAGACTGTTAGTCGCCCTAACAGCAGGAGAACTGTCTTTACTACGCCTGCCATGTCAAACACAAGCTGTCGAAAGGGCAGTCAAGACTCTGACAGAATCTTCAGCCACATTGAGCAAAAAATCTGAGAGAAGTCTTCATGAAATACCAAATAGAGTCTCGAAAACCATGCCGGAATTCAATAGCAAGAAGGATTTTCGCGCTATTTGAAATATTATTATAATAATATTATAAATGTCCTTTCTGTAAACTTTTTCTTGTAATAAATAAATGTTACTTATACGATTTCAATTTGTTTTATATACACATTTTTATACTTTTTTTAACTTTGCTGTAGCAACTCATTAAAAAGGAGTTTTTCTTTTTCAAAATATGTGTTCTCTAAAGTCAATCCGGAGGCAGAAGATGATATCCCATTCTAATCAAACTTTATATGTGAGCTAAAAATATCATTTGGCATCCTTTTCTTGCTGCGCCGGATAGAAATCGGAATTTTTTTTCTCCATACAACAGTGACCCACCCTAATGTGTATGAGTTTTTATTTCACTTCTACTAATTTTAAAACTAGCGCTTTTGATTTTACAGACATTAAAAATTTGAGGCTGACATAATCAGAAGTTTTTATTTTGATAATCAGAATGACTTTTATGCTACATGACAGAATTAAACAGAAAAATTATAGAAACACGTGAACATTCAAAAATATATGTATAGGATTATTAGACCAATGAGCGATCTGCATTTACAACGGACGTTGGACTGAGCTTGGGCGTGATAAAGTTCAAAATGCCATTTCTCTCCAAAAGGCCCTTTGAAGAGTTGTGGTTCTATTCAAGCCACCACATACTCCCTCAATAGTGTCGATGATACACACCGAAACAATCTAGAAAATGCACTGTTCGTCCAGTTCTAGTAGTATAATTTGTCGGAGATTTTGACGCTCCTGATGTCGTCCCTTTCACAAGTGTGTGACTGTGTGATGCAGAATTAACAGATTGAAACGTAGGTTTAAGACGGTTTACCGACACATTAACGTTGTTGCTATAAACGATCACCTTAAAAAATTTCTTATCACAAGAAATTACGTCAAACGGTCCGTTATGTGGACGTTGTAGAGGCTTTTGAACCATGTTCCTTCGAACGAAAACGTGAGAAGAGTGTAGCTCTTTAGGCACAAAACAGTTCGCTTTCCATGGAACGACATTGGTATGGGTCAAAGGGACTGAATATGCCTGCGGAATTGATCTACGAACGTCGGAGAATCGGCCTTCACCTGGGAGGGATCGAAAAACTCTCCTGGGATATGGATGGGGTAACCGTAAACTTGTTCCGAAGTGGTTGCTTTGAGGTTCTTTCTGAGAGTCGTACGGAAGTCAAAGAGGATCGTGGGAAGAACTTTCCCCATCCCTACTCGTTGAAATATCTTCTAGTATCAATTTTTGTGCCGTAATAGTTACATGATGCACGAAAGTTTTGATGGATTCATTCTCATTCATTTTGCAATCCGAAAAATCAATTTGGGCACGAATTTTGGTTCTTCTGTGAAGAAATCATTGAGTTTTTAGTTCATATGTTTGTGATTTTAGCATTATTGAATTAGAAATAATGAATTTACTTTCACTGCCCCTTAATTTTGTTTTCAAAATTATGGCCATTCCTTCGCCCGTCCACCCCGATAATTTGGCGAAGTCCATAAATTGGTGAAAGAAGATCCATGAAAGAATCCAATTAAATTTGCCAACTTTGTTAAATATTTCGCATAGCATTCGGTCTCTTGTAACCTAGATGGGCCTTGGGGTTTTCTCCTTCCTGGTGCCATACTGAATTTTTTCAGAATTTATTATGTTTTTAACCAAGAGTTAATTGAATGCAAATACTTTTTGATTTCGAATTTTCGTGTTATATTCGTACAATGCGTTGTAAATTTGGATATTAAATTATTAAATCACATTTGCAAACTATGCATACACATATATGTACAGGAGAGTGTCATTACATCATATAAAGATGTTGTATACAAATCTGATTTGAGTTCCACACTGATCATACGAGTATAAGTTCGTGAATATTTCATGTAATATGTAATATTGGTGTGGAGGTAGTATCATGGTAACAGACAAGTACTGTGAGGAGTCAAATATATGAGTAGATGGAAAGTTCAAGAGAGTGGTACTCACCGACTGGTCTGGGCATTGGGTGGTGGGGTGTCGCTGATATAGGGTACCCTCAGATGATGATGATGATGCTATGGGGCCAGGAATCACTTTTTAAGGTTTCACTTTGGTATGTCGAAGAGCTCGTTGTTTTCGTGTCATCTACTCTCGTCATTTTTCGGGACTCTGGCGCTTCCCCGAGAGATTCGCCATTTTTGTCCTTTGTCGGTTGCTCCACCTCAGTAAAATCCATCTTCAAACCCAATGCTTTAACCAATGTCAGCAAATCCACTCATTCCATATTCAGACACAGTGGCTGCTTGATCCATCCCTATTCCTTACATTGACTAGGCTGTAAATCGTTCCATTTGGTATTGTTTGTTGGGTACTTTTGCGTTATAGCCATACCACTCTTCCCGCATATAATTATTCTATCTATGTGTCTACCTATGTGTTATGATTCATTCGAAGCTATAATTCAGATTCATTTGAAGCTGTAATTCATAGAATTCAATAGACGTTAACTCTTGACACCATAAATAAATGAATCGTACGGCATTAACGAAAGGAATGCGTGATCCAGTAAACCATGTTTTTGTTCGCGGATACCTTTTCTTCCCGGGATGAACGAAGGCTATATAGCCATTTCGGCTTCGAGTCACATTTTAATTTCATTAGGTGGTTATTCGAACACAATTTTTCTTTGTGAAGAATATCTCTTTCTTGAAGAAATAGTATTGCCGCTTGTTCATCTCTTGACAAATCCCAAATCATGAAATCCAAAGGAATGAGTTAAAATGGTGCCAAAAAACAAAAAGCTGGTATGGAAACAAATAGCGCCAAGAAGTAAGGAAAAAGGCGCCAAATTGGTGCCAAAGTTTATTGGTATGGCTATAACGGAAAAGTACCGTTTGTTGCTTTTCAACTTGTCACACTGTTGCAACACGTGTTCAAAATGGCTTAAATCAAGATAACATGCCATTCTCACCGCTGAAAGATCTCTAGAGGCTTTCACAGATGTCTATTGCTTTATATAAGCATTAGCAGATGCAAACAATGACATGCATAAGTGGTGTACATGTATTTTTTATAGGATTGCCTCTACCAGTTTTTCTGGTACTTCAGAGTACATTAAAAATACTCCTTGACCTGAACTTTTATAAATTCTTTCTTTACAATAAGTGTAAAGTTATTAGCTTTGCATGAACTGTGTATGAACATTTATAGCTTTGAATTTACGACCACAGACACTACGGTTTTAAGACTATCAGAGAAAGATATTAATAGTTGGAATTATTTGTAATATATAAACTGCCTTAATTACTCTTATTTCGCATGTCAAACGTTTCTACTCGCGTTTCACACGTTTTGGAATGTTTAATTCTTGTTTTATATGCAAAGTTTTTATAAATACTTGAGAGATGTGCGGGATGTAAATTCTTTAGTTTTATAAAACGTCTTAAGTTATATGTAGAGACACAAAATAAGTTACAAAATAAATTATCTAGTCTCTCATGAGAAAGAAATCAAACAACAATTTTTAACAAAAAATTTATTGTATAACTTTGGGAGCTATAAAAATGTATTATTCACTTTAGGATAAACAGGATGCTTCTAAATGTTCTGTTTAACTGCACAAAAGTGGGAAAATACTTATATAAATAAATCTTATGTAATATACATGTATTATCTTACATACACAAAACTATTCAGTTTTTTATGTACGAAAACTAAAAAGAATGTTACAGGTTGAACATCTTGTATTTTCTTGCCCGCTCCATATTTTAAGTTAATTTCATTTTTTCACATGCAATGTACAATTCGATTATAGAAAGTTATAAACATCCTCAAGACTTCGAATGAATTCATAAAAGGAATTAATTCCACCATTCTTTTGAATTTAATTTCAATTTCAACAATACTTAGCAACAAGAAGTTCACGTTCAACATTATGTACTAAATATTTGGAAAATATACCTGAAGAAAGGAATTTCTATACTTTATCTTTTGTATAGTATGTTTACAAATGTAAGTGATATTGCAAGTTAATTTCTGTTATAAAGTTACAAATTATAGTCAATCATTTTAAATATCCTCTTTTCCAAGTATTATGTAACGTTGGAAATTTTAATACAAGTCACTTAAAGAAAAATATATGACACTATATTATTAAAGCCTTATAAATAGTTTTCTCAGATAATAATTTCAGTTGATTGAGTACTTAATGCAACTATCTTATGGCATATATACCAGTCTTCGAATTTCAAATTAATTCACAAAGAAATACAAAATGTGCACAGTAACGCATTCTAAATTAATACTTCGGATATTCTGACAAATTCGAGTATTTTAATACACTGTGGATTGCTATCCTACAGTGGTAATAGTTTTTCTATTTTTGAATACTTTAAGACGGCCTTCAATTTATTACTGATGTCGTCAATGTCATCACATCATAATATTACTTACCATTGTGTACCAATAATGATTTTGAAAATATCGCGATATAAATTTGTAATTATAAAACAAAACGACTCTATAATCTTATTCTATAAACTGTAAAATCCATATTCTAAGATCGTGAATTCGGGTTGTTGATGAACAGGTATTTTCATTTATAGTAAACTCGTATATTTTCATGCTTAATAAAACATCTGATGGCGAGAAACTGGTTAATCCTAAGAGCATCGCAACACAATTTCCCTATTTTGTTCTCGGTGACAGTTCAAATATGATGGAAGAATATCATTGTCAAATATTCGTAACAAATAGTGTCGAGTTCGGATATGTCCACACAGCAATAGCAATTCATCTTCTGACGTCGAAAACTCCTACTGTCAAGATGGATTGCAGTGACATGGCTTGGATATGGTAAGTTCCAGTGATGATTCATTCAGCAAAATTGTATTAATACATCCACAGAAAGTAAGAATTGATGTAGTGTTTGAACGTGTTGAATTTCGTATTGAAGATTCATCTGGAATAAGTAGAACAAATAGCTCACATTTATTTATCTACACTTTTACTAGTGTATCTTGATTATTACGAGTTGGCGAAATGTATCACTCAGTTATCAAAGAAAAGTTATATCTGTTTTGGATATAAACTCATTGCTTGGTACTAATAGAGATGTTCAGTATGATTTTGTGCTAATGAGTGTTAGATTAATTAATAAACATAAAGTTAAATTAATTAATTAATAAACATAAAAGTAGATTAATTAATAAACATAAAGTTATATTAATTAATTAATAAGAATAAAAATAAGATTTTATAATGCCTATATATGGAATATTTTGCATGAAACAAACACTTATTTTTTTTCCTCTGAAAAATCTGTATTCTCTCAGTAATTGCATGGATTCTTTATGTTACAGAAATTGAATCTAACAGAACACTTAAATAAAAATTTATATTTAAAATACTTCCATTTTATATATTACTGAAAGTAACGTTAATAGCAATTATAATAGTTATTGTATAGCTATGTAACATATTTATAATTAGTATCCAACAATTTCAAAGATAATCTCATGGGTCAGCAAATAAATTGTCAAATAATTTAGGACACATTAAAAAGCTTTAATTAATAAACAGGCAGAAATAAGAATATGGTAACTTAATTAGTGGTGCAGTTTGAAATTCCCACCTTCCTATTTTAAATTGACTACTTATTTTAATCAGTTATTACTTTTTTACAGACGCCATGAAACATATTACTAGTATATAAAACATTATTACAGCACTATATTTGATAAAGTTTTGTATGTCAAGTTGAGTAAAGAAAATATATTTCACGACTAAAATCACCTGTAAGCTTCTTGTTTCCAGTGAAAAAAAAATTTCAAGAAATTAATATGCTGTTTCTTTGTTTTTTACCCTTCTAACACACGTTTTTGTAATTTTAATTTATTAATTGAAAATCAGCTTTCAGAAACAGTTAATAATCTAATATTTCGCCCAACAGTTTTCACAAAAAACAGAGCTAGGAGCTGGGCATAATAAAATCGATACAAAAATATATAAGTTAAAACAAAATTGTGAATACTCACCACATTTAATATTTGAGCTCAGTTCTTCATTTAAATGACATTTTCTAAATTCATCGTCCACAAATAATTCGATACTTTTATTTATTCTAGTAAAAGAAAGAAGTATACAGAAGAATAAAAGAAATATCTTTCTGTTTAAAAGAGTCACAAGTGAGAACAAATCAGAATATTATAACATACAGCAATCAATTATTATACATTCAGTGTCAAATTGAAGCTGTTGATACATGTTCATCTTTTGATCATCACAGAATATGACATCTAAATAACTTTTCAAAAGTAATTTTCTCAAAATCCCATATTATTTGACAATATGCCTCTTCAAATGTTTTAAAGGAATGGAAGTTTTATACTGCTCCAAAACATCTATATAAATTTATTTATTTTATGTTGTGTAAAAAAGTCGGAATTTACATTTGCTCGAACCAAACATGTATTAAGCATCTCTAAACTTTTTCAGTGGATTCAAATAAACAACGACCTTTATCAGACGATTGATGTAAATAAGAACAAATGCAATGAATGGTTTCACATTAAAATTTAAAAATGAATTTAAATTTTATGCCAAATATTACTTTCATAACAAAGGCGTAATCAACTAGCAAACGGATTCTTATAAGAAAGTAAACTGCGTTTAATAATTGCGTTGCGAAAATAAAACGCGTTTGCATCTGTCGTGATAATGATGTTAATATCGAAACATGGTTTGTGTAAACTTTTCAAAACTTGATGCTGGATTTATAATGCAGGAATTTTTCTATAACTACATGCAGTGTTGATAATGGAGGAAAATTCCTACACGATCGAGGAAGTAATAAAATAGTTTATCCTGATGTTTTAATAAAATTGGTAGCTGGTCGAAAAATGCGAAAAAAAATTTATCAAAACTAAAATATCAGCAATATGTTGAGAAATAATATAAAGTTAAGGTTTTACCTTCTCTATGCTAAAGTTCCTACTTCATAGGAACGTAAAGTACTATTTTTGGTGATTGGTAATTGAATGTACGTCGCACTGGCGCAACTAAAAGGGCTATTGTCCGCTGTCCGAGATCATTTCCGATAGGAAAGATCAACCCGTAGCTTTGAACCACGGGTCAGAAAACAAGGTCAACACCTGAGCTGGCACCTCACTGTCCAAACTTCCGCACCATGTCAAAGTTGTGACATTTCAGATCACTGCAGATTTAACGTGCACTAGCTCCCACGTACATGGTGGTTTTTGGTTGATTAAATTTCAAACTCGCAATCCTCCGGTTGCTAATCGGCTACTCTACCAACCGGGCTATTAGGGTCCATTGTTTGGATATATATTCAGATCATCCACTACGAGCGGTAAAGTCTATCAGTGTATCTTGAAGACTTGATAAGTCTTCGCTGTGCGATATGTATCCTGAAGTCATAAATATCATACGACGAACCATACTCGCTTCGAACATACAGTGCACACCTATGTAAGAATTTCTTAGCAATCTTCGGGAGTTGGTGAGGGGGAGAGCAGGGGATGCAGTCACTAAATAATTTTAATTTTTATTTTATACTAAGTATTTATAGTATTTTTCAATTCCCGATCACTGACCTGTTTGGCCATCATCATTACAAAGGGCGAACGAACGACAATTAACGTAGCAACAAGTGGATAAGACCCGTGGTTCCTAATAGTGACAATCACAACATCTATGCGCTTATAGCTGTCAGGGGAATAAATTATTCATGGATTTGAGGTATTCTAGTAATCTTTTCTTTTCCCATGAGGTTTACTGTCTGTAGTAAACAAGGGGAGGGCATTTTCGGGATACCCCATCTGTTTTCTACTTTCATAGCACTACTCTATTCTCTAGACACTTGTTTCTTCCCTTTAGCGACAATTATTACTAGCCATTGGTATGTCTTGTGCTTGGCACAGCTTGTCTAAATATGGCCCTTACCAACTAATAAACCCTAAACCAACTAATTAACCATGCGCTTACAAGCCGGGATCCGAATTCGGGACCTACTGGATGGAAGACAAACGCTATGATCACTATACCAGGCAAGTGATGTGTTTAGTATGGAGGCAGCAAATATATATTAGTGAATCCTATGCTCTAAATAACTTATTTGTGTTGTTTTGCATCATTTGTGCCACGAAGTAATAAATAGAAAAATATTTGTATAGGAATCAATTGAATATACCAGAATTTAAAAAAAATCAGATGCCATTTTGTTTCCAGTCCATAACTTGATGTAATTGTATTTTTAAATTGAGTTATAGATGGAGTTCGTTATTCGTTATTTTCGGATCGCTCTCTTCCAATTTAATAAAAATATTAAAAAACAATTAGGATTCTTTATCTTAATATTTTAGATCGCGTTATTTTGAGAAAAATCAACGTCTTTAGCTTTGAGTGAGTTACTCTTTTTTGTATTTCTTTCACATGTAGAGTATTCATGAAAAGAAAAGATTTGAAAACATATTTTGTTAATGCGCAACCACGGACCTCTTGGGCTTTCGACCACTACAAGGGACGAACTGACTGCTATTGGTGAGGATACATCCAGTAGGTAAGCCGCCGCTCATCCTAATAGAGACTATAATCACTAGTGGGTAAGCCACAGTTGCTCCTAACAGAGACAACCACCGACATCTATGTGAATAGAAACCGGGATTTGATCCTGGACCTATTGGTGGCAGACAAACGTTTTGACCACCATACCAAGTAGGCGACTCAGATTTCAAACAGATCAAATCCAAAATTTTAATAATATTACACATAACTTATTCAATTTCTTAATTATTGATAAAGTCAAAATTTGGATTAAGAGCTTTTAATAGTTGGGATACTTACGCAGTAATTTTCATAGTGTGCAGATTCTCATCATCTATACTCTTGTGGTTCTTGATTTCACAATTCAGTACTCCATCAAACATTGCTTGCATTTGGATTTTTCCTTTACACAATATTATTTGGATTTCAATAAGTACATCAGAATTGTGTACGGTCCATATGAAGAAAGAAGTCGGTACAGTGTTCTTGCCCATTGTAGACCATGTATACCTCCTTTTTAGATAGTCTGTGCTAGAGCATGTGGAATAGGGGGAGATATTTTACGGTATTTTAGCTTTTCTATAAACGTGATATTTGGTAAAAAAGACAGGTTACTAAAATTCGAAATAAACATACTTTAAACATTTAAATTAGAGAAAAGAGGTATATATTTTTAACATTAAGATTGTTTAAAGTAAAATACACAGTTGATAAATTTAAAATGAAAAGTATTAAAATAACTTTTTCTTATGTTTAATTTCAAAAGGCTTGATAATTTATGACCTTTGAGTGCAGAAATTCTAAGAAAACAGCAACTAACCCGTAATAATGTCGCTCTGACTTCATATTCAGGATTCACTAAGAACTTGAACTAATAGAAGCATGTAATTGTATTCAACTGTGACTGGAAGCTGTTGCCGTATTAGACGGCATTCAAGGTCATCTTGGAAAGTAGCTTCAATTGTTCTTTTCAATATGTTGTCAATAAATTTTCAAACAGCTACATCAGCTAAGCTACTTTCTCCAAAGACAAGAACCTTCAAAAAGTTTCGAACATAACGGTCTATATACGTCGGATGATCTTTATAGGTCTGTGAGAATGTAATGAAATCGTTATCATGTCTAAATCAAGTCAATTGTGTCAGCTTGGTAATGAATAATCTTAGTTTCCCCTAAATTATTGTCTTATTTATCTGAAAAGAATTGTGGTCGAATTCACAATTCGGATATCATCTGCAATTTTTTAACATTTTAAAAATTGTTAAGCCAAGAAAGAAACACGTCATTATAGTTTCGATCTACCTATAGCAAAACATCGATTCGAACGGCAGAAAATAACGTCATCAAGGATCTTTCAACTTCCTGCTAAACATAACATTGAATTATACAATGTCAATTCATGTTGGTTATTGTCACTGATTGTCTCAAAATTATTAAGGGAATAATTAAAATATTTCTAAGTTCTGTATATTCTAATCCCTTGTTCAAAAGTGAAGGTTACGATGTCCTATACCTAGGACTCAAGATATGAAGAAAGTTTTAGAGCGCACCAAATTACCTTGATTTAATGGCACCGCAAATCGCAATATCTCATCCCAACAAAATATTTTTCAGCATAGAAAAATAAACTAAAGATATTGTAGTTGAGGTGTTTATAGTTAGATTGAGCGGCTTGCGATTGCAGAATTGCTTAAGTTTTCTATTGCCTTGATTTCTGAAATGATGTACTTTCATCAAGTCGAGAGGGCTATTGATTATTGACGTTTCATAAGAACGGTAGTTTTATGTGTGTGTGTGCTTTTTTGTTCATTTATATACACATATTAAAAGTCTAAAAATTACTGATGAAAGAAGCAGTGATTCAACAACAACAAAGAGACATGAACAAGTCAGAAGCCCTTAGGATGCAAGGTACATGAATTCGATATTGTCTGCTTCCGACATGCAGACATAAGCATTGGATATTTGACAATTCTAAACGGGAAAATTAGTATTCTGATAAATTTATTGTACAGTAGTAAGAGATAGAAGGTAGACTTGCTTTCTTGTAATTACTTGCGCATCGAAAGACACTGCCGTTCAATGATCGGTTAATGCATTATTCGAAGCTGTCGCTGTCAGCATAGAAGCAAAGTTGTATTCAGCAATAAGTAGATTTTGACAAACTTTTGTTAACGTGGCTCATTTGCTTTTGTTAATTTTTTAGCCATGGGTTCTTCAACTTTTTAAAAAGGAATTCATAATATACTATCAATTATATTTTTTAGAAAAACAATCATTTATGACGCATCTTAAATAGCATAGAGCACAGAATAGTTACTCTTTATAATTTTACAGAATTAACAGTACCTCCATTTTGGTTTATCAGGATGTGTAAATTTGTCTGTGATAGTTCGGTTCTTGAAAGCTAGAAATAAAACAAGAAAAACGAAATTAGCAGACGAGTACTGGTATATTTGTGCAATTTTTTAAATAAATATCCAATTTGTGTGCAATTTTTCAAATAAATATCCAATTTGTGTGCAATTTTTTAAATAAATATCTAATTTAAAGGTCAGGATAGAAAACATGTAATTTTATGCATCAGATGAAATAATATTACTTCTAAAGGTTTTGGGATGTACCTGAGTAATGCTTACAGAATAAAAATTAGTTGTTAGTAAATGTAATTGAAAACTAATTCAAATATATCCGAAAATAAATGTTGAGACTGCATAAGTTTATCAAAATACTATTTGAGCGAAGTCAAAATCAGTATTATAAAAGTGTTTCAAGGATGTATGAAAGCATGGCTTTGCTTAGGAAAAATAACAAAACGATACGATACATTAAGCATGTACAATAAATACATATATCTGTGAAAGAGTTTAAATAAATTGTATATATATCTCTGATTAATTCCTGCTTTATATTTTTAAAACACACAATCACACATTATGTTTTATAAATTATTTGAGAGTACTTATAAAATTGCTAATACTGACAGTACACTGGTAAAACTGATTACACATAATCAAAATTCAACTTTCAGTAAGATGCTTTAACTTGAGAAGGTGAATCGAGGTAGTAAAAAATCCGAAAGAAGGAAACTAAATTAATTCTATGGAAGTAAAATTTCTATACATTTAAATGTATTACTAGTAGAATAACAAAGGTAAGTTATATTTTAAGATTATAAATTCAAACCGATAGTTAATATCCGCAATATGATGCCCATTAACAAATTCAGATATAATAATTGTCCAGCCGTTATGTATGAATTGCTTCTTGTGTATATAATTTTTAAATAATACATTTAATAATAATCACAATTCCACTTATATGCAGTTCTCAGAACGTATTTAAATCATTACTTCTCAAAAGCTTCCTGATTATTGATAAAAATTATTGAAATTTTCAGCAAATGTAATTTTAGTGCATACTATATACTATTGCACTGAGCGCAGTTGAAGAAAATTGTATTGTAAATACGATAGAACTTACTTGTCAGTAAATTGGAAAACAAATTGATATGAAGATCGTTCATTTTCATCTCATGATTTTGAATTTTAATGTTATGAATACATCCACTGAAATTGGTGAACTTGGGCATTTTTTGATTCCTGGTGTGAGAAAATGTGCAGTTATTATTCTTGATAATAACATGTTTCAACAATGTATAATACCATATTTAAAATAGTAGGTTAGTGCATACGAAATGCCAGATTTTTCTCATGTCCAGTATATTGCGAAATGCTGTGTAAAGCTTTTCCACATAAAACGGAACCTGTAGTATAAAGGAGTCAGCTGGTCTTTGTACTAACCTATTTGCTATATCTATTTTATTCCAGTATTTAAATATCCATAATTTTTGTAATAGTAGTCCGGGAACAATCCCTATGGGAAAGATCCGAGGATATGTCGTAATTTTGAATCACGGTCAAATGTCGAGGTCAACACACTTGAGATAGCATCCCACTCTTCAATTTCCCACACCACGCCAACATGAAGACATTTGAGGCCAGGACAGATTTAACTTGCAAAAAACCCCGCGTATATGACGGTCTTCTGTTGAATCGAGTTTCGAACCTGCAACCCTCCCGTTGCTAATCAGCGATTCTACCAACTGGGATACCGTGGCCCCTAATTTTTATTTAGGAATTACAAGATGAGTGCCGTACTAGCGCCGTGCGTATCCCTGGCAGATGTTGGTGTTTGGCTTAAATTGGCGTCATTTTTTATGCGGGCAAGTGCCAAGAACGTGTCCAACTCGATGTCAGAGTCTGATCTTTCGACGCGATAGTTGATTTCGCCAGCGTTCCCTTTCAGAAACCATTCTGTACTTAGGATCGCACAGTAATTTAGAATCAGTAATCAATGTTTGTCAAATAAATATATTTATACCCCGTTTTCCGTTTCTGTGCGAGCTACAACACCATTTTATTTTTATCGGGATACGATATGAATTTAAACTTGGAAATAGTCCTTGGCCACAACTCGGAACATAAAAAGTGCATTTGGCGAGGTAACCGTTAAGGAACGAATTGCATAATGTTGGTTCCAGAAATCTCGTTTGGGAGAAGATTCAACTTAAAATGAGTCTCAAGACAGGTTTGAAACCGCAGATGACGACACACTTAGAAAACCTTTAACCCCTAGAAAACTTTCAGATAGAATCAACGTTGATCACATTACAGTATTATGGCATCTGCATGCCATAGGTGAAGTTTAAAAATGTTTATGTGGGTACCCCATAAATCGACCCTTTGAGAGAAATAAGTTGGATCGATTAAATGAGTGTTCTTTACATTCTCTCTCCACACTAACAGGGTCCTTACTCTTCAAGGAAAAAGACTTTTTGGCCTTTAAAAAGTACTTATCGTTTTTAGATCGTAATATAGTTCACATAGATTGCAGTAGATTAACTAGTGATTGCACGTGCACGAGTGTTAGGTTAAGGGTCTTATTGATCCAATTTCCAAAACATTCATTTTTAGCTAACCAATAAATACTCTTCCACCAATTTTTGATGATGTAATTGCATAGTTAAACGTTAAGTATCGTTTAACTAGGTTCTTGATGCAGTTGATGCAGAAAATATGCAGTGTTTTTGTAAGAACTAAGACTTTTTAAAACTTTGTGAGGCCTTTCAGATAATATTAAGGCTTTTTCCTTTTAGTTTTTTAAGACCCTTAGAAACTAAATTGGAAAATAAAGCATTTTTAAGACTCCTTGAGGCTCGTGGTCACCCTGAGGAAACAATCCTGAATCATTATTACCACAAAATAGTGACGTGATAAAAACGGATATTTTACAACTATTGTAAGAGTACATCTAATTGAATAGACAAACACGAAGCTCCAAAGTCTCCACTGGGAAAGTCCGATAATAGTTTGGTGGGACTGATAATAATTTGGTGGGTCCGATAATAATTATACACTATGCAATTTATTATTCCTTCAAACATACTGATGGAAGCATAACAGTAGATAAGTACCATGAATATATTCAACATATTATTCCTTCAAACATACTGATGGAAGCATAACGGTAGACAAGTACCATGAATATATTCAACATATGCACAATAAATTGAAAATAATGCATCCAGCCCTCATAAAGAGGCAGAGAAATTCTGTTAAACGATAATGCAAGATTCATGCATCCAAAGCAACAGTTTTGATACTTCAAAAGATTTTAACAGCGATATTCTACAGAATCCACCATACTTACCAGACGTATCTTCTATAGATTTATTACTTCCTTTAACATCTAGAGATCTTAATGAGAAAACAGTGTATCAACGGAGAAGAGAACAAAGGGCCGCTTAAGACTTCATTAAGTCTAAAAATACACACTTTTTCAAATGATACTTACGCCCTTGTTAATTGATGGCAGGAATATATTAGAGTATATGAAAACTATTTCGAATAATACGAAGAAGTTTTAATATTTCCTCATCAAAACCGACGTTTCATGTATAACAACCTATACATGAAAGAACGCTCAGCGCGTAAAGATTCGTTCATTTCATTCAGATTCATTCATCGTGTTCGGACATTTTTGATGAGTTGTAAAAAAGTTGCATGCTACGAAAGAATTTTGTTTTCGTAGCAGTTAAATAGTATAAGTATAACTTATAGTCTGCTACCTCAGAGTTTTGTTTACTTTCAAAATGGCGCTTTTAAATAAGCAATGGATGGAAGTCTATGTTTCCGCTCTTTCCTAAGAGAATTATTGGTATTTAATTATTCAAAACGCTGTAAAAGTCATGGTTTTTCAATTTCTAAGGGTACGATAAGTAATATTATTAATGAGAAACAAAAAAACTTAAAAGTGGAAAAATACTTCCAAAAAATAAAATAATTTCTAAGAATATTTGTAAGGTAAGATCTTCAATTTTAAAAGAGATTCCGCAAAGTCAAAGGACTATTTCAAAGTCATTAAAATGTTCAGTTTCAACTGTAAATAAAATAATTAACAGTGATTTGAATCTTAAAAAGGCCAAAAAATACAATGTTCATCGTCTATCTCCACGACATAGTGGAGAATGCAGAACTCGCTACAGAATTCCGTATGAGAAGCATTTAGCTGGAGAAAGATGGAAAAATGTTAGAAAAGAAATACCGTAGCTTTACCCACAGTGCCAACAATCTGTAGAACTGCATCAGGATAACCACTTTATCGTAGAAAACCACACCATTTAAGTGCCAGGGAAAATTTTGTAGTTTATTTTCAACATTTTTTTAATTTCTACTACTTTGGATGCAAATCGTACACATTCATATCCGTCCATATAACACATTTAACATAGATCGAACCCCTAATGTATGACAAAACTACGAAAGGTGACACAAAAGGGAATGCTACAAAAGTCAATTTTGAGTTTTGGGAGGATTATGATAGCCTCATGTGTTTAGTTCCTGGAAAATTGACATCGCCAAAAATAAAAATGACAAATCTAAGGCGATTACTCTAGCACTCTGCTTTTCCTCCAATATTTTTTCACATGCACTAGGTTTGGGACATTTTTGAATTTTATTATCTGTAAAGGAATGATAACAAATTAATTTGATAATATATTCATGACTAATGTTTTTGAAGAGAATACTATTTTTCTTGAAAATTCCATTCCACGGTAAGTGTAATTACAAAAGTATTTAAAAATTGAATGCCTTCAGTACAAATATAGCCAAGTTAAACGATTACCATTTTCCGAAGCTAGGTCGATTCGATAGCGTTTCTTTAGAGAGATAATTATTACTTTCAACAATTTTTTTAACAGATATAAGTTGTTAAAATATAGTTTACCCTCGTAAAGAAGATAACCTTGATCTTCTGTCATGATAAAGAATTTTTAATATTTTAGAAATCCTAGTTCAAATTCCACAGACAGACAGGAAAAGAGCAAACCACTGATTTTACCATTAAAATGACCCAAAAGGATGCATAACTTGAAATGGGACGAAAATATTCAATGTACAAACAAATACTCCATTTTTATTTATGTAGTTATTGATCAAAACAAGGTAAAAATTTTCGAACATAGAAGCAATTTTAGTTTTCCTGGAAACATGGTACTGTTAAAATATAGGAACAAACTTAAATTGGCAATACATGTATCAAAAGCGTATTTCATCGTAATATACTTTTATCATTTCCTCGTAAATTGCAATTTTCATGTAGAGTAGCACATTTACCACACATAAATAATATGTATATGGCGTGTACCGTATTATATATATATATATATATATATATATATATATATATATATATATATATATATATATATATATATATATATATATATATATATATATATATATATATATATATATATATATATATATATATATATATATATATATGTGTGTGTGTGTGTGTGTGTGTGTTAATTTAACTACAATGAAATCATATAGGAATATTATAATATTGAATTCCATATTAACTGTGATTTAAACTTCTATGTAGAACGAACAGAATTACAGAACGAACATTGAAGTAAAATTTCCGAAAATAATCCTCCAAAGTTTCAATTATTATCAGTTACATCAGTTCTATATCTAAATAATCTGTTTCTATCCATGCCTTATGAAAATATGCGTATCTAAGAAAAGTACTTAAAATACCTTCATATTTCGACAGATTTAGACATCTTCCATTTGTAAAAGCTTTTAAAGCAGTCTGATATTTAAAATAGCAGAAGCTTATATAATTTATGTCACCCTCTAAGATATTGTATAAAGTTGGGACAATACATTATCGGGATTAGTGCAGTGTTGAAATCCTTTTATCGTTGCAATGGAGAAATGGCTCAATTTAATATCGAGTGCTTGAAAACGTGATATTAAAGCTATACTTTGCCGTGAATTCCTTACGGAGGACTCAAATCTCATTGGTATTAATTTTGATAGAATGCACCACGAATTCAGTTTATTGAAAGTACGACAAATGAAATCTAATTATTAGAATGTAAATACTTGATAATATATTGCTTATGAAATTAATGTCTAAGTACTGAGACATAAAGGTTTTAGTATTCGCTGCTTTGTACATGTTATTTCAAAAAACATTAAAAAGAGCAAGTTTGATTCTTATAATTGAGTTCATTGAAGAGAACAAAATTATTCAGCTGTGAAAATGGCGTACCGCATTATTTAAACAATATATTAGTGTCATGGAGCGCATATATTCAGTCTTTCTAGATATTTTTAAACAAATGTTACAATCCAACTTTTCTGTTAATTTATTGTAATGAAATTGCACATTCGCACGCACTCTTATTTGTATTCTTTGTATAAACTAGAATTCTCCTTTATTGCTCTGAGGGGTTCACACGCAAATATCTGTTCTGCAATCTTCTTTGCATGATTTCAAACCAGGTTTGACCTTCTTGACCATAGATTCGTTCCTGGGATTGTTTCAACCGAATAGATGTGGTTATTTAGTATCAAAAACAATAATTTTCAATGCAGAGATACGAACCATCGGAAAGCTATTATTCTGCTTCCGTTATTCAATACGGAATACATACATGAAGCACGTTCCCCACAAAACACTAGCATCATCAAAATATTTAACTTTTCAGAAAAGCCTCTCATATAAAAAACGTTTAATTTTAAATCAAGCTTTAAAATATTTCATGTGCCAGTGAGTGGAATTTTCGAGAGAAGTGAATTTGCTTTAAAAAATTCATCATGGATATCGTATCAAATCCATTTCTCATCCATTCGTTAATGATGGTAAACTTCGGAAATATTGCATCACTGATGCAAGTCAAAATATGGTAGGAAAACTGTGTACAGGAATAGTCGGCATTAGTATCGTGATTTCAACCCGAGCCACGCTGGTAATATTGTACTAACTAATACATATTTTCTTAACGAACTTCGACAGTCATTCGAAGTAATATGAATTGCATTGACGATTCAACTGTACATCATAGGCTGTCCTTCAAAGTGTGCGCCTGTGGCACAGCGCCTACAAATCAAGCGTATGAAAAACAGTGCAATTTCATTCCACCATAAATTACATCATGGTTGAAGTTGATTGCACTGCTACATATACTAATTAACAGAATAACCCGTTGTTGCTCGGGTTGAGTTAGTTAAACTTTGATTGAAAGTGATCCTAAAAATCACTTTTCTCTATGTTAAAAAATACAAGTATAGAAAAAATAAGTAAGTGGAAAAAAAATTGAACTCCATTTTTACACTTTTGTAGCTTCTACTATCTACTCTTTGGACGAAATATACCTGAGGATTGTCCTGCTCAACACAAATATAGGCTGGCTTCAGGCGATCTAGGGACACATTGACATTTCTCCATTTTATGTTTATAGTAAAATATTTATCGTTGCGGTCAATGGTCCTTCATAGGGAGGTTCTAGTTGTTTTTTGACCCTATCTATTCGTTGGAAGACGTGAGAACAGTTTTCTAAGTCTTTATGTACAAAAATCTGTTGAGACGAATTTTTACGAATCCGTCTTGGTCCCACGATTTCCATCTGCTTCTGGAGGTTATTGGCAAAACTCTCCGATGCTGTATGGATACTCGGTTCGCTGAAAAACCCTCCAGGAAGTCGGAGACCTTGGCCATAAATCATTTGCGCAATGGAATGGCTGGTATCTTCCTGGACAGCAGCACGCAAACCCAAAAGTACTGTTGGTAAGGTGTCAGTCCAAGACAGGTTGTTGTGAGCTTTTAATGCCGTTTTTAATGTTCTGTGAAGGCGTTCAACTTTAAAATTACACGAGGGGTGGTAGGCCGTCGTGTGTTGCAACTTGATACCACAGATTTTAGATAAAACTTGAAATGTTTCCCATTTGAATTGAGATCCTCGATCGGTAATGAGTTTGTCTGGCGTCCCAAATCGCGCAATCCAGTTGCTATAAAAAGCTCTTGCCACAGTATCAGCTGAAATGTTTTCTAAAGGAATCACTTCCATCCAGTTGGAAAACCTGTCTATGCAAGCAAGACAGTAAATATTCCCTTTTGATGGGGGAAGAGGTCCGATGAGATCGATATGGACTACACAAAACTTTTCCGTTGGTACTTCAAACTCACCCAATTTTGTTTTGGTATGCCGGTTGATTTTAGCTTTTTGGCAAGGAATGCAGGTTCGAGTCCATAATTGTGCATCTTTTTTAATGTTGGGCCAAATGAATTTAGATGTCACTAAATTTATAGTTGACTTTATTCCTGGATGTGATAAACTGTGAATTTGTTTGAAGACTTCTTTTCGGAAAGCTTGAGGAATGTATGGTCGAATATTGCAAGTTGATGTATCACACCACAAATATTTCCCCGAAGGTAGGGGATACTGCTTTAAATTCAAGGAAGTAGTGGTTTGCAATCTCTTCAATTCTTCATCTTGAGTCTGTTTCTCAGCTATTTTATCATAATCTATTGATGAAACTTCATTAACCCTGGATAAGGTATCGGTTACAATATTATTTTCACTTTTTATATATTTAATATCAGTCGAGAATTGAGAGATATATTGGAGCTGGCGGGACTGTCTAGCTGCTGCTTTGTCCATTTTTTGATTAAAGGCAAATATTAAGGGCTTGTGATCAGTGAAAATTGTAAACTCTATTCCTTCTAGATAATGCTTGAAGTGTTTGATTGAAGGATATATGCCTAATAGATGCCATAGGTGTCATAGGTGCTATAATTTTGCTGAGATTTTTTTAACTTTTTTGAATAAAATGCTATTGGCATCCAGGTTGGGTTTTCATATTGCTGTAATACTGAGCCGATTACTGTATCTGAAGCATCTGCAAATAACGCCAGAGGTAATTCAGAATTGGGAAAAGACAGCAGTGCAGTATTTGTGAGGTCATTTTTATGCTTGTCTTTCTTTTTAGCACCCTTAAGATATTCATGTAACAGTGCTTGATTCTTTGCTGCGTCTTGTAAATAACGACGATAAAAATTAAGTATTCCGAGAAAAGTTCTAAGATCATGAATTGTTTCTGGTCGTTTGTACTTGATAATATCTTGAACTCTTTCTGGCAGAGGACGAGAACCCTGAGGTGTAATTAGGTATCCCAAAAACTCGATTTGTTGAACAGCGAACATTGATTTTGAAATATTTAATCTTAAACCAAAAGTATTCAATCGTTCAAAAACTAATTTAAGGTGATTTTCGTGTTCTTTAGTGCTGCTAGATGCAATTAGTATATCGTCTAAATACGGGAAAACAAAATCTAGACCTCTGAAAACTTCATGGATTAGTCTTTGGAATGTTGCAGGAGCATTTTTTAAGCCGAAACTCATAACATTAAATTCATACAAACCAAAAGGAGTGATGATAGCTGTTTTACATTTGTCCTCTTCTGCAATGGGAATTTGAAAATACGCTTTGAATAAATCAATTTTATAGAAAATCTTAGTGTCTTTTAAAATATGATGAAAATCTTCAATCCTAGGGATGGGATATCGATCAGGAATCGTCTGCGCATTAAGCTGACGATAATCCCCACATGGCCGATATGAACCATCTTTTTTTGTGACAAGATGCAGAGGACTTGACCATTGAGAATTTGATGGACGAATTATTTCATTGTCAAGCATAAATTTAAATTCTTCTTTAGCTATCGCTAGCCGTTTTGGATCAAGCTGTCACGCCTTGGAATAAATAGGTTGACCATTAGTTACGATAAAATGTTTAACATCATGTTTTATTCGCGTAGGAAAAAGATTGAGTTTAGAAATTTCGGGATATTTTAAAAGTAAACTGGAAATTTGTATGGATTTGTTCAAAGTGCTGACGTCGTTATCACTTGAAATAGAGGTAATATCACCTTAGACACTGAGCTTTGTTACTCCATCAATTAATTTTTTCTTATTTATATCAATAAGTAAGTTATATTTGTGAAGAAAGTCAGCTCCTAGAATACCTTTTGTGACTTCAGCAATTATGAATGGAAACTGAAAATCACGGCGTAATCCCAAATCAAGGGTTAGATTTTTTATGCCATATGTTAAGATTTCTGTGCCATTAGCTGCATACAATTTATATTCTGCCTTTTGTTTAGTCTGAGAAGTAGCTGGAATTATGCTTACATCAGCTCCACTGTCTACGAGGAAGTGCAAATTTGATCTTCGGTCACGGAGGAATAAACGAAATTTGCGACAATCCTTCATATTTTCTGCAGAAGAATTTGTCGCTGAACCTACTGCAGATTGGAGTTTTCCTGATTATCTTGCGGTTTTTTAATCCAACTGCAAGGAGGCTGGCATTTCTCTGGAAAGCATTTGGCGCCAAATCGGAAATGGAAATAACAAAATTTTCCTTTTGGATCAAAATTTATGCGCCGACCACTTTGAGTTCTAGAACGATTACGAAAGGAATTGGTATTCCGTGTTCTTGATCTGGAACCATTACGAATACTTAACTGAGCAATTTGTTGCTCTAAACTTTGAATTCTATCTAACAGTTCGTTATTATAACTCTGTGTGTTACTTGTGGTACAAATTTCATTTTTAGGGCTCATATCATTAATTTTATCAGCTATAATTGCTAAACTATCAATATCTTCTTTACTGACAATTAAAATATTTTTAATAGATTCGGGTAGTTTTCCAAGCCATAATGTTGTAATCAAATTTTCAGAAGCATCCGACGTAGCAATAGATTTTAATTTTTGTAATAGCTGACTAGGTTTCATATCACCCAATTCAATTCCAGTGATTAATCGTTGAATTCTAGCACTTTCGCTTTCCTTAAACAAATTTAAGAGTCTGTTCTTAGAATCCGAATATTTAGTTTGACTGTTACTACTCATTATGTCCCAAATATTCTCAACAAATTTCGGATCCAATTGCGAAACTAAATAGTTGAATTTTGTTTCTTCAACAGTAATACCACTAATCTTAAATTGAGCTTCAACTTGATAAAACCATATTTCCGGTTTGTCTATCCAAAAAGAGGTATTTTAACACTCACCGTGTGCAATTCAACGTCGCTTTCGTTTTCTTTCGACATCTTATTTATTTGTATAGACAGGAAACGGGGTCACCAAAATGTCGGTTCGCTATTGTATTCTTGAGGAGAAAACGACGAAATATGTTTTACTCTTTCTAAATTAAATTAAAAACGCACAAGTTATTCTGAATCTTCTTTATTCCATGTCTCGCAGTAAATACAACAAACTTTTCGAGCCTTTTTTAAGCATTAATTATTTTTAGCATGTTGCCAAAACGAAATGAACAAAAGAGATTAAATATTTAATATCGATTAGAAACATTCAATATCGATATTAACCAAAATGTAAAAGTAAACAATACATAAATATTAACAATCTAAAATACTTGTTGAAATTGAAATAATCTTATAATTACTTTTTCTTGTGCTAAAACTGAGCCACTACAAAGTCGTCAAAGAGCTCCAGCTCCACCTTCTGTTTCCTTAACCAACTCCCGACCGCTGTCTGAATTTCAGCATCGGAGTTGCAGTGATTTCCAAGGTTTTCCTTCATTTGAGGGAAAAGATGGAAATCACACGGCGCCAAGTCTGGACTTTATGGTGAATGCTGTACTGTGTCGAGTTTCAGCTTCTTCAGCTCTTCCATGGTGGCATGAGAAGTGTGTGGCCTAGCACTTCTTTCTCCCTTCGAATTCTCCTTAAGTGTTTTTTACAGTTCGCCGGTTCTCCCGAAACATTTCGACCCATCGTTTCTTCTGAAACTCAATGTTTGCTGACGAGGTCGACCAACTCTTTGTCACACAATTCTAGTGTTCCAGCTTCGCCAAAGTTGTATCTGTTGACCCAGAGCTGCAGAGTGCAAACTTCAACACATCCACTACCATAAACGACTTGCATTCTCCAATAAATTTCCACTGGAGCAACACCTGCTGCCAAGAATGACATCACGTTGCTTAAAATGTAGTGACGAGTATCCTTCACAAGGTTCCATTCTTGCCATAATAACAAACCGTTCTTTGTGATAGCTTGCCACTAACTGAGATCATACAGAACGTACGGAACGTTTTAAAAACTGCTACCCGACTATGCTGCCACCTGTTGACGAAAAATGCACATGGAGGCATTACTTTTCACTCAATCCTCGTAGAAGATGATTTTGAGTTTTGGAGTGATTGTAAATGCCCTTTAAGTGTGTGTTCATTTCCTGTAAAAATGACAACGTACTTCGTATTATTGAAGCCATTTTTCCAATAAATATTTTTTGACTTGTAGCACTCTTGTACCAGGAATGCGATATTTCCAAATTCCTCCACCATTACAAAAGGCTGACAAATTATACTGATACGATATTAATGATTAATTTAGTTCCAGGCAAACATTTTTTCTCTGAAAATTTTATTCCGCACGTGAAGTAACAGCTTGTTTTAAAATAAAATGTCTTTAATACAGACGAAATAAAGTTAATCGATTACAATTTTTCCAAGAAGCAGGTCAATTTTACAGCTTTTTTAAAAAAGAAAATCAATTTTTTCAACGAATGCTTGAGATAGCAAAGATGCATAACAATAGCTTCAACTCATAAAGTAAACAATCTCGATTTTTTTGTCACTTAAGACAAATCTTTCAACTTCTCAAAAGCCTTATTTAGAATATTTTGTAAACGTGATATTATTCCTAAATCAGCAAAGTTTTGTTAAAAATTCACTTTACTCCAACTAGCATAGAATTTTAGAAGAGATTAATGACTTATTTACAAACGAACACATATTTGTAATATTTAGAAATGCTCAAATATGACTTCAACCTTTCGTTGTCTTAACTCAAATACACATACAGAATTCTAAATCATATTAAAAAATAAAATATTAATTCTGGCAAAATACTGAGTTGCAAAATTTCGCTTTTATGATCAAAGGGTTTTTCGCTTGGGCTTTTTGTGTTCAATAGATTTGTTTTATTATTAAATATAAGTTAGATAAAATTAAATATTTTAAATATCCTTATATCATCAATCAAGCATTCATACATAATTTACATTTTTCAAAAACAATATAAAAATGTTTAAACATATGTATTAGAATTTAAATTCTTTAAATATAATTTTTTTAAATTGTGTTTTCAGCAATACTGGTAAAACAATCTGGTTGCGTAACGCATTCGTAACAATACTTAATGTTAGTGCTGTGGGGGTATCAAATTGTTTTTAGCCCCCTCTGCACACCCAAGACAAATAGAATGGGGGTTAATATGTAGCCGACGTTCCCCTCAGGGTTCTTTAGAATGTGTACCAAATTTGATTTGAATTGGTCAAAAGGTGAATATTTTTTATAAAGACCAGACAGATAAACATAGACGTAGACTTTATTATATATTGTAAGTATTGTTTATATATTGTTCATATTGTAAGTATTGTTTATATATTGTTTATACTGTAAGTATTGTTTACATATTGTTTATATTGTAAGTAAGTTAATGAAGTGATGGTCAAGTTCATAACAAGTTTCAATATATATTCAAATATTACCATATTAATTTGTTCTTAAGCTTAGTAGGAATAGACGATTTATCTTTAAGAAATTTACAAAACTTATAAAAATAGATTATTTTAAAAGTATACCTTTGTAGAGCATTTGGTATAAAACCAACATAAAATGTTTGAAATTCTCTACTCAGACCAATGGTTTCTCTACTAGCTTTCATGTCTACCCATCGATTATCTAAGTACATTACTATGAAGAGAGGAGAGCATCTGAATGACACAAGGTAGTATTTGTTTACTGAAATTGATGTAGCAGATCTCAGAACTATAGTTTCATTGAATCCCTGGTACCTAAAAATAAAAGTAAATAAATTAGTTTAGACCGAAGAAACTATTAAACTCCACAATTAATTGCATAAATTATTTCAAATTCTATATTCGCTTTAATATTGAGTCTTGCAATTTTTATTGTTGTCAGAAAATGTGTTTCTTATATTTGGCAGCATAAAAATATGCATTATATTCAACAGTCTTATATGAAGAGGATACCTTTTTCTGGAAGGTTTTAATTTCAATTTATCTGAAAACGGTATATAAAAACATTCAACTATCCCTCATTGAATTCCAAAGAATTGAATAAAAACAAAATATTATATATCCTAAATTTTCCTCACAGCTTAAATATATTTAATGTTGGATAATCATCTCTAAATTGTATCCTCAATCTATCAAATGCCCTTAAAATAATGAAATCCTTCTTTCTTACTATTATGTAATTGACTATCGCGCGTGGCCCTTATCCAGAGGAATAAAATATTTCCTTTATCACACTATTGCTAACTTTCGATTCAGTTTCGTGGAAAGATTAAATTATATTGGGATTTGAAAAATCAAGAATTTTATTTTGCTTTCAGAGATGAATCAATGCCCAAGGAAAAACATACGTTCCATTTCGTTGCAAATTATTGGAAATACAGTTTAAAACAACACTGAACACATGATTATTCATTTAATGAAAAAGCAAACGCTTTAATTGGGAAAATTCTAAAGGTGTGAACCAAAAGATATTATATTTACAATTAATTATATTAATATAATATTTGTCTACCTTCGTCTAAAAGTGCAAACATACGAATGCTTATGCAACATAGGAAAGGGTACATGTTTACTTAATAATTGGAGTTTAAAAATAGAAGAAAAGAGGGCTTTCTAATTGCAAGGCAATTTTAGTTAATAAACACGAACAGTAAAGAAACTTACTAAATATAGTTCGATTTAAATTGCATGTATTTGAATGTCTCAATTGTTGCCAAGAAATTAAATATTGCGTTGTGGGTAAATTGAATCGTTACACAAGTAATTTAATTTTTTTACTATAAGAGATCTTGTTTTAACACGGCTTTCAAAATTACTTCGAAAACCACGAAAGAATTAGACTGAAAAAGAGTACCTTTTGTGTTTACGGACAAGAATGTGATCAATAATTATGCTCTCACAAATTAAGTGGCACCTTCCAAGTGGAAGGAAGTAAATAAAAATAAATTATCCCCATCTTTAAAGGTTTTGAATCAACTTAAAGAAGAGGCTATGTAATTAGTTTAGCGAATTATTGTATCCATTGACAAGCATTTCTGCGCTAATAAAAGAACTTTTTTCGCCTTTTCCTTATCTCAAATAACTGGAACGCGTCTTGCTTGAGTTAAAATTCTTAAGCAAGAATGAATACTCACAAAAGGTGAGCATAATAAAGATGAAAGTATAACAGGGAAAAATTAAATGGAAATTTATTGTTGTTTTGTCATAATTTATGAGCTTATGAATAAAGGAATTGAATTATACATGCCGTTGTTCCTGTTCTTTTAGTGTTTCCACCACCAGTTGATGGTAAAGCAATTGAAAAAAATATTGCTCTAGAATTTCCGTGTTCCATGGAATGTATCCAGATTAGAATAAAAGATTCGAAAAAATGTATGATTGCTTTATGGAAGACATTTTCATGTCACTTCTAAAGAGTCTTCCTTGAGATAATTGATGTTAAAAATGTACACATTTCGAAGATGTAATTTATAGAAGTTACATTTTTGACAGCTTCCCAAATATCATTTAGTGGTGAAAAATGATTATTTAAACGGTATTCTGACAAGATAAATTAGTTCAAAATTCTTACATTTGAAATTGATAATTTCGCCCTAATGTGTTGTAGTTTTAAAGCAATGTTATAACTTAACATATATAAAAAATAGTTTTTCAATCTTATGATCACATAGTTTTTTCCATTTCATTTCTTTATTAAGCTCTAAATTCGTTATGAATAGCCCGTTGTGTTGCTCTGGTGTGAAGTTAGTTAAAATACCTACCTATCTACCAAATTCGTTCTGATATATTACTTAATCTTTCTGTGAATTTGCCTTTTTATTTTCAATTACCTGTGTTTTAAGATTCAACATTCTTTAAAAGCTGCTCTATCACGATACATTTTTATGTTATCCTTAATCCTTTTTATAATTATTTATATCCTGTTGCTTTTAAATTTGCTGTAATTATTATCACATTTATTTTTGGAGAGCTTATGTATGTAAGAATTGTGCTGATAATATGTGGCATCAACGAGGATATTATCTGAGGTTTTAAGACATAAAAGGATTACTTTTATGTCTTAAAACCTTTTTTGTGTCGATAACGAGAGTTTTTCTGCAAAATTAAATACAAAGGCTCTAGTGTTTTGGCAACTTCTTACGTAACGTATAGCGTAATTTTGCTTGATACATTAATGCCACTTAAATTAAAAAATAACGCCAAACATCGCCAAAACGGCAGGAATTAAACTAGATTTTAACAGGAATTATTTTTTTCTTTTGTGGTAGTTTAATTAGGTTTAGACTTGACAACATCTTCATAAATTAATTCTTAAAATGTTAACTTACAACATTGCGTGTTGTTGATAAACGTATCCTTTATGTTTTTTTCCTTACAAGCAATGTGGAGGATGGTGTACATTAAATCTGTCGTGACCTCAAATGCCCTCACTGGTGTAAAGATTCGGGGAGTGAGTTCCAGGTCAGGAGTTGACTTCGTTATCTGACCGTGGTTCAAAATTACGAGGAGTTCCCCTTGAACCCTTTCCCTTGGGGATTGATCCCGGACAGTCGTGAATAGCCTGTTGTGTTGGTCCAGTGCGACGTAAATTCAACTGCCAACAAACCAAAAAAAAAACCAAACAATTAATTTTTTTGATTCTTATGATTCTTTAAAATTCCCTAGTAAGGGCAAGTTCTAAATATTTGATTTCATTTGTATATTATCTAAATATTAATATCGTTTCAGTCACAAAACTGACATGTATATTAGATTGGGACGAAAATTCTTTTGGAAATGGACTGCGGCAAAATTGGCTAGTGTTTCACATAGATCAGACACAAAATTTCAATGATTTAAAAAGTTTTGACAACTTCTTACGTAACGTATGGCGTAATTTTGCTTGATACATTAATGCCACTTAAATTAAAAAATAACGCCAAACATCGCCAAAACGGCAGGAATCAAACTAGATTTTAACAGGAATTATTTTTTATCGAGCACGGCCCCTCTGGTCTTGAAAAAAATTTTAATTTGGCAAAAATAAGGATTTTAGACATTTTTAAAAAGATACATAGCTAGTTAATTAATCTGCAGATTAGAATTAATACGTAATAGTGCGAAACGGTTGAAGAATGAACTATAAAAATTTCATCGATCTACATCTATGCCTAGTCGGGACCCTCTTGCCTTGAAAAATTGCAAATCGCACAAAAAGTGTTTTCAGACATCATTTTTTTTTAAATTGGTATTGCATTCGCAATAATTAGTAATAGCGTTAAACAGTTGGAGAATGGGACTCTTATGCAACACAGAAAAGCTCAGAGATCTGCATCACTGTCTTGGCTGCTCTGTCATATTGCGGTGTACCTGACGTTGAGCCCGGGTATACTCAAGGTCCCTACCCACACGGCTATGGGAAGGTTTGCCTGTAGGACGGGGAGAAAGAATCCCTATACTATGACTATGCGGGTTCTTCCTCCCACATAATTCGAAAACGGGCGGTGAATAAAAGTCCCTCCAGTAAGTGGCATTTCCCAGATTCGTTGATGGATTTCCCAGATGGACTAGGTGATGGAATCCCAGATGGAATAGTCAGTCACCTCACAGACTAAATAGAGTCAGCGGCATATTTACCTGTTAGTTAAATATTGCAAGACAGGAAGCAGTTCTATGCGATGATTCCCCTTAAGGCCTGCCGTTTATCGCGCTATCAGTTGTCGCGATCTTGTCCACGTTCATGGAATTTATTTATCTCTGGGGCCTCCCCATATCTGTAGTGGTCTAAACTGATCGAATTAAAGGGGCTGCGCTCCAATTAAGAAGAAGCCTGGTTGCTCTGGCCTTGAAAGTATCGAAAGCTACAAGAAACAAGTTTTTTTTATATCATTTCGTGCGAATTGTAGTGTTTCCTTCCAAGCCTACAGAAAACCACATTGAGACTATCGAAAATAAGACAAAAATAAAACAGCTTCTTGAAGTTTTTTAATTTCTGCAATTTTCGTTACAGTTCTATCAGTAGCAGCTAGTCCGCCGCTTCGATGGTGTCCATCTATGGAATTTTAGTTTGGTGGGCTTCTTTAATACAGTTTATTTGTCTTTGTAACTGGGAAATCCACTTGATAGCCGTATCGTTTTCATTCCGACTCTCATTGATTATGAGTCAGATGATCTTCCATTCCTGTAATTTTATCCCTTTGAATTTTATGTGTACTTACTGTGACATCTACCGCAACATTACAACTACTATCATACGTTTTTCTCTCGTCCTTACAATATTTGAGTTGTTAATTCGTTGTTAATCCCGATTGACATATTTCCTTTAGTTCTTTGGTAATTTAAAGAATTTTCTGATATGCCAGCGTATAAAATAATTTTTCAACAACAGCTTCAAGTTTATTTAGCTTTGATTCTAATAATGGCGTGTTTCTCGTTTCATAATTTTTCCATAACGTTTGGTTATTCTTTAATATTGATTATAATGAAAAATGAAAATATTTACTTAGAGGGTAGGAAATGAATCCAGTTTGAAAACAATCTTCTTTGCAACCAAGTCTGATACTTGTATAACCGGCGGCTCTTTAATTCCATATTCCATTCCCTTAAGCTGCAATTGGTCTTTCAAATAGCAATTTCATCTTGATAGCATTAAGTATATATCGTAGACGATCGCTATAGAAGTGAGCGAATTTGTATCATTTCGAGTTTCCAATACCGAATTTGACATTTGGTTAAAGGGTTAATTATAATGCTGAATTACTAATGTTTAGTACGTTATAATGTATCTCTTAACTTGTAAAAGCGAGAGTTATTTACAACTTACTTTTTGTAACTTGTGATTCCTTGAAAGCTGGAGGGATATAACTAGACATTGATGTAGATCGCTAATGTTTTTGTGTTCATAAGAGCCCCATTCTCCAATTATTTCTTACTGTTACTAATTATTGCTAATTCAATATACTAATTTTATAAAAATTATGAATAAAATATCTTTATTTTTGTGATTTTAATTTTTTTGTCAACGCTAGAGGGGCCTGGTTAGGAATAAATGTAGATCGCTGAAATAGTTCATAGCATTTGGCTAACATTCGTTTATTTCGCTCTATTGTAATTTCTATGTCTCTTTCATGGGAAAATGAATTTTCAAAGAAAATATTTTGCAGTTATACGATATTCGAATAAATTCTGTAAAGATTGTTTGTTTTGTACTGAAAAGCCTACATATAAGGTTTGGTCGAGCGGAATTTATTACATCAAATGTGGTAAAAGAAAAACTTGATAAATTTGTAATAATTAATTTGTAAAAAATAAAATAAAACAAAGTAACTCCATTTCGCAAGTGTATCAATTGTAATGCACAAAAAATTTTGTACTAACATTTTCAACAAAAAAAGCATAGGTTCCCCCTCCCCAGAAACATTTTAAAACAAAATTTCAACCTTTGGGAGAATAATAACTTTCTCATTTGCACTTAGATATATACAATAGATTTCGAGGATTATACAAATGCATTTCAAAGAAATTAAGTAAAACCTGGTGCCATGGAATGTCAAAAAATCACAATCGGAGGTAAACACGTTTTTGTAGTATACATACTATACTTATCTGCTATATGCTTTACGCTGTTCTTAATGTAACTCCAGCAAAAATTATCTCAATTGAAAAATTATTTTTGTTATCCACAGAATTTATTATCAGTTAATTTTTAACTGATATCATTGGTCCCTTAAAAATTGTTCAAAATACCAATTCTTTGATTTTTTTAAAGATAAGAGTTGTCAAGCTAGATATATTTTTAAATGGTTGACATTGTGTGACATATCTATGTAATCCAGCAGACAAATGTTCTTCACTAAGATTGAGTCAGTTTCCATAAAACGATTTTTTTGGCCCACTTAATTCGTTTATGTAATGAGTGTTTAAAATATTTTCCAGAAAATGTGCTTCGTTGTTTTTCTATTTTATTGACGTAAGTTATAAAATTATGCTTGAGGATTAATGTCTATGCTTAGGTGATTCTTAATTAGAAAAATTTCTGTGCCATCTTACCGCATTTGTATTTTAATAATGTTTCTTTAGCTCTTAATCTTTTGGTTCTAATGAAAATTTCTAATTTTTATTTTACTTCCGTAACTTTTGTGAAGTCACAAAATTAGAACTCGGTTGCATAATCATGTTCACTTGTGATTTATCAACGAGTAAATAATCGGCAAGCAACCAGAAACATTTCTATCTCACATAAAACGCTAAAAAAATTAAAGAAATAAACTCATTTGATTTGCCCTTTTCTAAACTATGTATTGATGCTTTGTGTCAGAAATACAATTTAATAAATCAATACTAAACGTATTCTGAATTTTAGAGGAGTCTAATAGCGTCCAAATAAAAATATTTTATGTGCATTATAATTTATCATTAAAATAAACAAAAGAACAGAATTATTCCACACAGAAAAACTTCAGACAATTGGGTCGTACTTGTTTTAAATAGTTGTGTTAAGAGTTAAAGCATTTGAAACGAAATAGAATTGGATAGAAAACTAATGAAAATTGTATTTTACCTTAGTTCCAGAAACCTATTTTGAATTGTCAAGATGATGTATGCATTCACTTTTCCGATGCTCGAACCAGAATAGAAGAGAATACCGTCATCTTTATTGGAAGTAAACGCTAGATCCACCAATAACCGATTTGATCCTTGATCATCTGTTCCCAGTTTATCCAAAGAAAGAAACGGACGAGTCTTCTCATTATTGTACTCTGAAAGATAAAAGAATATAACAATAAACATAGAATCATGAATTAACATGAATATTTATAGACATTTATAGGTAATACAAGGGTTCAATATATACATATTTCGGTAGGCAGTATACGCATTTTATTTTTTAGCACTCGTTTAGTCAAGAGGTGTACACTTCTAGATTGAAAAGTTGTTAAATACACTCTATTTCTTACGAACACTAATAACTGTCTGTGAGGAGAATACATCCGCAATATATCCTCCAAAATACCAGAGATAGATCGTTTTGCGAATATCAAGCTTAAAAACTTTCCCCTTACATTTAACTTCCTCATCCACATTTACGATCAACATCATTATTAAGAAAACTTCCCACAGTACTGGAAAATAGCAGAAGTAGTCCCTATTCCAAAAATAGGAAAAGGTCATTCCAGATTTTGAAATTACCAAAAATCTAGCAATTACAAATGAAATCTGTGAATGTTTTTTGCTTTGATCAATTTACTCAGGATAAAATTATGGTCATCTTTAACAATTCTGTTTCGGAAGGAACAACCACCAGGTTTTGCTTGTTATAAATTGATCCACGAAGTAGGAAACGACATCATACTGACGTCCTATTATTAGTTGTGGCGAAGGCCTTCGACCTCATTTGACACAATAGGCTTATCTAAAAACTCGTGCCACTTGTTTCTTTGGTTCATTACATTAACATCATTAACTTGTATTTAAGTAATCTTTCCTTTCTCGTACGAGTTAATCCATTTCTTCCTCGATTCTTGCCGTGGACTCCAGGGCTCAAATTCTACAAATTTTTGGTCAAAGATATCCCCAAACATCTTTACACACAGAATACAATTTATGCTGAAGACATCAGATGACAGACACAATACTCAATATTCATCTCATTCTGTCTATAATGCAAAAATATGTCCTAATCTCCAGCTCTGGCTTATCGAATCCAACTATGAATTTAAAAATCTACAAATTCAAAATACAGAACATTTAGCAATCCACCTATCTTACGATTCGGCACACTTGTTTTCTGTGTACGCTGGTACAAATATTTAGGATTCGTTCTTGATTCAAAATTACTTTGGAATAAGCATATTTCAGACTCTCAGAAAAGCCATCATTGTCAGAGCTAAATTATTGCACACTTATTTAGAAAGATCAAACTGTCCATCCGAAACAAACTTCTTTGAGAAGACATCGTTTGGCAAGCCCTTACTTATGGAACTCAAATCTGGTTCTCCGCAAGTAAAAGAAATCTGAAGATTGGATAATTTGCGTTCTGTGTTCAAAACGATGACTACATTCAGACATCAAATTCAATCCATAGCTGAATATTCACGGAACATTTCAATACAATTTTTCCATAAACTCCCTCAGGTATTGAATGAAGCACTGAAAAAACATACCACTCTTCGATACAACTGTAAAAAGTACGCAGAAAAGACTCCGTGCTCGTCTAGATGATCAGTTTTGCTCCTTCTCATGGAGACAGAAACGCCAATGTGGAGTGTTTCGATTGGGGACCACAAGTTTTATGATCCCAGTAACAGAAGCTAGACGGTATTTCAAGCCTTAAAATAAAAGTTCTCGTTACCTGAGTACCTACTTTTGGGGGTATGGACTGAGAAGGACCACTAATTGATACCCCACTACTCTTAAACTCACGACTCCTTAAAACTAACTGCCAGCAAGATGGGAAATACTTAAGTTCTCGATCGATCACAAAGTATTTTGGATATTGACTGGGAAAAAAAAAGACCACTAACTATGTAACTACTTTTAAAATAACACTATCTCAGCATAGTGACAATTTGGAAAACGCGTCAGTTTGTAACCGATCGCAAGCATCCTTGGCCTTGGTCAGAACTTTGGAGGGTGATTACCTGAGTGCCCTAGTTCGAGTCTTAATATTTAATTTCCAGTCTCACGCACACATACAGAATTTTTTAAGTTTCCAGACTCTTTAAATCAAGTGTAAAATTTTCATAACCCTTTTATGCAGTTTCCCTTAAGAATTCATTCCCTATCGAATTGGCGGTAAGTTTTTTAGCTGCGGGCATTCCGCAGATACGTCCTTTTCTTCCATTCATTTAATCAGGATTTTTCAATTTTCGTAATGCATATACTATTGCTTAAACTATACTTTATTATAATTTTTAAGTAATGAGCGCATAGTACGAGGGTAAAATTATCAGCACTTTCGTGATAACACATCTTTAGGTTCGTCACACTGCCTTCTGCGCATGCATGTTTAGAGTTGATACTACTGTGGTAACGTTACCGAAGTTTGAACTTGATAGCTTCAATTTTCTCGCTTATGCTTCAGTGTAAAGATGGCCGCTTCGCTAGCACTGCGCACCAAGGAAGAATAAAGAGCAGTTATCCGATTTCTTTGGATGGAAGGTGTGCCAGGGACTGAAATTCATAGGAGGCTTACTACACAATACCTGGACTCTACCACGTAGAAGTGTATGAATAGATCGAGAAGCTTAAAAGAGGCCAGACAAGCGAGATGCATGAAGGAGCAGGCAACAGGTATTAGCCCGTCAACCTCCAGCACTGACGAGAAATGGTACTGGCAAACCTGCGAGTTACCATCGACAATCTAGCGTGTTCTCTGCAGATTAGAGACACAGAAGTGGGGGAAGCGGTGCATAAATGGTTGGGCGACCAACCGAAAACCTTCTCCTTAGAGGAAAAACACAAGCTGGTGGATTGCTGGACCAAGTGCATTGAAAAAGAAAGAGACTGAAGAGAAATGCGAACTTGTTCAAACCTACATTTGTGTAAATAGATTGAAAAATAAAAAGTGCGGATAATTTCTGACTTTCCCTCGTACATACCCATAAGCATTTTCTCTAAGCATTTAGACAACAATAAATCATAGTAATATTAACTGTTATGCAATAAATAAGTCATTCATGTATTCCAGTATTTTACACATTGTAGATGAATTATTTAGGAGTTAGATTTTAATGAATCATTTTTATTTTCTGCAAAATATCACTAGACCTGAGTTATTTCTTAGAGGTATTTGCATATTTCGACCAATTTTCTTTAAGTCTTTCATTGAATACGCAATGGTTTGTAGAATTCTGTTTCATAAAAATAAATAAATGTACAAAATAAAACATTTTCAAGTAAGGTGTGTAATTTCTGATTACAAAATGACCCGAATTTCGTTTCTGTTTGTATTTATGTTTTCAAGTATTTTACATATGGAGATATATTATTTAGAAGTTAAATTTTAACGAATTAATTTTATTTTCTGTAAAATATCACACTAGACATGGATAATTTATTGACGCTATATGTATATTTTGATTAACTTTCCTCAAGACTTTGGTTGAACACGCAATGGTTTGTATAATTCTATTTCATAATAAATAAAAAAAAATTTAAAAAATCATTTTCAAGTACGGTATGCAACTTTTTATTTTAAGATAACCGGTAAAGTTAAATTAAAATCACTTTAGAATGAGATAGGTTACGTTAAATTAAAAGGGTAACCATACGTTGTAGTTCAAAGGTATTTCAAAATTTTGACAGATTTTCATTACTAGACGATTAAAGTAAATTAAATTTACATTTGTTTTCCATGGTCCATAGGTATAATCGAAAGCTGTACTCCATAGTGTAGTAACTACATCTATCATTCTTAATAGATACGTGATTCCTATAGAAAGCGAAACTCGCAACTGAAAAAAGTGCCATAAGGATTCGATTTCAAGCTGAATATCTGTTGGAGTATAGCGAATTTTAAATAAGACTTTGACGATCTTGGAATATCACAGTATTCGAACTAGCACTTTTGAAAAATGGAAATATTTTGTCTTCAGTGACAGAAGGCCGAAGTTGGGCTTTCTTTACAAGTTGAAGCTGTTCATATGCAACTTAGTTACCTGTGAAACTTTCGTTGAAAGCGATGATTTCTTTTAAAAAAAACGCTGCAAAATCGACCTTCTGCTTTATGAAAAACTATAATCGATTGAGTTTGTTTGGTCATGACATTTATTTTTAAAACTAACTCCGTTGTTCAACATGCCGCTGAATATAATTTTCTTTTGCTAAAAATGAACTTAAGGGGCATTCGTAATCACTCCAAAACTCAAAATCGACTTCTGTAATAGTCTCACCGTCACCTTACTATGAACTTTTGGAATTTCTCTTACAGCAGGAGTGCGATGAATGCGAAATAGATTATTTGGATGGATGTATCATGTATACATATTTGAGTCCAAAGTAAATTGTAGAAGATATTAAAAAGTTGAAACGATGTCAAAATTATTTTCCTTGCACTTAAACGATGCTTGTATTTTCTATGAAAGAAGTGATTAGTCAAATCACGTTTCAATCAACATTTAACCAATTTAACCGCAGCAACACTGGCCGGATAATTCTGCTGGTACCATATATGCTATGGAAGCATACGTAGTAGCAACGGGAGAAAAGAGACTCAATTTCAAATGGAATATTTTTATTCAATAAATAAACGATTATCTTAAAATGGTACAAATCATGGTAATCTAACGAGGAAATATGCTATAAAATATTAATAAAGATATAAACGTTCGCTCGTATTCTAAAACTTTAAAATTTAAGTAATACCAGCTGTAAAAGTTTTTAAACCTTCTTTGTCTCTACAAAAATTGGTTTCTAGTGTCAATTAACAGTAAAAAGAAATAAGCATAGAGCAACAATTTGGATTTTTAAAAACTGTGAGGAATTGACATCACGTGTGCTCTGTTGTACGAAGGTGATTCCATATGAGTGATGGTGAACTGAATAATTAGTAGATAAAAATATAAATTAATCAAACTTTAATGAATATAAAGTTCTAGTAAGTCTACCTGTGAGTGCAGCAGTGGTAGCTCAGTTAGAATAGCAACGGATTAGTAACCGGTTTCGAGTTCGAAGCTTGGTATAGCCAAAGACCGTAGTGTACACGGGGGCTGGTGCGCGTTAAATCGCCTCAAATGTCCTCAGGTTGGCGTGACCTCAAATAAAGGTCACAAAAAATATGCGATTGTTGTTTCTTTAAGTCTAGTTTAGATAAGATGTTTGGAGTGGACGGTGCGATGTCCTTAGTCTGTAAATAATGCACTAAATATAATGTATATACATAAATAATGTACAACATATAATATTATACATATGTATATAATAAATCATTTATGGCAAGATAGCGTTCCTCTCTGTGCTCACCACAGTAATATCTAGTGTACCGCTCAACAGTATCTAGTGTATCTGTTACAATCCGTATGTAGAAGTTAGAGACTTTTTTAATTTTATGTAGAAAGCAGCATGTCCATCCATACATAATGCGTTATCATGGAGGAAAAGAGAGAATGATACAAACAGCTCATCAATAAACATTTAAAATTGGAAATAGATTCATGAAAAAAAGAACATGGGAAAATTTTTCTAAGACTGTTAAGAACAGAGATTTTTTAAAAGTCATATAATCGCAATAACTTAGCTTTAAACTCTCATACACAACGAAACAAAAGCATTGAATAGTATTCTTCTCCAAGTACAGCATAGAGAATTCTCTGTGAAAAGATACATGTTCACTGAAAGAACATTTTCTGTCGTCAGAGTACCAAGTTTCTTGGTGACAATATGTTTCATTTGTGAATGATCCGAGATAAATCCGAGATCCGAATAAGATTCCGTAGCTGCGGAGGAGTCATTGGCGTTTCGGAATCAGAAATCCTTTTTTTGTCCGCAATTTCATAGCCTATATGCGTAGAACTACAGAAGACTGGGGTAGAAAATGTTTTATGGTGCGTACATATTCAAACAGTTCTATAAAGCTATGATCTTTAACAAAAGAAAAATGAACGACTTTCCGGAACGTCTCTTCCACAGCTACTGTGAATAAAAGATACTCCAAAAGTCGAGTCTCAAAATATGTTAGCCCCTCAAAACAGCGCGTTTTTACGACTTCTCAATGAATAATAAAACTGCAAACAAATCTATTCATTCGCATCGAAAGAGGTCTATAAATTTCCTTTCGGTTCCTATTTTAACTTCGTGAAGTAAAGAATGAAAAAGTGATGCCATGATTCCTATATTTCATGCAAGGTGTGAGTGGAACTTCGGATTTGCATTTTTTGTTGACTGAACGTTGTGAGTTTAAATTTTGATTCAGAATGTGGTACTCTCTCATTCGTAGAGGAACGTATTGGCTGCGTTTATAAAAGGAAAGTTTTGATGAATAAGACACCTCTGCCATCTAGACACCTAGAAATAAGTCAGAATAAATTCAAAAATAAACTGGTAATTTTTAAACTACCTTTCGATTGCTTGTTCATTTTTTAGTGTTAGAATGTTACCCACTTTCGACAGCTTTAGAATATAAATTGATGACTAATTGCTTCTGGAAATCAAACTTGTGTAAAGGAAAACGATCGATTTATTTACAGTTTAAGGATATATAATTATGATAAAAATCATGCTTAGGAATTATATTCAAAATACACTTATGTTTGCAGTCCCCAAGTGATTGATATTAAAATCCTCTGAGCGCCAAGAAAATTTTGAACTGTAGCAGCACTTGTACTCCACAACACAAATAATGACTAAATAACCACATCTATTGCTTGCAAGAATCTAAGGAATGATTCCATTGGTCAAGAAGGCTAAGGCTCGTTAGAAGCCATATAAGAAAAACTACAGGTTGCATTGTGCACAAATTTGTGCATGACCTTTAGAGGGTTAAAATCGTAAAATAGATCTGTTAAGTTATGCCATGTTAGTCTGAAGTGACTTAATGAAATTTCGTAATATTCGAATTCGTTAAAACAATCAGCTGCAATACAATACTGTATCTCAAAATTGCTCCAAACAGTTTACTTATCAAGTCTATTTTAATTTCGAAAAATTGAGATGTATATCTGGAATTGAATGAATAACTTAATTTATTACTATTTTAAAATATTCTACTTGTTTTTGTTTGCCATTTCGTTTTCCAACTAATTCCATGATATGCAAATTGGAAATATGTATTAATATTTGGAAAATGCTGTACGGAAATGTCAAGGTATTTGTCTGTAGATATAATGCTAAAGAAAAAAGTAGAATATTGAGAATTTTCAAAAAATCATTCTTAAACTTATACAATTCAACTGTGATAACTTTTAAATTCAGTTCGAATAATAACACAGTTAATTTTGTGTAGTTGCCTTATGATTAAATCACAGAGAAGGAACTAAATGTTATCAATTTTCAGTATGTGTTGAAAGGGGATATTTTTGGAGTTCCTAGTTTAAGAACTACTAAGAAATTGGTTTATTAAACTAATATAATTTGTTCTGGATATCTTATTGAACAATCTGTGTGCAGCCACAATAATTGTTTGAACGACTGTAGAGTTCTTTCACTCGAGATAATTTATCTTAAGACATCTAACGCAATGTACTTTTACATCCACCAACAAAAGCCAATCCAAATTATGATTCCGAAATCATCTTCAATGGATAAAAGTTTATGGATCCATCTTCAATGGAAAAAAGTTTATGGATACATCTTCAATAGATAAGTCTTTTGCTAAGGCCTGGTGTTAGACGAAATTCATTAGTTTCTTGTTCCTCAGTTCATTTCAGTTACCAAGTATAAATGGAAAAGACTCACATTCTCAAATGAATTTACTCGAATTTCAAATGTTGATCTCGGTTTGTAGGAGGGATATCAGGCTAAAATTAATTTATAACATTTAAAATGTACTACGGATAAAGTTTGAAATATTTAAGAGAAATAAACATAGTGCCTGTTTCGTTCATGTCTTTGAAGAAAGATTTTGTAACTACGTGAATCGTAAAGGTTGGTACACCATGTGTCCTTGGTTTTCTTTAAGAATCTTTAAACATCAGAAGGTTCATATATCAGTTCTCAGCCTTTAATCTTCCATGCATGACTTCTAAGCAGATTTGATCTTCTTAAACAATGTAACTTTTCGTAGCATTCTTTCAGCCAATATATGGAGATATTTAGACATTATGTGTATTGTGTGGTAAAAGCAACGTTGTTCTACTCAAACATCTCGTGGCCCTAAGCGAGTAAATTAGAATTCAATATATTCATGTTCTAAAAAACTGAGTTTGCATTCGGATTTTTCTTTCAAATTGCAACATTCGAAATAGGATGGGCAAGTGCTCGCATAATGATTGCTTATTATCCGGCTCTGGTAAGTTGGCATTACATGGTTATTAACGAATCTACTATTTAGATTAGTGGACAGGTTACACTGAAACAATGCCATTCCACAATTGACTTCTTAGGGTAGCCACACATTTGTTCAACATTGTGTGTTATTGCGACAATAAATTTGCTGAAATACGCGTGCTTACCGACATGGTTTCTGTACAGAAACGAATAACGCATAAGCATTTCTTATATTTTGTCAAATGCAGTTCCAGTGTTGTGGCCGGGCTTACGAGTTAGTGAAATAATATAATCACCAGTGTCAGTCACCACAGGCGATTGATTGTCTCGAAATTTTTGCAGTTAATTCTCACTAACTCGTAGTGATTTTGCGCATGTAACCTCTTTCCCCTGGAGAGCTTACCACCTTACTACCAATAAACATTTTCAAGGTCATCTGCCCACTCATCGGAGTCACTATAATAATAGCTTGAAATGGAAACTCCGTTTAAGCAATTTGATGGACAAGATGGACCGTTTTGTACGATCCATTTCAAGAAGATATAATTACGGTAACAATCTACAGATGTAATAATGTATAGATGGCATATGCACTAACATTCTGGATAGACAGGCTCTCTGGTTGGTATGCTATATTCATCCTAACCACAGTTTTTTAAACTGGTAGTGTCTAATTACACTTGGCACGGGAGTGTGCCATGGTGTTGGATCCATTTTGAGGAAAAACATATATCCATTGTCCAGTTTTAAAAGTGATTTCAACTGAGAGTTTACCGGTATTTACTTACTTTCCCATTTTTCAGAAATTTTATTATACATTTTATGAAGAAAGAGCAAAGTTTTAGTTCATGAACATCTTAATTTAAATTTGTTACTTCCTTTACATTAAAAAAAAACGCTTTTAATTTTGACGTACTTTTATATAGGCAACTTCTGGGCTCTTTTTACAATGCACTAGCAGATTACACCGTGTTGCTTGAGCAGAATTTATTGAAATTTTGACGGAAAATGATCCGAAAAATTACTTGTATCTATTACTGAAAAGTGCAAATGTCAGAAAAAGTAAATTTAGAAAAAATATGTGAGTGAAAAGTAATTTTATAAAGTTCATTTTCACATTTTTATAGCTACTACAATTTACCTTGGACAAAATACGTATGCTTGCTTTATCCATCCCTGTTATCCATTTCGCATACATCGCAGAATATAAGATAAAACTATAACAGGTAATAGTGAGATGACTATTACAGAAGTCGATTTTGAATTTTGTAGTGATTGTGAATGCTCTTTTAGTACATTTCCCGTAAAAATGACACTTACTACGTGTTACTGCAGCCAGTTTTGCTGTCAATGTCTTTTAGACTTGTAGTACTCTTGCACCGAGAGTGTCATATTACTAAATTCCACCATCATTGTGAAAGGCTGACAAATCATATTAATACAAAATTCAAGATCGGTTTCTTTTGAAGCAAGCATACTTTTTTATTGAAAATTCCACCTCGCATGTTCAATAACAGCTTGTTTTAAATTTAATTGTTTCAGTACAGATTAAATAAAGTAAATTGATAGCAATTTTTTCAAAAGCGGATTGTCAATTTTACAGCATTTCTTTAAAAGAAAATAAAAGTTTTCAATGAATAAAAATAAAATTGCATAAGAATAGCTTCAACTCGTAAAGTAAACACAACCTCAATATTTTCTCACTTAAGAAAACACTTTCACTTTTCAAAAGTTTTTGATAGTTATATTATAACTCTGATATTCCAAAATCAGCAAATATTTTTTTTTAAATTCGTTTTACTCCAACGGGCATTCAGTTTTATATCCATTCTTTTTGGCACTTTTTGTTAATTCAGACAATCTACGTACCTATTTAGAATAATGTATATTGTTTCTTTACTCTTGAGTACAACTTTCAATACAATCCGAAACTATAATTTGAAACTTGAAAAACAAACTGATATTTTATTGATTTTAATTCCTTTGTATTGGAAACCTAAATCAAAATTCATAACTTCTTTGACTTTAATATTTTATATCATATACATATATACGTATTTTTATTTCATATATATATATATATATATATATATATATATATATATATATATATATATATATATATATATATATATATATATATATATATATATATATGTATATATATATGTATATATATATGTATATGTATATACATATGTGTATATATATATGTATGTATATATATGCATATATATATATGTATATATATATATATATATATATATGTATATATATATGAAATAAAAATACGAATTTTAATATTAGAGATTGTGGATCCAAAGGATTTTAGACATTAAGATTCATTTTATTTCCAACGAATTGGAAAGAAAGTCTACGAAGATTAAATATTCACTTAAATGGGATGTTTCGTTTTCCAAATCATGATCCGTATTTTCTTAATATCAGGCATTCACCCTTTGTATTCGGTATTCGTTCCTTGCGATTTCCTACTCTCGTAATCTTGAATAAAATGTTTGCCCCGAAATCATTATTTACAACCACTGTCTGTAGGAAATCCAAGGCGGCGGAATGCACTCACGGATTTCATTTCAAGAAATGGGGCGAATAAGTGAAACTGAACAAAGATCTTTTATTTACTAGTTGCGTGGAGTATTCAATTAAGCCACGGCAAGATCAGGGTGATAGGTATTGTTCTGTTTGTTTACTTTCCCTGCGACTTCTAGAATTACGCTGGCATGTGAAAGAAATGCTGATTGAGGGAGAGATTGGACGTTGTTTTGAGTGAAATTCGAAAATAGTCTGATCTTATGCAAGAAAAAAAGCAATGAACATGAGAAAGGAATTCATTACTTGAAAGTAAGGTATGTTCATTAGAATTATACGTGCGAGGTGTAAAACTTGTAAGACTAATCCTCTGTGAGTTCATCCCCATAATTCTACCTTTCAACTTGCAGTATTTCCTGCATGATTTCTAAGCAGCTTTGACTTAGTGAGTGTTTTACATTTATAAAGTGCAATCTGCAGTCTTCCTTACATGCTGTTTAACCAGCTTTGACCTTCTTGACCTACATAATCTTTCCTAGGAAGGTTGTTTTTCAAACAACAGATGTAGTTATTTAACCATTAAGTGCTATGTGGGGTGAAAGCAATACTACACTACTCAGAAATCTCCTGACGCTCAGAGGGTTGAATACTGACAAAATATTGTGTAGTTATAATAAGCTCTTAATTAGGTTAATGTTTTTAGGTAAAAATAAATGTATGTGATAGTCAGTATGTGATGGGAGAAATATCTTTTACATTTGAGATTATAAATTATTACGAATTAATAACGGTAGGTATGGTAGGAATTTTTAATTAAGGTCGCCCTGGAGCAACACAACGGGCTATTCGAATCTATAACGGAAGAATACTGAATATTAGGTAAAAAATAATATAAGTACAGTCGCGAAAAAATTGCATTAAGGCAGTCTTCAAATCAGATTTTGCACAAACAAAATTTCCAATGGAAACACAATGTTTTCATACCTTAATCAGATTCGGCACTATTAAATTCTTTTAAATATGAAATTTCATGACTCTATCTTTATATCCCGCGATATTCCATTTTAAAGTTGCTGTAATTTTCAGGGATCATTTCCACATTGAAAATCGATATTCGTACGTCGAGATTAATTGTAGTTATAGTTACCGGAAATTCAAATTTGAACACTATTTCAAACGTATTTGTTGGCGCGTGCAAACGATTCGAGAATTATTATATTGATTATGCAAGTGAAAACGTTTGAAAAATTAGATGTGCAAATGATCCGAGAATTATTATCCAAGGTTTGTCAGACGTTTCTTAAACTTTTGGTTGCCCCCTAAAATCGCAATAATGTGGAAAATTTAATGTAATTCAAAAACTAACGATTGGAATGAGCTGAAATTTTGCATGGCCATATTAGAAGTCCTTCTGAATCGATTCATATCAAAATATAGTAAAGTTCTAATTCATAATTTTTTCAAACATTATTTAATAATTATTATTGCATACTAAAATCTATTTTTAAAATAAAATATTAGGTGGATTTGTTTGAGTTATTTAACAGTAACATGGCACAAAATATATACATGGCGTTATAGAAATATTATTTAGGAATTTATCCATAAGTCTAAGAAACTGATTTAACATCAAGAGCTCCAATATTTCTGTACTCATAACTTCTAAACGGTAAGATCTAATGACCTGAAATTTGGCTTCTGAAGTTAAATTTTGATATAGATTAAAAATTGTGTGTCGAAATAGAGGTTTTCTATTGGAAATTATGAAGTCGGTGCTCAATTTAATACGTTGACGGCCCCTTATGCAAATTTTATGCATTTTAATTTACAGATTATTGTTCCTGTCAAACGATATCTTTAAATTTCTATACTGTTAGAATTGCTTGAATGAGGAGGGATGGTTCGTTTTTTTTTCCGCGACTGTACATGCTATTTGGACAAGTCATTCATATTTTCACTTTTTAGCCCTCACCAGATTCCAGAATATTGTAGTGTTGCTATTACCCCATCGCTCAAATAGTGTATAATTATTCACATTTTTTGGTAGGAAGAATCATGGAAAAGATTCAAGAGTTCGAAGAGAAGGTCAAAAAGTTCAAAACTGAGTAGAAGTCACAAAAAAAGTGCAGAACGGATATATGCGAGCGAACTCCTCAGATAGTTAATGCAAAGAAGGTAATACTTATGTTAACTAAATACGTAAATATGAGTATAAAGTATGAATGAACTGAAATGGATTTCAAGATCAATAACTGAAATGAAATCAATGAGAATTAAAATGGATGTATTTCATCAGTCTTCAAAATTTTGTCTTATTTGTCAGATTTTGCAATGCAATGTTCTTTCCATTTTCAGTTTGCTTCTGCGATTTTCCTGCCCTATTTTTCCAATTATTGAAACATAAATATGACCCAACTGTGACTTCAAATTCCCTCTTGTAAGGTATGCTCTATTGCATGTTTCAATAAGGTATTGATTAAAGTGTTTATAAAAAGAAAAAAACATTGAAAGTTGATATTACTATGCTGAAGAATATCGTCCCAATGAAATAAAATTAACATTTTCTAGAATTGTAATCGTTTAGCCTAAAAAGATATCAAATTTTACATTTTACGATAACTGTGTTCGTATAATTGCAAAAACAATTAAAATTATTTATGAATCAATTTACGAATACGATATTTGAAAATTCCTGGTTAGTCCAACCTGCTTTTATTTGATTCGGTATTTTTAATTTTTGATAATATCCGCCGTAAATACCTTTTTATATACAAATCAAATCCAGATGTGCATCAATTTGCTGAAACCAAGTTAATTTCAAATAGTTTATTTATAAAACATGATCCATCTACCCAAGCATGCACATAAAGTAGAATCGTCTTTGCTATTTTCGGAATATAATTAAAAACAATAAAAATGGATGTCACAACTGAAATCCAATTTCATTTTCCATACAGTTTTATGCAGAATCAATATTTATTTACGTATAGTATATTGCGTGATCATAAAGTAACTTCGCCTATACACGAGACCCTAGCGACTGCAGTTTTCAACGTATCGGAATGAAAATTGAGATTTAGAGATTTCAAGGCATGCGCTCGGAAATTATATAAATAACAAGGATCTAGTTCTCCTGACACAAATAACAAATTTCCAAAATTTCGAATAGCAATGCCTACTTTTTTAATGTAAGGTGACCTGCCGTAGTGAAAAACCAAAATTCGCGTTGAAAGCTTACCTTCAGCTCTAACAACGACTGCACAATAGCACTGTCAAAGAGGATGAGTGTAATGTTCCTCGTGTGGTTCTTTTTGGCAAAAGATAACACTTAAAACTCAACAGATGTTTATTGATCAAACGTTTTAACAAATAAAATACCAATTGGCAATCTTTAGTCGTCGGGATGAGCCTAACGAAGTACGTTCGGTCTGTTATGCCCCACGTCTTTCTCGCTATGTTTCCTGTCCTTATCTCACCTTTCTTCTACCCGATCACCCCTCCTTCTCACCCCTCACAGCGTCACCAGGTGGTCACTTCTCTCTCTGACCACGTGACACTTGTGCCTCTGCTTCTCCCTCAAGTAGAGTTTGAGTGAAAAGGCAGAATATTACACTACAAAGGATGAACGACAAAAGAGGAAAGAAAGGCAAAAAGCAGAAGTGACAAGTCATGTAGTTTGCATAAATTATAAGCATCTACACAAACCGCCAATTAGCAACAACCGTTTTTGGTACGTCATCGTGACCAATTACAATTAGCATTTAAGGTTGGAAGTTTGTTAAGTAGGGTGTCTTCACCTGCAGGGGAGAAAGAAATGAGAGTTTTCTCTAAACTGGGAGGTGAAATGATCAACCACTATTAGATGAATGGTCAAAACACCCCAGAGGCATTTTCCGTTGAAACCATAACCTAAGACAAGATCAGTGTTCTGTTTGAGTTGTTCTTGTCTTGGTGCAAAAACGTGAAGAAATTGGTTACACTGATGATAGATCTCGAGTTGGATCACCATCCTTTCCTGTTGACCGTGGTGCGAAATTGAGTAACATTAGTCAACATCGTCAGATAGCTACATGAGGTGTCTCCCATTCTCAATGTTCCAAAAACTATGGTCTTAAAGATTCTGCGATTCTCCATATGCTTCCGTATCTATTCCATCGAGTTCAGATGTTGCAAGCGGGTGACGAACAGGGACATTTAGACTTTGAGAATGAATCTATCATAAGATATGACTCTGAGGAAAGTTAGCTTCTACTTATACTGTGAACTGAGCGCGTTTCTTCTTCAACTTGGAACGTGAACTCAGAGAACTATGAACACTGAGTGGACTAAATCCCCATAATTTGTTACCTCAACCCATACTCGAAGCCAAAGTAGCTGTGAGATGCGGCCTCACAAGCATCCTCGATCTCAATATCTACTTCTTTAAACGCGTATCTCCGCAAAGTTTAATGACATGTATTGTCACGGGTGCTCACTACGCAGCAATTTTAAATTACATCTTCCCTAAGTTGCATCAGAAAAATTCTATATGACTATGTGCGGATGCAAGTTGGCACTCCCCCACATTTGAGACATTTGTCAAACGTTGCTAGAACAACAATTCTATGACAGAATTATCTTCCACCAATTTTCTGTTTCCGTGGCCACCAACGGGTCTCCTGACAGAACCTATAATTTCTGGCTATGGGGATATTTGAAATCAAAAGATTGTAGAGGGAATCCTAGAAGTGTAAAAAATAAAAGTCATTAAACTAGATTCTAATAATTTTCTAAAAAGACACAGTAAATCATTAAACCAGTAACACTTAAACCATTTAAAGTGGAAAAAATAATAAATTTTCATAAGAAATCCTTTGTTTTTTGTCATTTACCCTTCCTTTTTTCAATCATTCAATGCTTGTCTCGTTTATATCTTCAACGTTTTTTAAAAAAGAATTTTTAGACATACGTGGCAATATACAGTTGAAACTCAAACTATGTGCCTAACACAAGCTAGTTCACTGTGAGTTAAGTTTTTAATAGTGTAGGCGAAAGTTTTTCTAACTTCTTTTTAAAGTTTTAGACGATTTTAAAAACATTTTATGCATCTAGGTTTTTAATTTGAATCAATTATTATTTATGTTCCATTTTCCGCATTACAGCTTCTCTCTTCAGTTTTGCATTCGTTATATCAAGAATTTTAATGAGTGTATAAAGATTCAATTATTAAATTATAAGAAAAACATTTCTATGTTTGTAATAAGTATTTATTTACATGCAAATTCCAGAGACACATTGTCTGCTGAAGGAAGAATGTAATTTAATAATTAACGTCATTCCTTTCGAGGCCTTATCATTAGTTTTTGTTAAAATTTCCTTATCTATCTGAACAGACAAATGGCAATAACTGATCATTCCCTTTTATTTCAATAACATTCCTGGACTAGTTAGAAAAATGCTTCGATCTCGAAGCCAATCAAGCTCGAAAAACAAAAGAAAATATTATTCATAGAAAAGGGACGATGATTTTGCTGAAATTCATAAAGCACAAATCGGGACATAATTGGTTTCAGTACTCTATAGTATTCAGTTTACAGAAAGGAAAATAAGTTGAGGTGTTTGCGATATAACAGTTCTAAACTTTTAATTTCTATAATTGCTTTATAACAAAATCATATTTTTAATATAAGGGATTTGATGCTGCTAAAAATATGCATATCATCTTGCTGTACCTAATGTCTGAGCTAAATAACAGTTTTACTGCACCTAATGCTAAATAACAGTCTTGCTGTACCTGAATACTAATTAACAAGTTCCAGAAATAAAATAATGCATACAATCTATGATTGTAATTCGCTCGTGTTGATACGTGCGTTGAAGGTTTTCTTTGTGATTCAGCATGGCAAAAGTCTTACGCTGAGTCCGTGGTGGTTGTGATGTAATAAACTTAGCCATAACTTTAAAAATTAACTTACAATACAGTAGTACATATGGAAGTTTAAACTATCACCATCATGGAGTACCTTTTGTAGACAAACTACACTGCTTTTCACACTTTTTGATCAGTTGGTGATTATGAAACCGCTCATTTAGAAAAAACAAAACTTATGGAGTTGTTTCAGACAAAATCCAGAATTTCATAGGTACATATGTATCTCATATCCTTAGCTACATTACATGTGATCGATGAAATACAGATATATCATCGTAAAGTATATGCAAGGCCTCTGAGAAAGGGAACAACAGGTCCATTTGGTCTTGGCCTCGAATTAACATTTTTGACGTTGCTATTTTGGCTTTAGCCTTTACTTCTATATTTATTATTGAGCCTCATAAACTCAAGACCACTTTTAACTTATACCAGAGCTTTTTATTTTTACCGCCAATGATTTCACATATTAATATATTAAGCCAAATACAATAATCTGTAAAATTATTGTTTCGAGAAAAGCAAATATGAATATTCGACGTTATGTGAGATGATGTTGATTTTTGGTATTTCGCAAGAGAATGCGAGCGAATGAGAATATTTTCCATGTCAGTAAATTATATTCCGATAACAATCTCTCCAGAAAAAAGCTTAATTGGTATGTAACGTAGTTTTGAAGGCGTCATCTCTAACGTAACTAACAGAGGATTCAATCCCCTCATCAGACCAGGCCTTCCATAAGTTAAATCGACTGCCCCAACAGTTGTTTAACACGAGCTCAAGCAAAAAAGGTTTCCGAGCTTGCTCCTTTTATTATGTCCCACTTAATTTATGCAATTGCAAACCCTTAAACGATTTGATTTTAGAGTTACTATCCGTACAAGATCCATTTCTAGTCTGTTCAAGATCCCATTCAAGCCACCAACAGGTGGGGAAAAATTTCATACCTTACGCATGTGGCGCAGATTATGTTGGTCAAACCAAACGAGCTTTGAAATTCCGGTTTCAAGAGTCGCCAATAACCCACTGTTTTTCTCCAGTGCGAAGTAAATTCAAGTATCAACCTACCCACCTGATTTCAGGAACACATGTTTGATGTCAAAACTAAGGAAATAAACAAATTTACCATCGTTCAACACTGTTGTGAATTTTCTCAACAGTTTTGTTTTAAACAAGCAAATGTAATTCAATCTCCAAGATCCATTCTCGAGTTGAACATCAGAGGTAACACTTAAATATTTTTACAGTGTTGAATACACTAGTGAATGACGATAGTACTTCCCTACCTATACCCACGGCCTGAAAAGGGTTAGTTAAAAAAGTGAGTTGTAGTAACCTATTCTATGCTATAACATAACTCGTGTTTTCCTCTCCTGGTCAACTTCTAACCTCATGATGGTGGACGTTTTGCTCCCTAAAATGACGACGTTTTTTTCGTAAATTTTTAATTTTTATTAGACATTTTTTGAAATTTTTCATTTTTACTGCTAATTCTTATGTTGTAAACATTAAGGATCTAGGTAACATATTTAAAGAATGTCTTGGGTAAGATTTAAACTCGTATTTTCATCTTGACTTTATTCTGCCCAGATAATGGTGGACGTCTTGTTACCCCAAAACTACCATTGGCGATCTTGACTGTTTTTAATCTTTATTAGTCGTTTTGTAGGATTTGCATTACTTCTGTCAATTTGATAAGATTTTCATCTGTTTATCTATAAAATAATAGTTCAGAATTCGGTGAAAACATTTAAAATTTCAGATTAGTGCTTTTAGCGTGGTTACGATGATCTATTCCATTCATATACATAATCCTTTGAATGACTAGAATGCTCACTAGAACCACAGAGTTAAAATCACTACTGATATAGAGCTGTACATTTTTTAAAAAGCAGGCGATCGATTGAATATATTGCAAACAACATTCATTCATAAAAATGAATTATTTTAATGCATCGCTGAATATATTCCGGTTTTATAACGCCTTTCGTTCATTCTTAAAATACGCAATATGCACACAAAGCAGACTATTCTATCTCAAAAACTCTTTTGTGCTGACGATAAAGCCAACAATGTAAAATCTTTATCGAAAGTACAAGAAAAGCTGTTATTTAAAGCAAGTGCCACGAGCAAAATATGATTGTTGATTCTAATTGGCCCCATTGTGCACGTGTCATCCCTGTAAAAGAAATCATCTCGCTGGCTTTCAACTCCAGGGGAGTAATCAAGTATGCATGCATGCTTCATCTGTTGTGTCATTAGTCCTCTTGTCCTCAGGGTGTATAAGGGTTCATCAGAGAAGGGAAATTCAAAACCTTCCAGGAGGTTCCCTCGAAAAAGAAAACAATAGCAAAGAATGAAAGAAAAGAAACGCTAAAGAGCAGTTATTAGTGCCCAACTTTGTCTCCCATAATTAGTAAAAATGAGTGATATACTTGATAGCTAAGCATTTTGTTTCTTGTTGTAATGAATTAACTTTATTTTTTCTTAAGTAGTTTAAAAATAAAACGCGGAATTGATGTGATTAGGTAACTTTAATAACATTCCCACTGCGACTTTTAAAATTTACTTATCCATTACCTATGAAGATATCAAATTAATTACAAGGCATTTGATATTCTGTTTGGTTACTGGAATTCATTTTCACATTCAGGTAATTTAAACCCCTCAGGTGCACATCTCCTTTAGATGTGCACGTGCTTCATGATCCAGAAGTACCCTAGTGATTTTAACTTTATTTTCCTGCTCCCTTTTCTTCCCCTGTTTCCTTCCTCTTTAGTCTCTCGTCGGAGTTGCTTCTTCGGAGGGGAGGGCTCTCCTTGAGAAGCTTTTCACAACTATGTTTCTTTTAGATTCCCTTGGAGATTATACTACCCACGTGTTTGCCATGCGTGGAGACCCGTGTCCCTGGAAAGGTAATCATGGTAGTTGAGGAACAATATTCTGACCCAGTACAATGTTTCAACCCAGGTTTAAGGTAAACGGGAGATGGCACACTAGGGTGGGTCACCGTTGTATGGAGAAAAAAAAATTCTGATTCCAATCCAGCACAGCAAGAAACGGGTGCCAAATGATGTTTTTAGCTCACATGTAAAATTAGATTAGAATGGGATATCATCTTCTGCCTCTGGAATGACTTCAGAGAACACATATTTTGAAAAACCTTATTTTTGAGGAGTTGTTACAGCAAGGTTAAAAAGTTTTAAAAATGTGTGTTTTTAAAACAAATTGCATCAGTAACATTTATTTATTACAGGAAAAAGTTTACAAAAATGACATAATATTAGTATATAAATATTTCAAATAGCGCGAAAATCCTTCTTGCTATCGAATTTCGGCATGGCTTTTCGAGACTATTTGGTATTTATGAAGCTTTCTCTCAGATTTTTTGAACAATGTGTCTGAAGCTTCTGTCACAGTCTTGACTGCCCTTTCAACAGTTTGTGTGTGACATGGCAGACGTAGTAAAGACAGTTCTGCTTTTTGGGCGACAGTTAGATGTCTTCGTCAGGTATGGATTTCAATATTGGTGGATCAGATATATTCTCCTGCCAGTTAATGAGATCGGTGTAAGATTATGCATCAAATTTTACAGTAGGAAGTTGAAACAGTCGGAATCTATTTTCCTGAATGCTGCGGGCTTTCAAAATGCGACGGGCTGCCAGTTAACGGATGTGCAGTTTAGAGTCGGTCAGCATTGCAATCAATAAATTTTCAGGGTGTGCGAAGTAACTGTTTCTTTGAATTACGGGATATATTTTGGCTTTCAGTTCTGTGTGCAAATATCTAGTTGCAGCGATGAGTTTGAACAGGTGCCGTGCTCCATCTTTACAGGAAGGGTGAATTTTGATAGTAAACAAGGTTGGAGCGTAAACCTTGATGATATACGTTGCAAGAATTACTAAGTTTTCAGAAGGATATTCCATCGAAACGTATAAACGTAGAATTCAATTAGCACGAGATAGCCATCAGGTATGAGACATTTTTCCTGGCGATTTGTTTATTAAATCCTTAAGAAATATGCCTGTTGAAACCGCTGAGACTATTCTGTACAAATATATTTGGTCTGTGCTAGTACCTTGAACAGAAAACTTGGGTAACTCTGTTGAAATACGGTGAAACCGAACAACTGGCCCTTTTACGCACATTTCAAGATCTTTGCCGATTCTCCCTGAAAATGTCTTGGGTCCCGATGTGGTGCCATTGATATGTAGAAACAAGTGTCGGAAGGGTAATTCGTTCATATACAGTAGGAAGATAATCCACTGCAACAGTTTATCTAACCTTTTTTCAAGCAGACGTATGACACCTCCATATTTAACAACGTTCACGTTAGTTCCATCACACCCAACTGTCACCAAAGTCTCCATAGATGTTTCTGATTCCAAGAAGAAATCAGTGATTGCTTGTTCTATGAATTCAGATATCCCAAAAGCCTTGTGCAATATCAGAATGTAATAACATTTCACACATGTTATTTTGAGACCATTTAGCACCTTTTTATCGCTGTGCCTCTTAAAAAAGGAGAAAAAATAAAATGACCCACCCTAGTGCACACTGTTCCCGTGAATATTAATCGGCTGGTCGATTGGACTTCGTAATCGGTTAGGGCTAAGTAATCGGCTACTTACTGGGCAATTCGTTAACTCGCACTGAGCACGTATGGACATCGACTAGTATTGGTGCAGGAGTTTCACCTCCTGGTTCGGCTCCGGATTGGGTGATGCTCTAGATGCCTGAATTTTTCTATTCCTTATTATGAATAATGAAAATACAATTTTTTAAGCGGCAAAGGATCGATCTGAGAGAGCATCAATCAACTTCAAAACCAAACACACCCTCTGCTATAACTGAGAACTCCTGATGTCCGTATTGAATAAGACGTTATCTTAAGCTTATAACACCAGTCCTGGTCCGAATGGAATCTCGTACCAGATGCTTCGCCACCGGTTCCCAGATTCCTTGCAAAACATCCTTCTATTTAATCGAATTTGGAGAGAGCAGAAATTTCCAACTCTGAAATGTAAGGCTGGTGATGCCAATCTTGAAGCCGGAAAGGACCTCACAAACCTTCTGAGCTATCGGCATTCTTGATGAGCTGCCTGTTCAAGATCTTAGAGATGTTTTCTGAATACTATTTATAATTACAGGCTTCACACACACACACATACATCTTGCTCTATACACTGCTGAAACAGACGCAATTTATTGCGTCATTTAAAATGTTTTTTCTTCGCATTGTAACATATTTAAAAACACTTTTGCTTTTCCGAAAACATTTTAGAGTCTTTGGAGACAAGAAGCTGAAATTTGGATAGGTGGTGGCTGGTAGAGCACTGTATTGGTGTTGTGACATTGAATGGATAATGCTCGTGCAGAATATCAAGACAAATGTTTGTGGGTGCATCCAATGAAGGAGAAACGAAGTAAAGAAAGCACTTCTCTTCCCGTGAAACGTTTATGAAATTCTTCAATTCACAGGAATGTGCCATTCCTTGGCGAGAGAGATACGTGTGTCTACACAATTAAATTATTCTTAATGGTTATAAATAATTAAATAATCATTAACACATAATACCACCTATATAATTTGCCACTTCTTCCCATATTTGTTCAATATGATCCGTGTTATGGGGATTCATTAGTGTAGGTTATAAACCAAAGGCTTCTGTTCCACCAGGACAATTATTTTTTCAGCGTCTATTTCCATATTCACAAATATTACCTTGTCTTACTCAAGGCACTGATACTATTAGACTATACAAAATAATATACATTCTAACAGCTTGTGCTCACACAATTGCAAACCACGTGTACAGTGACGATTACCTGCATATTGGAGGCAAATAGTTTGCAAACGATAAAATATTTTGCCTTAAAACAATTATGATTACTTGTGCTACAAGCAATCAAAGCTCTGCTCAAATTTGTTGCAATGTGTTTGATATTATCTTGGCATTATGCTAAATCATGTTTTAACGTGACCCCTACGAACTGGATGAAATGAGACAGGCCTGTCACAGGTGACTAAAAGGCGACTTTTTACTACTATTTTCCAACCTTGGCGACTAGGGGTATCTTTTTAAGCAAAATCGTCTCAAAAGCTCCTATTTTCAAAATTTTGGATACATTTCAAAATTTTCAGCGGTTTTTTTTTAAATTTACCAAAGGTTAATAAAATGCAGTTCTTTTTAAAGCTAATGACGGAGAGAAAAATATTTCTCGGATTTTGTTTCAGCGACAAATATTTCCAAGGGACACCAATTTCAAAATCAAGCTGTGGCAACCATCCGTGAAAGAAAAACATCCGAATTTGTGGTTGATAGATTGTCATTGGAACCTAATCAGAAAATAGGTTTTTTATTTCAAAATTTAAATTTCATGGCAAGATCTTCAACATCTGTTTCATACTTTATCAACACATTTTGTGTTTTAGACGATTCATTTTGTATCTGAGCAAATAAAATTGCTTCTAAAATAGGGTTTGAGAGGAGATGTTTTTTGCAACTATTTAAAAAATTTTTGCTATTGTTGCAACTATTTAGCAAATGCTTTTAAACTATAATAAATTTAATCCTCTAATGGACTGATCGTCAGCTGATGACCGAGAGGCCGGAGACGGATGGGGATAAAAATCTTAATCATGCTGGTCAGCCTTTTGTTCAATCATGCTTTAGCTTGCTTAAATATGCTGCATAAGGTTTATGTAGCCATGATAGATGAGTGTTTCGGATACCTATCTTTAACCCTTCAAGTATCAAGTATGTTCGACGAGATATCTCGTCAGTAAAGATCTGAACAATTTTGAAAATGGCGAGATATCTCTTCATCTGATATTGCCGATATTTTTATGATGGCCAGATCAAGATTTGGTCAGTTTTGCTAAGGACGAGATGCCTCATCGAGACAATCACCAGGAGGGTTAATCATTGAAAACATGTCTAAGAATATTTAAGTAAAAACGTTTTTGTTTAAAGCAGTTTTCCTAAATTAGTAGACTTCATGGAACAGACATTTGCGATACATGTGCATGGCCATGTTTAGTTCAGCTCGATGCTGAACTAAACAAACAACAAAAAAGAAACCACGAAAAATCTGATTTATTTTGTAAACATCCTGATTATATTCGAAACACATGCCATGTTAGGTCACCTGAAACATGAAGTACATTCAACCACGATGGCACGCACTTACTTCAGTTTCATTAAAAAATCCTCTCAAAAAATAGGAATAGTAAATAATCGTTCCACCAAAACCACATTCCCTGATTGTGGCTTCATTCCGTGTTTCTGAAATCTGTTTTCCATAAAACAAATTCCTCTTCCTTCTACACCTAACCAACTTCCCAAAATCACGAAACATAAGCAGATAAATTACACAAAGGCAGTAGCCTGAAAAGTGAGACGAAGAACATTTCGTCTTACTCAATGGGGATAGTTTGCCAATGTCCAGAAACGATAGAAAAAAAGACATAACATCAACTAGACATTCAATACCAAGGGAAATTCTCTGGGAACAGCAGTCTATTCGTAGTCCCGAAAGCATCGTAAAGTGGTGGACATTCAACTTTATGGCGAGGTATCTAAATCGTTGCCTGGACCTTTAAAGTCGATTCATGCTCGAGACAGACACATGGAATGGGAGATATAGAGACCGGAAAGACAGGTGATTTCCTTCTTGTGTGTAATTCAGAGTACGATGTAAGATGCCGGGAAAACAGAGATGCCATAGCTCAAGGAAGGGGAATCACTGTAATTGAAATCAACGGTACGGAACTCACGGTGTTGTTTTCACAAATAGTTCCCTGTCTTATAGGCTACATCGTGCTATAAACTTCTTGGTGGAGGGTGTTAGAGGAGAGATGTTCAAAGAAAAGCATCGTATATTTTTGACCGTAAGTGAAATGTGAAATGAGAGCTATCATTAACGAATCACGATAAGTAAATGTGTTTTGTTTTAAGTTGGAGAATGGATGCATTTTTTGTGTCAGCAACTGTCTAATTGTAGCACTCATAAATAAAGTAAGTGGTTCTTTGTCATTCACAATTTTCTTGGTTAAATGTCAGGGTGTTAGGTTGGATGGATTGTATGATTTCTATGGAGTAAAAGCCATATTTATAGCCAATTTGCGCCAAATAGAAGACAACGTCAAGTTAATAGACACAAACACACAAAGGAAGCTTTACTGACACAGAAAAGAGAATTACACCATTTGAATAATTTAACCTGTACCGCCTACAACTCGCAGGTTGCTAGTGCAGTGGGCAAACGCACTACGCCACATCAACTCCGTTAGGATATTAGAATGTATTCCCCTATTTGTTTGTTGGAGCTCAAAGAATTAAAAGTAATCTATTTTGCACGAAGGTTAGATTAAGTAACTGAGATGACAGCAGCAATGAAGAAAAAGTACTTATTAATAAGTTTACTGCGGTCTGCTTAATCCCCAAACATTTGTGTTAAGAGATTTCGTAAACTCTCATAACCTGGAGTATTTCTTACAGCCGAAGTAAGTGAATCAAAACGAACTTTATTGTCATAAGACATAATTAGGTATCATTTTAAAAGGAAAATAGAAATATACATTCCAGAACGATTCTCAACTTTTTATGTAATTATGCAAGATATGATGAATTTGAATTGAAATTTTACTTAAAATTTATTTATATACTTTACAAATAGTTTTTAAAATCTTATTTTTTCGAACTGATATTGTTTTAATAATACTATGGAAACGTTTTTAAATTTTAATAATTTATCTGCGGAATGTTTTTGAATCAGCCAGCCCAATGTATAGAAAAATAAGTTAATTATTTTAGGCTAAATACTTGTTTATCTTATTGTTCAATGGAGTCAAAACATTTCAAATTACTTTCCTTATCAAACATTCCTTATCTGGCTAAATTTTTATTGAGATACAACATTACATGACTTACATGTTCAGTCTGAAAATAAATGTTTGATAAATAAATGCGACTAAAAAAGGATGAAAACATTTTGGTTAATTAATTTATCTCCACTTTAAAAATATTTTTCATCTCAAAGTTTGAGAGTATATTCAACATGTAGAGTGTCTTTTTATTTATTTTTAAGATCGCAAAGAGAAACTCATTTTTTGCTTCATGTTTCCGAAAAGAAAAATATTACATTTGAAAAGAATGTTTTGAAAGTCTTTTTGGGTCTTTCTTTCTATACCTAGAAAGTAAACTGGAAATGTAACTAATATTCTTCATTATATTGCCAACAAGTCAAATTGTAACAGAAAGCATTCACTATAATTAACAAAAAAAATATTTTTACTGAAAGAACGCAAGTGTTACGCAGAATACTAAGTGGTATTTTTCTGATTCAGTTTTAAGCCATGCTTGACTTTACTGTCTGCTTAAACACTGTTAGAAGATTAATTTAAAGTCCCCCGTTTGCTTTAGAAATTGGATGGACTCGGGTTACAGTTGAAAAATTATTTGGAGAAGCGGATTTCAAGATATTTTTTTCGTTTCAGTCATCTGAATCTCAGAAAATGCTGAGGAGGCTTATGGTTTACTATAACATATAGTGGTATTTTTTGTTCTAAATTTGCAAGAGATTAAATTGAAAAAAAGTCACATCTCTTCTAAATTCATTACTAAATTTCATTTACTTGATATTATTTCATGTGTCTTGAGAAATTACAGTAACCTACAAGCAATGAGGAAGAACTAGGTAAACTAAGAAAAAATTGGAAACTGTTATACTAAACAAGGAAGTTTATAATAGACTATGAATGCTGTACCTCATGTCTAGCTGTAATATGAATATTGCGCCAAATTCTGATTGCAGTATGAATGTAACGCGACGTTTTCATCGGATATTTTATGTGACGGAATTTTTAGAGACATTTTATGTTTTATTTTACAAAGGGTTGTAATGACAGGAATTTTCAGTGTAAATAATCAAACCAGAAGGAAGAAAGAGTTCAATTTCAGTTGCCCAAATGCTCTATCATAATACATATTGGGGTTACCGTAATGTAGTTTATTGTCGTTTTTGCGTCATTTGGAGTTTAATATAACTGGCAATTACCAATCAACTATCATAAATAAATTCGGAATTCATTTTTTGGAATTTCCGTTGGCACGTGCTGATATCGTACTCGAAATACACGCCAAGTGATGTCACGTAAGGAATGCGTTCCTCCGAAAAAACACCTGTCACCTATATTCAGCTTGGTATTAAAAATCTCTCCCAAGTATAAAAATACAAAATTGAATTTTTATGCAGGCACTTAAAATAGAAATTTCCAATCAGAAATGTTTCATTATGTCTAATTAGCTGAACAGAAACAGATTTAATACTTTTATTTAAATAAACTATCACTTACGTAGAAGCTGAATGAGATTTCTGTGACGTAGGGCGTCATTACGGATTTTCATCCGAATTCATGTAGCGATGCATGCCGTTGAAAATGTGAGCAGGGAATGACGCCTTACGCCACAGGAACGATATTATCAACTAACCCTCTACCACTTAAACATGTCATTTCCGGACATAATTCTTTGACAAATTTTTTTTATTTTGGATCCCTCTACCACCCTTTAATATTTGGGCAGAAGTTTTTCTTTTCTTTTCAGTCATTTAAATCTGAGCAAAAGTAGAGGAGGGTTTTGGTACCCTGTTATATAAAGAGCGTTGTTTTAAACATGCAACATATGAAATTAATAAAAAGCCATATCTGTATTGTAAACTCATTATTATATTCGTGTATTAACTTCTAGTAAATGATGTCTGAAGAAATTAGTGACCAAGATAAAAGAATAGGAAACCACGTTATACGAACCATGAGAGCTGTGCATAAGGACTATTAGTGTATCATCTGATGTCTAACAACATTATGAACCTAATTCTGATTGTACATTGAGTGTCAAGTTACGTTTTCAGGAATTTTAAGGAAAGACAATAATGACTTTTGGAAACCTCTTGTGTTTTGTTAAAATTTGTGCGTTGTCTTGAATTGTTTTCTAACTTAAATTCGTATTTGATTAGGTGATGGATATTCTGATAAAGAAAATATTTGCTTTCAATACTTATGTAACTTGGAAAACGTGTAGTAATTATTATCTTTATTGACTTGCAATGTATATTATTTTCAATAAACTGTCTGACTGGATCGAGGTGTTATATACGGTGCTTGGTTAGTAATCACCCCTGTGTCTTTATGACCTAATTTGAAATCCTTATCGTAGGTTAGTTGGCCTGGATTATAATCGATGAATTAGAACAAGTACTGATAAGAATGATTATATAAGGACAAAATGTTTGTGTGGCTATTTCTGTTATTAATAGAAACGGTGCTTTTAAAATAGTGTGTGTCAAAAATACTTTATAAATATTAATCCGTCAAAAAGTACAATCGAATTTTAAAAAAATATTATTGAATTATTTGTTCCATTATCACAAAGAAATATAATTTCTCTTAAGATTTACTTCGAAATAACGAGAATAAGACAGACGAAATTATTCACTCTTCGAATGTCTGCAGTATTTTTCAGAACTCAACAGCAATTATGGGAAACGATGTCATTAGAATTTATTTGTCGATGGTTTTGATAGTGAATAGATGTTAAATAATAAAATGTAAAAATTACATTTCTGTTTTAATATAAAATTTAATAAATTTTGTTTTTCTTTGTCTTCAAACATATATCTTAATTTTTTTAAATTTAAACCTTTACAATTTTTAACTATTAGCTTACTAAAGCATTCATACTGTTTCTTCCAAAATAGAATAATGCAAATTTTCGGACACCAAAATTGATCTTGGGTGGCAGAAAAACCACTGACGGTAGCAGCGGAAGTGAGAAGTAGAAATTACCGATTTAGTGACCATAATAAACATATTTGGAGTCACGTGACAGCACAAGATTGCTAAAATGTGAAGCTGAAGCAGGTGTCTGGTGACTGAATGATTTTTTTCATGTTTTTAACTGTCAATTAGTTATTAGTTGTTATGGTGAGTGACACCCGATATCACTAAGAGCACATCTTAACGCTTTTATCCGTGGAATATAATTGTAGGTAAATTGGAAGAAGTATGAACATCGCGAGATGTAGCCAATGAGATCGGAGTGGGCCGAAATGAAATCGGAAGGCAGTGGAAACAATTTTCCGAAAGTTGAATTGTTGCCAAACGGTACCTCAATGATCGAACACCCAAAATAATTCCAGCTTAAGATCGTTATAAGACTGTAACGACAAAAGGTATCGCCGCATAACCGCTGGAAGGCTATCACGAGAGCTTCAGGCAAGCATAGAGACCATAATATCGCGCCAGATTGTGTCCAGACGATTGAATCATGCAGATCTGTATGCCCGCAAAGTTCCTTTGACTACATTACACAAATCACATAGGTTTAGATGGTGTTGTGATCACTCCAACTGGACTGACGAGCAATCATCCCTTTTCACGGCCGAAAATATATTCTGTTTGTCATAAGATTCTGACGTGAACCCGACTATTCTTCTATCAACATCCTGGATATAGACTGTTACAGAGGTGGTGGTGTGATGATCTGGCGTAGTATCATTATGAAAGGACGTAGCGAGCTTTACGTGCTGGAAAGTGGAACCATAAATACTCAATGTTAATAGCAGGATGTTATTACTAGTCATGTGCAGTTTTCGTTGTGCTGTTGGGAATTCCTTCATATTTTTGATAACGCCCGTTGTCATCATTCGGTCTGCATTGATGCCATACGGAACACTGAAGGGATATACAGAATGGCGTGGCTTGCGTACTCCCCTGATCTGCATCTCTTAGAACACGTATAGGATGCTCTTGGAAGGAGCATGGCAGATTGAAAAAATCCAACACCGCGTACCAAAAAAGTCTGGCTATTGTGCTGAAATAGGTATGGCGAAATCTACCTCCAGATTTACTGGATAACATTGTGAAGAGCATGCGCAAACGATGCCATTCGTACATTGTAGTGAGGGAGATATATTTCCTATTTAACTTTGGCAAGGGACTGTATTCAAAAGTTGAGGAAATTTTGCTCATACTTCGCCTTAGACCAATGGTACGTTTCGTTAATTTAGCATGCATTACTGTTACATTCACATAAATTTGTTTCTATATGCATTAAATCTCTGTGAAATCTATCTGTATTTCTAATTATATATATCATCCTCCTCTTTTCAGAATTATGTCTCTAAAAATATAACTGACACTTAATTTATGGACATGATTGCAGAAGTTTCAAGAGTGGTCTCAAGTTTTTCTATTTATTATATTAATATGCATTGTAAGGAAACACGTTATTATGATTCAGGTATATTTAATTTCTTAACAAAAGAAACGGTATTTAATGCAACACAAATGTAGACTGGAGTATGTGTAACCCACCGAATAAGAATGCTATGCTCTATACCTAATCTAACCTCATTTGTAATGAAATAGATTTTCTACAAACATTTTCAGGCGGAATAGTTTTTATACTACTTAACCAAGATATTGATAATGGTTCTCAAAGCAATTTTCGAGTCACTAAATGCACTAAATTGTCTTAAAAAGTACATCATAAAATTTTTCATAAGTATTATATTTCAGTTATTTTTATAAATAGTTTTGTATTTCTACTACAGACAGTACTTAAAAACAATATATTAATATTTTACTCAAATGTATAAAATTCTCAACATTGGGATGAAGATGCTATAAAATTTACTATCACACACAATAATTTCTAAATTCTGCAGTGAAATATATCTCGTTTTCTCTTGTAATATGGGCTTGAGAAATTAATAGTGTTCACATTGCATTTCGAGAGGCATTATTGAACATTATTGTGCGATATTGAGCTTCAATGTAGTAACGTAACCTCTTCATCAATTAGATATTGCAGAATCCATAGTAATGCTTTAAAGTACTAATTTTCACTTCATTCTCTAAAATATTTACATTATAAATATTAAACGAACTACTAATTTATAATAAACAATTATAATTTCTCAAAGGCTAATTGCTACAAAAATTCAAACTAAAACAATTAGACTTAATCATTAGAAAAGAAACTAGAGTAGAGAAGACTAAAGTTGACTAAAAACCAGAAAATAATTTTGTACATTTGTAACATGTTCTGAAGAAACCACGTGAATCGAAATGTTACTGTTGTTGGGATAGGTATATATGTATATGTGTATGTATGTATATATATATATATATATATTGGGATAGGTATAGGTTGGGACTGATATGGCCGAAGCTCTTGTGTATTAACAATTTTCAAAAGTCCGATTTTGTTCCAGTGAAACTTAAATTCAACTACCTACCCAAAAGTATATTTCACCATAGAAACATGGCACACAGGCAGAATCCGTGAAATTTAGGCAATGGAAATACATTTTTGTTTTTAGAATATAAAACTAGTTAGAGAAATGTTTTTATACGAAAATGGGCAAAATTCCGCTGAAATACCGCAGAAAACCTTTATATCTACCAATAGAAGAAAAACTCCACTAATGTGGTTCAAACCTATCCTACCTTCCTCCACTGAATTGCTGTGAGAAAATATTTGGTTTGATGTGAAATTCTACGATTATTTTCTACCATGAGAAGGAAAGGATTTGAACATAAAAGAAACTACTATATATACGTGACCGAAACTTATATGGCAATCAGGAAAAATTAAATTTTATTGACAGGGAAATCCCTATAAGCTTTCCAATTGAAGGCATTGTATGTGCTATTATCCTCTGTACTTATCTTTTAGTTTTAAATAGGATGGAATTGTAATTACACACATACTTAAATATTATCCGGGAAATATGACGAAAATGAATGTTAATCCTAATTTTATGACTGCTGTAAAAAGGTGTTTGGAAAATTAAAGGACGTTGCGAAAAATCATAAAATACCCAGCAACTATTCAACTCAACGCAAATAGATTAATATTCTCAATAGATTTTGATTTTTTTTTAGTTTTTTTCTGTACCGAGATAGAGAGGAAAGATTAGTTTTACAATAAATAAACCCTATGCTATTTAAACTATAAAAAATCATCTAGTGTTATGATTATTTAAAGCGGATAAGAATAAGTGTAAGGACTGAAATTCCTTCTTTCTCAAAATTTTTAAATTTTAAAGTATTAAAAAATCTGTCCAGGCTGTGGACTCTTAACATTTAATCTAAAAGTTATAAGTAATCGGATTAGCATCTCCAAAATTTATTTTTTTTTTACTCTTAATGGACATAATGCCATAATTCTTTGTAAGCAATAATTATTTTTTCGAATTTAACAGGAAGTCGTAACTATTATAAAAAGTGAAAGAACGGGTTCCTTACATCACTCTCCTGTTTCCATTTCTTTCAGTAAGATTCCGTAAAGACGAGTATATTAATAAAGAGATACGACCAGCGTGGAGCAAAAGTAGACAGGATTATTCAAGCTACAGTCATAAGTATTTGAATTTTTTCTTATATAATTTACTAGCAGAATTACTCCGCGTTGAATTGGTTAAATGCGGATTGAAAGTGATCCGAAAAATCACTTTTCTCTGTTATAGAAAAATGAAAATATCAGAAAATGCAAACAGGAGAAAATGAGTGGAAAATAATTTTTTAAGCTCCATTTTGACATTTTTATAGCTTCTACAATTTACTTTGGAAGAAATACATATGCTTGCTTTATACTTCACTATAATGCATTTCATATACATCGCATAATAGTGCAAGACAAAACTACAAAGTGATAGAGATTACAATTACAGAAGTCGATTTTGAGTTTGAAGTGATTGTGAATGTTCTTTAAGTTCACTTCCTGCAAAATGACAAACTTCCAGACCGATAGTGGCATGCACTACAAATGGTATCCATTTACATAAAGTTAAGCAGTTTCTCTGCAATATGTATCAAATATTTTTGCATTTAGATTGAATCGTGAAGTTAGTAAAAGTAAAACATGTAGACATGTAAAATAGTTTCAAAACATTTTGTAATATTTTCTTTAACTTTTGTAATTTCGGTTGAATCTTCGTAAAGTTTATAAAAGCGACGAGCATGGTTTCCATCATTATACCTATTGGAGCCTCCAGATTGATATTTATAAATTATAAGCACATTTTCTCTTTTGAACGGGCTTGAATTTTTTTTACCTTTTAAGATTTTTGGACCTTTAACTTAATTTCGTGTTCTTTTCGGGGTTGCAGCTTTGCAGATTGTTCCATCAACAATTATTAGCAGCATTCTATGTATAACTTTTATAAGTTCCTATAAATGGGTCATTCCATGCCAAACAACACAGAAATGGTCATTTTCGACCCGAAACTTTCTAACTTTTTAACATTTGGTTAATTTGTTGTCCAGCCGTATGTAAGGAATTCTGGAAATTTTTAGCTTCCTACTTGTAATAGGTTTTATGTATATTAATTTTAAGTTTTAAAAAGGGCAATTTTTCATGATTTTTTAGACTCATTAAATTTCCTGTACCTCTGGACAATCAAGCTGAATGATAGCTTATTTTGTAGAAAAATGTACAACTTTATAATGACATATTATATGACCAATTATATTTTTACATTTGACCTAGAATTACAAAAAAGTAGTTTTTTATTTTTTCTGAAAATTATACGCTTAAGGTACACTTTTTATGTTTGCATTCTGAAAGTTTTATAGTAGGACACGTGTGGGTTCATAGTTTAAAAATATTCGAAGTAGATGGAATGATGTAATCAGTCTGATTTTGTAGAAAGTATAACCTTTCTTATGATATATTACATGATACTATGAGCGACATTTCTGGTTTTAAAATCACTCGATTTGACCTTGAATTGCAAAAAATGGATATCCTTATTTTTCTTATAAAATATAAAGGTACACTATATATCTTTGCCTTCTGAAAGTTTCAAGTTGGAACACGTATGGGTTCAAAGAGTAACAATATTCCAAATAAAAACAATAAAACATAGCTATCGAAAACTGCGTTTTCACGTAATTACAAAGCAAATAGAGGCAAAGAATTGAGCTGCTTTATTTTCATCAAGTAAAAGATTTATTCCCCCCTCCCTTAGTATTGTAAAATAAATAAATATATTTTCAGGTATATATGAATCTCCAGTAAAACAAATCAGGTAAAGTATTGATCAAAATGGTTCAAACGAAAATAAAAATAGAAATCCGCCTAATAAACTACAGAAAAAGAAAAATATGTTCTACTTACAATTTGAACCTTTCGTCTCAGTCCTTTGAGCTATCAAATTCAAATTCAATGTTCTGCTACAATTTTTAATACTCCATTGTTGTAGCAATGGAGGATTGCATATAAATCTTGCTAAAAATTGTCGTTAAGTAGCAATTGAAGAAATATAATCACTGCTCACATAGCATCTATTTCGGCTCTAGTAAACATTAACTGTACATTTTGGTGCACTGCATAAAGACAGTATGAGTTCCACTTGTTCCTGCCAATATGCAATTTTTAGGTATCAGATTTGAATCCAATTCATGTATTAGGATAATTATCTTTAAAGAAAAAATACAACTCTTTCAAATTATCAGTCTCTTTTTAACGTGTGCCTTTACTCTTTCTTTTTCAGAGACAAAATACTTTTTCCTGGCATTGTTCTGAAAATTTCATCATTATTATTGAAATCTTGTACAGTGTAAACTATTCTTGTGGTAATACTTTTCCAGATTTAGGATTTGATGATGACATTATTCCTTATTTTCTGACAAGTTGCTCAGCCTTTTGAATCATACACAGCACAAAAAATTTTGTATTCTTCGGATAACTCCAACACTAGTAAGATAGTCGTTAACGGTATTTTTTTTCTTTCTGCTTTCATTTTCATTGTATTTTTCTTCCAGCTGTTAGCCCAGTTGAAAGATTAGCAACTCGAGGCTTGCGAAATCGAAACTCGGTCCAACCAAAGATAGTCGAATACGAATTAACTGGTGCACGTTAAATATAAATACTGCATCAGTTTTAGTGTTTGTTGAAGGCTTTCAATTTAATTCAGCCATCAGTTAAGAAATTTAAAAAGAAGAATTATTCAAAACTGAAAGGTAAAAAAAGATCTTTAGAAGTTCGACTAACTAAACTAGTTTTTCCTTATTTTGATCGCAGGGAAAAATGTTCTGATATCATTTTAAGTACTAAAATTACTTCCAATGGAGTGAGTCACGTCAAAATTCAGAATTGCGAACAAGCGTTTTGCAAGAACAAATATTTCTCGATTCCTAACCGAATCCTGTTCCCAGGAGATCCTGGAAAAGTATGACGCGTCTTTCTGAAACCTTTCACCTAGTTGGAATTTCATCCACATTCTACACAAATTTGTAATTTCATTCGAATTCATTTTGTGATTGATAATTGTAATTAAGTGAAAGATCGATATATATGTTTTATTGCTTTTATTTGGAATAGTGTTTATCTATGAACCCATGCGTGCCCCAACTTGAAACTTTCAGAAAACAAAGTTATTCGCAGTGTTTAGAAAAGTGGAAGAGACGCTGGAAGAAAAGTGTTTTAGATCCTAAGATGGCTTACTTTGAAGGAGACTAGGAACCAAAAGTCCTAGGTGCAATGTATATTGTTTCATATTACATGGCTGGATAATTCCCGGATAGACCTTGAACATCATTTAAATCTTCGAAAATAACGAAAACATTTTATTTACACTGCTTTATTTAAAAAAATAGTTGAGTTTTAAGACCCCCCATTCAAAATATTTTGCGATGAAAATGGTTCATTTGAAAGCGACTATACTGAATGACCCCTATAACCCCAACATAGTGTACCACAGTACGCTGTACAAAGACAAAGAATTAAACATACTTCGACGCTTCAAAATAAAGGGATGTATCATAACGGGGTGAAACAGAATCCCTTCTGCATTCGACCTGAACTACTTCAAGCAATTTCTTCTCCCAGCCATGCACTCATTTATTTCTTCTGTTATCCCCATCCCATGCGGTAACCTAGGCAACTTCAACTGCTCCCTACAGAATTCTCCGATTTATCTTAAAAACAAAGTGGCAAGGAGGAAGGGGAGGAGAAAAACATTCGGAGTTGTTAGTCACAAGGAGAACATGTTAAGTAATGAAGAACGGCCCAAGAACATCTAAAAAAACAAGTTTTTCTTTTAAATTTAATTTTCTGGCACTTACTATGACCGTACTAATGTGGCCCGTCTTCTCTTTCAGCGGCATTGATTTTTCTGAATTCATTCAAGCGACAGACGGGGAAGGGGGAGGCGTGGAAAAAAGCTAGGGGAGGATGGAATCTCTAAAATGCTTAAGTGAAACTTTCTTCCTCTTTAATATCGACTAATTGCATCAATGGGAACTCAGCACGATCGGCGAAAGTTGCAAGCGACAATAAAATGAAAATAAATTGAGGGGAAGCGAATACCCACCAGGGAGTATTTGCGTGTTTTACACAAAAAAGGCATTTCTAATGGGGACAGGATTAAATATGTAGTTGGGAAGTTGCATATTATTTCTAGGACGGAGAAATGTGTCGCAAAATGACGCCACTGAATGCCTGAAAGTTATGATTAAAAGATGGTATGATATAGAGGCATACTAGCGAAGGGAAGAGTTATATATAAAAAAGGTTAATTTTTATATATTCTGTGATGAATTCTCACCACATTTATTGATTACACAAAGATAAAACGATAATTTTTTTTAATGGTCCCTTTGTAACTCATCCCAGGCATTTTAGACAGTTCCTATTTCTCAACTTCCTGCCAATATCAGGAAGACATCCCAAAATCTTTTGACTACAAATCTTAGACTTAGCATCCGCAGGTGTTTTTGCACTTGCCTCCGCTCATATATTTGCACATGTTTCGATGTGATTCGACCAATACGAAATTACCACTTTTGTCCCAACAAAATTGTTGAATGTCTAATGACTTTTTATAAAAGTAACTCTCGAGACAGTTTTAATCTAAAACATGTATTCTCCGGTGGTCAGGGTACCTGACTACTTGCCGACCCGGAAAGCCGAAATAAGTCATACACCAAAAATGTATAACTGTTTTTTTTTATTTTGAATGCTAGGTAATTCTCTTTTATAAAATATGCATTTGTTTCACTACATGATAGTAAATTTTCCAAAAGGAAAGGAAAGGCATACCGAAGTACAATTATTTTTGGATCATTAGACAAGATATTAATATCATGTTAAATTGAATAAAATTTCAATTTTGTAGTTCATAAAATCGAGTGATTTTATGCTGCGCATTAATTTTATACTTATTGAATGTTGTGATTTTCACATGTTTTTTTCTTTGAATAGAAGTACAATCTGCACACTATCTAATGACTCTATTTCAAGCCTTTATAATATCTTTTGTTTAAATAACAGAGTTAAAGGATAATAATTTACATTATTTGTTAATATATATTTTACATGTGCACATATCATTACACATTGGTTTTCAATGTATCTTATCTTCATAGTAAAATTGTATGCGCATTATAAAATTCTCAATAACATTAAGAACATTTTATTGTACAATAAATTATGTTCTATAACTCTAAGCAATAATCACTGAAGCACTCAGTCAAACAACAGTCCATATTACGTGTCACTAATTACACAGTAGGAATATCATGGAAGTGGATATGTTTTGAGAAGGGTCAAGGGTGAATTGATGACAAGGGTTTAGGAGAGTGGCATTCACCAACATTGATCTCTGTTGGTCTGGGGTGCTGGTGATCATGGTGGTGATGTTACAGGGACGATGCTATAGGTCTTGTGAGGTGCTGTTTTCACTTTTTTTATTCATAGATGAGCACATGCATCACAGGTCATGCCTTCCTGGAGTTCATAAAATATGTCCCCGTTCCCCCCAAAAATTCCAATTCTCTCCTCTTGCCGGTTCCATCCTCAGTAAAACCCAGCTTCATAATCAATGCCCTGACCAATGACAAGTCCACTCATTCCGTAGTAAATTATTGTGATTGTGTTACCCCTCTCATTTTCTTATGATCATAGTGACGTAAGTCCTTTAATTCAATGTATATAAAGTACTTTGTATTTTAATTGAAAGGTCTATTAACCTTAAAAATATCATAAAACCCTACGGAGTTTAGAAATAAATTAGTTTAAGGAGGAAATTTGTGTGTAGGTAGATAGTTGAATTAACGTCGCACTGGAGCAACACAGCGAGGAAATGCGTAGGAGTGTAATGTAATAAAAACAATACAATGTAATAAAAATGCGAGCCTTGCACTAAATTATGAACGCAACTACTCCTTGCGAAAAGAAAGTAAGAAATATTTTCTACATTTATTTAAAAATTACTCCATGTTTTAGTCAGTACTTCAGTCAGTCGCGCAACGCAAAATTAAGCATAATATTTCTAAGATGGAGAAACGTGCCATAAAATGACATTATGCACGAAAGTATGTGTGTAAAACTACAAAAGAAGGTATTCAAATAAATTTCTCTCTGTGGATTATTATACACTTTTCTTAACCCTACTTAACAAATGAAATGAACTTAAGGTAATTAGCATTTCATGTGAAAGGTCTATAATCCTTAAAAATATCATAAGCCTCTAAGAACTTCAGAAATAAACTACATAACGTGTCAAAATATTAAGGATAATACTGAATTCATATTAAACTTGATATAAATCCATCAAATCATGCTTGGGATGATCTTCTACGTCACGTTACAGCCAACACTGCACAAAAGACCGAAGAAAAACAAAGGAATATGGAAAGCACGTCTGAATGCTGTGATGCCTGCATTATGTGCAGATACAAGAATATTCCTTATTTGGTTGGATTTTTAACAGAACAGGAAAAGTTTTTAAGCAATAATTATATCATACAATGTGTTCACTTAAACATTTATTTTTTCCTTCCTTTAATACCCAACAGTACCACGAAGCATGCACGTGTTCTTACGTTATTCCACATAGCCTGTGATATCTTCATGTGTCATACAATTGGTACAGGATTCGTCTCAGATCGCACTATTCTTAAATTTTGGACATGTGTGTAATTTAAGGAGAAAAAGTGATAAGTTTTGGAGTTAGTATATACCATGTACTCCAAAGTGCAAACCTTGTACTAAGGTATAGAAGTCCCTACTCTTTTTGAGAGGAAAAAGCAAGAATCTTTTTTGGCAATACCAAACCAAAGAAACAATACAAAACCAAGAACCAAAAGATTTTTGAAAGATTTAAATATTATAATTCACTGTTACTTTTGATTTTAAGAACAGACGACAAAGTCAAAGTATTGATTTAGACTGTCTCGTCACTAGATGTGCTGCGGACTGGTAAAAGTTTAAGTTGTTTTTCTGATGTTGATAAAAAAATAAGAGATAGAGCTCAGTACTTTAACAGTGCACCCCAAAGAAACCTGTATTTTCTGTATATTTTCTTTTTTATATAAATGTCAGGAAACTAAATAGCGTTGTTTCAAGCAACTACTGCGTAGCATACAATGAAACAAAAGAAGCAATATATTCTTCCTAGTATATACAATGATTTTGGAATTTTAAATTCAGTTGCAATATTAGAATACAGCAACGTGTCGAATTCTGTCCGAAATATTCTATGTGGAAATATATGTTTGAAATTATCTCCCTACGGACGAGGCGAACCTAATAATTTTTAACTTATACAAATTGTCACAAACTTTGCTCGGATGCTTATTTTTTATCAGGCTTTCTAATCTGGCAAGATACGATAGAACGACATCCTAAAGCCTATTTCTAGCTTACAAGATAGTCATAGTAGAAACATGATTTTTTTACAACTGTTTGCAAATAATAGGATATAAGAAATATACCCACTATGTATAGTACAAAGCAAGTGGTGTTAGTTTTTACATTAGAAAACAGGAGGTGAAAACAAAAATAGAGATATTTTAAGCAGCTGCCGCTGTTGAAAAAGTACTTACACTAGGTAGGTATATTATATTTGTAAGCTATTGTATCACATTCTGCCATACTTACTGTTATTGAAAAGAAATGAGGCTATCACAGCAAGAGTGGCCTAACCCACCAACATACCCAAAGGAGATAAATGCAATTTTCTTAGCACCATTTTTTATATATTTTTATTTATCTACAATATGATTTGAGAGGATAAAATCTATACTTCCAACGCATTAAATGCCTAGAGAGTGCACTGTAGGTGCCAAAAAATAATTATTTTGCCATTTTTGGGTTTTTGTGGGTTAGGTCAATCTTGTGTGCTCTGATAGCCTCAAATATTGTTGTGACGTATCTTTACTGCATGGGCTAATATTTTAAGATGATTGTTGTTAGTTTGTTTTCTTCAAATCCCTACCAGATTCAGGTGATCAGCGAACTCCCTAATTTTTTGGCTGACAAATAGTTTATAATTGAGTCTCAAAATGTAATGAAATATATAATTTAACTTTTAGATTATGTATATCTTCACTCACACTTTTAAAATAGCGCATCGTGTTTCAATATTGCAATAACTCAAAGACAAATTATAGTTTTGTCTAGAGAGAGACTAAGAGTATGTTTCCGCCTGTTGCAAAACTTCCATAACTGCCCTCTACAGGGAGTCCCACCTACCTTTACTGGAATCTACAGAAAGTTGTAGTTTTGCAAAATGTGGAAGCATGTAGTTAATCTTTTTTACGCTTAAAACTATAATTTATTTTAGAGTTATGGCGGTATTGCAACCTGGATGCGATATAACAAAACGTTATAATATATTCTACTGGTCTTATTTCTGTTGCAAATACGTTAATGTTCCACAATAATTTACAAAATACATTTTACGCGTTTTCACACCATATAATAGTTTCAAAGAAAAATCAATCCAATTCCAAATCACTACTTACTTGTTAGGAAGTGCTCAGGTTTTATTGTGGAATGGATTTTATCCAGGTATCTAGATTTTCGCTTCTTCCTTCGGAACTGTCTTGAAATCGGCAAAGGATGACTCGATCGTTTTAGGAAAATGGTTGGGTTTTCTTTCTTCTTGCTCAAATCTACAGGAATGAAAAAAGAAAGGTAGCTGGTAGTTGAATTAACTTCACATTGGCGCAACACAACGGGCTATTGGCGAAAGTCCGAGATCCATCCCTAGTTGAAAGATCCGAGGTCAACATCTCGTTATTGTGAACCACGGTCAGATGTGACGAGAACAACACCTGAGCTAACATCCCACTCCGACTTGAGGACATTTGAGGCCACGACAATTTTAACGTGCACCAGCCCCATCTATACGACGGTCTTTGACTGGATTGAATTTCGAACTCGCAACCCTCCAGTTGCTAATCCACTACTCTACCAACCGGGAAAGAAGAAAGAAATGTGCTTAAAAACTAATTACACTTTATTTAATGTAAAAGCTGATATTATAACATGGTTTCAACTACAATAAAAATATTGATGTAGTTTTAAGCCAAGATGCCTTAAAAAACAAGAATTTTCACGAATATATATTTGTTTCCAATTCCAGCTTATAGATCGTATGACTACATAAATTAAAGACTTGGAGCGTCCTATTCAATATCATTTCCGTTGTCCCAGGCTCTCCTCGAAATTAAGTGGTTTCAAAGTTCAAGCCATGACTGTATCCGGGTCCATCGTCACCGCATAGAGATTGCTGATACCCTAGACTTATTTGTGCGACAGAGGACAGTCTATGTCTGGTAAGCATTTTGACGAGTGCTCTGCACTAGTGGTTTTCAATGTTACTGTTGGGTCAGCACGTTATCTAATGTTCAACTGACCCTTACACCTGACCGGCATTTGTCAACATCTTTCAAGCACTAATTGGGAAGAAAGTGGCAGTTTCTGTGGTACTCAGCGGCACGATGAGAGGTGCTGACGCATCACACACAACGATAATTGTGAGAAATATGCCTTCCTGGAGGATTTTGGCGAGGCTGATCCGCATTTATGTATCACCTTATAGAAGCCAAGAAATTTTAAACATCCAACTCGACTTCGACACATATGAGATTCAAAACAAACGCTTCAGTCTACCAGATTCTTGAGAGCGACGCTTTTGGCCACTCGGCCACTAGTGGGTCGACGAACTAATATTCATCGGGATATTTTAGTATTGTAATGACTATCCGCATTAGCTACAGCAAAGCAGCATCACTTAAGAAATTGGAATTCAGAAAAATGGAATAAGGAATACTCCTAAATATTTCCCAGGTTATTTTGTTGTCATTCAGTAATTTCATGTGCAGTCGCGGAAAAAAAACGAACCACCACCTTTTATTTCGAGCACTATTCATAGTAGAGCAAATTAAAAGATATCATTCAATAAAAAATAATGTCCTCTACAAATTCAAATGCAAAAAATGTGCATAAGGGGACGTCTTTATATCAAATTTTGCACAAACAACAAAATTTCCAATGGAAACACCCTGTTTTGATGCCTTAATCAGATGCGGCATCGCGTTAAATTAATCTAAATATTAAATTTCATGAATCTACTATCTTTATATCCGGAGATATTCAATTCTAAAGTTGCTGTAATTTTCATGAATCAACTCCACATTGAAAATCGCTATTCGTGCACTGAGATTAATTGTATAGTTACTGGAATTTAAATTTGGACACATTTCAAACGTATTTGTCAGCGCGTGTAAACAATTCGAGAATTATTACATTTATTATGCAAGTGAAAACGTTTGGAAAATTAGATGTGCAAACGATCCGAGAATTATTATCCAAGGATTCTCAGACGTTTCTTAAACTTTTGGTTGTCCCCTAAAATCGCAATAATGTGGAAAATGTAATGTAATTCAAAAATTAACGATTGGAATGAGCTGAAATTTTGCATGGTCATATTAGAAGTCCTTCTGAATCGATTCCTATCAAAATATAGTAAGGTTCTAATTCATAATTTTTTCAAACATTAATTTAATAATTATTATTGCGTACTAAAATCTATTTTTATAATAAAATATTAGGTGGATTTCGTTTGGGTTATTTAACAGTAACATGGTACAAAATATCAGCGCTATAGAAATATTATTTAGGAATATATCCATAAAAGTCTAAGAAACTGATTTAACATCAGGTGCTCCAATCTTTCTGTAATAACTTCGAAACGGTAAGACCTAATGACCTGAATTTTGGTATTTGAAGGTAAATTTTGATATAGATTGAAAATTGTGTGTCGAAATATGGGGTTTCCATTGGAAATTATGTTGGTGCTCAATCTTATATGAAGACGGCCCCTTATGCAAATTTTATGCATTTGAATTTATAGAAGTCGTTAGTTCCTGTCAAATGCCATCTTTGAATTTTCTCTACTGTTAAAATTGTTCGAATGAGAAGGGGTGGTGCGTTTTTTTTCCACGACTGTACAAGCATATCTCGGAATACAATGCATTTCAACTCATTGAACAATCCGTATTTTCGGCAATTCTGCTATGATTATGAGAGGGGACATATTTCGCTGAACTGTTTTATCCCGAATTATATTTAACACGTAGTCATTGTTAATATTTAAGTAGAGTGCTGCCTTACACTACTCACCTTTGGGACAAGCGGAATGTGAAGCGACAGTGATGCTTTTCTGGTACCTGCAGCTGAATAGTTTCATCTGGCACTCTGAGCCATATGTATTGCCGTCAGAACCGCATACCAAGTCCTTGTTATCATCTGGAGAGCATTTAAAGTCACATATGCACTGTACGTGGTCGTCCTCTGTTTCTTTGCATTCAGCACCATGATAGCAGATGAGATCATTGCACGATCCACTCACCGGTTGAGCAATAGATTCTATATAAGTAAGCAATATCTAGTTTTAGGTGAACAAAAATTATTCGAACAATATGGAATATTATTGTATAAAATGAAATGTCAAAACATATATTAGTGCTTTGGAAAGAAAGGACAAATATACTTTCTGTCACGTAATGACAAAAAGGTCGAAAAGACTCGTCAGAACGAAGGCAACTGTGTTTCCATCAAAGCATCGAATGTATGGAAACAGTTTATCATAACTATTTAAATTCATCAAGTGAGTGAGTTTACACAATTACCCGAAACTAAGTAAAAATTAACTTGAATCTTTCAGAGATTCGATTTCCCTTTCGTCTAAATATGTGCGAACTTAAATTAAGTTCAGGAACTCTACTGATCCTGATTAGTTGTGATGAAACACTCCTTCTGAATATGCACTGGTGAAACATAAAATTCTATGCATGATAAATAGCATGGAAAAAATATGTGGTTTTTACACTGCGATAAATTATTGCCAAGGTTACAGAAATAGTGAGAAATCTGGAAGATTGAAATCAGCGAGAACAGAAAATGTGAGAGAAAATAGGTTTAAAATCAGTCGTCTTTGAACAAGAGAACGGGGTAAAATAAGCCTTCAAAATCTAATTGTGTAAATTACACACTATAAACACATTTTCTTATTGAACTCACTTTTTTTATGAAAGTGACACGCACACAAATTTCATCACATGGAGCATGTCACGGAAATTAGAATATTGATTTTCTTTGACGCCAAATTGCTACTAGCCAATTATTTCAACATCCTTGGCATTGAAGAATAATTGTAAATAGCCGCAACTTGTATATTTTCTTCTCATAAGTGCTGCTCTGACGAGAAGGCAGTCGACCGTGGATCAGTCGAATTTTGAGTAGGTGTGAAAGACGGTTTGGACAAAGGCTGTTAAACCGAAAGCATCAATGACGATCTCGCCGTGGTTGATTTTCTCCATGCCAACTCGTTATCACTGCTATCGCTTTCGGCATCGAACATTAAACTTAAATCTAGAATCCGAGATAAAGACGCCAATTGTGGAAACGCTTTGCTTACATTCCAACATATTACCTAATTTGCAGAATAGACTCGGTCAAAACCAAGTGATCCGACTGCCTTCACGCGGGAACCGGACTATATCTCCTATACTGTCCGTATAATAGGTATATAACCTGTCTAGCAAAATTAGAAATGACTTTTAGAAACCGCAGTTTGTTAATTTATTTACACCATTCCGAGAACGTAATCGTTGTATCTACACTGCTGGCCACCCAAATTGCAACACCAAGAAAGACAAGAGATATCACAACAAAATTTATTTTGTAGATAACATGTTGACCAAGTATCAAATGATTAAATTTATAGATTTCTGTGAAGTGTGGTTCCTGCCAAAATCAGTAGCCAGAGTAGCCGCCATTGTTGGAGATCGCCGCTGCCACACGCCTCGGCATTGATTCAAAGAGACTTTGGATGTGTTCTTGGGGTACAGCAGACCAAGCAGCTTCCACACGTTGCCAAAGTTGATCTGGTGTGGCAGCTGGGGATGTATTCTGGGTCAATCGTTGAGCAACCATGGACCACATGTTTTCTATCGGCGAAAGATCCGGAGAGCGAGCTGGCCAGGGAAGCAATTCAATCTGGCGATTGACGAAGAACCCTTGGACAATGCGTGCCACGTGTGGTCGCGCATTATCCTGTTGAAATATGGCTGTGGGCAAGCCCTGAAGGTAAGGAAGGACAACTGGCTCCAACACCTCGGAGATGTAGCGCTGGCTGTTTAAAGTACCGGCAATGCGTACTAGAGGAGTGCGAGAGTGATATCCAATACCGCCCCATACCATAATACCCGGTGCTGGACCAGTGTGGCGGTGCATAACGCCTGGCTGTTCAGCATCCTCTCTCCACGGTGTCTCCAGACTCGAATCCGACCATCGTGGTGTTGCAGACAGAAGCGTGACTCGTCAGTAAAGACAATTTCATTCCATTCTGCCGTCCACATCCTTCTTTCATCGCACCATTGGCGGCGGAAACGTCTGTGGTTCTGCGTCAAGGGTAGACGAAGCAATGGACGTCTTGCGGACAGACCACTCTGCTGTAAACGGCGTCGAATGGTACGCGCAGACACTGGATGATGCGGTACAGACTGAATGTGCTGTGCTATGGTTCGTGATGTGGCCGAGCGATCCGTCACTGCCATACGCACAATATGCCTGTCATCACGTGAAGTGGTGCACTGAGGTGGATGCGATCGAACACGTCGGTCCGTCGTACCCTCCTGCATCCAACGATCACATATCCGCATTACAGTTGTTTGGTTTCGTCCAACACGACTACCGATTTCCCTGAAAGATAATCCACAATCTCGGTAGGCCACTATCCTTCCTCTGTCGAACTCGGATACTTGATCAAAAGATGATCGCTGTTTTCTACGAGGCATAATTGATCGTTTTTTTGAAAAAACACAAGAAAAACACAATTGCCGTACTTGAAATCGTCGAAATCTCCAAGCCTTAAATAGCGCTTTGAAGTGGCGCCACAGGCGCGCGTGATGTGCGTCTGCGCTGAAATTCTAATCATTTGCATATCTCACCTCCGCTAATGCATGTTGTAAATTTCATATTATTTGCATGCTTCCTTCAGGGTGTTGCATTTACGGTGGCCAGCAGTGTATTAAATTAGCAAGATTTCATCAATTGATTTTTAAGGACCATGGTTTGAAGTAGTTTCAGTGACAAGGACTATTAAAACGCTTATATCTAATTATTTTTGTTTTGTTTTGGTTTGGTTTACATAATTTTTTGTAACATGAGGGCTAGTTAGACTGAGGACTACGATCTAAGGGATATTCCGAACCATTGCAAAAACGTTACAAACAACATTTTTTGGTTTGACTGTGGTAATTTTTTTTGTTTCATGAGGTCTTTGCGAATATACTGGGACAAAAAGGCATTCTAAACTCCGACAAACATCGATGTCATGACCGCGAATCGAACCCCGAGCCTGTTGACCAACCGAAATCCATAGTTACTAGACCGAGTGGTTGGGTTTCTCTTTAAGAATCAGGCACTGCCGAGGGATCTTCACCGATGTTCAATCAAGATCCAAAAACATTTTTCATTTATCTAACAGTTACCATTTATGAACATTTCTTAAAAGTTGAATAATGTTGAAACACACTCACCATCCATGCATCCATCTCGTCCTAAAACTGTACCCGTGGGACATATGTCACATTTCATTCCTTTAATCCCATGCTTGCAAACGCAACGTCCAGTCATTTGCTCACAATCATCTCGGACAGATCCGTATAAAGTACACGTGCATGCTAGTAAACATATAAAAATTTTTAATGATAGTAAAGGTTATCTGCAACGATTATGAATAGATAATATATGCACTACATGCATTATGAAACAGTGTTTAAATACTAGTATTAGATGAATAAAATCGTAACAAGTCTTGATCTACTACACACTAAATCCAATGTAACACTCAGGGATATCAACGAACTTTTAGACAAGTTTATAAATATTTGTGATACACACACGAAACTGTAACACACATCATATTTTCGGGTTACAAACATTTACAGTGTTGTTGAGAGAGTACATTTAAAATTTATATATAAATACTGCAACAACTAGAGGAGGAATGATTTGTTTCAGTTAATGTATGGTATGTATTTCAAATGGTGTGTCTCAGCTGATATCTGACGCAAACAATTTTTAAAAAATACATAACCAAAATGATTATACATAACATAAAATATTGATGTAGAAAATTTCAGGTTTTGTTACATTTCCTTCAGTTTATAAAAATGTTACTCGTTTCTACACATTCTCGGTAATATATTTCGAAAACAGATACTATTAAACAAATGTTCGGTGAAAATTAACTGCAACTTGTAACCTTAACTGTTTTCCCGTATTTTTGTGAAGTGTCTGTTTTGCCAATTCATTCTACATTACTTATTTTAATGGTAAATGTTTAATTTCTACTATTAGAACATCAAATGTAATGTACGAGTTATAAACGTATTCCAATGCAAGGAACATTCAATTTACACAACATTTAACTAAGATATTCTGATTATTTCATGTTTTAATTATTAAGTCTCCTCATTATAGTAATGTTGAGTTAATATTAATTGGTTCCAGATGAGAGAATTCTTGTTCAAATGAAATAAAGGATGTGCTTGAAACAGAAATATATTTACAGGAGCGTATTCTAATAGCGAATAGCATATTATATAATACTAAGATACATAGGAAGGTCTTCAAGCTTTCACTAACACTTCATCAAGTTGCGTCATTTGGGATGCCAAACCATCGGGAAAAAGGGACTTCTAAACAAGTCATCAAATGAAAAAACTTTTGAACCAAGAATTTCCACTTGCCACACACAAATACTATTTATGTAAAACACATTAAATTTCAGTTACAATTTTTAAGTTTCAAATCGTGGTGGGCAAATAAAGCTATACGAGCCATCAAAAAAGCAAATGAAAAAAAATCCAAATGTGAGGGAAGAGTTCACCTGTGAGTTGACGTTATCAGGATACGGTGACAATAAATCGTGCTGGCAAATAATCGAGAATTTCTTTTGAGAAAGTCTCTATAATGATTTGTTATAATTTTCAGATCGCGACAGAGCAATATTTCAAATTAATATTAATGCCTGAGAAACAGCTAAGTCAGCTATTTCATTACACCCCTGGTGTAACATTTCAAAAAATTATAACTCAGCAATTGTCCATAAAATGCTTATATATGGAAAATAATTAATAAAGAATGTATCACTTTCCCTACAGGTTCACTTTTAAAAGAGACACAGGGAAGCACAACTAAAGATGATCATTTTTTAAACCATCATGCCAAGACATTCCCTCTTTGGCACGAATGAAGATGAGTTTCACATGATTTTCAAATGCCATCATTGAATCCATAAATTAAACGCATAGACCAGTACCATAAGATAAATCACTTCCATTGAACAATGTATCACAAAAATTCTTAAAATATCATGTGCATCATGAATAGATTCTAAAACTAGTAATAATACTTCAGTTGTTTTTGATAAAAAATTTACGTTAGGTACTCTTGAAATATTTACGTTAAGTACTACTAGTGTGGAAAGGAAATTTTTTTTATTGTTAAGTAATTATAAAATATGGTTTTAGAATTCAATATTACAATAAATGTAGATTTATAATTGGGTCATTTCATGTCATATCATCACAAAAATTACCAAAGACAAATAGTGTAAGGCCTTGTTCACTAGGAGTTTTCTAACGTATGTTTGATAAGAGATTTTCGTGTGCTTCATGTGTGAAGCACTCCGGCGTTTTTTAAGGTCAGTTTCCGTTATGCATTATAAATTGTATGTTTTATCCCCCTAATCCAAGTTCCTATCTTTGCGATGGTTAAAGATAGAGTAAAAATTTCAAAGGATTTCATATCTGCGCAAAGATTTTCGTCAGATCGATACCCCAAGCATGATTTTCTTAAGAATTATTTTCAATAGTCGTAACTATTGCATACATTCCTTTTATAAAAAACATAAAAAAGAGTATTATCTCGTTTTTAAAGGGATAATTTTGATAAAAATATTTTGTTGCCCCTGATCGATTGTTTTAATTTTATAGCCATTAACGAATGGGATGAAAATCTTTCTTTTTCAAACTAAAATTTATTTTTCCATGTTCACATGGGCTCGGATTTTGTTAACTTAGAAATGTATAAAAATGACCAATAAAGTACCTAAATTTATTTCAAAACTATTGAAAATGACGTAAAATTTTGATTGATTTGATTAATCCTTTAGCAAAACATCCGTTTTCTAACTGTCTGAGAATAAAGTGTGTTTTTCTACTTACCTCTATGCATGCAATATATTCGACTTACTGACCAGAAGTGACAATCTAAACAAGTAAATTCTTCGCAGGGTATAGTATACGTTCTGGTGCAATACCACTGCAAAAACTCTCAAAATTTTTCGATTGGCGGGATTAATTTTGTCCTAGAACCGATATTAACCAGCGAATCATTGCGAAACAGTGCTTTATGTAGTTCAAACTGTGGCAGCATTAAAGGTTTTGATTAACAACTCAAAAATCCAAAAGTATAATGTGATACTTCGTTTTTTACTGTCATGACTAGAGAAAAAACTCTAAACCTTCACTATTACCAGTGTCGGTTATTCACATACCAATAAAAATAGTAAGGATTTAATTTGTAGTAACAGGTGATCACGGACTATATTTTGGGTCCAAGAAGCTAGCAGATGGGTCATACGTAACGTGCTTTATCGTAAACGAAATCTGGCCGTAAAAAATTGAGACCAGGGAATATTTCAATAAAACTTCGAAAAAACAACTAAAGCCATGCTAAGAACTGGAAAATGACTTAACGATTTCCAAAAAAAATCTTAAAATTGGCAGTAGAATATAAAAAGTACTTAAAAAACTAAAAAACAAGAATCAGGAAATTAGACACGGAATTTCTGTTTACAAAGTCATTGTCATTGAAGTACTATCAAAAAGATGACATGACAACAAAATCCGGCAATGGTGATATCTTTTCTTTGTTATGTTGTTTTTGTTGGTTTTATCGTGTTTCCTACGATCTACAGCTAATTTGTATTTAATATTCCTTTAAATAAATTTTTATATTTTTAAAAATCAATCTCTAAACATTTTAATGTACCAGTATAAGGAACACATACATATATAATAACAATTGGGTTTTTCGTTTTAATTTTTAAACATAATTTTCCAGACTATCCGAAACGAAAACTAATCCAACAGCTTAGCCTCTTTCCGGGATCCATTTGGTAGTCCCAAATGAAATCGCGGATAGTATTACGACTGGGAAATGTTTCGACTAAAAATTGTTTAAAACCCTGGGCAAAACGCAAAATTTATGCTAAAACTCAAATAAAAGTATAATACTCTAAAAATCTCTAATGACCAAAAAACAGTAAATTTTGAAAATCAAGAAATTGCAAATAGAATTTACGTCTACCGTGTACACATAATACAAAAACTTCAATAAAAGTAGAAAAAAAAGTAATATTGATAACATCAACTGTGCGATTAAAAATATATTCTATGAAAAACATATCGAGTCGATAAATACATATAAATTATACATATAAACATATCAATAAAACATATATCGAGTCATATCGAGCTCAATTTAACACGAGGATGCAAAAAGGAATGAAAATTGCCATTCATCCATTTCACGTTGATGACATTTAAATAAATAACTTCAAAATTTAGCTTTTGAATGGAATGTCTAATTTAAACTTCATTTTAAAGACGTTTGCCGCACATGAAAACTAAAACGAGCAGTTGTCAGTATACTTTATCCTAAAAGTAAAATGACCGACTATGTCCTTTGTTGTAAACTTATATTTTTACAAGTTTTGCATCTAATCGGAATAAAATTTTCATATTATTTTTGATGGCTATAAAAATAGAGCAGTAGGTTAAGATAACAAAATACTCAATTAAAGTGTGTTTGCGTGATATCTTTCCTATGTCATGTGATAGCTCAGTTTTTTCCTATGTATCTCTTCCAAATACTAGACCGGATGGAGAAACTCGAATCGCGGAAGCAATCGAAGGCGATAGTTTTCGCGATTTATGCATGTCTACACTCCTGTAGAATTCTATGTGCTTTAGCTGCCATCGTTTTTGTTCATGCGTTTGACAACAAGTGACATGGAGACAAATGACAACAAGTGACATGGAAACAAGTGACAAATGACAACAAGTGACATGTTTTGTAATATATATATTACAAAACAAAAATAAATTTAAGAATTTAAACTTAAGAATACCAGGAAAATTTCGAAAAAAATGAAGACGTGTTGGTGGATGAGGGCGTCATCAAGGAGGAGCCTGACTCAGTCAAAACAATATGGTGTTTTCTGCGTGGTGTGGGCGGCAGTTCACCAAAAGTAGCCCACACACCCCTCCAAAAACTGTAAGCAGGAAGGCAAAAATGCCACACGCAGAAAGTACCATATTGTGTTGACTGGGTCAGGCTCCTCCCTGATGACGCCCTCATCCACCAACACTTTATTTTTTTCGAAATTTTCTTGGTATTCTTAAGTTTAAATTCCTAAATTTCTCTTTGTTTTGTATTATTGAATTATATTGCTATCCATGCTATGTCCGCAGCTTCAAGACAGTTCTGCTTTCTTCACTATTTTTATACCTCGGTATTTTGGCTTTTTGCTTGTATATATATATATATAACTAACTAACGACGGACAATTATGTTAAACGATGAAATAATTAATGTCTATAGTCTATGTTAAATGTAATCTTTCGTCTCAATATATGTTTGTGTTAAAAATTGAGTCTGAGTGCTTTTTTCGGATACGAAAATTCCTGAACTCGCGGTACTCTTCTACAAAAATGGTGTCAGAAGTGGGATGGACTTAACGTTTGAACTGATCTTTTAAAATAAGCGACAGTTGCAGATTGCCAGACGTCTCCGGTGAGTTAGCTTTTTCTTCTTTCAATATGAAGTTATGTGACATTTCTGAATTGGAGGTTGCACTGAAAATGGAAAAGCCATGGAAAATTCGATGTTTGTATAAAATTATTTTTGGAACAGAAGGCGATCGTCAAAACAGAAAGCGTATTAGAGAATTTGATGGTTGTGCTTTTAAACGAGAACCTGCTTATAAACAGAAATTTGAGTCTATTGACAAAGAATTCTCTCTTAATAACCTCATAAAAATTTGCAATTTGTTGTGTGTAAGTGATGAGGGAGCAAAACCTGAAATAATAACTCGAATTCTTGCATTTCTTTGCGATATTACATTACTGAATAAAAATATCATTCGTGAAGATGAGGATAATGAAATTGATGATCAGAGGGATACTGATTCTTTAGAAGGATTATGATCAATCTATAAATAACAAACCAAATATTAATGGTGATTCTTGGCAAAATAGAGAGAAATTGATTGATGATTTTCAAAATGTTACTGATTTATTTCAATTAAGTGATTTGCATAAATTATTGTTTGCTAAACGGTTCCTAACTGGAAAAGCAAAGTTATTCATTCAAAACGAAAGTAGTATAAATTCTTGGATTAAACTTAAAGAACTGTTAATTTTTGAATTTGGTTCAATTTTTAACTCTGCTGAATCTCGCGAAATGTTATTGAATCCGAAAATGAGAGATAATGAACCACTCGATGAATATTTTTAAGTTATACGAGAATTGGCTAACAAGGGGGTAATATAGATTTTCCCTCGTTGATGCATTATGTAATAAATGGTATTAATAATTCTGCTAACAATAAATCTATTTAATATGGATGTAAGAATATTAAAGAATTCAGAGAAAACTTAAAAATCTACGCTAAAATTAAATCGGATCATAATTTTAAAGAAAACACTCGTTACAATAACAAAGCTCGAAAAAGTCAGGATTCAATGCAACATCTGCCTACCCGTCATAAATTTTTATCTGCAATCAAAACTATCCGTTGTTACAATTGCGGCGAACCACATAAATCGAACGAATGTGTCAACAAAAATGGTTTTCGTCAAGTCAGCGGTGCCAATATGTCTGCTTTGAGTTCTTCACACCCTTTGGAGGCTATGCATAACTAATTTTCATTTCCGATGTGCCGATTACAACACTATTCCGTACAGGAAGTGCTTTGACTTTAATTCGAGAGAATGTTTATAATAAGTTAGGAATTATTTTGAATCCTTTTACTTCTGTTTTGTCTGGAATAGGAGAGAATAAAATCAAACCATTCGGTTTTTTTCACGGTTCGTTAAAAAAAGATAATGATATTTTCGATTCTAAAATATGTGTAGTATCTAATCTTGTGATGGCTTACGAAGGTATAATAGGAATGGATGCTTTGAATCAGGCAGAGGTTAAGATAAACAAAATTGGTACAACTGTCACCAAATCGAAAATTGATGTGGTCTCTGATTAATTCGAAATTTTGAATATCATTTCAGACACATGTAACGAATTAAATATTTGTAGTAATGGGAGTAAAACAGTTACAAATGAAATAAGTAATTTAGTGTCAAATTATAAACCGATTGAAAACAAAAAATCAAATATTGAAATGAATATTGTTCTCAAACATGATGAACCTGTATTTCATAGACCTCGAAAATTATCGTTTACAGAACGCAAAATATTTGATGATCAAATCCAGGAATGGTTACATATGAATATTATTGAACCTTGTTCTACGGAATATCCTAGCCAACTTGTAGTGGTTAAAAAAAAGATGGTACCCCGCGTGTTTGTATCGATTTTTGAAAGTTTAACAAGATTATAATAAAAGATAGGTATCCTTTGCCACTGATTGAAGTTATTTTAGATACGCTTCAGTGTACACGGAATTTTAGCACATTAGACTTAAAAAATGGTTTCTTTTACGTGAAGGTTTCAGAAAAGAGTAAATCATACACATCATTCGTAACGCACAATGGACAGTATCAATTTTTACGTACTCCTTTGGAATTATGTACGAGTAATTCACCTGCAATTTTTCAAAGGTTTATAAATGATATATTTCGTGATTTAATTAATAAAGGTTTTGTATTACCTTATATCGAAATTATATTATAATTTCAGCAGATGATGAAAATGAGGCATTGAAACGTCTTAAGTTAGTACTTGAAATTGCTCAAAACTATGGATTAGATATAAATTAGAAGAAAAGTCAATTCTTGTTTAGTAAAATTGAATATTTGGGACATATTATAGAAAACGGAAAACTTTATCCTTCCCCGCACAAAACGAAAGCTGTTATTAATTATCCTGAACCGAAAACGCTCAAAGAGGTTCATTCAATTTTTGGACTAACAAGTTATTTCCGAAAATTTATTCCCAATTTTGCTTTAATTGCCAAACCCCTCAGCGATTTGTTGAAAGAAGAAAATAAATTTCAATTTGATGAAAAGGAAAGGAATACTTTTAACACATTGAAACAATTACTCTGTGAAAAACAGTTTTAAATATTTTCAATTTAGATAGCGAAACTGAAATTCACACTGACGCAGGCCAATTTGGTTTTGGTGCTATTTTAATGCAGCGCGACCTAAACGATAACCAGTTCCACCCAGTGTATTTTAGCAGAAAAACTACGGATCAGCAACAAAAATTTTCAAGTTATGAACCAGAAACTTTAGCGGTTGTTGAGGCTTTAAAAAAATTCAGAACGTATGTTTTATGTCTTCATTTCAAAATTGTTACCGATTGCAATGCATTCAAAATGACAATGAGCAAAAGAGATATTTGTACAAGGATTGCTAGATGGGCTCTGTTACTCGAAGATTTCGACTATGAAATTGTTGAGTATTTTCCTACGAGATGGCGCACGGACAACCCGACCTCCCGGGGATGTCACCGCGCCTGCATGTTTATGTTCAAAGGGGCTGCTTAACCCCCCCCCCTGTTTTCTTGTTTATCTGTCACTTGCGAGGGGACTGCCTGCCGAGAACCAACCTCGCAGCTTCGCTCTCCGTTGTTACTTGTTAATAAATCTGTTATTTGTTAATTCTGAGTTCTATTCTGTTAACTCACAAAGCACAGAACGGGATCGATTGACGTGTCCAAACAGAAATAGAACATAGGTCTGGAACGCAAATGCGACACGTTGACACCTTGAGCAGAAATCCCATTATAATTATAGATTCCAAAAATTACGTGACAGCTCAAATAGCAGCTGCCCAACAAGATGATGATTACATAAAAGTATTGCAAAATCTAGTTAAGAATGGGAAAGATGAAAATTATTTTATAAAGAACAACGTTTTGTATAAGTATGATGCTGGTAGAAATTTATTAGTGATCCCTGAAGCCATGCAAACTGAAATTATTAAGGAAAATCATAACAAAGGTCATTTCGCTGTAGCAAAAACAGAAGAGCTGGTAAAGGGAAATTTTTACGTACCTGGATTCAGGAAAAAGATAGAAAGCGTTATAACAAATTGTATGGACTGTATTTTGTATAATAGGAAGCGAGGAAAAGGAGGACTCTTATACCCTATATCGAAAGAGAACATACCTTTAAGTACATATCACATTGATTTCATCGGACCTTTACCATCCACAAATAAAAATTACCAACATCTTTTCACTATAGTGGAAATTCATTTGGATTTACCCGGTAAAGTCGACGAGCACCAAAGACGCTATAGACAAACTGATAGTTCAACAAGCAACATTTGGTAACCCATCCAGAATTATCAGTGATCGTGCTTTTACCTCAAAAGATTTTGATGAATATTGCCAGGCCGAAGGTATTCAACATTTATTAATTACAGCTGGAATTCCGCGAGCAAACGGTCAAGTTGAAAGAATGCACGATACACTAATACCAGTATTATCAAAATTATCCTCTAACGATCCTTCAAAATGGTTTAAATACACTGACGTTGTTCAACGATTAATGAACAGTACTATCGCACGAAGTACTAAAGTAACACCTTTTGAACTATTGAATGGTGTACGGATGAAAAATAAAGAAGACCGTAGAGTAATAGAAATTTTAAAAGATGAATATGAGAAAAGTTTCATGAAAAATAGAGAAGAACTTAGGGATGAAGCAAAGCAAAACATTTTAAAAATTCAAGAGGAAAACAAAAAGACCTACAATCAGAAAAGAATCGCGAAAATACAATGGACAACTTGTAGCTATTCAAAGAACTCAATTTGGGACAGGACTAAAATTGAAGCCCAAATATATTTTGGTCCCTATAAAATAACGAAAGTCAAACCCAAAGATCGCTATGATGTTGAGAAGGTGGGAAAACATGAAGGTCCAAATTTTACATCTACAGCTGCCGATTACATGAAGCCTTGGAACCAAGTTTAAACAATATCATGATGTTCACATACCAAATTAGACAATTTTCACCCCGATTTTGTCCAGAAAAAGTGTTCAAAATTATTATTTTTTGTTTTACGATGAAAATTACGGAAATACTGAAGAAGACGAGGACGACATGGTCTTGATTTTGAAGATGACAGAGACGAATAGGCCATAATAATGAAAACGACGATGACTTCATTTCCGATGAGGATGGTAATTACGATGATTGTGTCGACATCGACGAGATGACCACAAAACAACGATGTCGTCCTAGAAAAATAATTATGACAATAACAGACTATAAAGTTTTTTGAATAGATATTTTCTGTTTGTTTTCTTTCTTTTGCAGAGTTTGTTAAATTTTCTAGACGTTAGGATGCGGAGGACCGTCATCCGTCAGGAGGGCCGAGTTGTGGAACCGGCCTATGACACCCGCTGTGAGTGGCGCTTCAGTCGCCACCAGAACTGATAAAGCTTGTCAACGCTAGAGTAGCATACAGTGTTAGACTGTGTAGGACGTAGAACTAACGACGGACAATTATGTTAAACGATGAAATAATTAATGTCTATATTCTATATTAAATGTTAAATGTAATCCTTCGTCTCAATATATGTTTGTGTTAAAAATTGAGTCTGAGTGCTTTATTTTGGATACTAAAATTCCTAGACTCGCGGTATTCTTCTACATATATATGTTACCGTGAAAGACCGAAATTGGAGAATGTCGACTTTCTCCGGTGAATGTCGACACATACCAAATACATCGGTGAAAGATCGAATATTTCAATACATTCTTGTACATTCGGACCCTCACCGGTGTATGTCGACAATCACAGATATGCTCTGGTGGAGGTCGAAAAGAGAGGAGCCGAGGTTTTTTTTCCGATACCCTAATTTATACTGAATGGATACTGCAGTGAATCGTGATCTTTTTCTTGAAAAGTTAAATGCATTAATTGCGGGTAAACGAGAAGATAATTGTTTTTATTTTTCTCAAGAAAAGTACTCTAAAATACTTTCTGAAATGTTACGAACCTCACAAAAACAATTTCATCCTGCTCAAATTGGTGATACTGTACGAATACAAGTCCCTGATGTCGACCGTGGTCGTACAGATAGCCGAAATGTGTTAGCGGTTGTTGTTGGAATAGAAGACTCCGACTTCTATAAACTGGCAAATAAAAATGGTACCCTCAAGCAGCTTTACACACGTAATCAGTTCGTAATTTGTAAAGAAAAGTTACTTTCCATAGATGAGATTTCTTTTCAAGAAATGTCGCTGAGAGAAGCAGCTGCAGCTAATTCGAGAAGCGGGGGGAAAGGCTATACACGCCGTCATTGCAAAAGGAAGTGTTCCACAAATAAATGCAGTTGTAAAAGCAAGGGACTCTTGTGCAATTCAAAGTGTCATAATAGTTTAAGTTGTTGCAATAAATAAGATTTGAATCATATAATTAAGTAAGTTTTTTATTACTATTATTTTCTTTTCTCATTTAGAATGTACTGTATAATTAAGTAAGTTTTTAATTTCTATTATTTTCTTTTCTCATTTAGAATGTACTGTTTGTTTTAAGTTCTTGGTCACTCCTCTCAGAAAGAGAGGCGAAAAAGTTACGTCACCCTTGTGACGTTTTATCGCGACTGAAATACGGAGAAGAAAATATAAATCGACATGTTCAACATTCACCGTTAGTGCATGGTGAATGTCGACATTTGCCGGTGTAAGTCAGAAATAAGGGTATTTAGCAAATATTTCGGACATACACCAAGCGACTATGTGAATGTTGACATTCACCGGTGAAAGTCGACATTCTCCAGATTTCGGTCTTTCACTGTAACATATATACAATACATTGTTTCCCAAAACTGAGAGTATAACATGAAGCGATGTCTTTAAAAGCCAAAACTCTGTAATAAATAAAAAACCAAATTTTTATTGGACGCTAAAGTAGGCATATAAAACATATTAAGCTAAAAATAATTCCATTTTCACTATATTGTTTCTAAAGATATGTTTTCAATGAGAAATCTATAAAACTCAGAGTCACAAAATTTAGTATGTATCCAGCCAATTTCGTCAAGAAACACAATAAAAAAGTAAAATATTTTGTGTGCATATTTTTGCATGTAAAACAGCTCCTAAGCCGAGGGGCACTTCACTAACAAGATTCTGTGTTGTTTTTCTGAATATATTTGTCCATTTGTCTCATAGAATCGTTCTAACGCTTGGTGCTCTGAATATCGCGATTTTTAAATACTTTCTCAACTAGGACCACAAATTTTCACTTTCATTGATTCAATTTCATGTTCTGAGGCTAGGTGGGGTAAATATTTGCTTTTTAAAGTGCAAAAGAAACTTAGTTAACTATTTTTGTTCTGCTTTTAAATCTAAATGTTGGGCACTTTTTTAAAAAACTTTGTTTATAACAATTAAATATTTCACTTTTCCATGAATTTCTTAATTAAAATCGAATTCTCAACCCCTTCAGCTAGCATACAACTCCATAAGCATCGAAACAATTCTATGATTGGCAGTGTTCTGTGAAAGCGATTTAGATTTAGGTTTCTGATAAACATATTGGCCATGACAGCCAAAAACATAAAGTGTGTAAACAACAAACGTAAGGCGCAAAAAGAAACAAATTTGTTCATAACGAATTAATTGAAATAATTAAAAAATTCTCGAGAGAGCGTTAGGACATAAGTCGACAAAGGTGGGAGGTCAGACAGAAAATAAAGGCTTTTTATTGAAGAAACGACAGGAGTACCCCTCAGGAAACTACTTGTAGATCATACGTAGCATGGACTACAATATTATCTGTGACAGCAGCATGAAGAACAGTATCGCGCAATCTTGTCAAAATCGAAAATCAGCCTGCTTTGTTGATACAGAAAATCTCCAAAAATTGCCTGAGAAAAATAATCAGCAAGACACTAAACAAGTTACAAACAAGAAAATAAAATGAAATCCGCTTGCTCAAATTCCAACGTAGCTATTTGCGAAAAAATTGCAATGGTGTTTACTTTGTTCGATCACTTTGATGCGATATTGAAATAGGACAACTTTTTGTGGTGAAATTTTAAATCGTAATTTTAACAACATCCTTATAAAATTCAAGAAAATAGTAAGATACTACACTTGAAATGGAAGAATATTTTTGAGACTCACCGTTATGTTCCACTGATTAGATTGCTTCTGAATATCTCCACGAATATGTTTAAAAAATTTTTCACGAATAGTATAATTTTTGTTAAGAGATGTAATGCAATTTCCTAATAAAATGCTAAATTAATTATTCATTAATATTGTTGCAAAAATTTTATACTATAAGAGTATAATTGGAAACCCCTTTGGATACACAAAGACATTAAATATGTAAGAACTAATTACACCGATCTACAGTTATAGACAACTTATGAGCGCAAAATAGTACACAAAAAATGCTCTTTAACAATTTATAGATTATTTATATTAACAAAAATATTTATATCAACTTACTTAATACGAGGTATAAAAGACTACAAATAATATCGTACATACCTGCTTCAAATTGATTGAGAATAATGATATATAACACACAATAAAATGCAAAACGATTTGAGGGTCATCCAAACCTATCCGGAATGCCGTATCTGTACTGATGGCCTGTTTATAATATTTGGAGGGCCGTATATCAATTAGTCTGATGTTACAACTGATGTACCTTTCGCGTACTTTTTTTATGATGGGGCTAGGGTTAAGCCTCATCCCGACAAAAAAAACATATATTTCTCAAATAACTAATACGAAAGGAAATATAATATAAAAATTATCACGAGAGATTGTATATTAATGAATAAGATACAAATATAGATTTGATTAATAACGATTAGTGCAGCATCTTCAGAAATTCTTCGAATCATTTCTTAGGTTTGATTTAATTTGAAAACTGTGTATTCCTAATGTAGTTTTAAAATAATAAGACTATTTAATAAATAAATCATTGAAAGAACAAAAGATTAATGTTGCAGATTTTTAAAAGTGTAACGTAATATATACATTTTCCAGAAAAATTGGTACCGTAGTTCGGTGTTTAAAATTGATTGCTTCTAGGAAATGACTACATTCTCTCAATATATACGAGATCTTTTAAATGGAAGTGCAGTGAGTTGTACTTCAATTTATGGAAAGAGTAGATTCAAAATTACGACGTGAGTTTACGAAAATTAATGAATAACAAAATAATACCTTTGAAGTAAGAAGCTCTAAAATTATTACTTTTCCACCTAAAAAATGTTGTTTATACCATTTTTCCATTAAACTTTTTCTAAAAGAATCATATTTTCTACCATTTAGGCAACAGGACTTAGTGCTGAAAAGTTAAACTCTCTTCAAACTTCTTTTTGACGTGTGTACTGTTTTTAGGAGAAAAAAAAAATATAATTTTTTGTTTAGTTTCGTTTGACACACATAAAAACAGACAACACAGGCTCAGATTCTTTTTCGCTTTGGAGCCTGAAGAATAAAGCTCGTATGCTAAAAGTCCATTTATTGAAGTATACTTAAGAGATTTATTTTCTGTACACAGCTTCATGAGACTACTAGTCAAATCAATTCAAATTCTCTAAGATAAAATCATATAACTTCCTTATTTCTTACGGACTTCATTTTATTCAAACGAAATCACATACAATGATTTCTTAACTGCCTAAAGTGCTTCATGAAAACAAATTTTGTATTTTAAGAATGGAAGTTGTTAGTTTTGAGTTTTATGTGGGGGTCAAATAATTTGATAAGATTAAGTTTGGCATTATATGTGTACTGCGTGATCATAATACAAGTTCAAATTTCAAAAGACTCTGTAGTATGAACCATTTTCCAAAATTACTTCAAATTTTATACTCTTTAAGTCAGGGGTGTCAAACTGGCGGCCCCCGAGGTAATTTTTTGTGGCCCACGATGCTCTGAAATAAAATGAAAACAGGACAATATGTTACGAAGAAAATAGCACTTAGGGGAGTTGCTCATTTTTACAATATCGTGGTAAAATTGAAGAAATCAAAAACTAATTCGATAAACGTTTTAATGATTTCAAAGAATTACAAAAAAATTCTCTTTTTATTAGGCCTTTTTCCTTTGAAGTTTAAAATGCTCCCACTTCGATACAACTGGAATTAATTGATTTCCAGAATGATTCAGTTTTAAAAGACAAATATCGAGAAGTAGGAATTCACAAAATATATTCTTATTTAGGTGAAAAATACCCGGAAATTAAAAAGTTTGCTGCACAAATTTTATACTATTTTAGGAGTACGTACTTGTGTGAGCAACTATTTTCGTCCATGAAATTAAATAAAGCGACCTACAGATCAAGATTAACTATAAACATCTATCTGCCATAATCAAGATTGTCTGTTCTGTCTTTGAATCCATATATTGGAAAACTAGTAGGAGGAAAGCGCTGGCATTCCCGGTAAAAAAATTAATTTTAGTTTTATAAATACATTAAATTAAATAAACGTTTAAATAAAAGCAATTATATCGCAATATTATAAATTATTACCCTAAATTCACTTAATTACATACTGTGTTTTAATTATCCTATCCATATTTCTGTGAATCCTCACTTCAAAATATAATTTTAAGAAAATTTGTAAATGTGATGTGGCCCGCGTGAATCTTATCAGTTGCATTAAATGGCCCGTGTTTTAATTGAGTTTGATACCCCTGCTTTAAGTAATGGGATTTTTTGATGAAGGAAACAAGCTCAAAAATGTATCTTTAGGTGACACATTTCCGATGCACACTGTGCCGTTTTCTAAATATGCAAATTATATATACTTGTGCGAATTACAAACATTTGCTATCAAAAAAAGCCGCTGAATGCATTATCCACTCTATGAGAGAATGAAGATTGTCAGGTCGTAATGATTGTCACCAAAAGATAGCGATCTTGTAAAGTTTTATCGGAATAATAGCTCCCAGTCAAGGTAGATGGGAGACAGATCTGGGGGTCTCTGACCAATGAATGGTCTCATCTTACGGAGGATATCCTAGGAAAAGCGAGCTTAGTGTGGTTGGACGTTATGGTTATGGTAAATAAATATATGGAACCGATAATTCTCTATATCTGATAGTGTAATAATTTGTTTTTATCTTCATGTGCATCACATATGCTGATTTATTGCGATAGGACTCAGGCTTCGGAGTGTTTCGATTTTGTTGGCACAGAGTGTATTTTTAAGTTATAATTTCAGTCAGTTTTATTTTGACTCCATTAAAAATGGAATGATTCGGCTTTAAACATGTTTACCTACACTGCAAAGACCTCAAGGTTAGTTAGGAGATTGTTCCAACGTAGGATGGAAACAAAATGATAGTTGCAGCCACTGGAAAACGTGGATTCAACTTAATCCCCGTTTTTTCTCGGGATTAACAGGTTAAGTTCGTAAAATCTCAAAGTTTGAGCTTTTAAAAATTGAGAGCATGACGCCTTATCAACATTTTGGAATTTATAAATAATGTAAATTCAACACGATAAACCATATTCCACTCACCGAAAGTTAATTTTAAAAAGTTTGGTAATGTAAATTAGTTTTGAGTTTGGTAAAAGTTTAGACCATTACAAATTTAAAGCATAACGCATGATGTCGTTTAGACCATTACAAATTTAAAGCATAACGCATCGGAGTTATCAGTTGATAGATAATTTCAGTTGATAGATATCAACATGAAAATATCTATCAACTGATATAAATTCAACGATACCATATTACACTGACTGAATGTTAATTTTAAAAGTTTGTTTACCTAAATTAGTTTGGAATTTGGTAAAAGTTTGCAAGAGTAAAAGTTTAAACCATTATATATTTAGAGTATTACGAGGGCGTTATCAACAAAAAGAATTTATAATCTAATATAAATGCAACGATACCATATTTCACTGAATGTTAATTTAAAAAAGTTTGCTTTTGTGAAAGGGTTTGGATTGCGGTAAAAGTTTAAACCATTACAAATTTAAAACATAAGGCATGAGGGAGCTAAGCTCCAACTTTGTAATGGATCTAAATTTGTAATACAACAAACAATAATTTACAAACTATAATTAATTCAACGATCTTATTGTACATAACGAAATTTAATACAAAAAGAGAAAACACGCAAACTGTACGCCATACATTCACCCTATTTTAATTAAGATCTGAATTATAATGTATTTCGAAACATTTTATTCCCCGTTTATTTCCTAAAAAAGGAAATCCCTACAGCTTCGAATCGTAATGCAAATTTTTCTCGCTTGAAGTTGCAACTGAATCTATGATCCGTACTTTTCAGTTATGAAAGAAGTTGCAAAAAATCGAAAAAAGGTTTAAAAAATATAGCTATTTGTTTTTCTTGCCAAGCAGTTTATCTTATTGCCGTACTCTATGAGCTAACTGGATTTATTTTAAATAGATGCGTCCCCGTGTTTACTTCACTGGAAATGTACTACTTCCACTGTGCTTTGCTCTAGCCGATGGCATAATTCTAAATACACAGTAGCTGAATTTATAGCGCTTTTAAAGAGGTTTAAGTGGGGAGGCCTTATTTCGTTCTTTTTTCATTCCGAGCAAATTTTAAGTGCCTTATTTTGAATGAATAAGAGTAGCTTACTGAAAGGACCCATTCACATGAAGATCACATCTGCATATAAGTTTATAAAAATAAATGCGAATTTAAATGTTATTTCTCAAGATAAGCCTCAATTTTATTTTTCCCAGCATGAGAGGAGGAAATGTTTTTCTTTCTAGCAGCGGAGCGACATTTTGTCTTTAGAAATGTATAATTTTGTTTCATTGACCAATGTAGTATTCATGAGATGCGTTGTAAGTATCATAAAATTCTGTTTTCCTGTGATTTGCGTGGCACAGTAGTAGCATTTCTGCATCTAAAAATGAACTCTTTTTCATTTAAAATGGATACGTGCTTAATTAAACTTGTTAAGATTGAACAGTAAATGTAGGATGCGGAAACTTGTATCCCAATGTAAATTATTAAGATGCAAGATAATTAGAGACTCAAGGAATTCGTAACTTAGAATGTGTAGTTGCGAATTACCATTATATAGTAAGTCTAAATTTATATACGGTATCCATTTTTAATGAAAAATTAATTTTTGCTCCCCAAAATGTGGTACAAAAAGCACTTTAGCTTTCAGATATTGCTATACTGTAATGTATTTGTTGTGATTTTTACACGAATCTTTTTATTTGTTCAAAGGTTTTCAAAAGAAAAATAATTATTAGAATAATTTTTTAAGCACAATTTCGTTCGAGTAAAAATAGCACTAGGCTATTTCGTCCTTTCCTTGATTATAAAAAGCTGTTATCAATACATTTTAGAAACGTAAAAGGAAACATTACATGTAAAAGATGACAAACAGAAATATAAAAAATGATTACTTTACATATAACCGGTGGAGTTTCTAAAGCAGCCAATACCAGTGTTATCATTGGTATGAGAAAGAAATTAAGATCCTAGTTTTAGTTCTGTCCTTTATCTGTATATTACTCATTTCCCAAAAAATTTATTTATATGAACTGTTTTTTCCTAAAAAATTGAAAGTAAATCTATTAATTTTTTAAAAGCGCGAAAATCAACCTACATTTTTTCCTGAATACCAAATTACACTTTTTCCAAAATTTTAATTACACTTTTCTAAAAATCAATTTCTTTTACATGAAATCCTATTATATCTCTCAAGTACTGCAATAATAATGCTAATAGTGTCACTATTATGGCATGTATGATTTTCAAAGTAATCTCAATGTTGAAAAATACATTATTTAAAGCAGCAAACTGTTAGATCCCTAAATTTAATACTGGAACGCTAGATAGTACAAATGTTTCACATCATATTATGTATTTTTGTGGTAATGAAATTTTATTCTCATTTAATCCAGAAATGTTATTTTTGAGTCACTGTTGCAGTCCATTATACGAAGTATTTCCCATAAGCGTATTATATGTTTCTAAAAATTAAAAAATCAAACAATATTTTTTCTAAAAATTAAAAAAAATCAAACTCTATATCTTCTAGAAATTAAAAAAAATTCCCTCAAATTTCTAACAATGTAATTCAAATAGAAAACTTACGAGAGCATCCATCGTTGTTCTCATCAGTTATTTTGTGCAAACCCCAGTAACCTGGTTCACAACGATCACAGCGGGGTCCTCCAACGCCAGGTTTGCAAAAACACTGTCTGGTGATTGGCTCGCACGTCAGACCATAAGATCCTAAGCGGTTGCAATTGCAAATACCTACAAAAGAAACAAATATTAAATGAAATGAAGAAATGTGAAGAAGGATGCGTTTTTACCTTATGGATACATGCTCAGTGAAAATATTCAATAAGCCTAGTGGAATAATATCAATATATTCTGTTGAGAACATTTGATATATTAATTTAAATATATTAATTTGTTGATAAATTCCTGCAATAGCATAGATTTCAATGATTAAGAACAATTGGATATTACTGTATATAAAAAACAGTTTAAACTGATTTAAATTTACTTCTACGAGGAAGAGGAATATATATATATATATATATATATATATATATCAAAATTAAAATACCATAATACTTTACTCACTTGGGCAACCAGCACTGAGGGGACCTTGAGCAGAAGTCCTTCCATCCGGGCAGCAACCGTAGGTTGATTCAGAACAAGTCTTGATAAGTATGACTAAATGAAATTTTTAACCAATAAAGCTTGAAGTTATTTTCGTTAGGTTTAGAAAAATTCGAGATGTGTTAAAATAAAGTTTCCTTAAAAATATTATTTTGAATAAAATGTTCTCGCCATACTTACTCTCACGGCAACATTTGGAGAATGCGGATGATTTATGACAATAACTGCCGGGAGGACAACGCTTCGAGCCTATTCCTTCTCCACAATAATAATCTTTATTTGTAGAAGGATCTACCAGAGGAATTTCACCAGCACATGGCACTTCCCGGAATTCTATTTGAAAGAGAATATCGATATTTAGCTGTTTTCTCAGAAATGACGTTACTGCTAACACTGGTTTGCATTAAAAAACTTTTCCTTCTCACTGTTACTTTTCTTGTTATGTACTAGATTTCACACAACATATACTCCTCACATAACGACCTAGTTCCATTCATACGATTAGGTCGATAAGCATATTGGTCGATAAACTAGGAGCTTAATCGGTTTTATTTATTCTGAATAAAGAAGAGTCTAAATGAAACTGTCTTGGGGACTATCCAGAACTTTGGTGCCTGAATAATCATAATAGGAAATGCCAGGTTCAGGATAGGCAAGGCAGGACGATCACCAACAGCACTTGCTATGAAAACATTCCGGCATTCGATTTGTCAAGTCCAATACTGGTTGTATTTGCTGATGTCGGTGGCCGGACCGGAGATTGCTCCGACTTAATCAAAGTCGACATCTGCACATGCACATACCTTTGGTGTCTTCCACATACGCCAGCATTGACTGTGTCAATCATAGGAAATGACAGGTACAGGGTCAGAAAGGTACGCCGATCACCAGCAGAACATGCAATGAGAACAGTCCGGCATCCGATATGTTTAGCCTGCACGCCGACTGCATTTGACCCGGCTTTGTGTCAAATCTTCCATTTGATGAGATTCTATCCTGGAACGGCGTTGGCTCCGGTTTTCGCGTTGTGTTAGGAAACGACTTGAGAAAGGGGATTCCCGAGACTCAGTCAGGGAGGGGATTCTCCGTGCTGAAAAGTTGGTGACTCTACTAGCACAAAAGGTTGTTTTTTCATCTAAAAAAGGTACCAGCTGTCTCATACACATCATGGTAACAGAACTATAGCAACAATTATGTCTTTATCACATCTTTTTCCCCACTTGCTGGAAATGCATCGTGTCGTCGCAAAAACGCACCAATAAAAACATCGAAAATACACCACTCTGTTTTCTTAAGGACGCTATTTCGGACTGATATTAAGATAGCAGCGTTCATCACAGCTTCTCTGCTGTTCGCCAATTGCTGTTCGTCTCATTCTCGATGTAAACAGCGCAAATTTGATAAGGTAGGTTGTTGAATTTACATCCATCGCACTGGTACAACACAAAACGTTATTGGCTACGGTTTGAGATCAATCCCGAAATAAAAGATCCGAGGACAACTCGTAATTATGAACCACAAATATGATAGGAAAAAATGTGTGCCATTGACAACTGGACGTCTATCCGAGTACCTAGGTGATACGTATTGGTTATCTTCAATACATCTTAAATATACGACTGTGCTACTTGGAGAAGTGCAAGCGGTCGCTAAACGTATAGGTTAAGTTAGGAGTGCCTATATTGGACATAGGGTAATATTGAAATTATTATATGTAGTAGTACAATGTATACACTACTGTAAAACGTGCATATATTTATTTTGTCGTCTTTTCTTATGACTGCACCAAAAATTGTAAAGCTTATCTTAATCGTTATTTTTAATTGATATCAATATTGCATTATTCAAACATGGTATTTTAATTTCCATAATTGCCCGCCAGTTTTAAAGATACAAAGAATTACATATGCATATAAGAAGCTGAAAAATTCATTTTTAATATAAAAATTAAATAAATCTGGAACTTTTTAATTAATCATGCCTACTGGTCTTTCACATATATCGAATTGAAAGAAATAGGCACATACCTTTATTTTGTTGTTCTTTCTCTTGTAGTAACATTCACGATAAGGGGTAGAGAAAATGACTCTTAATAGTATAATTAGTATAATTTATCTGATGGTGTAACGAATTTTAATAATAATTCGCCATCCTATCCTGTGTTCTTAAAAATGGTATTTTACCATAAGAAAAACAATTTAATTCTCTAACATGGTGGGTAGTCATAATTTTTATGGCGAATAATAATGCCCAAGCTAAACAGAATATATATCAGCTTTACAGAAAGAATTTTTATGCAGGCCAGTGAATTCAAAGCTGAAGAAGTTTTCCTTTACCTTCACACATCTCAATGTGGACTGGCATCACATTTTTCTGTTGAATGCAAGACTCCTCCTTCAGTTTGCATTCGTTGTCGTACAATTTTCCGTTCGATCCACACACGGGATCCAACGTGAGAGGACACTGCAAAGTGCAGGCACAGTGAGGTAACCCATCCATATTATATTCACAAACTCCACCATACCTGCACGTCCGCTCTTCACAGTCCATCTCTACTCCCGATCCTTCATCTATTAGAATAAATAATTTTCAATGCATTTTATATAGTTAAAATGTAATCATCATACTATCTAGACATAAAAAGTAAGTTGTGTGTGGGTGATATTAAAGATGAGCAGTTTCCCAGTTAGAAGCCCATAACTTTGCAAAAGTACATACTGTCAGGACCGAAGAGTGTTGTAGATAATTAATCAACTTGGGTCGATTGGGTACCGAAGCGCAAACTAGTGTTTTTAATCACGCCCGAGAGATCGGGAGAAATGATGTTTTCTATCGCGATGCTTGATGGTACACGCACACACATTCTCTGTCTATTTCTTCAGAAGGTCGACAATCCCACATCACTCAAGGAAGAATGGAAGTAGATTACGTAACCACTTTTCGTGTGGTAGCAATAGGGCCATTCCACGCAAAATGAGCAAATCGGCTTTAGCTGACATATCGCCGATTTTAATGAAAATCAGTTTTTAAATAGGTCACATATAGTAATGACCAACTGAAAAATATTGGGTTTCAGAAATCTATATTTTGTTAATAATTGATATTTAAAGTTCAAGGTCACTCAAATTTAGATTTTCTGGCACTAAAATTGGCCTGTTTGCGATCCTATATTTCAATAAGTTATTGACACAAATTTAAAATTTTTATATCGTTGCATTCTTCAAAAAGGGTCTCTTAGGAAACGTCAGAATATAATTTAATGACCGCCATTGCTGAATCTGAGGGGTCGACGAAAATAGAAATTTTGCCAATTTGCTACAAATTTCAAATTGCTCTGTATCTCTATAAATAGAAAGACAATATTAAAAATTATTCTTAACGAAGAGCCTTTCCTAAAAAATAGCGTGGCGTAATTTCGTGATTGTATTTCTACTCCTTTATAAAGAAAAACCATTTAAAAGTAAAAATTATGGAAAAATACGATTTTTCGATTTTTAAAATGCACATTTCACTGTGAAGGAAAGCTCCAAGAACATCAAAACTTTTCAACATAAAAGAGCAATATGTCTATTATATGTCCTAAAATTTTCATAATTGTAATTTGATTATTTTTGTCTCAGGAAAATTTTCAATTAGACGTAAATTTTACATTTTTATCGCAGCTGATAATGAGTTATAATCTCCGATAATATAAAAAATGCGATATAAGAATGAAATATAACTATTATTATGGTACACGTACAAAATTTCACATGAAATTTCTATTTAGTCTTTTTTGCTTAATCCAAGGAGTGTTTACATCAGTGAAATAATTAGGTGGAAAGAGTTAATTTTGTTAGAGAAGTCTTTTCGATTTCCTTTTTCCTTTGGAAACGTAAATATTAAATGCTACTACTTGTGAATATTAAATGCGTTTTGTAAATATTAAGCATTATTAGTCAGGTAAACACTAATTTTGAGAGTAAAAAAAATTAATCATCGTTGTCAAACTCGATTCTCCCAAATGTACATAACTCACGAATCCTTTTCCCATATTTATCACAATCACTAGTGAAATCAGTAAAGATTTCAAGAATTTGGCAGCACTAGGAAAATTTTAATTTAAGCAACTACGAAACTGAACAAGAGACCTTTATCAGATTGAAAGTGAATTTCAAGACAATCAAGTAAAGGTTTTAAATGTTTATGCCTTTTTAATTATGATTTTGATGTTTCGCCTTTCAAATTTCCTTCAAAAGTTAAAAATAATTTGTTACTTCATTATTGATTTGGGGTTTCATTGTTTCCATTTCATTGTTGTCATTTGAAACGAGTAATATTCACAGAATGAGAAAGAAATGCTATGATTGGCGATCATGAACATTACCAGTTATTGCGATACTGATGGAATATGGTAATCCGTCGTAGAACATGTGATTCGAATAGTCATTTGGCGACGAAACTTTCAGTAGCCAAGTGATTGGAAGGGCAAAAATTTGTTTCTGGGTTTTACTAATTTTGTTATTGTTGCTTTGGGACTCAAAATACAACCCTGAATTTTTTTACAAGTAATAGGCATATTAAACTATATATTTCCAAAATATAGTTTTCGTCAGAGCTATCCTTCATTTCATTTTGTGCGCCTATTTTAAGTGGAAAACCGTCACTTTATAATTATATTACAATTTATAATTAAACACTTTATAATCACTTTATAATTAACTTTATAACAGCTTACTCGAATATTCAATGAATGTGATGCCACATCTCATTTCGCGCAACCCCCCTTAAGATGCGATGAAGCATTTGTGATTGTACTTCTCTAATTGTATAGTAAATGGGCTGGGAACACCAATTCCAAGGCAATATTTAAATTTATGCTAATGTGCAGTGAATAATAAAGTCGTAATTATCTAATATACATTTTGGTGAACAAGACCAAATGGATATAAATATATTTCTAGTGTACCGTGTTTTTATAACTCAATAAATTAAACTATCTAGCAGAGAGCAAATTTTCTGTTAAAAATACGCCATTAAAGATTACATTGAGAGATTTAAGGGATAACATTATTTTCATAAGAGGAGCAAGAACTCTTCCCTGCAGTTCTATCAATGTTAGGTAGATAATAGCTCAAACAAGCACAATTAAACTTAACTGCGAAAATTGCGAATTAATCTTGTAGCGGCTGTCTTTTATTATCAACCGCCTTTATTATCAAGACATTATCTTCGATACCCAAGGAAGGCACTAACCTTGTGATTCTCCGGCCTCGTCGCACTCTCCGTAGAACAGCATATTCAATTCCTGATCATGCAGGCAAGCGGCTTGTCGCATTTTGCATTCGTTCTGATAGGTAACACCATCATTAGCACACACCGATTCTGAAACTGGGGGACATTCCGTAGGACAGACACATTTGCCATCTTCACACCTCGCCCCGTACTTACAATGTACGTGTTGACACAAATCTAAGGGGAAAAAGTTCTATATTTTATCAACGTAAAATTTTTCACCATAAAATGTTTATCTAAAAATGTACTGCATAATGTAGTCTATTTAAAAATTAACTACATAAAAACTCTATCTAAAAATTTACTACATAAAACTTTTATCAAACCAAAACAGTGTGTCCGTTCGTTGCTAATTTGAGTTGTGCTATGCATTTCGTTTCTTCATTTATAAGGGGGTATTCCTATGAAGCTAAAAACCAGAGAACGGTAGTAATTTGATAAGCTCTTTCGTAGGTAGTGGCGTAACTCTATTTTTGTATGCAACTCGAATACAAATTCATTTTATTTCGCTTATATTTAAAAAATACCATAAAACTATCAAAACAGCGATGGATCAAACGAATTTACCAGTTTTCCTTTCTTGGCAATACGTTGCTTAAGTTTGCACTAAAACCCCCTTTCACCCAAATATTATTGTGTGCTTGAGGGTTTTCATGCATTGGTTTTGATCGAATAGGCTTCAATTCGTGACATAAATGGAAAGCTGATAAACTGAACTGTCAGAATGTTATGTAGAGATAAATGCTATCTTTATGTAACTTCTGGAATAACATTCTTAAATTAGGTGATAATTAACCTACAAAGCCATTTTGCTTAAATGTCAATGAAACTGATAGTTAGATGGATGTAAAAAACTGAAAGTATCGACCTTCGTATAAAATAAGGCATGTCAGTAGAGACGCTATCGTAAGATCTCAGAAAGTAATGTCAGGTGAACTTACGAATCTTCTTGGGCTAATTGGCTATCGAAGCGCAGGGTGATGTTTTTAATAACGTTCGATAATCACTTTAACCAATCAATAGTTTGTCCCATATCAGGATTCATACTTTTCCCCACGATCACGTGACAGGTTTTCAAACCGAGGAACGGAAGAAATAGCAAGAAGCTGCGTGCACATATTCCGTCTATTTTAATAGAAAGTCGATGCCTCATAATCGTCCACGTCATTCTGGCACAATGAAGAATTTTTCTATCTCTCACTAAGCTATGGCAGATCGACCGAGCGACCGGAGAAATAGCATGAATCTGTGTGCACATACTCCGGCTATTTTAATAGAAAGTCGATGCCTCATAATCGCCCACGTCATTCTGGCACAATGAAGAATTTTAAAAATTCTCATTAAGCTATGGCAGGACGACCGAGCGACCGAGAAGTAGCATGAATCTGTGTGCACATACTCCGGCTATTTTAATAGAAAGTCGATGCCTCATAATCGTCCATGTCATTCTGGCACAATGAAGAATTTTATTTATCTCACTAAGCGTGTCTTGCATGTGAATTTTACGTAACACGAAAGTTTTAATGCTGATGGCGCTCTTCTAGAATTTCAGGGGTAACAAGATGTAAGGAAATAATCAATGGCCATAGCAAATTAAAGGAAAGCGAATTGGATTTGAAATAACGGATCTTTATCAGTAATATTGGAACAATGTTTGTTGCTAATAATGTGCCTACACAACCTCAAACTGGTTCCAAAAGCAAAATTATTTCAAGCATTACAGGATGTTTTAATATTACCTTTAACACAAGAAGTAAAATTGTATGAACACAAAACTGGTTTCTATAAAATTATCTATTAGATCAAGTTAATATTTCAAATGTCCACTCTTGTACCTATTATATGAATGTAGATCATGGTAGAGAGATTTATATAAAATTGATCTGTATGAATCTGTTTTGAGTTCTTCTCATAAGATAGCAATGTCTAAGCTAAGACTTATTAACATATCTATATACATTTGGAAATCAGAGTTAGCATTTCTCTTCTCTATATAAATCTACACTGTTCACATATAAAACCACCTTTCTATCTGTCCTAGGTGTGCAGAGGGGGCTAAAAACAATTCGATATACCCATAGACATAACATTGAGTATTATTACAATTGTGGTACAGAACTCAAATTGTTTTACCAGTATGGTTGAAAAAAATGACTTCCAAAAAATATATCAACTAATGATATGAAAAATTCAAAAAACTTTTTGTAACTTTTGTAAGGAAACGAATCTATTAAATGCGAATAGCGCAATTGAAAAATCCACTGATAATACAAGTATTATTTTGCCATTTGGTATCTGGTAACACCAAAATTAATGTTCCGGTTTCTAATTTCATAACGAATTATTTACTTTGCGCAAAACGTCGCTAAACCCATGGATTCATTTCTTGGCGGTATATATATGTTTTGACCAATTTTTCATAAGTCATTGATTCGATACTTAATGATTTCTAGAATTTAATTTTATAAAAATAAAGCATACAAAACACAAACTTTTATAATCAAATGACAATGTCTTAATTTAAAGAGTGTACTACAAAAGTAGTCATTTTAAAAACAATTAACATTAAAATAAGACGTTAATCATACATTGTATTTCAAATATGCTTCTTAATTTAGAGGTAAGTTTCATAAAAAGGCAATTATAATCAGTTACTTGAATTTATTTTTCAAATTTTATTTTTTTAAAATTATATTATTGGATTGGTATAGAAAGATGTACTGAATAGTCAAGAAACAATATCAATCTTTCTAAAAAAGGTACATAGCCCCCATTTAGGTACCGGATCTCTAACTTGACAAACAAATTTTCACAAAAATCGATTTACACTGCTTTCCAAAAGTTAAGAAAGAATGCGACAGTAAATTCGACGTAACTGAAAACATTATTCATTAATTGAGTCTAAATTTCACATGAAGCAAGGCAATTTGGTTACAGATTTATAACTGAAAAATTATTGCAAACAATTTTATTGTAAATATATTTAGGTATATTTTGATGATATATTTATGTACAACACATTTCGTACATTCAAAACAATTTTTTGTAAGCTGTATAAACAAACGAAACGTATATTAATATGGGATGCGACCATCCCTCACCTTCATACAAGCTCCGCAACCACGTTCCATACCTTCAATTAGGTGGTCAAGCGCACCTGTGGCAATAGCTGTGACAATAACGTAGGTGGCAATAACTGTCATTCTTTTAATGTAGCAGTTTCTGACTTTAGGAGTAGTTGGAGGAGTACACGGGCAGAGACAGCACGTCCAAAGTCATCCAAAAATTTCGATGGGGTTGCGATCGGACGAATATGGTGGTCGCTTCATGCGAACATTACTTTCACTCTCAAGGCACTCATCCACCAAGTGTGCTTTGTTTGTATTAAAGAGATCTAATTTTTTGACAAGCTCCTTTACTTCTCTTGTCGTTGAATGTCATTTTCAAGAAAGAAAATGTATTTGCTTCAAGATAAATTAATCACGAATATCATAAAAATTTAATAGATCGACCTCTCATAATGGTAATGAAATTCAGAAATATCGCATCTCTAGTGCAAGAATGCCATACGTTAATTGTTATTGATAAGAAACCAGCAATATTGATAGGAAAGTGCAAGATTATACGCCCTATGTTCGTCATTTTTACAGGAAATGAACTTAAGAGGACATTCTTTATCACTTCAAAACTCACCATCGATTTCTTTAGTAATCTTAGTATCCTTGTAGTCTTGTCTTACAGTAGGAGTGCGATGTGAGATGGATTATATGGATTGATATGCCGCGTCCACGTATTTGTTTCCAAAGTAAATTTGCAGGAGCTATAAAAATGTTACACCGTTGCTGAAAAATTTATTTTAAGTACGTTTAAATGATGTTTGCATTTTCCTATAAAAGAGAAAAGTACTTATTTTGATCACTTTTTCAAACCGAATTTAACTAATTCACCCCAGATAATTCTGCTACTGAATGGAATTATGCTGCTAGATTTCTATATAGGTTCTAACAAAATTGATATTCAAAATTGGAAGCTTATATTACAATGTTATTACTGTACATTAAATATATTATTGGTTATTTTGTGTTTCACGTGTATTATAGTACCAGGCATCGAAGGAAATAAGCATTGTCTAACAATTTAAACGATAAACCGTCATAAAGAATAATTTTTTTGAAGCTTAGTTCTTAGTTTATTTCTTGCATTTAATCTCTTATAAAAGCCTGTAATAAGAGAAACATTATTGTTCTAGAACATTTTATACACAATTCATTCGATTAGATATAAGTACATTTTTCAAACCACTCATTTATTTAGTCACAAAATCAAGCTAATTCCAGAGCGAGCAATGCAACGGGTAAATAAAGAGGTTATTACACCAAAGCAATTTAAACTTCCATTAGCGATTTTTTAAAACGATAGAAAGTTAACTTATGAAATTTTTCAGAAACCTACGAATGAATTAAATGACGCGTAAAGTACGGCATTTTTCACGTTAAGAGATTAAATAATGTTTACTTACCACATGGTCCCTTTGAGACCACCATTACGTACTGAGCTTTTCTGCAAGCTTCCACTCGCATTTCACATTCGTTTAAATATGTTACTTCATCTGTTCCGCAGACAAGCGACTCCACCTTACGGGAAAAGAATATCTTTATATACTCATACTCGTTTCACCAAAGAATATTTATTACTATATAGTATAAATAGTAGAATATTCTGTCTCGCAGACAAGTGATTCCACGTTACCGGAATAGGACATCCAAATATTCTCACTCGCGTTTAACAATAATATATTTTACAGTTTTTATTATTTTTAATAATATACTGTGTGTTTGGAATCCACCGCATAATAATCATACCACGCAATTCCTTGTAGAAACCCAACCTGGAAAAGCTTTCGTTTTTGGATTAGGAGTAACATTGTTACAATAATACTTTAACTCACACATTCGGATTTGAATATCGATTTGGGGTACTTTATTTTCGTACCTGTGTGTCGATTAATTCTCAGGTACAGTTAATTCCAGTGACACCGAAAAGATAACTTGATGTTTTAGCACTGAAATTTCAAATAACCGGAAATGACGTCATTAGATTTTGACGCAGATATCTCCGAAATGCCACGTCCAATACAAGAACGGACAAAAATTTTCGGTAGGGGTTTGGCAAGGAACAGTCTGGTGTGGTTTGTTCGTAGTCGAGTTTCTGACTACCCTGTTTATAAGTTACTAAGAATAACTCATATACTCATACTCGTATAGATATTACATTTAAATTTCAAAATATTTAAAAAAGCTTACTTTTATACAAGTTTTAGGGCATACACATTTTCCATTTCCTCGACCATCACTTTCGCAGACAGCATAATATTCACATCGCTTATTTTCACATCCAGCTATAAAAGAGATATAACATTAGTAATAAAGAATTTTATACGCCTTAGTTTAGAAAGAGTTTTGTTTAGAAAGTTCATAAGTATAGCACGCATTTCCCATTCATTCCAAGTTACTTATTTCCATGACAGATATTTCACTTCTATTTTTAAAACATCAGACACATTGTAAGAATTATAAGCTTATTTCATAACAGGGCATATTCAATTTTACAGATCAATTTCTGTCACACCTGGAGTTAAATCAATTGCAGTTTTTCTAAATAATAGAAAAGTATTTATATTTTTTCCAATATTAGCTGGAAGTTGCTGAAGGAAGCTGGCTGTACAGAATATCAAAACAATGTTTCAGGGTTTTGAGTTTGAAGAACTACTAAAACTGCAGAAAAATTTAAAATACAATTTTTGTATCTAAGAATATTTCCAGTTTATCAATATTTCCAGTTCAATAAATAATAAATCATTCAATAATAAATCATTCAATATTTCCAGTTTATCTTCATACTCACATTGAATTTGTAGAATTAAATTTTTTAATCATTCAAATGCCAAAAAGTATTGATCAAAAAATTTTGTTTTTAACATCAGAATCTAAATGACAAATCATATTGCCAAATGTGTGTAAATAACAGATAAAAGAGGTAATTGGTTTCAATTCATGAAATCAATTATTTGATGACCCTTAGAATCAATGACTGTTTTGGCACTTTTAGAAATAATTTTCACGTCTTCATTGGAAATGAAATATCGATTTAATACGACTCCAGGGAATAGAAGAAATAAAAGTACAATACTTGATTCGAACTTAGCTAGGTAAAAACCTTTATAGCAACTTATCAGGCGAGCTATATAAAAACCAAATCGAATCTAAGGACGAGGCACAACATTTACTTACAGACAAGAAACGAAAACAGTACACATCTACAAAAGGACAACACTACGATTGCCCTCTCGCTGCTGAACAGAAAAGAAACAGACGATAGCACTTTCAAACGAGGCACATGTGCAGAAGAGAGCACGATCATGCGTCCTTGGAAGCAGCTGACAAAAGTTCGTTCCATTCCGGGAGGAGAGAAGAAAAATACTGATGTTGTGCTACACATTTTATTTAATAACATATTTCAACTACACGCAATCGAGGATATTGTTAAGTAACATCTTCGTTTAATATTTATTTTTAGCATATAATGTTCACTAGTTAAAGTAAACCACGATATGTTATAACTAAGTATTTGCTTATTAATATTTCTACTCATCTAATCTTTTTAAGGGAAATAGGACCTTTGGACGCTATAGTTTCAGTGAAAACAAGTAGAAGTTTATAAGTTCTGTGATAAAGTTATTTCCCGGTGGATTCTTTTCAAAATTAGAACTTACCCTGAATGTTATATTTAAAAATAAAACACTTGAAGGCTTCAATAATTTAAAATTTTATGCTTATGAACAAAAACATAAGAACCAATTTTTCCCTAGTGGTTACTTTTATAGTTTTGGGGTCCGCAAATTACTCTACAATAAGGAAACTTTGTATGCTTATAACAGAACCCATTACCTGCAAATCTACTTTTAATTTAGTGATAAGTTTAAAATTATAAAAGTTATAACTTTAGAAATGTTGAAATTGTTGTACATACTAGAATATTATTGTAAAAACAAACCAGACGGTTTAAGCTAAGTATTTGGGAATAGCTAATTTTATAGGTAATTAGTCCTATAAATGTTCAAAGTTTTATTATTATAGTGTAATAAGCTTTTGAGATATCTTGCGGACCGCAAATCTATAAAATAACACTTAGGCAAAACTGTTTTTATATTTTTTAGATGATAAGGTTTAGAAGCTTTAGAGTGATTTCAATAATAATTTTAAAATCTAACATCCATACTAAGTTCTAAATTTGAAAAAAATCGCCGCATTATAAATTTTTTAATAAAACGTTCAAACTTCTACCTGCTTTCACTGAAATTAGAGTGCACAAAAGTCATGCTCTCTCTTAAAAATTAAATTTATTTATCTTCTCTGTCCATGGTTGATTAATTTCGGAATATCTTTAATTCTTTATACCCATTATCAAAAGAGAATCTCCCCTTCATCAGAAATCCTTCCTTCTAGACAGACTAAAATATAAAAATTAAATTTCCCCCGAAAAGGAATCAAACACTTCGACCTAGACTTAACAAATCGACAGTTGCTTCCTTCAGTTGCATATAATTATCAATGAGATCTGAATTCATCCGAATGAGTATCAACACGGGCGAAACATACCGAGATTTCCGGAATAATTTAAGGCTACTCCACCTTGGAGACAAGACATTTAATTAAAGGAGACAAATATTACTTCTTCGTGTATGCCTCACACAGTTTCAAGGGAAAGAAAACGTACCACTACATGAAATACGCACTGACGGAGCACAAAATTCATTAGTCTGGAAAGGTCTTGTCTAACGAAGTAATATTTGCTTTCCCATTTTCATTCTGCAACTGGGAGGGAAAATATTTTACTAAATGAATATGCGGATCACTGAGCTTTAAATAACTGTCTTAGTTCCAAGATAAATGTAGGGTTTTCTTTTAACATATATTCGATGCTCAAAGATTGTGAATTCAATAGGATTAGCAATATGTTTAAGTGACAATTACTTTCAAATATAAGAAAACGAAGAAACTCATAAAAAGATGGAGATAAGCGCAGGATAAGTGGATGAATATTCCTGTACAACATTATCTTTTTTCCTCAGTTTTAAAATCTGATTTCTATATAAATACCAGAAAGTAATTTAGAGATTGAGCATGATATATATTTATGCATTTTTATGTTATTTCAAGAGTAGTGTAACGTAGGTTAAACAGATATTTATTCTTTTTAGTTTTCCATTTAAAGAAATACATATATTCACTTTAAGTTAGTATTCAGATTAAATGAAGGTGTTATTTTGATTATGGCACAACTTCTCCGTTTCATGATAATAGGTTTTAAAGTTAAATAAATAGAGAATTATGGATTTGGAATAGTTGAAAAATAACGGAACTAATAGTGGGATGAGATTAATAGTTTAATTTTTTTTGTTTGGGTTTATGAAAATGGAACGTGATCCCAAAAATACTGTTAATATCTATTTCCCCAAAACTGGCTTTTTACCACTTTAAAATACCACCTTAATGATTCTGTAGTGGAACGTGTTTCCTGTATGCATTCCGGAAGTGACGTAATTTGGTTACATTTCAAGTTAGCTCCGTTATGTACCGAATGAAAGCATTGGATATCCGGATGTAAAATCTATCTCTCGGTAGTTTGTTTACAATGAAACAAATCCCTCTCAAATTAACGTTAATAATGAATTATTAATATTTAAAATTATAAACATTCACAAGAATAATTAGAACATGTAGTGGAACTAGTTTTCTTTCACCGAGCTGAGCGAGACTATGTTGTCAGTTGTGTTCATTTGCGCGCTGCTATATGCGGAGGTGATGCGTTTAAAAATGAGTACCTATTTTTTATAATCAAGGCGGAGGAGAACTGTTGTTCTGTTGATTGCTTGGTATGTGTTGTATAATGTAATCGCCCATAGAAGTCTTTGTATCTTTCTTTGTGATGCTAGAGCTGAGTCACTCTTTACAGGCAGCATGTGTGAATGTTCTACAGCTTTCTTGGACGTCCGTCCATTTTAATGAATCTCTCTTATTGGTTGCGCTGCAATCCTATCCTATCTGTATATATATGTGGTGTGTTTTCAATAAACTAGCTCTTTTCCCTTTTGCGATCCATATGGCCTGTGTCATTCCTTTCCTCTGAAGGAATCGTATTTAACAGCAGAGCGTGGTTCCCTGTTGTCAAGTGGGTCCGCTGTTTATTTTCTTTGCGCTTCTACGGGTGTTTCGAGAAGCGGGGAGCGTCGTAAGGAAATTTGTGCTGCTGTTTTATTTTTCGGAGCAATGGCTTTTTCGTCGAAGGAGGGGTACGCTTTGGTTCCCTTCGATGGACAGAATTTTTCACTATGGTCGAGGAGAGTAAAGGCTGTATTTTGTGCTAAGCAGTTCGATGCATTCTTGGAGGCAGGTCCCGCAGAAGGTGCAGAAGCAGATGAGTCTGTTAAGGCGAAAAAGGCCTACGCTTTCCTGCTGACACTATTGAGCGACCAGATTCTTGTTTCTCTGCAGACTGAGACGACAGCTAGTAAAATCTGGAAGAAATTGGAACTGAAATACGACAATAAAGGAGCTGTGAACCAAATTCTAGTTCGCAAACGATTGGCCACCTTAAAGAAAGCCAGTGATGTGCCTATGAGACAGCATATTGATAGTGTGACAAGTCTCGTTAGTGATCTACGTTTGTCTGGAGCGGAGGTCAATGACATGGACATCATTGTCTACATTTTGATATCACTTCCTCCTGAGTACGAGACCGTCAAAGTGGCTTTGGAGAATCAGCCAAGTGCGAACTTAACTTTGGACTTTGTGACCCAACGTCTTTTGGATGCAGAGGCCTTGTCAAATGATTTCAGACACTCCATTAAAACAAGGAAATATCCAACAGAAAATGCTGCCTTTCCTGCCAAGAAGGAATACTTTTGCCAAAACTGTAAAAGGAAGGGACATACAGCGAAGTTTTGCCGAAAGAAGATTAAGTGCTATAATTGCGGAAAGAGCGGCCACATGAAGAGAGACTGCAAAAGTCAACATAATGCAGGTGAAAGGCTTGCCTCAACTGCAGTATCTTTTGTTATGGGAAGCTCTACACGAGAAAGCTTCATAGTAGACTCTGGTGCCACATCCCATATGTATTCAAAAAGAGAGTGGTTTTCGGAATTAAATCCATCATCAGGCAGTATCAAATGCGCTTCGAAAACGGCTAAATTGGAAGTGGAAGGAGTTGGTGTGATCGTCGGAAAAACTTCAAATGGCAAGGAGATTACCCTGAAAGATGTTTTATTTGTGCCAAATCTGAGTGGACAATTAATTTCTGTCCGAAAAATAGAAAGTGCAGGTTTCAGTCTGGTATTTGAAAACCGAAAGGTTTTTGTGAAAAATGAGACTGAACACTTCGTACTTGGTAATCGTGATAGTTCAGGACAGTATATTTGTGATTTTGTGCCAAGTGTTGAAAGTGCTTTTCTTGTGGAAGAAAAAGAATTATGGCATCGCAGACTAGGTCATCCTTGTGATCATGTGTTGAAGAAATTAGGACTTCCGACTCCGATTTCATTTTGTGAAGTTTGCTCTCATGCAAAGCAAAGTGCCTCACCATTGGGGGGGGGGGGTATTTCAATTAACGTCACACTGGAGCAACACAATGGGCTATTGGTGACGGTCCGGGATCAATCCCAAAGGGAAAGATCCGAGGACAACACCACGTAATTTTGAACCATGTCTCACCGTTGGGGAAAGGTCCTAGAAAGAGGGAGAAGGAGCCTTTTAGAAAAATTCACACGGATATATGTGGACCAATTGATCCAGAAACCTATGCAGGTGAGCGCTACTTTATGACTATTATTGATGATTATTCGCGTTTTACCGAAGTGAGATTATTGAAACGGAAAAGCGATGTAATTGAAGAACTAAAATTTTTCTTTAAATCAAATCCTTCCATTCGTATTTTAAGATGTGATAATGCTAAAGAATACATGTCTGGTGAAATTTTAAAATGTGCTACAGATGCCGGTATAGTCGTTGATCCATCGCCGCCTTACGTTCCAGCATTAAACGGTGTGGCTGAAAGCGCTAATAGATCTCTTATGGAAAAAGGGCGGGCAATGATTTTTGAGTCTGCTTTACCCAAAAGTTTCTGGGGTTTAGCGATTCTTACTGCCGCATACATTAAAAATAGGTTGCCCAGTACTGTTGATAACTCTTCACCGTACTTTCTGAAATTTGGCGAAGAGCCTGATCTAAGGAATATGCATGTATTTGGGTGCGATGCATACATGCTTGTACCTTCTTCTCAAAGGAAGAAACTTGATCCCAAAAGCAAGAGGATGCTTTTTGTTGGATACTCCTCGATGGGGTTAAGACTAATGAATCCCGATTCTCATAGAATTTGTGTATCGAAAGATGTGAAGTTTGATGAACGTAAGATTCGCGACAAGCTTCAAAGGTTCATCGCAGATGAAGTAGATCAGTCAGTTAACGAGTTCGATGTACTCGAGGACGACAAGAGTGAAAGTGAGAACGACGATCTACATCCGATTGAACTGAGAAGGTCTTCGAGACAAACCAAAGAGCCAGTTAGATTTCCACATCCTGAAGTGTATAATGCAATGTTCGCCGATGAGGCTTTGACTTTTGACGACATCGCATCTCTACCAAATGACGAGCAACTCCTGTGGAGGATTGCCATGGATGAGGAAATGGAGAGCATGAAGTCCAACGATGTCTGGGATCTTGAAACCCTACCACCAGAAAAGCAATCTATTTCGTGCAAATGGGTCCTCAATAAGAAAAGAAATGGTAAGTATAAAGCTCGTTTAGTAGCTAGAGGATTTTTGCAAAAAGAAGGACTTGATTATACTGAGACTTTTTCACCTGTAATCAGTATGCCTGCTTTAAGATTAATACTTGTACTAATTGTGAAAGAAAATCTTTTTGTTTTTGTACTTGATGTAAAAACTGCATTTTTGAATGGTGAATTAATTTATATGGATCAACCCAAGGGGTATGATGATAATAGTGGGAGAAAATGTAAACTTAAAAAGAGTTTGTATGGGTTAAAACAAGCACCACGTCAATGGTTTAAAAAGTTCTTGGAATTTGTGATAAAACTTAATTTTATACAACTTGTAAATGAGCCATGTATTTTTGTACGATATGAAAAAGAAAAGAAAATTGTTATAGCACTTTATGTAGATGATTTATTAATAGCTGGTTCAGATGTTGCAGAAACTAATATTGTGATTTCTTTGTTTTCTAAAGAATTTCAAATGTCTAAATCTGAAAGTGCATCTGAATTTTTAGGAATTCGTTTGGAATTTAGTTCTGATAAGTTGCTAATGGATCAGGAATTGTATATTATAAATTTACTGAAAAAGTTTAACATGTTAGATTGTAAACCTAGTGTTCTTCCGATGGATCCTAAATCAACATTGGCTAATTTTGAGAAAGGTGAGGTATTTGATGGACCATATCGAGAACTTGTAGGATCGTTATTTTATTTAGCTTATGTATCTAGGCCTGATATTTTGTATGCTGTAAATTGTTTAAGTCAACTTCAAGAGCATCCGACTGATGCTGGATGGTGTGCTTTGAAGAAAATCTTAAGATATTTAAAAGGTAATGCTAACTTAAAACTAGAGTACTGTAAAGATTCAAATGATTTTCAAATGTCTATGTATGTTGATGCTGATTGGGGTTCTAATCCAAATGATAGAAAATCTATTTCTGGTTATATTATAATGTTTTGTAATTCTCCAATTTTCTGGTCTTGTAATAAACAAAAATGTATTGCTCTCTCATCAACTGAAGCTGAAGTAATAGCATTAAGTAAAGGTATTCAGGACTTTATATGGTTAAAAAGTGTTGCTTCAGAGATTACCGATGTTTCAGATCTTACTGTGTTTGAAGATAATCAATCTTGTATCAAATGTATAACGAATGAAAATAATCATGGTAGATTGAAACATATTGATATCAAATTAAAATACATCCGTAATGTAATTTGCAAAAATAATATAAGTGTTGAATATGTTCCGTCTGATTGCCAAATTGCTGATATGCTAACTAAAGCATTGCCTAGAGTGAAATTTAATGAAATTTTGTCATTGTGTAATTTTAAAAGGTAATGTGTATGTTTTGTTTTGTAGATATCAATGTGAAAAATGTAATGTATGTTTTTCTTTAGTAATGTGCGATTAAGGGCGGGTGTTGTATAATGTAATCGCCCATAGAAGTCTTTGTATCTTTCTTTGTGATGCTAGAGCTGAGTCACTCTTTACAGGCAGAATGTGTGAATGTTCTACAGCTTTCTTGGACGTCCGTCCATTTTAATGAATCTCTCTCTTATTGGTTGCGCTGCAATCCTATCCTATCTGTATATATATGTGTTGTGTTTTCAATAAACTAGCTCTTTTCCCTTTTGCGATCCATATGGCCTGTGTCATTCCTTTCCTCTGAAGGAATCGTATTTAACAGTATGTTGTAACCGTTTTCTGCATAAATGTGTGTCTCGTCCTAAGACGTGATTTATTTTATAGCTTAATAAACATTAATAACACATTAATTAATTATATCAGTAATTAATAGTGTATGTAATATTGAAATTGCCATTTTTAGACGGAATTATTGAAATTTAATTTACAAAAATATATTTAATGTCGTATTCTTAATTCTCCCTCTCTTAAGAAATTCCTGCGTGGTCATTTTTTATAAAATAGTGTAGTTTGAGTACAAAAAAAAATCAGGTATAAAACATCTTAGTTCTTCAGGAAATCGCTTTCGACGAGATCATTTACCTTTAAAGAAAGCTTGAAGCACTACTTACTGCAGAGTCCACTGTAAGCAACGGCGATCTCAGATTTCTGCTCACATGATTCTCTTCGCAATTTACAATGGTTTGTGTATGAAATTCCGTCTGTACCACAGACAGGCTCAAACTCTTCGGTGCACGTTGGACATTCACAAGTAGAAACACCACCCTTTAGCAAACATAAAGCTCCAAAGTCACAGTGATATTGATAACATGGACCTCTTTCACCTGAAATTAGTGAGACAGAATATGTGCACAGAATACGATACCAGTATACAATAACTGAAAATTACAGCAATTAATCCCACTAAGATGGTTGCATCTTAATATTTGCAGTGGCTGCTATCCTATTTGGGTACCAAAATCACAAAACAAACTTAAATATGCTTGCATATGATTTTAAAGATATTTTATTTAAATTTCGCATCTCCACATTTCACATTCAATAACTTGCAATCAGGGGACTATGTTTTTCTCCAGCTGCCGGGAAACACGATCGACCGTTGACATGGCCATCGTTGTGCGCTAAAGACCGACGCAAATGTAAATGTCTCGATTATATTTCCCATGATCCTCTCCTGTATTTACATCTTTTCCCACCTTTTTAAGTTTGTTTCCCTCATCCTTTGTTTCGTCATAGTTGAAGACGCAAGTTCCAATTCAAAAATAAATTTGTCGAAATGGGGCCAATGTCCGAACGATGATGGAAAGTTCTCTCTAATTCGTGCTGCCTAAGTGCCATTAAGCAAGAACCCAAGGAGGTGGTTGGTTCGGCCCATATTCCGTAAAAGAATGTAGCAGGGATCTTTCGACAATCCAATAGAAGAAATAAGGTTGACAGACACTTATTCATTTCGAAATTTTTTTGGATCTGTCGGGCCCAATTTGATGAGGTGCTAGTTCCGGTTGGACCTCGAATAGAACGGTTTCAAAATCCTTCATTCTATTTATTAAAAAAAAATTCATATTGATCATGACATACCTAACTTCAAATTTAAAATCAAAGTTTGCTTAATAATTCAGCAATTGACGAATTTGGTCAATTACTGGAATAGATGCAATTTTGTTCTCCCATTAGATTGACCACAATGTTTATAACTTAAAATTAATTTGTTCATAAAAAATAACTATGTGTGTATCCAAATAAGTTATTTATTTACCTCTATGCCAAACTAATTAAAAAATAGACAAATTGAGATGGGTTAATATTGAGATATTACTCCTCAGAATAAGTTCCCTATACTGTAATTTCAGATTTCATCAATTTGACATGACTTATTTTTATTTTTTCTCAATAAAAAAAGATTAAGGAACTTCAGCTTGATTATTGATAGACTATGGCTGCAAGAAAATCATTTTGATTTGTTATGGAATAGATTAGTTTCCTTGTTTCAATGAGAAATATGAGGAAATGGCCAATTCCTGATAGGTAGTCAGGCTGATTCGCCCAACACTCATTTGGTTTTCAAAAATAAAATTTTATGTGCTTCAAAAATAAAATGTGAGTTTCACTTCACACAGTTTTACAAAAGTTAATATCCATTACAAAATGCATATTGAATTTTAAACGTGGATTTAGAAAGTAAAATCTAAGCAAAAATAACCACAACCAGGAACTCCAATCTTTGCGGAGACTTCCATTAACGCATTTTGTTCATTAGAGTGTTTCTGTACGACACACATGTCATGTCGTACAGAATGGAGTACCTTCTACTTCATTGATGTGGTTATTTTTCCTCATGTGTATCGCTGTTAAAAATTCAATTGCCCGTCTAAACGCTGTGTCAACTGGAAAAAGGAATGATGCAATACCAGAATGAATCAGAACACACCACCCAATGTGGTGTGTTCTGATTCATTAAAACGTATCACGGAGCCCATGGCTCCGAAAGTATCCTTAATCTCTAGTATTGAACTTGAAGATGGGCAATTTGAACCTGCCTTGCTAGTTAGGCTATTGAAAATTAGGGGATAACCATTGAATAATGGAATTTAAATAACCTAATGAGTCAAAATGTTCCTGATTACAGCAATAAGAATTGAAAAAACAAGGAATAATTAATCATAAAAATTAAGAATTTAATTTATTAAAGAATTACTTTTTATTAAGATTTACTGAAATTCCACATTAATAAATTAAGATTTTAATTTATTAAAGTGGAATTTCAGCAACTCAGAAGGGCCCTTGGTAGTCTATTCTTATTTTGGGGAAGTGTCGGATCATAGATCTCAATTTTTTGAATAGCTGCATTATTATTGTTTTCAATTTGGTCAAAGAAAGTTTGAGATAATTTTTAATGAAAATTTTAATGGTCGCAAATTTGAGGGATTTTGGAATACCACTATTGTGGTAATACCATCTGAATCTAATTATCTGCTTAATGAAAAGTTTTTGCAACTGTTTAACTTTTTTTTGGTTCGTTAGTACCTTCCCCCAAATTGGGCAAGCATATGCAATGATTGATCTTGCGAAGCATAAATATGCGAGTTTTTGTTGTCAATTGATAATGTTGACCTCCGAGAAATGAGTGGATATAGGACTGAGGAAACTTCGATACGATGTTTTTTAATAATTAGATTATCGTTATGGATCATATGTCCGATAGGAGGATGGTTATATTATGATTTTGGTGGGTTTTATTATATTCCTCAATTGGTTTTAATACCTCATTGGTAGTGGCGGGGCCAATGTTTTCTTTAAACTGATTTTCCAGGTTATCAGCAATTAAGGTTGCTTCGCCCCTAATCTGAAACTGCAGTTTGTTGGGAGGTTTGTTATATATATATATATATATATATATATATATATATGGAGTGGGTGGAGATATTTTGCTTTAGGAGCTTTTGGATTTGATTAAGTTATGTTTTGAGCAGGAGTTTTCGTTTTCTGCCAGGTTTTTTAAAATTTGATTTCTCGTTTTGATTAATTTTTAATTTCATTATAGAGGTAAATTTGTTTTTAGGGGTTATTGGTTAAGAGGATTTATTGTATGAATGTAAGATTTGATTTGTAACGTTAATGTTTGCTTCATCTATTTTTCAGGGATATTAATAAAATGAAATTGCGTGGGGTATGAGACAGTTAAGTTAAAGGTTAGATTGAATAGATTCCAGTTTGTTGTTCTCTCGCTGCACTATTAGAAGTGTAGGTATGATAGGTACGTTAATAATAACAGGTTTACGGACCGAGGGAAGTTCAGGAATGGAATTAATTGAGCACTTGTAATTAAAGTCTTTTAGTAATGCGAAACACTGATACTGGCCGAGTAGCGAGCTATTTTAGTAGGTTCACTAGGGTAGAGAATCAGCTAATTAAATGGATTGATGGTGTTACCTGGAATATCTCGTGTTAGTAACCAACACGATTTCACGGAAAGGATTTGAAAGCAGATTTGTCTTGGATTTCTCGGAAAATGGATGAAAAGAGATTGGCCTAATTTGGAATGCAGTATCGTCCTGTGAGGATTGCTTGAGATAAATTCAATTAAGGTGAACGAAGCTTAATATCTGAATTCCTTAATCTTTAAATTTTAAATTACATCCCAACATCAGGTATGGGATTTTACTTTACATTCCATTGGAATTACATTAATTTATCATGATGAATTTGAATTCAATGGACTCATTAATGATGACTACATAATCATGAATTTGAAAAGCGGTGGTTGATGCAACGACGTTGAGCGATATTACTGTTTTGAGTAATTCTTCCTTCCCACCAAAAATTTTGTACAATATATGTTTTGTCAAATAATGAAGGCTAATCGAATCCAGATGGAGCATATGGCCTAGAGAGAAACCGGGAAATTGAAATAATGAAGACCGACAGTAAATCGGAAACACTGACTTCAGAAGTAAGCAGCATCTAGTGATTCTGACAGCTTTCAAGCAACTGTACACTAACATGATAAGTCTTCTAAATTGATCCAATGAAGTAGATTTATTCAATTGCTCTACTGATGAGATAGAAGTACTGAAAAGAATACATAGTTGGTATCCAACTAATGTAGTTGCTTTATTGAAACATTCTTTTTCTGGATATTCTTTTTCTGCTGCTGTCTGGTTCTCAAAAATTGGAGTTCGAAGAACCGGAAAAGAACTTGGGATACTTTCAAAACTGACGTAATGCTTACCCTACCTTACCTAGAAAGATACTTTCATTATAAGCAATAAGATTAGCCTCTATTGACTACGAAGAATATCTATTAAACGTTTACGATTTAAATTAAATTTGACTTATAAACAGATAATTTCTATTATTGATATTGACGACCATGATGTGTGATTAAAATGGAAGACATGTCGTAACAATTTGTTGAATGAGTTTGTGATTACCAACAGAAGATGACATTAACTTATCTCGACGAAACTGTTTAGGTTGTAGTGAAAACAATAACCATCTCTCCAGAACCACACCAGAGGAAGCTTAGTTTCAATTATGACAAACTGAGTCATCTACACAGCAATGAGAAAGAGGAGTGCAATTCCTCGAATTAACTAAAGCCCTCTTTGTGACATAAATGCAACTCTGAGCACTGAGTATTAATGCGAAAAATTGGTAGTGATTGAAAAAATTAACGATACTAAGAATGATCCAAAAGAATGAAAGTTAGGTACATGAATACCATGTTAAAAAATATATCGTTTACCAAGTCGTAGTGGTAGACGAGCAAGGAGATGTAAAATAGTTGGCCATGAAGATTGATATGTTGGTATCAAAAAGCAAATAGAAACAATGGCTGAGAATTTCTGGTTTACGAGTTTCTGAAAGTTTGTAGAAAAGGACATCGCTCCCTTTTGGATATGGAACCTGGGAAAAGGTGATTCTGGTACGAAGTAAGACTTCTTTTGATGAGGGGGAAATGTCCAGTGACTAAGGATATTATACAAATATACTATGGGGTCTAACAGAGGTATGTATGCCTTTTGTTTGTGGAGGCATTTACAAAGTTTACAGCATCTATCCTTGAAAGATAAAAAATAGAGAGATAAAGATCCTTTTTTAAATGAAGTTTCAGAAATGCATTTCAAGTTTTGGATACTAGTTTATTGTTAAGGCAACGATGGCATTTTTATTGCTTATCATTTGAGAAGTTATGTCGAGAAATGTGTATGGTTGAGATTTATATTATACCAAGTTTTCTTTGTGCACATGCACAAGCCCAGTTATGTGTTTAAACAATAGTTTCTTGATAAATGAAACTGAAATGAATGGGTTCAGAAATTGTAGAAACAAACTGACGTTGAATACGACCAATGAAAAATCAACTGGGTTTTGCCTAATACTATTTCATAAGGCATATCTTTACATTAAGTACAAACTCTGTTGAAATGTTGAAACCTTGTCAATATTATTGACAAATGAGCTATCTTGCTTAAAATCAAGTGAAAAGTTAATGCTTTGATTGCAGAAAAGTAGAACCGATAAAAACTGAAACACTTGACCAATCTATTACAAAATACAGTCTATGAGAAAATGTTGTTTAAAGTTATATTATGTAGTCCGTCGATAGTTGTGTCGTCTCTGTACCATTCTAGCTGCCACAGTTGAAAAATGTGGTCTCAAATGAGACTCTTGAAGTGTGAGAATGGAAGGGCTATTTTATTGTCCTCTGGAGCATCTTTGTTTGCTGCCGCTTCCTTGGCAAGGCAGTCTGCTTTTTCGTTACCGTCGTGTCCAACGTGAGCCTTAATGCATCGTAGTTCTAATGCTGACTTCTTGTGGAAGAGGTTCTGGATTTGTTTGATGAGGGGATTTCTGGACTTTGGGTTACGGAGAGCTTTTAAAGCTGCTTGGCTGTCTGAGAAGTTTGTTGCTTTATCAGGAGCCAATATACCTGCTTCTCTGATTGCCGACTCCGCTTGGAACACACTGGAAGTACTGGATCATGTCCGTAATGAGATGCCACCCACTGCACATTTAAAAAGGAGTAGTGCGAGTATGGTTGACCGGTGACTGATAATTGAGTGAATCTGGATGTAGCAGAAGATGTTGATTGTTTGTTGACGATTCGAATGGACAAATATATCTCTTTTCGAGAATTCTAATACCAGTGTTCAAAATATATTTAAAATATATGGGTCGTGTTGGTTTAAGATATCAATGATTGAGTTTTCTGATAAGAATTGTGCGCATTATGTGAAATTTTATCTATGATTATATTCAGAATGCATTGAATAGGGTACTATGATTTGAGCCTTTTGAATGTGCTGAATAGTTCTGTGGAAAAATATGATTTGGGAATTCCGAATGCACAAATAGTACTATGAAAGCCTACGATTTGAGTCTTCCAAATAGTCATTTAAGATAACATATGGAAGCCTATGATTCCATTCTTCTAAATAAAGGTATTTGAGGTTTGAAAAGTATTTAATAAAGGTACGCAAAAGAGGAGTAGAATGGCTGAGTGGCAAGTATATTGAATAACTGGCGTGGAATAATATATTTTTGTTTGAGTTCTTATATTCGTCAGAGAAGACGACTCAAGAGCAAGTCGAATGTCAGAATGGCAGTATACCTCACAATACGACCATAAGCCGTTACCGGCATGGAGAAAAAAGAGCCAGCTAAATAATTGGATTTATGATGTTACATGGCATATCTCGTGCTAGTAACCAAAAGGATTTAATGGAAAATATTTTAAAGTAGTTTTATCTTAGATTTGTTAGTAAATGGATGAAAAGAGACAGCACCACATCTAATTTGAAATGTAGTATCGTCCTGTTTCTGTCAAATTTATCTTTCAACTAAATTTATCTTCATGATGACACGAACTGCATTCTTGCCTTTTAAAAATTATTATGAATAAAATTACTGTTCAATGGATCTCACAAGAAAAGGAGTGCATTTAATTTATTTTAAGGACTTCGTGAAATTTTCGTATCCTTGCCTTTGTATCTAACAATAAAAACTACAATAACTTTTGCAAATGTTCAAGAGGTTTCCAAAAGTTTGTTCTTCAATCCAAATATGTTTCATAACACACACACACGCTCACACAAACCAGAAGCCTTGAAAATTGACTAAGAGGATAAAATCATTACCGTACATACTTTGTAATCAAATAACCATCAGCATCAAAGATTTTAGGCATCCAAGCTCCCCTTTTGTTGGAGAGTCAATTATATTCAAATACTAATTCTAATACGCTATGATGCGCGAAACGGAATTGGCTCGAATTTGCTGAAAGTTGTCCAAGTAAGCGTACAAAAGTGTTTCGAAACTCGGGAAAATTGTTCATAATCGGCTTAAAGTTTCTTTCAAATTCTAACCCAGAAGGATTAAAGTTTACCGATAATACTTGTTGGTGAAGGTATGTATCATCCTCTACATAATAGACTATCGAGATTTATTATACTTCCCGTTGCTGATAGTGGCTCAAGAACCAATTGTTCGATAAATTGTATAAAATTTTCAAATCATACTCAGCTTGAGAAATAACAACCAATAAAGTACACTTAAAATCGGATCACGTCAGACATTGCTTTAGCCAAATCTGCTACAGAAATATGGCCTACTTCAGTGTAATATTTATTTAAAACATATTGAGCAAAATAAAAGCATGATGTGCTCAAGTGTTTACTTACTGCTAAATCAAAATCTCACTCAAAATGGATTTTTATATCAGGAAGCAGAAAAATTAAGGATTCTCAAAAACAATTTATCTGAAAATAAATAAAAATGTACCCAGTCTACATCCCTTCTCTTACAATTACTTCTGTATTAATTACGCAGATTGCGAAAAACATTTTGTGCGAGCCATGGAACAAGAGCCCTTAACTTAGCTCAAAATCTGGAACTGATTATGCATATCTATGTGTATGATTTCAGACACTTAATATAGTTAAGCATAAAAATTATATATTTTTATTTTAATGATTGAAATTTCGAGTGCGGAGGAAAATAAAGAGCAGGAAGTAAGATTCACCTTGACTGTCACAAGTGTTAGGCTAGTCCTGATCACGTACTGCAGTGTTTTCGGTTGGCATAGAAGGACATACATGATAATCCGAGACTTCTTTTAGACATTTTTTGCAGGGGGGTATTTTTTAAAATTAAAGTCGAACTAAGAGCAACACAACGGGATATTGACGACGGTCCGGGATCAATCTAGAAGGAAAGGTAGGAGGGCAACACCACTTAATTTTAAACCACGGTCAGATGACGAGGTTAACACCTGAGCTGGCACCCCACTTTCCAAACTTCCACACCACACCAACGAGAGGACAATTGAGGCCACGACAGATTTAACTAGCACCATCCCCCTTTGTACACGACGGTCTTTGGTTGGATTCAAACTAATCCGTTACTCTTCCAACCGGGCCACCGTGGCCCTTTTGCAGGGGGAGTCATCGTCGAACTAATCTAATTTTGATCTCGGGATAAAAAAAATTTGAGTAAATTACACAAGTGTACATTAAGTATTTGCTGAGTCACGGCTGTCTGGATTAAAGAAAACTTCCAGTAGCAACTGTCCTGATTTGAAAATTCCTTGTTACAGCCCCAAGTTTCACTTTTCAGCCGCAGAGCGCTGAATGCCGACCCTGTTTTATTATTACCACTCAGGAAAAAGTTGATCATGAAAACACTTATATTACATATAAATGCGTTGCATAAATATTTTTACAATCTCCAAACCTTAAAAATATTATTTTATTATTTTGTATCAAATAGCCGCTACTAGAAATGTTTTGTCAACTCAGCCGCTGTTGAATAATTTTCGTGCTAATTTTATCAACGTTGTAATCATTGTACTTTGCAGATTTTCCTTTAATTTTCCGGAACGCCAAAGACCGTCGTGTTCGTGGGGGCTTGTGCGCGACAAATCTATCGTGGCCTGAAATGTCCTCATTTTGGCGTGGAGTGGAAGTTTGGAGGGTAGGATGGTCAGCTCTGGTGCTGACCTCGTCATATATCAAAATTACGAGGGGTTGTCCTTGATCTTTCTCTTCGCGATTGATCACGGACTGCCTCCAATAGCCCGGTGTTGCTCCAATGCGATGTAAATTCAACTACCAACCAACCAGAACAACAACATTCGTGGTTGAAATCGATATATCCTCGATGATAAAACAAAATACTTTGCTCGCACTACATAATTTAACCTGGAACTAAAATCTGTTTGGAAACAAGTAATACTAACGTAATGTAGTCTTGATGTACTCAAAATCTTGAAGTGATCGAAGTTTAAAGACAGTACACAAGCAAAAAAGAAGCAATCTGAAAATCGGAAGGAAAGAAAAACTGATTCCAAATTCAATCCAACTAAATCGTACCTCCTAAGAGATTGCACCTATTTATGGGAAGCAGCTCGTAAAACAAACTGACTTCAATGAAATTCGACATAATTAAATATTGGAGCCATTCTCTGAATTTTTATTCCCTCGAAGCAAACCTGTGGAAGCTCAAGAACATGTTCTTGACCTCATACATCCGGTTCTACTTTTTTTCGAAAGCCACCGAAAAAAGATCGGATTAGATTGAACGCAGACTCAGGAAAATGCACTACAGTACACTCCGCGTTATTAGATTTGAGTTTTTTATGTCTAACTGTCAGAAAAGTATGGGAAAATTTCTGTGGTTAATAAAATATTTTTGTTTTGTGAAAACTCTATTTTTCTATACTGAATTTGTTATGGGGTATAGGTTTTGAATATTTGTTTCTTCGTATTTTTTGGGAGGTTTTTTCCAGAATGAGCTTCCAATTAGATTTATGTAAAATATTCACCTCGAGAATTACCTAGAATATACGAGAAAGTAATTCAGTGCGAAATGTTTTTTTCTTTTTTTGTCTATATATAAACGATAATGTAGGAGAAAGGATGTAAAACATATAGGGAATATTTATTTTGAGGTAATGAAAACGGATACATTTTATATGCATGATGCATCGTGACTGTTTTTTATCTTGAAAACTGCAAGCATATTTACAAAATATACGTAAGCGAATTACAATCAGCACGAATATTTGAAATTAATTTATTCAGTGTATTTGAACTTATGTTTGCAAAATAAAAAGATGAGTTAGAACTTATTAGTAAGCTCTAACTCATTCTTAGGTTTTATCTAATTAAGTATATACATTTTGTTTCAAATCATTTTTGCGATTTCTGATATTCTGAATTAAATATGTAAACAAAATTATAGCATCTAAAAATACCTAATTCGGGATTTAGGGCCTAAACAACCCAAAACGATCTTAAGCATCTAAGAAGACCTAAAACGACCTTTGGAACCTAAAACTGAGATTTGTCCATTTATTTCCTCTTTCTCAGCTGTATTTAGAATAACTTTTTTATTCAAAATAGGGTGATGGGCTGAATCATTTCTGGCATCACAAGTGTGATACTTTCTTGCTACAAAAAATACAACAAAAACAAAAAGCCAACTACAGCAGAAACATCATATCAGTCAGCCAATCATTGCTCATAATTCATTTGGGATTCTATCATGCTATTTTCATTACGTTTTTAAATAATTGTTTTGATTAATAATTTGTACGTGGTTTTTTTATCTAATATTTCGAAGACGACTGCCATTTTAAAGATGTCAAATGTTCAAAATCCTAGACGCGCTGTACTAAATATCTGGATTCAAGGAAATTTTAATTTTACTACGAACAGCTTAGTTACTGTTTTTCAAGCATGTGAGAAACGAGTGAAGAACCTTATATATATATATATATATATATATATATATATATATATATATATATATATATATATATATATATATATATATATATATATATACATATATATATATATATATATATATGTATGTATGTATATATATATGTATGTATATGTATATATATATGTATGTACATATATATATATATATAATTCAAAATTACAAACCAAAACAAAGAGAAATCCAAAAATTTTAAAATCAAGAAATTTAAGAAAATTTTGAAAAAAATGATGGAAGTGTTGGTGGATCAGGGCGTCATCAGGGAGGAGCCTCACCCAGTCAACACAATATGGTGTTTTCTGCATGTGAGCGGCAGTGTACCAAAAGTAGCTCACACACCCCTCCAAACACCATAAGAAAATAAATTAGAAAAACAAAACCAGGGACAACCAAGGACACATACCAAAGATAATATAATACAAAATTAAAATTAAATTAAAATTAAAAATTAAATTAAAATTTAAAAGGAGAAAACAAACCTACCCAAATAGATTGACCTAAGATCGACAACAACCCGCCGCAAACTACATGAGGACCGCCAACAAATGCCATTCATAACGCCGTATATCAGAAATCGGAACCGCAATTCCGACACGGAACCCCGACTCGAAATTCCGACTCGGAATTCCGAACCGGAACATCGGAATCGGAAGTCGAAAAAATAGTGTTCAAATCCAGTTTTTTAAAATTGATAGTCAACAGGATAGTCTCCGAAATAAGCTATTAAATAATATTAGTTATCTTAATTCTGTCAAAAATAATCCTATAAAAAGAGTGAGGGTATTTATTATTAAGAAGTGTGTTAATGAGATTATTACATTGCAAAAGAAGGTTAGATTTAGAGTTGCAAATTTTATTGAAACGTATCAGTTGACCAGCGATTGTATTGTAATAAATTTTTTTAGAAATATTAGAATCCCAAATATCAATTTAAAAACCGGAAATTCAAAATCATCTCTCTTATCATAAATATTAATATCAGTTTTATTATTTAAAGTATATATATTCAAGTCTAGAAAGACGGCTTTATTGTTATCTGAATTGGTTTTCAATAAATATAATTCATGAGGATAAATCGAATTCCAAAGGTTAGCAAAATTGGTATCATTGAAAACAATTAAATCATCAATATATCTAAAGGCAGAATTAATTTGTAGGCAAAAAATTTTTTCATAATAATGAAGAAATAAATTAGCAAGAATGGAAGAAAAATTGGAGCCTTGGGGTATACCCTTAACTTGAATAAATAAATGCTCACCGTTAAAAATAAAATTATTATAGATACAGAAGTTTACCAAAAATTCCCAATCCTCAAAATCAATAGTAATCAGATTTTTAAAGTCATGATAATAGTAGTTAAGTACATCTTTAAGTTTGTCCAAAGGTATGCTAGTAAATAGGTCTTTAAAGTCGTAGGTAAGTATATTATTAATAATATTTTTATTTATATAATTTAAAACGTTATTATTATCACTAGTAATCCAAGTGAAACCTTCTTCAATAATGGTATTAAGGATAATTTTTAGATATTTACAAAGTAAGATACCGGGTTTAATCATATAAGAATTTGTACCACAAGTAATAAATCGGAATTTCAAAGGATTTTTATGAAATTTAGGTACAACAGTTATGTAAGGTAAAATAATGTGATGATTAGAAATTTTTAATCTTTTATTTGAAGAAATAATTTTTTTAACAATAGTTGTATATGTGGATTTGCAGAACTTATAGGTATCAGAATTTTTAAGCTCAGTATCTAGCAAATTTAAGTATAGTTTTTTACAGATAATAGCATAGTTACCTGATGCTTTATCTACCGGTGTTATTATGTACCCCCAACTTTTTTGGTTTTTTGGCTTTATACTTATCTGCTTTTTGATCTTTTGGCATTTTGCTGGTCTGCATTTCTAATATTTTGACTTTTTGATCTTTTGGCGTTTTGCTGGTCTGCATTTCTATTGTTTTACGTTTTGATGTTTTGTATATTCTGTAATTTGATTGTTTTTATTATATATATATATATATATATATATACATATATGTACATACATATATATATACATACATACATATATATATACATATATATACATACACATATATACATATACATACATATATACATATATATACATATACATACACATACATATATATACATACATATATATATATATACATATACATACATATATATACATACATATATATATACATACATACATACATATACATACATATATATATACATACATACATACATATATATATGTCAGAAGTGGAAAATAGATCAGGAACAGTTGATTGACATGAAGAGTTCCACTTTTTACTAACACAACATTTATTACGAAAATATTTAATTTAGCATTGATGTTCAGAAGTCCACATTCAGAATAAGTAACGAGCTAACGGAAAGCTTGGAATACGTATCCAGATCTTACCAATTATTAAAAATAGATGCTAGGCATCACGAAGTTTACCATTTATTCTGTGGAAAGAAGCAGAGAAGCAACGCCCAACTAAACAGCTTTATTTTAATTGAAATAAAATAGTTTTACTCATTCAAATAAGTAAGTTGCAGAACAATAATGAATTAATCGAAGAGTAAGACATGAGCAATTCCATCCATATTCGTCCGAAACGAAGAGACTGCCAAATCCTCTTTTCTTACTAATAGGAGAAGCTGTGAGAGTTTTTATCTTAGAAATAAATAAAAAACAATAATAGATGTTAAAAATCTGACCTTACAGAAATATATATGAACGGTTATCACTGGTGTGCCTCGTTTTGCACAAATCAATCATTGATTAAAATTTGTAACTGCTTCACTTAATGTGATACTTCAAAAATAAAATATAACAATTCAATTATCAGCCAAAATGCATCTGACAAACTAAGATACTAAGGTATCCTACTAGATTACCACAATTTAAACTTTACGGACAATCTATCCCTTGGTCCTTACAGACCAAATACTTAAGAGTAATCCTAGACTCTCATCTTAATTGGAAGCCGCACATACAAGACAAATTCCGGAAAACTTCGCAGTCATGTAATTACTTTTCGGATCAATGTTATCACTAGACAAGAAACTAATTTACTTATACTTCGTTTAGCAGATCATAACATATGCTTTCCCAATGTGGAGAAAGCTCATGAAATGAAAAATTAGAAACATATTCAAAATATTTTTTCTGCCAAATTATGAGACATATGTTTCTATAATAATTATCATATCTATTCAACACCATCAGTTTTTCATTAGACTCTTAAAATCGATTTCAATCTATTACGAATTCCTAAAGATTTTGTAAACTGTTGAAGTGGTAACAGATTTTCATCCTAGTCCGTAGGTTTTATATGTACAAAATTGCCCATTTATTACTCTCTCTCTAATTTTCTCTATTATCGATTTTGGCTGTTCTAAATACAAAATTAACTTTGGTTTACGGATATTTCGGTCAAATTTCTACATAGGATTAATTTCTCTTGGTGTTTTACAATTCATAGAGAGAATGAGATATTGACTTTAAATATCTTACAATTTATCAAAAGAAATTATAACTTTTACATTTTGAGTTGATATCTATTGGATATGGCACATGAACTATAAATCTCGTATTCCAGCACTTTCACGCGTAGTCTTAAATTTCAAGATACTTTTATTCTTAGAATTCTCTTGCATTGCAGAGATAGCTGAATCTCTCCAGGCGAAGTGCAGTTTCAGACACAGATAACACTTATTTAAAATGAAAGCATTTATTTTTTAGGATTTCATCCCATATAAAATGCAATACACTTTTGTTTGAATTTCTGAATCACTCTAGACAAGACTATCTAGAAGAGAAATATTTTTAAAAGTGCATTGTCACAGAGGCGGAGTCGGCGTTATAGTGGAGTTCGAAAAGTAATTTTCTGCCGTAAAGAGTAAAAACTAAATGTTGAGTATAAAATGCATTTTTCATGAACGGCGGATCCATCAAAGCCAATAGTTTCTTACCGATGACTATACAGTAACGCAGTAAAAGACTACTTTTTGCAATTTTCTTCACTTTTCTGCAATATCTCTAAGGTTCTGCCTTTTTTCTTTTTCTTAAGTTTTTGATATTACCCTTGGGGCTCGGATGTAGCCTCAAAAACAATTTGCACCCTTTTTCTTTTACTTGCGTGTGAAAAAATTCCAGGGTGGCTGGGGCCAAAATAAAATAAAAAAATAAACAAATAAAATGAGTCTAAAAGTTGCGAAGGAGCAAGTTTACTTTCCTCTCAGAAAAAAGTAAAATATTGTTATATAGCCATAGGCAAACTTATTCGCGTTTGCAACCCTGCCTGCGAATTATTCATTAGTCTTGGATTGTGTCACAGCACTTCTCATCCTCTCAATATGCGAGATTGTCAATTTGCATACGTTTGAGAGAAACACATTTTAAGCTTCATGCTTGTGGAATTGGGTGGAAATAAATTATTCGCCTCCGAGTTGTAAAATTTGCTTCTATGTTATGCGTTTCATGCTGAAATTTAAAAGAACAATGGATTTCATGTTTATTTTCAAAGGTAAAGAAAATTGCTAAGCTTTATTTTCTTTCTCTCATGAAGTATCTTATGAACCAACGACTGAGAGTGATGCAGACACATAGATGCTAATGCCTCCAAATCTCCTAACTTTGGGAAGTCACAAGGGAATCAAGTACTGAATTTGCACTTCTCAGAATCCCTAACACATGTAAGCTAAATCGTTTATTTTTTCTTCTTTAAATTATTACTACTTTATTACTTCTAATGCCCGGTCACTGGTCTCTTCGACCAGTTATTCATTACGGGGGACAAACTGAAAGCTATTTGTAAGCAATCGTTACTTTAACTGAGACAAACACCAACATCTATGCGCTTACAAACCATGATTCGAAACTGGGACCTACTCGCCAACAGACAAATGCTGTCTGCACTATCAGTTAGGATGCAGTCATGATGAAATTATGTAGTTTATGATGAAATTTGATCTAGGACACACACAAGAATCATTGATCTTATTTTTTGCTGGCAAAAAAATATGCATTATTCTTATAAAAACTAAGGATTTCAAATGAAACCTTATCCTAATCTTTTCACAATAAATGCATTTTACTACAGAATTATTCGATTATGTGTATATGTATACTTGTTTTGATATCTATAATAGGTTGGTCGAGTTTTAAGGCACAAGGGCCACATTTGGCCAAGTGTGCCAAACTCAAGGTAGACAAAAAAAAGTAATGATCAGTCGCGGAAAAACGAACCAACCCTCTTCATTCAAACAATTTTAATATTAGACCAAATTCAAAGATGGCATTCAACATTGAATAACGTATCCTATAAATTCATATGCATAAAATTTGCATAAGGGGACGTCTTCATATTAAATTGAGAACCAACTTCGTGATTTCCAGTAGTAAGCCCTATTTGACACAAAATTTCAAATCTATATCAGAATTCAAATTCAGATACAAAGTTTCATGGCATTCATGAATACAGAAAGTTTGGAGCTACTACTGTTAAATCAGTTACTGAATTTTATGGATATCTTCCTAAATAATATTCCTATAGCGCTGATATTTTGTATCCCCCATGTTGTTATTAAGATACCCAAACAAAATATACATGATGTTTTAGCTCTTATATTATTTTTAGCTTGCAATAATTATTAAATTAGTATTCGAAAAAATATGAATAGGAGCCTTGATAAATTTTGAAATAAATTGATTCAGGAAGACTTAATTACCATTAAAAATTTTAGATCTTTCCTCTGAATAATTTTTGCGCTACACTTAAATTTCTGTCTGGGAAATTTTTTTAGTGGGTATCCAAAAGTTGAAACAATTATAACAAACGTAAGGAATGCGTAAATTTTTGAAAAATGTTTGGAAATATCATTTATGTAATCTAAGGGATATTTCCATTTGCCTGTCATGTGTGGCACAGCGAAACAATGATCAATCTAATTATAGAGACGGGTAAAACTATGTTTTTACGATAACAGCCTTAACGGCTATTGCTAACTTGCGATAACTGTTATAATGAGATGATTATTTAATAGTTAATAAGTTTAACATTTATTAACTGTTAAAATTTGAAGTTGAAGAGGAAATTAAACATTAAATATTGATTATCATTCTTTCCAAATTTCTCGTCCATGGTAAATTTTGCTAATGATGAGATACCTCTTAGAGACAACCACCAGGTGGGTTAAGATTCGTTGTAATCTTCTTTTAGTTAAGCAAAACAAACGAACAGTGCCTGATTAACTAGAAATTATCTCGATTTACGAATAGCGACATTCAATGTGGGGATAATCCCTGAAATGGATAACTGCTATAACATTGAATATCTCCGGATATAACGATAGAATATTCATGAAATCTTCCATATTTAGACTAATTTGACGATTTAGAATCTGATTAAGGCATGAAAACATGGTTTAGCCATTGGAAATTTGGTTTTAAGCAAAATTTGGTATGGAGACCACCTTATTCAATGTTTGTGCATTAGAATCTGTAGAGGATGTTATTGCCTCTTGAATGATATCTTTGAATTTGCTCTACTATGAATAGTACTCGAAATAAAGGGGAGGGTTCGTTTTTCTTCCGTGACTGTACATACGCATACAATGATAGTTTTACTAACACAGAAAATTCGCATCTTTCCTTTCGAGTTGATCACGGAGCGTCTCCAATAGCTCGCTTTGTTTATCCAGTGCGACGTTAATTAAAATACCTACCTAAATAATACAGAAAACAGAATACCCCTAGGTAAATTTACAGAAATTAAACCTGTTCCATCCACAACTCGTAGGTTTGTGGAGCAGTGTGCAAACCCAATGAGTCATCGATATCGATATCAAAAGCACAAGTTCTAATTCGTAAAATTGCCTAAGTTCATAGCAAATTCCTATTCCACGTTGAATAAGCTTTTCTAGAAAGAACGACTTTACATTTTTCGCATTATATTTCGGTTTAGATATGAGTGTACTTTATAGCTATATAATATAGTATATGGAGCTTTATGCTCATGGAAAGCCCATCAGTAAAAATTAATACTTATCAGCACATTTTTAAAGATGAAATCATGTAGATAAAGCACATATCTACTTTCGAGCAAAATTAAAATTAAAAGCGGTTGTGTTTTGTAAGTAATTGAATTTACGTCCAATTTGAGGGCAACACAAAGGGCTATTGGCTACGGTCTGTGATCAATACCAGTACCCAGTACATTTCACAATTTTGAACCACGGTCAGATGATGAGATCGAAACCCGATCTGGAATCCCAATCTTCAAACTTCCATACAAATGAGGCCGAAAATAAGAGTAATAAACCTAACGCGAGACTCCAATAAAACTGAATTGAAGGAAACAACCAAGCGTTCGAAAACGCCCTAATTAAAACCAGAGAACTGAAATCTAATTAAATGGATAGAACGAATGAAACAATATTTTTGCTACCTTAAAGAATAAAAGTGTATTGATTTCTGATCAGGTAGGATGAATGGGACACGCGTCTAAATCGCATGTTTTAAATAAGGATATTTTTTATCAAGTTTTAGTTTTAATCTTTAAAAGTCGGTAAAAATTGATTTAGCTATTTTTAAGGCTACCTATTTTTAAAACTTTTGGACAGTGTCCAAAGCGAAGGATGATTTTACACGTCTAAAATAAAAACATAAATTTAGTAATTTTTTTCACAGTTGGAATGCCTTTCGATTTTAAAATAAAATTATCACATTTCTTGGCAGAAACTGAAAATAATATAATCTAAAACAATAGTATATTTGAACACTTGAGTTTCAAAGTAACCACAGATTTAACGAGAAATAAAACAATTTTCATACGGAAGCTCGGAAAACGTACTTACCGCATTCTCCTCTATACGCCAGTTTGATGGATTTTTTCACAAGGCATCCTTGTTTTTTCATCTCACATTCATTTAAATAAGTCTGTCCGTCAGATCCACAGACTAGCCTTACTGCTTGATCGCAAACGTCATCGCAGTGGCAAGTAGCTTTCCCATTCCTGTCAATGTCGCAGTCCTGATACGGACTGCATTGTAGACTATCGCAGGGATTAGCACCTAAACAAATTATTAGTTGTTACAATGAAATTTCAACTTTCTCAAGAATCGAAAGACACAATATTAATTTAAATGTATCCATGCTTTAGGAATCAATTCCGTATGAATGAAAATACTGAATGAAATTTTCTGATAAGAACGCAGATGATCGTGGGCAAGTCACCGTGTAGAACGATACTAAATTCGCTATGGGAAGGGGTTGCCATACGTGAAAATAAGTATAGCGATCGCCAAAATTGATTATTTCTTCTCAAATTGCAAACTCAGTTATTGCTTCTTACACCGTACATCATGCTCAAGATCGGAATCTGCTAAGGAGTTGCGGAAATGCATTGTTTGCTTTTTATCTCACAGCCTGCATTAACGAATAAACCACATGACTAATACTAGCTTATAAGGAGCATACTAACATAAAATTACTGTTATTTACATAAAAGAGTTTATTGAATTACTTTCAAATAATGAGCGCAATACCGAAATAAACATCGATTATGAGAAATAGACGGAGCATATAGGCAGAGTCGCTGCCTCAAGTTCTCAAAAGTGTTGGTTACGTAGAGTTGAGAAACATTCTGGGCTGATTGCCTATTAAATCGTAAACTAATGTTTTTCATTCTGCTTGTCAGTCTTCCATTGGGATTCGTGCTTTTTTCTGAGACAACGCGATCTTCATCCGGAGATCTTCAAACTGAGCAATAGGGAGAATAACACGAAGCTATGCACATTTGCATCGTCTTAGGAGTTTGGTTGAAATAAATAATCAGCTGTTCATTTCTCTGATTAACCTCTGATTAAAAATTAAATCAAGTCGAACTGTATTAATGCCACAGAGCAAAATTTTATGTTGAAATGCTTTTAATAGGTCATTTATTTTACTGTATCAAATATTTTAGTCTTATACTTACTGGAATAAAGAAATTTCCAGATATTTTGGAAAATGCTTAATCAAATATATAAATTAAGCAAATAATAAAATCCTCATTAACTGCATATTATGATTCGGATACATATATTAAGAATTTTCTTTTCCCGTAAGAGGGGAAACAAAATGAAACATGATGGATATTACAGAATAAAACTGTTCCATTCTGGAACAGTCTATAATTTATTTTTAAGGAATGAAATGAAATTAAAAAAAAACAGAAATGAAATTAAAAAGTAGAAATGGAAATAAACCGATTCCCGTTTACTACAAGCTTCAAGGAGGTCATCAATTCCAACTATTATTTTCAAAAAGGTATTGACACAAAACTGCACATTTTAGGTTATTCGTCCGTGTAAGGTCGGAACTCATTTTCGAGTCAATGATTTTTGGCCTTTGAGTTCCTTTCTATTTTATTCCTTCTCCTATTAACGTTTTCTATTTCTATTTCATAGATTATTAAGTGGGATACGATAAAGCATTATGGAATTTAACTGAATGCATACTCTTGGTTTGCAGTCTTATTCATTATATCAGAAAACAATGCCTCTGGTAATATTTTTTTCATATAAATTCAATATTTTTCCACATTTACGCATTAAACTCGTTCGTTTTAAAAAACATTTTTTTCTAACTTTTTCATTTCATGTATACTTTTCGACATAAAGCTTAAGAGCATCCTTTGAAAAATTATTTTTGATTTTACGTTTTACAATAAAATATTTTGGTGTACCTTATTCCAATGCAGAGTAAATAAACACTACAGAAAGTCGTTTTGCAACAACAATAGTTAAAAAATTAAATTAAAAAATATTTGAATGTTTAAAATTTCTACAGCTTCTGCAAATTTAAATTTTGTAATTTTCTTTTCTTGATTCACTTGAAGTGTTTCCCAAATTTTGTGTATGGGTTTGCATGTACTACTGTTGATCTTTTCCTTACATTTTGTTCTGAAACAGATACTATGAAAAAAATTGAAAAAACAGTTATAATTGATTTTAGGAATTGTTAAAAGTTAACAATTCACAATTCCTATTTCATGCTCGAAGTTATCAAATACATGATAAAAACGAACCATCAAAAGTTTCAAATCTTATATTAATTACAAAAGAAGCTATTATCATTTTATACAGCCAAGTGGCAAATTTGAACTCATTTGAAAATTTTCCACCTTAGAATGAAAAATCCGGAAAATATCGTGGTTTTCCGGAAGATTTCTGGACAATGCGGAAGAGTTGACTGATATATAAACACCTTTTATGAACCCCCTACTTAATCTCTGAAATTTCAGTTTTCGATAGCTTGAAAAACAGTTTTAAAATATAACCTACCACTTGAGCATTCTCCTGTGTAGATAATTCTAATATTTTTCCTAGATTTACAGGCTTCCACTCTAAGCGTGCATTCGTTTGTGTAGGTCTTCCCATCGGATCCACAGACGGGCCGAAAGTCCGGAGAACACACAGAATTGCATCGGCATATAGGGTTACGTTTGTCATCCAACTGACACATTTGAGACGTTGGGCACTCCACTCCATCGCAAGGATCTACGACATTAAAATACCATTGATAAGAAGAACAATATTGAACGAAATCAAATGAAATACGCATAGAAAAATCACATTATTGTGACCACCGTCTACTTATGATGTCAGCAGAGCGTAACCAATGAAATAAGGCACGTGTCGGGAGCTGGCTTGGTTAGTACACTACCTGACATTGAAAATGCAACACCAAGAAGGAGTTGGCAGAAAATGATGAAATTTGGCAAACAGAGAGAGAGACAGCAACGAGCAATATGTGATCTTTATTGCAACATTATACACCTTGCCACTGAGCAGCAAGAGCGTCTGATCAGTAGGTTGTAGGACCACCGCGAGAGGCGATACAGGCAGCAACACATCTAGGTACAGACGCAATGAGCGTGCGGATGGTGTCCTGAGGGATGGCTGCCCATTCCCTGTTAACCATTTGCCAGAGTTCGTCTTCTGAACGTGCCGGTGGCAACGCATGCAAGCGACGTCCAATGACGTCCCATAAATGTTCGATAGGTGAGAGATCAGGGTAGACAGCTGGCCAGGGAAGCACCTGGTTACCTTGCATGGCATGTTGGCTGATGCGTGCCGTGTGCGGCCGGGCGTTATCCTGCTGGAAAATGGCATTGGGCACCCCCTGAAGGAAAGGTAGTGTCATCGGCTGCAGCACGTCATCCACGTATCGTTGGGCTGTCATAGTGCCCTAAATACGGACCAGAGGTGACCTGCTATCGTAGGCGATGGCGCCCCAGACCATTATACCGCGTTGACTCGCGGTATGGCGTTCCACAGATGCGGCCGGATTGGCCCTGTCACCACGTCGGCGCCAGACTCGTACACGGCGACTGTCATTGCTAAAGCATAAGCGTGACTCGTCTGAGAACACCACCCTCTGCCATTCCGTCGTCCACGTGGCTCTATCCCGACACCATTGCAAACGGAGACGTATGTGCTGTTGGGTCAATGGTAGTCGTCTCAACAGCGCCATGAGTGCAGGCCGCCAGCGATCAATCGGCGGTTAATGGTCCTGGACGATATGGAAGCATCAAGGGTGTCCTGCACATGCTGCAAAAGGGCGACAGACGTGGCTTACGGGGCCGGCAGATGCGTCGGTCCACGCGTGCTGACGTCACTCTGGCTGCATCGGAACCCCTCAAACGTGCCACATTCCCTTGGTCCAAACATCTGTGCCACAACCGGTGCACCATGGACGCGTGTAGGTGGTATCTGCTGAGATTTGACGTATGGACCAACCTGCCCTTCTGAGGCCAATCACCATACCCCTCGTGAAGTCGTCTGTTTTCTGGAACTGTCTTGATTGGCGGCGTCCTGGCATTCTCCGCTACTAGACTTTTCCTCTGAGACACAAAAACAAATTGCAACTTGATTTACCTGGCAAACAGAGGGGCGCGAAACTGACCACTTTTGCAGGTTCCTTCCCTGGTTTTTCACTCGCCGTGCGCGGGACAGCTGCGCAGTTTGCATCATTTACATATCTCGGTGAGCTGCGTCTACCCTGTAAATTTCATCCAGTTTTGCGCACTCTTTCTGGGTGTTGCATTTTCAATGTCAGGTAGTGTATATAAGGTGAGATGTAGGCATTCTGCAAACATATCAAGCATTGTTGTTATGGGTAAAACGTGTGATTTATCATAATTTTTAAAGGGAATGATGGCTTTCGGGCCAAGGATAGCAGTGTTTCTGAAACAGCGCTGATTTTGAAATGTTCACTTGCCGCTGTGGTTAAAGTACACTGTGATTGTACAAACGGCATCATTGCGAATAAACGGCGTGGCACCACGCGCCATTCATATCAGAGGTGAACGTCGATTGTGAAGGTGCGTGAGGGCAAATCAACGAGCTACAGTTGAACAACTCACCGCACAACCGAACCAGGTACTACCAGATAAATGTGTGTCTAAAACGACCGTACAGCGAACCCTTTTGTATATGAGGCTCAGCAACAAATGACATTGGACCTCTTCCGATTGGCATAACGTTGCCTTCTCTGATAAGTCACGCTTTTTACTCAATCCAATGGACGGGCGTTGACGTGTCAGGCAAGAAACCTCCGAGAACAAACACTCTGCAACCATTGTTGAAAGAAAACAAGCTGGTGGGGCAGCTTTATGCTTTGGGAATCGTTTTCTTGGCATTGTGTGATACCCTTATCTACTTTCCAGAATTTTATTGACTCGCAACCACTACGTCTAGTTGTTGTTTATTAGCTGGTGGTCATAGCAATGTGACACGACTCTGCATATGTAGACACATTTTGAAACTGAAATTATTGAACCCAAGTGCGCTTGAATTAAAATGTATGAGCATTTCTTTCATGCGTGTTTTCCCCACTTAGGGTTTGTATCCTAAATTAGAAATTGCATAAAAATTCATGATGCTACAAATATGCAATTTCCGACAAGGGAAATTTCTTTTAAACAGGTCTTTAAGGAGCAGTTTTTTCGGATGCAAAACTTTTGAAAATTTAATTGAAAAATAAATAATTTATGAAACTTAAAATAACCTATTCATAAGTTGAGTTTCATCCTATTCATACTTCACGTCTTTTAAATGTGAATTCAGGGGCTAATTTTTGCAAAACTTGTTTTAAATATATTATCGTGACCTTGTTTTGTGTTATTGTGAAGACAGTTTTGGAAATGTTTCTATAAATACCATTGCATTTAGGACACATTAAAAATAGGACTAGTCTTAAGCTTTTAATTTACCATGTGGTTTTACATCACACACCTAAAGCGAAAGCACATTCGCGCCCAATGATTACCAATCTGAATTAGCCAATGACCACAAATTCCTCTAGTCATTTCCAAAAGAATTCGTTTTGTTAAATCGAAAAACCATATTACTGTCTTACTACAAATTCCTGATAAAACAAGACGATAAGTAGTGACCTTTTTTGTCTAATGGCCTGTCACGACAGCCATGTTGCGAATCTATGCTTCATACCAAGTCTTCCTATCTAGTCTATAGAAAGAAATAAACATATAAACATGCCCAACTTGATTCTTTGTTAAACGCTGCATGGTGCTTCTGAGGTCTTCTGTATTGGAAGGCGAGATAAGCTTTGAGGTGATAAAGCCCTATGGGTTCTTGACGTATTCTTTTTTTTTTACTGTTTCTGTTTCTTCACATGGAACTCCTCAAAAACAAACGCCGATTAATAGAGCTTTTGATTAACGTGTGGTTGAAAAATAATTCTTTAAAATTAAACTATGCCAAATCAATTGAAAAAATGCCCAGCAGAAACGATCTAGTAATTACAGAAAATGGAGGTATTACGAAATATCTATATTTTTTATTAGAACTTTTAAGTGTATTCTTATGGGACTAATGTTAATAAAATTTGGTGTAAAAACTATAAAAATGTGGTTTTATTTTTACCCCTAACTTATTATTCTGATTGAGTATCTTCTTGTCTGTATCTTGCTCATGTCATTCGGCCATTTGAAATAAATGTTACGCTGTTAAAATATACTTTTGTATTTCATACCAGTCTTTCTGCTTTAACCAAAGAAGCAGAAGTGCTCCTCGATTTTGTTTTCCATTTCGTATAAAAATGGATGGCAAAGGATGGATAATGTTATGACAAAGCTTGGCGTATTTCCATACAAGATGTAATGTATCCTATGCACAGATGTTTTTTCCATGATTGACATCGTATAAATTGATTCTGCCTAGGCTATTTATTATTCTTATGCAGTAGTCGTCCTTAAACACTTTTTGGACTTCTGTAGTATATATTTTGGATACGTGTGGGTGTTCTTGAGATTAAAAATTTAGAAAATCTTTATGTATACATATCTTTGCATTACATATTCTTCGCGTTGTTCTCAATTTAAAATGCTAAACAAATTTTTACACATTATTTTTGTGAAGAATCAAACTTGGGATTTAGGTTCAATTATCATTTAACGGAGGAGATGGTATAATGGGATGTCCTTACCACAAATTCCTTCAAATTGTAGCTCAATGCTCCTCATTTGCTGACAGGAAGCCTTTTTCAGTTCACATGAGTTAGGATAGTTCTTTCCATCTGTCCCACACACAGGACTCTGGTCATTCCGACTTTGGAAGCACTCCTCTGGACACACACACCTCGCCGTACGACCATCAAGAGATGTTGTGCAATAGGACCCAAATCGGCACTCTGTTTTTTCACAGGGATCTTGCACATCTATATTGCAGAAATGTTTTAAAGCATTGTCTTGGTAAATATAATTTAAGTACAGTTCATGCTCGTTTTACATACTCATGAGTTTTCAAACTTCCATCCAGTGGAAATATAAATCAAATTAACACCTAAATTTGTATTGTAAATTTGACACTTCATGAATTTAATTCTCTTGCAATACATTTGACACCGGTTGGACGAACTCTTATTTTGCGAGCGTACGTGATTTTATTAATTTTCCCTTCAAAATATGTTTTGGAAACATAAATCAATATATCCATGTTTACTGCAAATGCAAATTATCTTGAGTTTATTTCTGTTTCTTCTGGTGAGCTCCGAAGGGGTGTTTCTTTTTAAAAAGTTTTAGTGTGATGCTGCCGTATTAAGATGGTGAATATTTTCTACATAAAAATTATCTCTCTCCAATACCTGTTTAAAATATTATGCTTTTCGTTTTTGTTATCACGTATAGTAGTTTATTCAATCATGATAGGGAACGAATTTCAGCTCCCTTTTAATGGACACATTTTTTAAAAACTCTTTCTCAGTCCCTTAAAACGCTCATCGACTGTAAGAGGAACAAAAGTATATTAATTAGTTATTATAACGTAGTGAAAAAGTTAATTACACTAAAAAGATTTCCATATTAAAGTCTGAACACAATTTCAGCAAAATGTTTGTCTTTGTATGCTATAACAGGAAAATGTTCTAATATATAGTGCATATTTTTTAGAGTTAAGTCAAAGAATGGGGTGGTTTACTTATAAGGTTCGTTACGTTCAAACGAGTAAATTTGTGCTGTGCAAGACATTTAATTCTAATTATGTCAAAATTATGTTCATTAACTAAAAAAAAGTATTAAGTATCTAAAGTATAATCAAAGAAAAAATTATTTACTATGGTATAATCATAACCTGTTCCAAATTACAAAAACTCGAAATTATACATACTCCAAATTATACAGGTCATTCCAATTGTTGCACTAGAAAGCATGAGATTAAATAAATATATATATATATATATTACATTTTTCTTTAATAATACGTATCATTCTTCGTTTTATAAGAAGAAACGTTGCCGTTGTTTCAGGTCAAGCATCATACGCCATCTAGTTTTCTCAGTTACCGAAAAATATCATCATGCCATGCAGTTTTTGTAGCAGAAAACTATAAAATGCCAAATTATGATATGTTTTTCATCATTAAAGATTCCCAATTGAGTTTTTAAATGTAGTTACAAAGATCAGAACAAAATATATACATAATTGCTTACAACCTTCTGTTCTATTCTTGGTTGAGTATTGTAAATTAAATATGAACTAGTGTTAAAATTTATGTGGCAATTTTTGAGAATCTTTAAATAATACAAATAACACTAACCTAGAAACGTACTGCAGATTGCTTTAGAGGCATTCATTACATTGGTAAAAAATCATATATTTTCATTCAAGTAATGATAACTACACTGCTGGCCACCGTAAATGCAACACCCTGAAGGAAGCATGCAAATAATATGAAATTTACAACATGCATTAGCGGAGGTGAGATATGCAAATGATTAGAATTTCAGCGCAGACGCACATAACACGCGCCTGTGGCGCCACTTCAAAGCGCTATTTAAGGCTTGGAGATTTCGGCGATTTCAAGTACGGAAATTGTGTTTTTCTTGTGGTTTTTTCAAAAAAACGATCAATTATGCCTCGTAGAAAACAGCGATCATCTTTTGATCAAGTATCCGAGTTCGACAGAGAAAGGATAGTGGCCTACCGAGATTGTGGATTATCTTTCAGGGAAATCGGTAGTCGTGTTGGACGAAACCAAACAACTGTAATGCGGATATGTGATCGTTGGATGCAGGAGGGTACGACGGACCGACGTGTTCGATCGCATCCACCTCAGTGCACCACTTCACGTGATGGCAGGCATATTGTGCGTATGACAGTGACGGATCGCTCAGCCACATCACGAACCATAGCACAGCACATTCGGTCTGTACCGCATCATTCAGTGTCTGCGCGTACCATTCGACGCCGTTTACAGCAGAGTGGTCTGTCCGCAAGACGTCCATTGCTTCGTCTACCCTTGACGCAGAACCACAGACGTTTCCGCCGCCAATGGTGCGATGAAAGAAGGATGTGGACGGCAGAATGGAATGAAATTGTCTTTACTGACGAGTCACGCTTCTGTCTGCAACACCACGATGGTCGGATTCGAGTCTGGAGACACCGTGGAGAGAGGATGCTGAACAGCTGCGTTATGCACCGCCACACTGGTCCTGCACCGGGTATTATGGTATGGGGCGGTATTGGATATCACTCTCGCAGTCCTCTAGTACGCATTGCCGGTACTTTAAACAGCCAGCGCTACATCTCCGAGGTGTTGGAGCCAGTTGTCCTTCCTTACCTTCAGGGCTTGCCCACAGCCATATTTCAACAGGATAATGCGCGACCACACGTGGCACGCATTGTCCAAGGGTTCTTCGTCAATCGCCAGATTGAATTGCTTCCCTGGCCAGCTCGCTCTCCGGATCTTTCGCCGATAGAAAACATGTGGTTCATGGTTGCTCAATGATTGACCCAGAATACATCCCCAGCTGCCACACCAGATCAACTTTGGCAACGTGTGGAAGCTGCTTGGTCTGCTGTACCCCAAGAACACATCCAAAGTCTCTTTGAATCAATGCCGAGTTGTGTGGCAGCGGTGATCTCCAACAATGGTGGCTACTCTGGCTACTGATTTTGGCAGGAACCACACTTCACAGAAGTCTATAAATTTAATCATTTGATACTTGGTCAACATGTTATCTACAAAATAAATTTTGTTGTGATATCTCTTGTCTTTCTTGGTGTTGCAATTTGGGTGGCCAGCAGTGTACAATAGTTATATTTCGTTTACTGACATTTTGATAGTTTAAAGATAAGATTCAGTGCGATTATCTAGGAATATATTTTAGATATCGCTCACATATGCATATTCTGGATCCCGGGTGATGTCATTCGTGTCAAGTACTTTGGAACCAGTCTATTTGTTGAATTAGGGGAATTGTAGAAACGTAAACAAGTCCCTTCCTCAATTGACGTCTTTATTGCTGATTTTGGCACCGAGTTTATCGTTTTATTAAAAATTTGGTGAAGGATGAAATATTTATGCGATAGCTGTATGTGTTACTTTAGCTTCTGAGTTTGGCAGTCCTTATTCGAGACAACTTTTCACACCTATTCAGAAATCATCTGACCCAAGGTCCACCGCCTCTGTGCACTATATCAGATATTTGGCCGATGGAATAATTTAATTTTTTGATTCTGCAGAAATTGAAACTTGTATTTAAATTTTCCCGATTGAGTAAACAGTTTTTAATCTATTACTTTGTCAAAGATAGTGCTATAATCTCTTAACTCACTGGATACGGGAACCGGCCCAATCGACCGAAAGTTTCTTGTCCCCACGTTACGAAAGGCTCGGATTCTTTCAGACCTCAAACACCTGAAGAATCGCCGAAGCCCATTACGATTTCCATCCCCTATTTTCTGTGCTACAAAGAGACCCGCGCTTGAATAGCCTTATCTCCCCATTGACAAAGATGTCAGGGTTATCGACGGGGAGCCTCGCAAATTGTTTATCCTCGAGCATCTACTCTTTGAAAGGTTGGGTAAATGAAAAGAGATACACTTAAAAAATAACCCACCCTTTCAGTTTATCCGGAAATAATCTGTCCCTTCTAGGCATACCCACGACCCAACAATAGAAATCGGTTGCCTGTAAAGTCGGCCCAACGACTTTACATGCAACTTACTGAACCGGTCGGTTTCAGTAAGTTGCCTGTAAAGCTGTTGGGCTGGCTGCCATAACCAAAGAAGGAAACGATATTCTGCCCATGCAGAGGGCTAAAACATCAGTCCTATCATATTTAACAGACTAAAATATTTTGAAATACTTCATGACAAAACTTTAAATTTTGTAGAGAGATAAAACGCACAACACTGATAAGTCTTCGGATTGTACGAAAACAATTGTTTTAAGTGTAACTCTCTTACCATAATAAGGCCACTTTAACCTACAAAACGCTTGAGAAAACTGTTCATTCGAAGAAATAAAACATGAATGCTACTTGTGTTCACAAAGAATATAAATATTTGACTGTTTTTGAAATTAAATAATGGAGATCACGACGATTTTATTGCAATTTATATGACCCTTTCAACAATTTTTAACTCCATCATAAGTTAAAAATACCAATTTCATTGAAATAATGTGTTGATAACTGCAACGTACCACAAGGTCCTTGCCTTAATACAAATATCCTCCTCTGTTGCGTGCAGGAAGAAAGTCGTAACTGACATTCACTCGAGTACGTAACTCCGTCATCTCCACATACAGGAGCAAACACGTCCGAACACGTTTCATCACAACGACAGTAAGCTCTATATGTTGTCTCATCCACGAGACACTGTGAGCCGTAAACGCAGAGCATCTCGTTGCATGGGTCTGGAATTATAAGGACATCGATATATTAGTCAGGTGTGTTGGCTAATTCGTTATTACAAAAAAAAACAGAAAATTCATCCAAACCTTAAAAAAACTATGAAAAAATACGTAAAATGCAATTTTTTTATAGGTCAAATGCTTCTAGATCAATACCTTTTTCTGAAGACATTATCTTTCGCTACCTTTCGATCCATTTTTCTTTAGACGTAGTTAAACCGTAAGTCCTAATTCAATTAACCATGTAGCAAAAATTCACCATAGACAGACAAACCTTCCTTTACAATTGTACACACTTCTTTCAATGCACTGACCTCTTCGGTCAAAGGCCTTTCAAGCAGCAAGGTGGTGGCAATTTATGAGGGAACATCAGCGCCGTTTGCTTCTAACAGGGACAGTCTCCAACGTCCGTGGGTTTACAAACCCAGATTCCAAACCCAGGATCTATTGGGTAGCATGATTATACTGGGTTATGATTACTATACCAGATAGGCAGCACGAGTTTGACTTATGGTTGGATTGATTATATGGAAATGTTATCTAAGAGACCGATCTGAAATGTTTGGAAATGAGTTCAATTTTAGTGTTTTGCCCTGGGTTTCTTAACTGATCCATTTCCACTAGTATGATATTTTTATGTGGTCGCAGTGAGATCATTAATTGTACGGAAATGGAAGCTGATTTAATTAAGTCTAAACAGATTTTGTCAAATGCCTGGGATTTGTTTTTCATAGAAAAGATTAAACCAATCTTTCATATTGTTCCGGCCAAATGCTATGACTGGAATTGAAATAAGGTGTTCGAAACTCTGCAAATGAAAGTGAGGAATTCTAACGCTTTAACCTGATTCTCAAGAAAGAAGATCCAAAGAATGAAAAGTACAGGATCGTGTTAAAGGAGTGACACAAAATGAAAATCGTTCCTATCCATAAAAACGATTATTTATAAATGAAAAAGGTATTTTTACACATTTTACAAATGAAATGTATATTTATTCAACTTTTCACAATCGATAATAAAAAATTGTGTTTCTAAAAAATATTTTAGTCTATGTGAATTCATTTTACGACCCGCTGTCATATTGTCAAGGGTTTTGAACCAATTATTTTTGTGATTTTCCGACTTCTTCATTTAACTGTGATAAATCTTGCATATTAAAGCATCAAAGAGTAACGGCTTTTCAATTTACTATTCAGTCTTAGCAAGAGAACAAAATATAACAAATACGTTACTCTGTGTTTTTAATGTTATTGGCTTACAATTTATAAGTATCGATGTTTTAAAGTAATAAAAAGTGCTGAACCTTAATAAATTTAACAGATTGTCACTTCTATATACTTCTCTACTCTATATGATGCAATATACTGATAGAAGTAAACATGATAAATGTAATACTATATCCAAATCAGTCAGTTTAGCAGAAAAAGATAGACTTTTTTAATGCAAGCAATTATGTTGTGTCCTGTTATTTTATAAATAGCAAAACATTTGTTCTAATTCAATGACGAAAAAGAAGTTACTTCAGAAAAACGTAACAAATATGAATATAACCTATTTTTATGTAATCTGTATGGTAACTTTAAACACTTTTTTGTGAAACATAAAACCCCTTTACTAAACTTTAAATGTTATGCTAGAAATCCATAAAAAGTTTAATAATCAGAATGTTTGTATTGTGACGAAGCATCTTACACTCCTTTTCCCGGAGGTGTTCCTCTCCCCTTTTCAGACTATGGAGGCGCCGATCAGCCCAGCAGCCATGGTTCGGTGCCGGGGCACAAGAGGTGAATGGGAACCGAAGCCCCTTCATCTCTGCCGACGCTCCCAGGGTTTTGAAGGAATTCGGGGACAGTTCGTCTCGGCGGCGCCCGAACATTCTGGAACTCATGAGAAAAAAAAAGAAAAATCCACCAGGAGGAGAACTTTGACCAATGGGGGACGAGAGGACGTCCCCCACCGCCTTTTGCCGACCCGAGTCCGGGGAGGATGAAGGCAGACGACGCTAGAACTTCAACGGTGTTGAGAGTGTCTCTCAGAGGTCCCAGAAAGGGTACCGGCTTTAAGTCCCGTTGCGGGCAAATTTGTTTTCTGTACTGTACATATTTCATGTAACTGGAGATATTTCTTTGTTATTAAATAATCCAGAAAGCAGTACAACCATTAGTACTCATTTATACGATTTCCCACCACATAGTGTGAAGACGCTACAGTATATAGTGTCCTGTTTTATACAGTAAAGAACAAATAGGCTCTTTGCTATTAAAGAAAATAATCGTGATGATTCTGGTGAAACTCTAAAGAACTTGCTTGATGTTAGGCAGACACTTTGCAATAAATATGTCATTAATCTTTTATGTCATATATTGATTAAGGTTCGCAAGCCGAAGAGCATTATGCAGCATTATGGACCTATTCCCTTTTGTAAATCGAAAACATAAGATAAATTTCCCCATCATTTTGACTCAGTCATATAATTATTTGTTCATACCAGCATACACTTGTACAAGTCAATTTTTGAAAAAATAAAACGTCTCAAACTAGTTATAACAAATTGAGAGAGAAGCTTTCAATTTTTCATATGTTTGGACGATATTGTATATGCATTTTATCATATTTGTTGGCTTCAACTTGAAATAGCAGTATTAGTCATTTGTATTATGTTAACGTGTAAAGCATTTATTATATGTTTTAAATACATTTGTATAGTTATAGTATAGCCCGTTGTGTTGCTACAGTGTGATTAACTAATTACCAACTACCATTTGTATAGTTTCTAGTACAACTAATATCACTCACGAGTCAAATGAATAAACACAACATCAGTTAAACGACAATTAGATATGTGATTTTCAACTTGGGAGCTAAGAGACTACAATAGCTGAAAAAGAAATTATACTAAAGTCTATTTTATTTATATATTGAGTTTTGTAGCATCGTATTACACACAAATTTAGAATAACTAATTAACTTAAATTATCTCTAGTTCCGTATTGAGCATGCATTAAATGTCTTTGCATCCATTTAGTAAGACGCTTGAAAGAGACTGTAACGTAGTATATAAAAAGCATTTCAGGATGGAGTTGGGTTACACAGCTATACATCTGTACATATAAAGCAGAGTTGGCATCTGTCTGTTCTCTATACAAATCTATACCGTTTGATCAATCTATACCAAATTTGGAACACTTATTCTTTGGAATCCTGCGGGTAACGTAGGCTAAATATTAACCCCCGTTCTATTTGTCTTAGGTGTGCAGAGGGGCGCTCTCTCCCGGTCTGGCTGTGCAGATGACCTCAGAATTAACATTTACATGAGTCGCCTCTCAAGATGACCTTTGAGGTTTTTTTAGAGTATGATACAATCGCGGATGTGCGAGTTTGCTCTGAAAATCGCTCATATCTATTTATCCCGTCTGTAAATTCTTAAACTGTAGCTTTATTATTGGGATGCAAATTTTTATGATAATATAAGATCATTTTTGTAGAAAGTGGGTTTTCTTATCGTCGATATGGTATAGGAGCTAAAGACAATTCGAAATCCTCATAGGAACGACATTGAGCATTTATGAGATCAATATCAGACCAACTCACTAATTTGGTACATTCATCCTGTAGAATTCTGCGGGACACATAGGCTATATATTAACACCGTTCGATTTGTCCTGGGTGTGAAAGTGGGCTAAAAACAATTCGAAAACTCCATAGGTATACCCGAGCAACGCGGGTTAATTCAGCTAGTGCTACTATATAGTAAAAAAGTTTGTAGTAGTGGCGAAGTTCAACACAGAAGTATAAATTATAAATATTGAATTAAGAGTTTATCAGAATATAAGACAACGAATAAAACGTTTTCAACATAATATTAACCTTTACACTAAGGAGCTTTTATTCCGCTACCTGAATAAGGTACGACTGTTGTACTGCCCGTAGTCTAAAGGTTAAGGCATGCCAAATGTTTAGTAAGTTGTATAAAAATATACTGTAGGTTGAAAAACTGACAATACAGATTTACTCTTTATTTACTGTTCATTTCCCCCGTAATTATACTTTTATCAATGACACATTCAGAAAAACCTTAAAACTATTAAAGCCAATTCCCCTCTCTCCGTGGCACTAGTCCTCGAAGAAGCATGGCCGGCGGTGCACATTCCACTTACGAGACCTTAGATGTCCTGGGGTGCCGAGTGGCATTTTTTGTCCCTGTCAAGTGATCGGCCTGACGCGTGGACCACCAGTGTTTAGTCCCCAAGCACGCTTGGTAGTCATTTTTATCGACCCTCAAAGGGATGAAAGGTTGTCGACCTTGCCCAGCCCGAGGATCGAACCCCGAACCTGTAATGTGGCATCGCGAAGCGCTACCACTAGACTACCGGGCCTCATTAAAGCCAATTAAACAAATTATGGATCAATTTTTAAGCAATTCCGAATTCATCCATATTTCAAAAAACTTATTAAATGCTGCTTTATTAGTTCAGTAATTTTTGAGTTCAAAGGGAAATATAAAAATTTGAATAAAAAGTATTAATCGAAATAAACATTTCAGTTTTTTTCGAACAAAAAACCATAACAGTCAAATAAAAAAATGACGAGTTAAAAAATTAGATACTTGATATGTAACAATTAGTTAATTATATAGATATTTTCAGTATATCGTTAAATATTTCTAAACATTTTTTAAGTTTAAAAATAAAATGATACTGGAAAATAAAACAATGCTTCATTTATAGTTCAATGATATGAATATTTCTATTTTTTAAATCTCATATTAATTAAAAGTTCTTTTGTCTTTTTTGTCTTTTATATTTATGCTTACCAAATGTCTTTAAGTGTAGTGTAACTAAAGGGGCTTTTTTTTTGGTATTTGATCCACAAAATAAACCTAAAGCAGCATAATTATTAATTTCGGTATTTTTTGCATGTAACAACGTATTCATGATATTGTGAAGTGCTCTATTTGTTCCGCATGCTTTCTTTTTGTAAAAAAATCAAGGAACTTCGAGAAAGCAATAAAAAGTATTCAGATATATTTTAGATTGTGAACCTTCACATACTTTCAATAAAAAATTGTAAAAGAAAGAAAGGAAAAAGTGTAATCTTAACGTCTTTATACCTTACAGTTTTCCTATATATTTTTGCTCGTGAGTTTCAAACATGATGCTGTTGCGTTAATCTTATGATACGTGGGTGTTAATACTCATAGCCATATTTAGATGTCTACTGTTTCAATGAATAACGAAGCTGGTAAAAAAAAGTAACTCTAATAAAAATTCATCAAAAATAAGTAAACAAAATAAGCTGATTAGTCGCCAAGAAAGATTCTTTTCTCAAAGTAAAAAAGGCTTAACAATAATTCTAGTATCTGAACATTCCTTGATAGAGCTGCATTTCAAAGATATTTTTATTCACTCAGCACAACTAAAAGAAAAAACTAATTTAATTTGATCTATTGCCAGAGCCACGCGACTTATATTCATAGGTAGGCTGATGCCACCACGAGCTCAAATGTGGAAATAGAAATGTTGCTGTCACAGACCAGTTATAAATACTGGTATTGTGTTTAGAACGTGTAAAAAATTGTAGAGTTCTTGTATAGTTAAATATGTAGTGTTAGTGTAATTATGAAGTTTTATATAGAAATTATTATTTTTGATTCGCTGAATGTTTTCTTCGAATCAAGAGTATTTTATAAAAACATTACTATTTAGTAAACATTTTCAAAACAATAAGAGCCCGCAAAGTTAAAATCAACACATTTACCCCTTTATAACTTATCTTTTGTAAAAAACAGAATCATTTTGTGAAAGTTATGGTTTGCAAATACAATGTTATTGATTAGCAAGTATGAATTATGTATTTAACTCTATTTAAAATTGAATTTGTTCTTCAGACGGTGTATTTGAATATCAGAAAGCTTCAAGGAAGTACGTCATACTTTTCTACCTTCCAAGTGGTATCGCTGAGATATCTCGTCCATCAAGATCTGACCAATTAAGATAATGAGAAGATATCTCGTCATCAAGGTACTGTCGATTTTTTATGATGACGAGATCAATATATGGTCACTCTTCTTCCAATCACGAGATACATTTTAAAGGCAACCACCAAAAGAGTTAATACGCAGTTACTCTCATCATTTAATTAAAATCATTAAGTTAAACTGTAAAAATAATTTTTTTCTTCTTGTTCGATACGTTGCAAGTATGAAGGGCGCTTTCAGCAATGTGTTTAATCAGTCTGCAATAAAAATAGGTATTAATAATAATGCAACAAGTATCATCACACACACATTTATATTGACAGGTAAGATTCATTCTGTATAAATATCAGATTGCAAGGAGAATGCTTGAATTCATTAGATGGACAAAGTTGATCATTTTCATGAAAAACATTTTAACAGACGTAAAATGCACATTTTCGTCTCCCTATTGCATTTCTTATGAAGTTTGGAAAGCAAATTCTGTAGTCAATGAGATTAATAACATTCAGAAATGCCTGCAATGTACATGTATGATGGCCCATGGAATTTTCATTACTTTTTGAATTGATTCTTCGCCTACACTCCATAATGCAATTGATAAGATTGTTAAGGAAATATTGTCTTCTGTCACTAATCTCATTTTCAATTCAATACTTTCTTCATTTTCAATCCCATTTCATTAATCTTCATAAAACGCATCAGGATTCCAGCACCACTAAACATATACAATTTCCTCCTAATGTTGGTACTTAATACCACCACATTACTGGGATAGACTTCAAGCTCAGGTTGAAATGACGAAGCACGAACATCGTTCAAGGAGATTTCTATCAGATTATCGAAATTGAAACTTGTTTTAGGTCCGTACTTGAGAAGAAAAGCAGCTGAGAACCCGGCTTACAGTTGTCTCTTTTATGTATGCTGAGTATTGCACATTAAATTCGTTTACCGGTAAGTTCTTCCGTCTAAAGAAGAAATTACGAAAGGGGGGTTTCCGTTAAGGGGAAAGATAACCAATCCTTCGTAAGCTTTTGATTGAATTTTGTTCAATGCTGCCTTTTGTGCGCGGGAGCCCATTGGACCTGCTCGTGTTAGAGGAAGACAGTTTCGACCACCCCTAAACCGGCTTTACCCCTCCAAGTGGTTTCGACGAGATATCACGTCCTTGTAGGCCTGACCAATTTTGTTAATGATGAGATTTCTCGTCATCACGATCTTACCAATTTTTTTATGATGACTAGATCAAGATCTAGTCAGTTTTCTTCCAATGATGAGATATCTTGTCCATCAAGATCTGGTCAGTTTTGCCAATGACTAGATACCTCGTCGAAACAACCATCAGGAGAGTTAAGCCCTCGTTGGTAGACTGGGTTGTTGTGGCCATATAAAAAGAAAATTACATCTGGTAACATTGTATATATTGCAAAACATTCCGTCTACTACTTTACATTTTTATAAATATATAGCAAGAATTTTTATGTTGAAATACATTCCATCTGGTACGTATTGGCATTTAAATATGTACGAATCAACGGGGTATTATGATTTATAATTATCTTTCTTATACGCGTACAATCCGTTACTAGAGCTGTATTTCAATTTAATATTCATTTGTGCACGTGCAGGATGCTGTTAGTATTCTAATAATCTGTTAAATGTATTTTAATTAATTTTTTAATTTGACTTTAATGGAACGATAAATACTTTGTACTTCGAATACAGAAATAAATCGTTTGCTACTGCGTTACTCATTTTGCATATATTTCTGTGTGATCCGTCTAAAATATTGGATGTAAAATTGATGTGATATTAATAAACATGCTGCAGTTATTAAATTGTTAAATAAACATACTACTATAACAGAGCTGGCAACGGGGATGGGATCAAGACTTCTCTATTGTTAATTTTCTGCATCTAACTGAAAGCTAAAGTCAAAGTTGTGTTGAACCTTTGCATAGATTGTTGCAGAAAGATGCGTCCTGTGAATGGTCGAGAAAATATGACAGGGCTCTTGCAGAAGTGAAGAAGCTTTTGTCTTCCGACGACGTTTTAATTCCATTCAATGAAGAGATACCTACAATACTTTCATGTGATGCAACTCCTATGGTGTGGGAGCTGTTTTAAGCAAACACCTACCTAATGGAAGAAAAGCTCCAGTTGCTTTCTTATCCAGAACTTTAACATCTTCGGAGAGAAATCCCGCTAAGATCGACAAAGAAACGCTCAGCGTTATCCCAGGTGTAAAGAAATTCTATCTAATATTCTGCAAAATGTATTTTAATTTATTCTTTAGCTGAGCCTTCAACGAAATGATAAATACTTCACATTAATTTTAATGCAAATTAAATCATTTGCTACTGCATTACACGTTTGTATATATTTCTGTATGATCCGTCCAGAATATTCCATGTAAAAGTGATTATGTAATTGCTAAAACAACATACTACAGTAAGAGCAATGTGCATGAGCCTCAAGCAAACAACTCACACAAAGGGGTAAAATTTCATCTGTTCTGTGACGTGTGTGAAGTGAACTCCCGCAGTGGATAGGGGTTATATCACGTAATTGGAGGGTGGTAGATTGAAGGATGAGGTTGAAAGATCTTCTCACGTGCATAGAAAGTTCTTGGCCTAGCCAACCTGACTACAAAACTAATCAGATTCGGTTGGGGCAATTTAGAAACATTAACCTAGGATAAAGTATGTTATGTATACGTTTAAATTTTCTTTACGTGTTGATCTGCAAGAGAATGAAAATGCCGAAATTTTGGTTAGAGGGGGAAGTCTACATGCTTTACCACCTTACAGCGGACTTGCTTATGAAGAAATTGTTTCCAAAAATAAAATGAGTATGAACAGTTTGGTGTAACTCCTTCGTCTCATGACCGGTATGACTGCAGTTAGCTTTATACCTCCCTGGATAAAATATGCAGCAGAAAGAATCTCTCTAGGCTTCGCAATAGACACTTGAAGTCAATTTAGATTGAATTGGACTATTAGCATTCTATTGCGCTCTAAATGCAATTCAACTCAGTCTTCTCCCGAACACAACATTCCCTGTCTTGGTTGTCTTTTTGTCCAACTTATTCAACATTATCAGCTGGTCCTTGAGACTTCAAGGACCACGGACTAATGTACTTAGTGTAATCTTTTAATTTTTCTCAAGTGAAATAAGTAACAACAAATTCCAATACAAGCCAGACAAGGGGACATATGCTGTTATTAGATATAAGTGGGAAAGCTGAATATATGAGCAATAGGCCTACTGGATATTGCCTTTCATGTAGGAAATATGTTAGTTTGTGTGCATTCATTCACTGAAACGGAGATAACTCGCAAGTTGACCGGTTATTTGTGTCAGTTTCGCCGTACTACTATGATTAAAATATCTTGTGGAGCCCCCCTGAAGGGAAATGAGAATATTTCGGTAAGAGTCTGGACTCTTTGTCCTATAGTTTCCAAATAACTTCACGAAGCCTGAATATTCTATACATAATCTTTAGACATCTCTTACTTTACGGCTTCTATGTTTCCAATCATTTTTCTTGCGTGAAATCACGATTATAAACTTTATTAAAACTATTCAGCAAAAAAAAGCTTATGGTACTCGTTAATGGAAATAACACGAAACAATATCGCTGCCGATATAAAAACAAAACAGAGTTTCAGGTAGGTTATTTCATCGATCTATTTATTTTTTACCGACTCGATACACACATGTTTTTAGTAAAATAGACTATTTAAAATTTTAATGGATGTATTCTGAAATAAAAAGAAAACTGAAACAAACTGTAAAGTTTTATCGAAACATATTTTTGATAAATAGTTATCAATGTAAATGAAATGTAATTCAAGGTGGATAGTTAATTAACGCCGCACTGGAGCAACACAACGGGCTATAGACGGGTTCAATCCCAAAGTGAAAGAATCGAGGACACCTCGTAACTTTGAAACATGATCAGATGTCTAATGCAATTCGAAACAGGCCTTTTGTATTCTTAGCAAATACTTGCGCTTAGACTCTAAAATTACAATATATTCGTTCGAAACATAACGAGAAAAGACTGCCCCATTTACCAAATTGTGTTTTCTATACACTAACATTTTTTATTAAAATTGTGCAAATTTGCTCCAATTTCCAAATTTCGAAAAACAAATATTAATTTGCAAATGGTTTCTGAAATGATGAGTTACCTCATACTAAATTGTAAACATACTAAACAATGAAGTTTAGTAAAACATTAAAAAAACTAAGCGGTGCACTATCATTTCTTTTTTTGTGTTACATCCCCCATACAAAAACACAAGGCTGAAAAAATTTTCCAGAGAACCACATGAAACTCAATTTATTGCAAATTTCTTCGTGTTTACGCTTAATTGCAATATTACACTGCTAGCATTCTTGTATGAGAGTTATTTTGAACGTTACCCTTTACTATTGCTAGCACAGATTTAACTGCAATAACTCATTAAATTATCTATTACTCCAAAAAGGGAAATAAATTTGCATGCATCCTTTCTATTGAAAGACGCAGAAAAATGACAATTTATTAGAAACTACGAAGCATGTTTAATCCAGAAAAAATTATTTTAAAATAGAATCACGGTTATATTTGATACTACACTTACCATGTTCATGTTATTCCACTTTAACACTAAAAAGACTGAAAGGGTCTTTTTGGCCCCTCGCTTTATTACCAGTCCTGTAACTCCCTTGACCATGGATTGAATAAGTTGATATTTCACGACTTTTCATTATTTAGCTCATACTTAATGTGTATTTAATCACTTGGACCTAGCTGTCATAGAATCGGAGATAATGAACCGTAAACCTCGAAAGACGGAAGGGGGCCAAAATGACCCCTATCGCATTTCGCAGTGATAGAGCGAAGTTTTTCCTGATTGATGGCTATAATTACCTTGTAACCACATTGAAAGTAGTTTTATTTTGTCTTCCCCTCTAAATCCTGTTTAAAAGCATTAAAGCCCTCCCCAGCTGTGAGCAAAGATTAATAACACAATAATTTGTGATTTAATAGTGATTGGCGACACAATTTGGGAAAAGGGAGAAACATTACCGCGCGCGCAGGTAACTATTTCACATCCTTAAAATTGTGTGAACAATTGAAATCAAAATACACAATCCTCGTATGAACAGAGAAAAACCGCAGAGTTGCCACCAACAGCAAATGTGGGAAAACAACCTCTTCATTCCACGATATTGTTCAGAAAAGGCTCAGGTATAACGCTTACTGATTACCAGGGAAAGATGAACAAAAATGTTCTGTTATTAAGTTCCATTCACCCATCAGTTGCCATCGATAGTAATGAGAATTGTACTAGAAACTGTATAGAACTGTAACCAGAAACTGTACAGAACTGAAACCAGAAACTGTACAGAACTGAAACCAAAAACTGTACATTTTTATAACCAGACTAAGTACGGCGTCGACATTGTAGATCAAATGGTGCGCCTGTACACTTCAAAATTGGGATCTCGTCGCTGTCCTATGCAAGCATTTTTTAATATTTAAGACATGTCTGAGGAAAATGCTTAGGTTTTGTATAAAGAAATGACGGGAAAGTAGAAGCTTAGCAGGAGAAATTTCATCCTGCAGCTTTGTGAAGAACTTCGTACTCCATATGTGGCATTTAAAACTAATGCATCAAATATTCAGATTTTGTCGCAGGTAGTTATAAAAGAAGACATCTCCAACAAAAGATTGAAATGCAGAATGCGGAGGTTTTGTATGGGAAATAACACAACAAATAGCTGCGCAAATTGCAAAAAGGCAGTATGCGGGGAATGTTCATCGAGATAAGTAAAATGTGTTGATTACCTGAACGAATGAACAAAATAAAATTACAGTGTGATAAATTTTAAATTTGAATACTAGTATATATTCTATTACTTATTATCTATCATTTGAAACCTAAAATAAGCTGTATAACATAATCTAACTCTCATAAGAGCCAGGCGCCAAATTGGCCCTTCCGTCTTACTAGGTATAAGGCAACTTCCCGTCTTTCTAGTGTTAATACAATTTGATTATATTGTTTAATTACTGTACTTTTATAATTACATTTCTAACAAATAAATAATGAGTCCAATAAATAAGTGAAGTAATATGCATTTAAGTGTAATATTTATATATATCACACACATGTGTAGGAAAGAACGAAGACGAATGCAGCACCTTTTAGAAATGTTTATATCTCTCTAGGTGGTCTGATAATTGGTCCAAACAACCAGTCAACAGGCTTTAGATTTTCATACCTCTCTACGCATGGATATTCGTAGTGGTTCAGAATCACCTTTAAGATGTAGGTCCCGGTGTAAGTAATCTTTATGTAGCAAAAATAACTGTAGAGTGACTAATCGTCTATCAGTACACTATTGTACCTTCTTTACGGTTGAAAATTATTACTTATAAGAAGTAACAAGAATTCGAATAAAACACAAACAGGGGAACGAACTTATTTAAAATAATTCTTGCTTTATAAAAATAATGTATATTATTTCTATACTTTTTTTACTAATCTTATATCTGTTTTTACTTTTCTTATGAAACTTTTTAAATTATACAATTTAAATGAAATTCGCTAAAACCTTTCTGTGAATCAACGGCTCACCGGTTCTTCGAGTATAGCAGTAATTCTACCTAGTTGGATAATCTTAATAATCTAAAGGTGAATAACAAAAAGTTAGAAAAATAGATTACATTATGGTTGTCCGACTTGAATTGATAACGCACTTGCATATTTAGTAGCATATAAATAAAATATTAAAAATACCTGTTGATATATTGTAATTGAAAAAAATAGCATTTCTTTTGGTTTGTCTCTCCGTGGTCATTTTTTGCTGTTCTTGGGAAACTGTTTGCTGTTCTTTATTTGACTAGAATATTCGTACTTCCGTAAGATTCAACTATAGACCACCGTAACACAATTTTGACTGTATGCTTCAGAGTTGAATTTATCGAAAAACCATACCAACTCATATACATATTTCATTTGAAGGTTTCCTTCGTGATAAGATTTATAGTGCATATCAGGCACAACCTGTTCTTTTAATGACTTTCAAATTAAAAATTAACTAAGCTATGTAGACCTTATATAGACTAAAAACAATTGATAATTACTTTTTCTATTTATAGTCCTCAAAACGTTCAGCACTTTTGCAAACGCTGTAGGATATACAAGAAAATTAGTATAGGGATTTAGTTTCTAGAACAGTATTTTTTGGTTAATAAGAAATTGTTAATATGCGAAATACTTTTTTGTAGGTGACTTTTGCAAATTAAATTCCTTTTCTCTACCTAAATAGTTTTTCATTTTAACTACAAAAGAAATTTGTTGTAAATAAATACCTGACGCTGTTTTACTCCAAGTATATTTCTATATAAGTTTAAATATAAGTTTTCTTTTTCCTTCTTGTGTCTGGTGATTTTTGTTTCATTTTTCTTTGACACAGACAAACTTTTCTTTAGCAATAAAAATGAGGGGATCCGTGATTGTTTCTTGGAACGAAAAATGTAACGGGCTCTAAAAAGTTCGGGAATCGCTGATATGTGTAAGACATGAAAATTTTGCACTGGTAACTTTATTACTACGTAACAAGATTTTCTTCGGAGTATATTTTGTCTATCAAGCTCTATTACCGTTCATACGCTTAAGTTCTTCCACCATGACTGCGTGTCCAGCTTTAAAAATATGTATGCGTAGTAGCTTTCTAATTCCCACATCTAAGTGAATTTTCTTAAGATGTTGCATCTCCTATTGGAACTTTTAGAAATTGTGGTTGCCCAATTTTTAAACACCAGTGAATTTTTAAAGGTAAATTGCATTTTATTATTTATGTGATATGGTTTAGGCTAAATAGTTTTTCGATTGCAGAAAACATTTTTACACGTGCAATGACACTTTCTAAAAAAACTTGCACAATTTCAATAAGTGGACATTACAAGAAAGCTAAAAGAAAATTGAAAACCGTTAACGCTTGTTTAACTTTTCAATTAATTTTGAATTTTCAGAATACATTGTTATCTTTATGAAACTTATGAACCATATTTCTTGGTTTAATGAAATGGAAGCACGTGTTGACAAACGTGACATACTAAAACATTTTATAGTTAAAGGAGCTGGAGACATACGCACTGAAATAATGATAAAATAATCTAATTTCAAATCAATATCGGAAGAATTCAATGAAAGATTATTGGGGTTAATGCATTTCCAATATTTATTCTTGATATGCTTAAATATAGCTAAATAGGTTGAATTAATTCCATATAAGTTGATAGAAATTTTAAATGCAATGTTCTTGCAATTATTAGAATATTAATTCATTTTGCTTCTCTTGCCTTTCTACCTAGTAAGCGGCCATATCTGCTTCTGCACATCTCGGCATTGAAATAAAGATGCTTTGGATACGTCAGTTCATGCTGATTCCACGCGTTGCTAAAGTTTATCTGGCGTAGTCGTGGGTGGTCTGTGATGTGCCAGTCATTGGGTAATCAATCAGAGTAAAACTATTCATTAATGTTCACCAGGTTTCACTTCTTACATGGTCCGCCCATTCACAAGATCTTTTGCCCATAGAACACGCCTCGTATTGACCAGGCGTGATCTATGGGAAGAGATCTGATAAACAAGCGGACCATGAAGAAGTGAAACCTGGTGGACATTGATGAATAGTTTTACTTTGCATGACACGTGCGTACGTGCATTTTCCTTTTGAAAACTGGCCACATGCAAACCCTGGAGACCTGGAGATAAGGGAGGACAACAGACTTCAAAACTTCAGACATGTAGCGGTGACTGTTGAGCGTACCTGCAATGAGTGCTACTTAAGGGTAAAGGAGTAGAATCCAATGGCACTCAATACCAGGACGCCAGATGGATGCGATCATCATGATGCTATAGTCACAATAGATATTCGACTGAAAAGAAAATGTCCTGTCAATCGTTTATCCATGCGCGGTATTATAAGCACCATTGCTGCATTAAACACTTGTGTAGAATCAAAGGTAGTTGCAGTTATGGGGATACCTTTAAAAAATTCTCCGCTTCTGTAAATCAAGTCGAATTGTATGTGCTAACAGAGGTTGTTGTGCAAACTACCTTAATTTTTTAGCTTGGGTTCTTGATGTTGCAGTACATTCGTGATAACCATGCGCATAAGATGTGGATCCTCTCGTTCGGTGATGTGACAAGGCTGCTGCAATCGTTCACGTCTGTCAGGATGTCCCTCCTGCACCCACCGATGCCGAAGGGACGCATCGATATGTTTGATTCCGTCCATCACAAGTACCAACTGCACGGAAGGATAATCCGTATTCTCGATAAGCAACAATTCTTCTGTCAAATTAAGAAACGTGCTCGTATGAATGCCGTATTTTTCGATGAGACATAATTTAGCTTCCTATACAGGAACAGCGAGCACACACAATTCCAGTACTCAAAACGGCGCTACTGTGACACATGATTTATATATACTCTGTATTTCTATTCATTTGCATATTCTTCCACGTTCTACGCATTGTGAAAGTTTCAAGGCTATTGGATGCTTCCTTCATGATGTTGCATTTTTGATGGCCAGCGGAGTATTTCTGATGTCAGTGTTACAAGGGTAAGTCCACGTGAACCTTCATTCTAGTCACCATATTGTAAATTTGGCTAAACCTGCTAAGATGATTGACGTCACATGAAGAAAGCTTCACTTTCCCCCTCCTTCCATGGTTATGAAATAAATATTGATATCAAGAAAATAATTAGAGAAGGAAACCACAACAAACTCAAGGTTTAACGATTTATTTACATCCCCTTAAACAAATAAGAGTCTGCAGTAGTAGGAGGTGGGCGTTTCCTCATAGATCATTATACACCCACTCCAAGCGCATGATTTCATAATATTAGATGCTGATCTACGACACTTTCCTGTGGTTTTGTCGGAAATTAATAGAATATATGTCTAATACTACATAGACCATTATTCCATTAAAATCTCATTCTAGAAAAATTTGTAAATAGATCGAGATTCGGCAGAAGGCGTCATATAATTAAAAAATCAGCATTCCACATCAATTTCATTCTTAATCTCATTCGTTTGAATTGCGTAAGCTGCTTCATACAAGAAGCGCTTGCGTGACTTTTCTATAAAACTGGATTAGTCATCGAAAAAAGTAATCTAAGTAATATTTTCTTCTGCTTATTTCATGAGATGTTTGATGACAGAAATATCTTCAGCAGCAATTTTTATTCATCAATGAATGCATTGGAATAAATAAGGATCGGTGAAAATGGAATACATCTCATAAATATATCAAGAAACAAAGGAATCTTTAATTATTTACTGTGTTTTCTGATTTCTACGTTACAAAAACAAAGTGTTTTGCTTAGTAAAATTTTAAAAATTCACAATAGATAAAAAACTGATACGTTGTCATGAAAGCACAATCTTCGAAACGAAATAAATATTTATTAGTAGCATTCATTGGTTTTCTATATGCTGAGAAAAGTTGTCTTATTCACTCCTTACATATATTATACACATTTGTTATTTTAGAGGATCTGCGTCATAATTTCAGAAAACTTTCAGAATTGGTATTTAATATAACAATATGGCTGAACATGAATTGTTTGATTATCTTTACGATAAAATGATTCTTGATTCGAATGTTCTATTAATAAGATTATCTTATGTTCTTTGCAAATTCTTATTAATAGAACATTCTTATGTTCTATACGATTAAGTAAACTTCGAAATTGTGTATATTTTTATTTGCACAAGTACATTTTTCCCATTGTATTGTAATTAATTCTACAGCCCTATCAATGGCATCAACAAACTTGTGAATGTTTTAAGTAATTAATAAATGTGTGATTGTATGCAAAATCACATTTATAAAAGAATTACTATCATAATTACCCGAACTTACTTGGATTGAATTGGTTAACTATAGATTGGAAACGCGATCAGAAAGTTCTTTTGTCTTGCATGGAAATATGGCAGCATCATTTAAGTGTCAGGGAAAATATGTAACACCTTTTTGGCATTTTTATAATTTCTACAACTTACTTAGGATGCAAATCGTATGTATGGATATCCATCCATGTAATAAATTTCACATACATCGCACCCCTTTTGTATGGCAAAACTGCGAAAGATGTCCCTAAGATGACTACCACAAAAGTTAACTTTGAGTGTTTTATGGGGGATTATGATGACCCATACTCGATTCCTATAAAATTGCTGTAGCTCCAATTCATTTAATGTAGAACTTCCGTAGCTTGTGGTAAGGACGAATCTATGGCGAATAATCTAGTACTCATAGTTTCCTACTAATATTTTTTGACTTGTGGCACTCTAGCACCAGATATACGACATTTTCGAGTTTAACCATCTTTAAGGGAAGGATGACGAATTAATTTTATACGATATTCATGACCAATTTTTTAAAGCGAATGTATGTTTTCTTAAAAATTTCAATTAATAGCACGTGCAATAACAAAAGGACTTGTCTTAAAATTGACTGATTTCAATACAAACGCAGCAAAGGAAAACGCATTACCACCATTTCTCAAAAAAGGGTATGTCGATTTGAAAGCGTTTTTTTAAAAGAAAGGCAGTTTTTCAAAAAAGTTTGAACAGATATAATAAATTACTTAAACATAACTTCAACTTTTAAAGTTGGCATGCTTGACATTCTGTCACTATGACAAAGAATTATTAATATTTCAAAAGTTCTAGTTCACATTTTTTTAACATAAGTAGTCTTTAAATATCGGCAAGGATCCATTTTAAAATTGTTTTACTATTACTTGAATCTTACAAATCGAATTCTCTGTGGGGGTTGTGTTGAAGAACATAAATTATAATTTATTTAAAAAATAAATATTTATTAAATTTAAGCAAAATGAAACTAATGTAAGGTGTGTGAAAAAACGTTTCTCTAAAGATATTAACACGTGTTTCCTTTCTATCTTGTGATTTAACACAGTTGCCACAACTTAAAACTAAAAAAATCCAATGTGAAATAAGTTCAAGGGAAAAAATCAAGTAGGTAGGTAGTTAATTAATATCGCACTGGAGCAACACACGAGCTATTGGCGATGACCCAGGATCAGTCCCGAAGGGAAAGTTCCAATGACAAAGCCTCGTAATTTTGAACCACGGTCAGATGACGAGAACAACTGAGCTGGCATCCCACTCTCCAAACTTCAACAACACGCTAACGGGAGGACATTTGAAGCCACGATGTATTTAACGTGCACTAACCAGGTGACGTGCCTAGCCAAGACACGACTGTCCTTGGCTAGTCCGAGCTTGTTTTGTTGAACAGGCGATACTCTTTACAGCACTTTTTTCCCCATTCGTATATTTAGTTTTGAATAGCAATCATGTACCTGTTTACAATGACAATGATGGTTTTGCTAGCCTATTGAGTATAGCTTTCAATAAAACCAGGTAATTTTATTAGAAACGGGGAAAAGAAATGCAAGTTTTAATGCTTTTAATCGTTTTGTATAAGAAGCCTATGTCAAAATTTTAAAATACGAGTACTTTAAAACATTTTATTAGCTACCAGTCTTGTTTAAAAGGTTTTTGTTGTACGTTTCAATTCTTTTCATTAAACAGAATTGTACAAACACGGATTAAAACCAAGGATGTTGTAAAAAAGTTAGTCAAAATGTACACATGCTGTCCAGAAATGAACATACGGCTTTAACAATATTGGACATGCAATAAGAAATTTCTACACAGCTCTGGTTCAAAATTCAACGTTTTATTCTCTTTATATCACCTGTCCCATATATTTGGAAATTATTTATATTTCAAAAAGGAAAATAAGTTTTTAAAAAAGAAAAAGTATTATCATTTAAATTCCGTAAAAATAATTTTGGAGAACATAATTGCTTTTTCATCAGTACCGGTTAAACAATTCGAGTAATCTCTATGCTCAATATGAATCTTAGCTTCTCCTAAAAAGGTAGGTAAGTAATTATATTTTTTCATTTATTTCGATGAAATAGCAGTCTAATAATAAGAATACAAGAATCATTCCCAAAAATGTAATCCTAGTACAGTTACGTTTTCTTAGTAAAATATTTTGTTGCTGTTAATTGATGGAAATATTTGGAAAAGAAATTTAAAAAAATAAAATTTAAGAACGAAATTCAACTAAAATAGCTTCTATGCAATCAATGATTCTCCCTTTATTAGAGTAGTCTAGTCTTATTGTTTATTGTTTAAAGTACACTGTAAACCTTAAACAGACCTCAAATCATACACCTTGAGCATTGGTATTATCAGTTGTCTATATAAAACGGATTTTGAATACCATGGTACCGGGCTCAAAAATTAGACAGAGGGGCAGTATGTAAATGAAATTTGTTCTGTTTTGTGCTGTCAATTTTATAAACTTGCGCTGCTTTTACAGTATTTTACAAAACTGTACAAGGGGCATAAGGAAAAGAAAATGTGTATATTTGTACATTAAAAGCGTTGACAGAGTATTTGGAATATGTACACGTAATCCTTACTCAACGACTTATCTGTTTAACGATGACCGACTCTCTCTACAGCGAGGTGAATCCCTTTCTTAGGTCGTTTCTCTCGGTAAAACCGGAGACACAGTACCAACGTCAAAGCCGGATGCGATGCAGCAATAAAATGGAGGATTTCACTTGTTGCAGGCGTTGAGCAGGATAAATCGTTCTACGGTGTTACATGTTCTGACGGTGAACGGAGTCCCTTGCCTACACTGCACCTGTCATTTTCTGTTATGATTACTCAGCGGTGATAGAGTTTTCGATAGTCTAAAATAAACTGGTAGTCTATTATCTGATTATGGATCTGTAGGAACGTTCGATTAGGGATGATTATTTTTTCAGGAATGTTTAGTAGGGGCGTTAGTAAGTATTTTTGACTGGTGGACATCCGAAAACAAACCTGTTTTTTTTCATAGACCTTCTAATGAAATAGACAGAGCATGGGGCGAAGTCGCTGTCGTACGATTTCAGAAAGGGTCGTCACGTGGACTTATGAACCGACAAAGCCGATTGTCTATCGAAGCGCAGGTTTCTGTTTTTAATCACGCTGGATAACCATTTTAATCAATTTCCATCACGCTGGCTAACCATTTCAATCAATTTCCATCACGTTGGATAACCATTTTAATCAATTTCAATCACGTTGGATAGTAATTTTAATCAATTTCAATCACGTTGGATAACCATTTTAATCAATTTCCATCACGTTGGACAACCATTTTAATCAATAAATAATTTGCCCCACATTAGGATGCATGCTTTTCCTACCACCAGTTGACAGATCTTCAAATCAAGTGACAGGAAGAATTACCATGAAGTTGCGCGCACATACTCAATCACTCCATTGGAGGATCGATGGTTTTTCGGATATAATAACCTTCCTTGTGTGTTTATGTGTATTTACTTGACCGAAAGACATAACTTGGCCAGATTTGACCCTTGTGTTATAAAAAATCAACCAATCAACCATTCGCTTAATTACTTTTTATGCATGTGCACAAGCTTTCAGCTGAATGTTCCCAGTTACACAATCACCCAGAAGCTGTTTGGTCTGATTTCATTATTGCAATCTGTTGAAAGTGCATCTACCCTTAGTGTATAGACATCAGTTCGTAAAAATAAAATGAATATTTCAAAAGATCGTATAACTAAAAGAACACAAATACGATATTAATGTAGAACTTGTGAGGCACTAGCAATTAATGTACACTACATCTGGCTATTGTGAATTTATCGTAAGTAAAGAAGCAAGCAAATCCTTTCTTTGATCTAAAAAAATTAGGGGCCAAATAAACAAAACATATTTCACACTTGTAAGCACCTTCCCTTATATTTACACTGAAACAAATTCTATTTATATTAAGTTGCACAATTTTAAGCGCAGTGTTTACTTTTAAAATTCCTGTTATTCTCTTCAACGTCATCTAATAAATTGAGTAAGCAAGTTTATAATCGAATTAATTTCTCTCGCTGATATAATTAAAAGTGCCTTAATTACATCCGAAATGTATGCATTTCAACAAAACAAGTCTTTTTGAGAAAATAAACCGCTTTCGAGAAAAATAAACAATCGCTTTGTGTATAGTTTATGTGTATTGAGCGGGTTTGAAATTCATGTTAACTATGCATTCATAGAGTAAATAACATTTCTCTTCATTCTAAAAATGTATTTGATTTAGGTGATTATTCCTTCGTACTTTAAATAACTCACTTAAAAACAACAATCCTTCGTCTTTCGATAGTCGCTTCTGAGTCTCGAATGTAACTCATGTTTAAATTAATATTTTAATATTTCACCGTTTCAAAAATTCTAGTTTCAGCCGATGTTATATATTGTGTAATATGTGTTTCAAGTTCTTTTGTAACGAATGATAGCTTTTAATTGTTTTCCTGACGTTGTTCATAAACTAACATAAGGTAGCATGGGTGGAAATTCTTTATGTGCTAATTAACATCTCATAGCAACAGCAATATCTGAATGCATGAACATGACGTACTAGTTTAAATGTTGCAAGTGAACTGTACAATACTAAATAAAAAGCCTATTTTTTACATCTACCATATAATAAACAATTGAATAAATTTCTAAAAATTTAATTTCATAACTCTATTTAATATCTTTAAAGTGCTAGATATAGTTCACATTTTACAGTAGTTTTGTACTTAAGTAATTTTAATTTTTAAAACTAACTCTCGATAAATAATGCTATTACACAAAAATATTTTTGAAGCATATTAAAATTGAAAATACTTTCTCATTGATACTATAAATGTTATTCCTACAAGCCAAAGTTTTCAGATAACCCTCTGATCATTATAAGAATATTTCTGTACCTCAGTATTAAAATGACCAATGTCCATTTTAAAAATTTTTAGCAGCAGCTGATTTAATAACTTTTATTATTTTAATTTTTTAATATAGAATACAAAGAATGCTTTCAATGTTTCGATTCTTTCATAATGCGTTGGCAGCAGGACATGGATGTATTTTTTCTATTATACTTTCATGACATTATGAAGTATTTTGTGGACAAGACTCAAAATCAGCCAATTTGGATATTGGTCACTTTCTAAGAAAGGTACAGATTGAGTTTTACCCTTTATTAAATACTGAATGGCAAAATAGACACGCCTATCAGTTGAAAGAAATCGTATAAACTTTAAATTGTTGTGAAGAAAGTTAAACTGTGGAACCCATGTAGAAATGCTGTAATTTCAGTGTGAAATAATGCTTTAAAAATGTCAGAAGGGTAAGATTGAACAATTATCGAACATTGTAATAGTATGTTTAGTAAATGGTAAATGTATTTTCTGTCATTTATAATAATTTCTTGAGTTTGTGAATATGTTTTACTTATTCATTTGCTTCATTATTTAAATTAGAGATTCACAAATTTTAAATTTTGCTTACAGAGAACAAACAGGAAACAAAAATTCAGAAAAAATTATGAATTTAACTCATTCTTGAAATCATGTAATTTAAATTAACAGGGTATAATTTTTCTGTCTAAATAAATAACAGGGGAACAAAAACATCCTAAATTTTCATCAATAATCGATTTTATGTGATACAAGAACGAACAAAATATTTTCTACTCTAGCCTGATGATAAAAGTTTCTTTGCATTTTTCCTGAAACTACGAAGAATTTTCGATCGAGATAAGTGTACGTTGAAAACAAGAATAGCTTTCATTGTAAATGGAACTTGGGAACTGCAAACGTTTTCAACAATGCCAGATTTATGATATAAAGGAGGAATTTGTTTTGTACAGAACATTTATTCATCAAAATTTTCAGACTTTCGAGTGGAATTGGTGTTGTAAATTCGTAAAATGCAGTATCCTAAAGAGTCCAGTTATAAACACAAAAATGAGCAAACAAGTGAAACTAAATGCGTAACAGGACTTGTTTCAGTTTCTTCTTTTGTTTCTCTAATCCTCTCAGCGTGTTTCGTTAGCTAAATTGTGAAACAAAAGTTGTACAACAGTTTATTCGATTGCATTAATAATGAATTTTTTATGACTGTAATGTTAAAAAATATTCTGTATAAAAGTTATAAATAACATGTTTTATTTAATTTGAATAATTTACAATTTCAAGCTAATTTGATTTATTATTTATTTAATTTAAATAGTCTAGGATTTTGATATATGTTTTATAATCTTGCTTGTATACTCACTTCGTTCATTTATTTTAATTTGTGTAGTTTTCTTTGAGAACGTTTCACCTCATCTAAGCAGCCAGAAAAAAATAATAATAAATAATACGTTAATTCTCTATATGATGTCCACACATCTTGGAGATTCGGTAATCCTACGCAGACTACCATATTCAGTGCAAACAAGCATCTTTAACCTATGTCATTCCATTTAGTTATTTCAAACAAATTTGCAATACATCCTTTGCAATACAACACTATTGCATAACTACATATCATTCGTTATTTGTATGTATTGATTACTCTCTCAAGTATGTAATCGCACACAATTCAATAACTAACAATACTTAAATAAGACTTATTAAGGGAAGCATCAAAAACACAACTCATTTTTGTTTCTAAGTAATATAGATCGCTCTCGATATTAATTTGTATGCAATTTATATGGCGTTCGTTTCGTGAGCTCATTTCCATGCACAATGCGAATAGTTATAAGGCGAATGTGATTTGCAAATTTATACAAAAATATGGTTTTCAAGCATCGCATGAAGCCAATTACCATCATGCAAAGAGTTTGTGTATAGTTAACCTTTACACACAAGGTGATTCAAAAGTACTGCTAGTGTAATACGCAATTCTGTTGTTTTCAAATGTAGAAATAACAAAAATGAGATTATGTGAAATATCTATAATATTAAAATGTAGTATTTCAACTGTTCAAAACTTCTCTTGCGACTCAATAATGCAAATAGTTCTTATCTTGACTTTTTCAAAATGTGTGATATATTGAAGAGAGTGGTTGAATGAAAAAAATTACTATTCACTGGAATGCAGTTGCAACCTTCCTCTGCATTGAATTTGAATTTATATATCGGTACACACTAAAAAATCTATAATTTATTGTTAATTAAGTACATTGTAATTAATATTATTTTGTCTCCGAGTACAAAGTAGTAGGGTTATACTTGATAAGTTAAATGGGTTTTCTCAGTGGTAAGATTTCGGAATTAAATAGCCTTGAATCTAAAAATTGAATCAAGCAGTTTTCTTTATAAACATAGATTCAATAGAAATATGCTAGGATAAAAAATAAAACATGAGAACTCATTTGTTGAGCCTTGGATATTTCGTTCGGTGCAACCGAAAACAGAAGATTGAACGGAAGTTATTTTCTATAAAGGTGTGTTTATTAATTTTTTAACTTACTCAAACACCAAATGACAATAATTTAAACAAAAAATAGAAATCGAAAAAGTTCGAGAGAATAATATTTAAAGGAATATCTAACTGAAGTTCATTTTTGTTGAAACGTTTAGGAAACAATGCCTTGCTAGTGATTACTGAAGTCAATAACATATTATCTCTACAATTAACTATAATTAGAAAATAATTTAATTTGAATAATTTGTGATTTACGGATCAAAGTACATACTTTAAATTAGTCGAATAGTTTGTGTGTGTGTTAATATATTGTTACTATTTGACTCCCTCGCTCTCTCGGAAGACAGATATCTTCCGTGCAGATTCGTTGGTATTGAAATCATCATTGAGTTTTATATCAACTGATATATAGATTGTAAGTTTGACCTTCAATTAAATCCAGCAATAAGGCCATTGAAAAATTTTGTACCAGTTTATGTATATTCCAATGTTATGAAACAAAATATTTCCGAATATTACTATGTACTGGATGGTTAAGTATGTCTTCATATATACTTAACAACGTTTTAAATGTTTCTAACATAAATAAACTCTGAAATCTAACTTAATATAACCTGAGTTGTTTATCAGCAAGCTACAAATATAATTTTAATTCTTTTCAGATTGCTTGTTATGCTGGATGAACATATTTTAAATGTAATCAATTCATTATATTTCTCCACCACAAGTTCTTCCTTTTCGTGGAACTTAATAGTTCTTATTCCCTACGAAGCTTTAATTTAAAAATGGTTTATTTTCTTTCTAAATACAGACAAGTTAGTATCGTTAATGAAATAGCAGTATGAATATAAATCTAGGAAAAAAGACGCTTCCCTGATTCTACAAAAGAATTTTTTACTACTGGACAAAACTAACTTGACTAATCATAAATGGCACTCAATGGAAAGCAGGTAAAACGTTTTTAATGCCATTTAAATTCTTTGATTTAGAGTTAATTACACTTAGAGATAATATTCAGATAGTCATAATGAATTTGTAAAATATAGGTCACAAATTTCAATTTTCCAATGCAAAGGGAAGATTGTTATACATGTAAATAATGCTCAACAGCATATCCAACATTTTTACAGCGCCCTTAATATTATGTACCTTGTTGATACAGTAAGAATGGGTTTTTCTCAAACAACGTTTTTAAAATGCAGGAAAAGTTATGATTAGCTTTCCAAGGCTTTGACTTATTTTTCCCGTTGCCATGGATATGGAGGACAGAAAAAATCTGTTTATTTCAGCAGAGCAAAGAATGCATGTATGCTCATAAAAAAGAACATAACTCTTTGTTACCTTTACGTGTAGAATAGGTTATTTCAAAATTGTGATAGGAGTAGTGTTTTTATAGAACAATTTGAAAAGGAAAATAAACACGTATCTCATCGCAGTTTACAGTAATTTCTCCAGATGTTTGCTAAACTAATGTTTAAAATATTATCTTATTTGCATACTACACATATATCGTATCTGAAAAGATCAGATACGATATATGTCTTTTTATTTTTGGAGTCGAGAGAATTGTGCTGAAATCGATTCATTTATAAAAAACTGCAACATTTTTATAATAAACTGTTGTAAATATATATACAATTTAAATTTCATCTGCAGCTGAAAAAATATATAAAATTAGAATACTTATTTTTTGCTGAAGTAGTCATATTTTCCATAATAAGATCAATTTACACCTATTATAGTATCATAGAGATTTCACTTAAAATAATTCCAATTAATTTGCATCAAAATTATTAAACTGTGAACTTCGAGGTCCAACCTGGTTAGCCATAACAAAAGCATTAATTAAGGTGCATTTTTAAAATTGAGTGATTATAAGAGTAAGTAGATCGTAAAATATCCCATTTCATTCTAGTTATTGGGTTACTTAATATATTAGACATGTATGATGCTACATATAATTTTAGTCCCGAGATTAAAAATGAAATAAATGCACTACAATCTGATAAAACTTGAAGCGGTCATTCACGTTAAAAAATTCTACTTTAAACGACATGTTTCCCTTTTCTCTTTATCAACTAAGCTTTTTAAATTGTCTTTTTTTTTATTTTTCACTGTAGTACATGGAATCAAATGCGGAAAAGTAAACGAAGATCTTACTTTCAATTACTGAAGTTTTCTTTACTTGAGGAATATCTGAAAATAAAGAAATAAGGGTGTTTTGAGGACATTTATTCAAACAATAAAGACAACATCTGTATTCAACAATTTTCAGATAAAATTGACATCGAAAAACAGTAAAGCATAATAAATTACAATTATATGCTGGTCCCGTGATGTGAAAAATGCACATCTAAAATTAAAATGTTACCAAAAAAATAGGTAAAATTTCATTTATTAAAAATTAGTATTTATAGTTTAATAGTAAAGATAGTAACAATAGCAAAACATTAGTATTTTAGTAAGAAAATGTGTTTGTGGTTTAAAACTATCTTTAAAATATCCCCACAATTATTTGACCCTTTCTTAAATACACGAAAGTGGCAATAATTGATTAATATAAAGTCATTATCATAAAAATAATTGCATAAAGATTATAGAGCATAAAGGAAAATTAACAGCTTTATTCTTGTTATAAGAGTACGAAAGATAAACCCTACTACGATGCCTTATAAGACATGACGGACATAATAACTGATATAATTTTAACATAATAACTGTTATAATTACAGGCAAACGCACCAGTAACCAAACTAATTGTCCATTGCAAAAGCATATTTTTTAACCATAGCACAATTAAATGCAAATGCTTTGATTATACGTTCTCTAAGTACAAAATAAAAACCAACATCAACTGATTTTGTTCAGCTGGGTACTCAAAGAATGTAGATCATTCACGTTGAATAAAGGGTAAACTGTAGAGGGGAATAAAAGTTTTATTCTCCGCTACTTTTTCCTAAAGAGCACTTATGCATCTAAATTAACGAAAGAGGTCTTGTCAAAAGGGATATGGTTCTTGTTTGTGAATAAAATACGATAAAAATTGTAAAGATTGTACTAAAAAAATGTCAAAAGCTTTGTGGCTGAGCAATCACTAAACTATAATATAATGTCATGCCAGTGTCTCTAATCATAAACTTTTCAATAAATTAAATACCATTTCATTACATCGTAGTTGCTCAGCGGTCGAATTTTACCTAGCAATTTGCCTACTACACTAGCAACATGCTAGTTGTAGGCCAAATTCGATTCATGTAACTTACCATAACTATATTGCTATCTTCTATGTAATTGAAAGGGAAGCGTTAAGAGCCTGATAGACGATAATTTGTTGGAGCGAACTTAACCAAATTCAGTGAAAATACAATTTGTTTGCAAAAATAGCTCTGATTTTTGCCAACAGAGAAAAACATTGGTAGCGTAAGTTTCATTTTCGGAGTAAATTAGAATTTAGGAAGTACAGATAATTAACTATCCGATGGGTTCCCACGCATATATCCATTCTGTAATCTGTAGTCTTCCATGCATGACTTCTAATCAGTTTTGACCTTATTGACCTTTCCTAGGATTCTTTCAGCATCGATGTGCTTATTTAGTCACCATGTGTGTTGTGGGGAAAAAGCAGTACTACATTACTCGAAAATCCCATGATGCTCAGAGGGTTAACATTTTACTACAATTTTTACTTTGGGCACTCACAGATGCAGTTTAATGATTTTTCTTTGAACGTGCTCCAAAAACTGCAATTTCTGAACAGCATTTTCTGCTAAAGTACACAGCAGGTCTCCGCTGACTTCCCTGACGTGCAGCACTATTTATTCCTCCATGTGGCTAAATTATCCACGTTTCCTTGGTACACCAAGCGTTTTACATGGCACCATAACCAAAAGTCACAGGGGGTGGAATCAGACAACCAGCTGGGTCACTTTTCAGGAAACGCTCCTAATCTTCCTTCTGTTAAATGCTGCCACAGGACTTGCTGTACACGTAATCCAATATAAAGGGAGGTGTGTGTTCCAGTTTGGATAAATACGGAATATTCGAGATATCCACCTTGTTGACGTTGGAAATAGTACTGAGAAGCATTGTTGGATAACACGCAGCATTTATGGAACAAGTCAATGGACCTATTTATCAGCGTTCTTCAAAAAAGTAGGAACTGATGTTGAACGAAGCCACACCGAACAGTTACTTTCGATAAGCAACCTTCCTGTTGCAAATCCATGACTCTTATCAACTGGACTACCGGAGCCGACACAGGAATAAGACAGATGAATATGTAGAAATTGTAACTCATAACCCTGTAAGATAAAGCCATAGACAGGCTAAAAATAGTAGGATGATAAGGTAGAGGAAAGCTCTCTCCGTCCTGCAAAAAGTAATTAAATTACACATCTGCGCTCATTTCAGATTGGCAATCTCGTCTCCTAGGTCCACTTAAGAAAGCAACGTAATCATCTTCCACGTCTCCTCTTTTTTCTTTAAAGCCAATCTATAAATAAAATTTCCATAAAACAGTTTTACCTATCTTATTATCCATCATAATTGTTTCGCTAAAGTAAGATGTACGGTAGGTTGGGTTTTATGGTGCAAGTGCCAATACTTGATCAAGTTGGGTCAAACAAAGGGCAGACAATGTCAAATAATGGACATACATAACAAGGTAAACTATACTAACACATCAGAGAGAATTATATTTAAGGTCGATGTTAGAGGAATTGAACTTGTACCGCTACAACTCGTGGATTGCTAGTGTTGTTGGCAAACCCACTGAACAACTAAGATGCAATGAAATTATGTTTATTTATTAAATGCAGTAACATATTCAAAGATTAACACGCAGCGAGTTGTATATCTGACACCGTGACTCTTTCGGTCTTGCACATATCTGCAAAATTATTATGTTAGTTTACTTAAACTCGCACAATGTACCTGTTTTTCCATGGAAATCTGCATATTTAAACTATCGCAGTTCCATTTTTTCTTCTGGTGGTAAAAATATGAATATTTTTTCTTTAGAAATCTAAACCTTTTGTGTAAACCGAAGTATCCACGGTCACTATGGTCGGTTGGCGATGTATATGTTTAGTTATCACACCCTAATAAAAGCTAGTCTTGGAAGCGTTCGTTGGGACCATTTCGAGAACTCTTTCGAGCTTTTCCCATTACCAGTAATGACTTCAGCTAGTCGGGGCAGAGGGCTATGCCCCCAATTAAGAAGGTCAAGCATCTTCGCCTTCCACGTGAGCTAGGAATGCCATTGAAAAGACCAAGTGGAGCTCTTACATCTCCTCGAAGCAATTTATGATTGGGGCTAATCTTGTTCGTGAAAACCTTCACCAATTACACATGATTTCCCGCATACGGCAAATCTAGTGGGCAGGATCAGCATGCCAGGGTAGTTAATAATTTTCTTAAGCTTTTCAACCTCCTATATTTTTGATTTCAGCAGAATTGATTCCGCTTTTTCGGTACTAATTCTTTACCAACAAAGCACGATCGCAAGTAATGTTATTAGCATAGCGGGTTTTCAAGAGCAAATCACGATCACGTAAACGCAATTCATCAGTTATCTGAGCACGCAACTCTTTCTGTCTTCCACATAACCCCAATATTGTGATGTTAGTGTGCTTAAATTGAATAATGCAGTAGTTCGTACTTAAAACCTGCACATTAACATGATAGTAGCTCCATTTTTTCTCTGGTGATGAAAATCTTAATAGTTTTTAGAAATCAAACTCTTATCGTCTGAACCGAAGTCTGTCTATTGAATCGGTTGTTCACCCCTTATATTTTTACAACCAGCACTTAAGTTATGGCCACCCTGTATATAGTAAATGCTTATATCCAATATAGATTCTACTTATGCAAATCTGTTCAATTCTCTTTTATAGCTATTTTTGTAAAACAGCTTTATAGAATAGTATTTACGAACTCATGGCCTGACGTGGAAGAAGGCATATTTTAAAATACAGCTTTTGAAGAGTTGTCTGGTCTTATTTATCTCTGCGTTTGTTGGATAAAGTCTTGCTGGTTAAATGAAACGTGGCCTCTATTTTATCCCTCTGAAGGGTTCACATGCATAATTCCACCCTGAAACTAGCAGTCTTCGTTGCTTCTAATAAATTATGATCTTCTTGAAAAACAGAATCTTTCCACAGGATATGAGGAATAGAAGAATTTCTAGGGAAAAGACCAATAGAATCTTTCCAAAGGATTAAGGGAATCTTTCCAAAGTATTAGCCCAGTTGGAAGAGAAACGGATTAGCAATCCAAACAAAAACGTTGTATACTCGGGGGCTGGTGCACGTTAAATCTGTCGTGGCCTCAAATATCCTCTAGTTGGCGTGGTGTGGAAATTTGGAGAGTGGGGTGCCAGCTCAGATGTTGCCTGGTCATCCGACCATGGTGTAAAATTACGTGGTGTTGTCCTCGAATCTTTCCCCTTCGGGATTGATCCCGGGCCGTCGCAAATAGCTCGTTGTGTTGCTCCAGTGCGACGTTAATGAGCTACCTACCGTTCCAAAGAATTGAATTGTATGGAAAGGACGAATAGAATCTTTCCACGGGATTCCATTCTAAGAAAAGGACAATCAAACCTTTCCTAAACAACAATATATCCTCTTAAAAGTTCATGAAATGCGTTGTTGAATAACCTTTTTATTCATGCTACTACTAAATGCTAAAGAGATTATTTTTTCCAATAATTCAAAAAATATAAAATATTTGATAAAAGTAGAAAATGAATTATCTTTCCAATCAACCACTTTTAATAATGTGTTGCGTTTCAATACAAAATTATTTTTATCCTTGGAATAGTTATTTTAATTTTAGAGGGTTCCTTAGTAGAAACGTAATAATTTAAAAGCATATTTTTAACATTCGGTGAATCGTTCAATTTATCCCTCAAGACTTATTTAATATTAACATTTTATGGATTACTAAAATAATTGTCTTGTTTTCCATAAGACCAGCTATTAATACGAATATTTGAATATTAGAAAACTTGATTTTTACCACTAATTTATTCCAAGCACTCGAAAAATATCATATCCGTACATTATACTTATAGCAATTTCAAATCTAAATATTTCTCATCATCAAAATTATTATTTTTCAAAAAGTTTCCAAGAAATAAGTATGCTGATAAATACGAATAGCAATAAAAACAGGAAAATACTAGAAATCTAATGTAATGTAATGAATTTCATATTCCAAAAGTACTTGCATACATGACCAATCTCTTGAAAGAAACAATAAAACATATAAATCTTAAAAACAAGTGATTTTTTCATGCTTGAAATTTCCAATTTCGCTTTGATTTTGAAAACATTTCAACAATACTTTTTAAAAATATTTTAATTTTCAAATAAGTCCAAAATAAGTTTTGTATTAGCGTTATTGTAACATGGCTAGCTTAGTAGCTCTCTAAGGTGGTGACATATACACATACGTCCTGTCTGAAACCCTACAGTCCCTGCATCATTTTTAAACAGTTTTGACCTGATTGGCCAATAACATCTTACCTAGGATTCTTCCAACCAATCGATCTGGTTATTTAGTCATTATGCGTGTTGAGATGAAAGAAACACTGAATTACTCGGAAATCTAGTGTCGCTCAGAGGGTAGAGCACATTGTAGGTTCGTATTTTAAATGAAATGTTTAAACATGAATAAAAACAAAATGTGGGATTAGCATAGGTAATATACGATCCAACATAACAATGCTTCCAGTAATATCAAACAATTAATTTCAAGTATAATACTGGAAAATAATTGCAGAAAAATATTTTGAAATCTTTTCCTTCAACTTCAACATTTTCCTTTGTTTCGAGGTATCCCCTCCACGGGAACATTTGTTTGTTTCATTTGGACGGAGTTCGATTGAGGAATTAAGTGGTCCGTTACTCTCAGTGTCACGGTTCATTACTCCACCTTTTAACGCACGCACACGACGTACCTCGGGGACTGCCCCTGCTTTGCTTCGAACGGTAATTGTTCTCGCAGAGGCTGCTCCCAAGGGACAAGTGGGGCGCTGGGGCTTAGATGTGACTTCAGATCAGTGACTGGAAACGGTCTGGGCTTTTTCTCACGGGGATATAAAACTTTTTTACCAATTTCTCTACCATGTCCCACGTTCTCTGATGTCTTACACGAGGATTTGAGTTTAAAATATGTTTAAGTTTAAAATCTGAATTCAATTCCCTAAACGGGGATGGATAGATTTGGGGAAGACGTGATTTATAAGTGTGGTTGAGGATGTTGTGGGGATTTCTAACCTTATACCGTAAGTATTCCATCGCTTTTACTTAAACGCAGTATACATGGCATTTTGGGATAGAGTTATATTCGTCTGTGGGAAATGAAGAACAACTAAGCAATATTCTATGCCGTTATATTTTCCTTCATCAGACTACAGGTTAGATTTGGGGACGTGAGATCTAATTGTGAGTGAGGAGTGGAGATTTCCAATCATATAGTAAGCATTCAATCGCGTTTGCATTAAAGTATGGTGCCTGAAAGTTTAAAATTAACATTCTAGGCTAGTATTATTTGGTTACATTTATGGTAAATGAGGTACAATTGCGCAGAAATGCTATGCCTGTATATTTTAATTCATCAGACTGTGGAATAATGTTTTGTACTTTAATAATGCTTATTTCATAATTATGGTATTTGTGCGAGAATCAAGCTTATTCTCAGAAAAAGAAATGATTAATGTTTTCAAACAATATCAAGCTTTAAAGTTAAAAGTAAACTGCTGTTAATAATTCTATGGAAATGAGGAATTCAGATATTTTTAGTAAATAAGTGCTTTAACTTCTAGTTACGAACGACATCATAACGCAAAAGACTAGCTTCCCTTACTAGTAGCAAATCTCTGCCATTTGGGGCAATAAAAACTTGTTTTATACTTGTGTTAAATGCAATCCACATATTTAAAGCAGAGTAGTGTCTGTTCTCTGTACAAATCAACGCCATTTGTTCTATCCACACGAAATTTGGGGCACTTATTCTTTAGAAACCAGCGAATAACATAGACTACATATTAATCCACTTTATATCTGTCCTATGTGTATAAAGGAGGCTAAAAACAATTCGGAATCTCCATAGAAATACCATTGAGTATTACTGCGAATGCGATATGAAGCTCAAATAGTTCTATCAGAATTGCTGGAAAAACAATTCTTTTTGTTGTTCGGAATTTATTAACATTAACGTTCTTTCAATAACGGCAAAATTCCTCTTAAAAAAAGCTTTATTCTAACTTACATGTCGCTTTAAATATAGTACTTTGTAGTGGTGTTGCACGTAATAAAAAGGAATTAAATACATTAAAAATTAATTTTTTAATGAATTTACTACAGAAAACAGCGAAATAAATTTAAAGTAGATTTGAAGGGAAAAATTTGTTCCGAAGATATTAATTCGTGATTCCTTTTTTCTTTTGTGATCTCGCATAGTTTCTACAACTTGCAACTAAAAATTGGACAAAATTTAAAAATACGGAATTATTTCCGAGCGCAACAGAACCGGACGGGGCTGTGTCGGGACACGGCCGCTAGGTTTAAGGCGTAGGATTGGATTGGATGTTAGGGTTTTATGACGCAAGGTCCAAAAGCGGACAAGCTGCGCCACGGTTTAAGGCGTAAAATTTGTCAGTGCGTCCACATTGCGAATGAGATCGAAAGAAATAATTTAGTACACAGTTAAAGAATTTAATTTCACATAAAATATGTTTATGCTTCGTTACAACGAATACAAATGCAAAATTTCATAAGTACCCTCACATCTTAAATTACAGATATTTACTATTCTAACAGTTTGTACAAATTTACAAATCAAGTATATTATGTATAAATGGACAAATTAAGTATATTATATTTTTGCAAAAACTTGAATTAATTACAAAGAATTCTCAACGTATGAACCACTGGTCTATGATAGAAGTTTGATGCAAATGGCAAAAGACCAGGATCAGTATTTCGGGCAAACGTCCTATCTATAGTAGTGCCACCCAATGTAGTAGATGATTTGATAGGACTAAATCTTAATTAAAGTGTGTTTTTTCATAAGACTAAGAGCTTGTAAATTTAATCTAGCGTCTACATCAAAGTCGCTAACTATTATAATGGGCACATCAGTATCCACCTCATTGTTGTTACTCATCAGCCTAGTTATTGGTGCATAATTGCTCATCGTACCGAACAACATTTCCACATCGGATATCGACACGTTAGGATAAATGTAAACACAAACTTCCTATAGTACAAATATCACTACACCATTGTACAACACTTTAACTATACAAATTATATGGTTGTGTCAATTAATTGCTCTTTGTGATACACCAGTGTCAATCAATTGTTTTTAGTTTGACCAGTCTATCACTACAGGTTCGCATTGTTGGAGATTTTATATTTCTATAGCTTGCAGCACCACCTGCTCGTCTATATCTCGTAACAGCAGTCTTGGTGGGTGAATTGAATTCGGTGATTGTCTTATCACTGTGGTAACTGCTGAACCGGTGCACACGAAGCAGATGGCACTACGTGATCATGTGCATAGCGTCTATAAACTTTCCTCCAATCAATCTGTATATTATATAATCTATACAGCAGTTGGTTTTGTTGAAGTTGAAGCCAACGTTTAACTACACTTTTCTTCACCGCGCCATATAAGTATGTTGATTTATGACTTAAATTTCTCTTCATATTTACATTGAATGCTGGATCATGACCATCACTCAAATCGCGTGGCAATGATGTTATCACGGTGTGTATATTGGCTGGAACATTTATAACTTGTACCACAATGGCCTTCACAGAACAAACCACCACCTTTATAGAAATAGCCCGTTGTGTTGCTCCAGTGTGAAGTAATTAAAATACCTACCTATCAGCTATACAGATACCGGAATTCACAAAACAAGTACCACAAGGAATCGATTCCAAATTGCATGTCATTTGGAGTAAAGCTAATTTCAATTAAAATTTTGCTGATCTTGGAATAATATTACGGATATAAAGCATTCTGACTTTTGAAAAGTTGAATGATTTTGTCTGAAGTGGCATAAGATAGAGGTTGTTTACTTTAAGAGTTTAAGCTGTTCTTATGCACCTTTGCTATCTGAAACATTCGTTGAAAACCTTACTTTTCTTTAAAAAAAAGTTGTAAAATCTACCTTTGTTTTGAAAAATTGCAATCGACTAACTTTATTTCGTCTGTTTTGAAGACATTTAATTTAAAAACAAGCTATCATTTCGCGTACGGAATGGATATTTTAAGCAAGAAACGCATTTAATTGAAAAGGAATTAATCAAGAATGTCGTATCAATAGGATTTGTCAGTCGTTCATAATGATACTGGAATTCGGAAATGTTGCATTCCTGGTGCAAGAGTCAAACGAATCAAAAATATTGATAGGAAATCTGGCTCTAACAATACACTGTAATTCTGTCAATTTTACAGGAAAGTAACTGAAAGGGCATTTAAAATCCCTTCAAAACTCAAAATTGACTTCTATCTGAAACATTCTACAACTACAACTACCTTCGAACATTTGAAAAAGGTGATCGAAATGTTCCAAATCTCACTTTCACCATTTTTAGTTTTGTCTTACAATATAGTGCGATTTCTGTGAAATAGATTATATGGATGGATAAAACAAGTATACTTATTACATCCTAAGTAAATTGAAGCTGTAAAAATACCATAATGGAGTTTAAAAATTATTTTCACCTCATTTATTTTTTGATCTCAGCATTTTCTATATTTGCGTTTTTTTATGATAGAGAAAAGTGATTTGTTGAATCACTTTCAATCAACGGGGGATTTAATCAATTCGACGCGATCAACGCATGGTAATTCTGCTGGTAATTTTCTATTACTCATTTCAAATGAATAACATGTAAGGGTCTTTATTTACATACGTCCATAGCAAATGGAATATATAACTACACTTTTATACACCTATACGTTTTACAAATATTAAGAAATGAAAATGATTTCTCCTGAGAATTATTGCGTACTTTAGAAATGAATGAGATATTTCATAACTCAAAGAGCTTATTAAAGCTCGATTGAAAAGCTTCAAGGGTCTCGATAAAATCGTGTTTTTTTCTCTTTGCATCAGTAGAATATGAATTACATGTTTTTTGTTATATTTCAATAATTGCTCTTTTCAGAATTTGGATACGAATTTGGATTTTAAGCTGCTCTCCATGTTATTTTTGTTAACGAAACCTAGCTGTCAGAAGATAACATTCTAGTTAACAAATTTTTCGTATTAGTATTTAATATACTGTAATCATTTGAATCTCACAGTCGTTTCGTGTACCTCAGTAATATTTCAATAATAATCTCAGCTCTCTTTTATAATACAAATAAAAGCGTTTTATTGCCAAAAAAAAAATTAAAATTAGGCAAATTCTTTTATATTACTATTATATTTCACATGGAACGTAATAATTAGTTTTATAGAGACGAGGGAAGTATTATTTATTACTTAAAATATTGGTTTAGTAAAATTTAAGATCCCAAAAAAATCAACAAGCTTCATTACTTTAGATAGTAATATTTTATAACGCACAAGCAAATTCGTTTTAAAAAAAATGTAACTTAAAGTAGCCTGATAACGTTTAGAGCATGTAACAGAGTAATAAATTTTGTGAATTTCTTTACACTGCCAATTTAATAGATACATGCTCCCTGATGAGCATACTTCGCCCCCAGAGGATTTTATCAATTAAATAAATCACTTTTTAGGGGCATTTCTTTCATTTAAAGACGTAATGCTGTTCATTAAGAACAAAGTGTTTTCCCGCATGCTAAGTTATGCAACCTGAGTCTTACGTTTTAAGTAAATCTTCTCAGATGATTGAAGAAGGGGTTACTTTGCTCATTCGATCAATTAGCCTTTCTCCTCACAACCGAACTCTAATGGGGAGCTTTGGAGCAGAATTTAGATGATGCCAGATGCAGATTATCGGATTAATTGTTATTATCGAAAAGCTAAATGGCCGGGGTGTCTATAACTTAATTTTAAGTCGTATAAGTGGAGATTGTCGCTCGAGGTAAAAGTGATTGTTGCAGAGTTTCAGTGCGTTTCGTTTTCTAAAGTAGTTTTCATACAGATTTAAGAAAATAGGCTTATTCAAACGATTGTTTTATTATAGTTTACTATTGCGCTTTGGATTGTTTTAAGGTTCTAGCTTTAGCATTCCAGTTTTAACCTGACAACTTTCTCACCAAACAATAATTTAAGCTTTTCGGTTTTGTTTTGTTGTTCAACCCTCCTAGTGATTTCGACGAGATATCTCATCAATAAAGATCTGACCAACTGCTTTTAACAAACTATTGCACGGGTAGCGTTTGTTTTGAGGATCTAAATTTCGTACAGACGATTCAAATTTATGAATTCGAATTTCAATGTTGCATCAAGTTTCATTTTTTAACTATTCCTTCGTAAATAGAGTGTTTCCTTTGAAAATGAAAAACATGTCCTTGTTTCACATTTCTATCTTTCGTCTAAAGATCGGATTCAGTTTAGATAAAGTGTATGATCTTGAATAAACGAATAAAAAAGGGAATGTGCTAAAAATGAATAATTTGATTTATTTTGACATTTTTTGCATGCATTTATTATTACAACTCTTTTTCTCACTTGATACTCTGAGTAGGCAAATTTTGAAGCAAAATAAACTAGGTTCTATTTAAAAGAAGTCATTAAATAGAGTTTAACAAATCCGGTAAAATAGGTTTTCAAACACTTAAATGATTTTTTTCGTAAAATAGTATTTATATATTTATAAAAAATTTTAAAAGTCAAAGTGAAGTTTTTATAAAGCTCTTTACATATCTAACTGATTGACGTTAGAAACAGTTCAATTCTGCTTTTTAAAAGATATTTCATGAATAATTTCTATTCATTTGATATGTAAAATAAAAAAAGTATGAGGCAAATCAGCATCCATAAGGCTATAAACTTACGTAAATACTTATATAACAATTTTTAAACACTTTTGAAATAAGGAAACCTAATATGTAGCAATGCATTAAAAAAGTTTTTGCATACGTACTGCTTTTCAGAAATAAATCAGACCTTCCTAAATTTTCACACAATCTATACTTTGTGATTATAAGAAACCTAGATGTACATTTCCTAAGTAAGTTAAGAATTGTATGTAAAAATGATCCCCACATATGAACATATGTGTTTACTTCTACGTTTATCACGTTACCGTCGATTTAGTCGACTACAGAATATTAAAGTTATTTTAACAAAAATTAAAAATTCTATACTTCCGTTATTTTATAAAAGTACATTAATATAACAGTCTGTTAAGTGAAAAACAAATGCATTTTTTAGCTGAATAATGCAGAATCAGTGACAAGAAGGAAATGAATTATAATGATTGAATCACAGAAATAGTTTTGCATCACATGGAATAATAAATTACTTGTACGCATATTCACTTTCCTTTTTATTTTTTCAGTTTTCAATTTCCACTCTACCTAAAAATCATTTCAATCCGAAGTGAAACTAAAATATTATTAGTGTCGTTTGAAGTCTGGTTTCAATATTCAAAATCCGCTTTTTCCATCTGCAGTAGAGATGTTATGATTAAAACACGTTTTTAAGCATAGCGTACCCAAGCGCTACTGTTTCTCGTTTATGCGAACTTCGAAAAGTAATCACGCTTAACCCCCCCTTCCCACCTTGTAATTTGTACACATTTTAAGCCACAAGGATATTCAAAAACTCGTCGCATTCAAGATGAAATTTGAAAGTGAATTATCATTGCGCTTACTTTTGCTTTCCAGAAATCCAATTACTTTTCTGTAATTGAGATCAAGATAGACCGAGTGCATCAATAAATGTAATATTTAAAAACTAGGCTCAAGGAACTGTGTCTTTCTAGGAAATTAAACACAAGAAGAAATGATCAAAGGCATTTGCTGATAAGAATTTTTTAGGATGTTTCCTTACTATACTTCGCATATGAAGGAACATAAGAAGATCATTATTTATTATTTTTAATGACATGCTTATTTAGTTTTCTTAAATGAATTTATTTGGTATTTACTTAGCCCTCCAAGTGGTTTTGAAGCGATATATCGTCCATCAACATCTGATTTTGATAATAACGAGATATCTCGTCATCCAAATACTGTCGATTCTTTGCTGAAGATTCAAGATCAAGATCTTGGCAGTTTTTTCTAAATCGAGTTACCTCTCCCATCAAGATCTGGTCGTTTTTGCTAATGGCACAATACCTCGTCGAGACAACCACCAACAGGCTTAATATACAAGTATGTTCAAACCTTCAAAGGGATTTCTGTTCAAACCTTCCTTTAAACAACATAAATGCAGTATGTCAGAATAATAAGTGAGGATACACCAACGTAATGTTGGCATGCCACTTTTATGTAATTATTTTTCGAATCAGAACTGTTTATCTATTTGAGTTAATTAATTAATTATAGATTTAAGAAAAATATTAAGTAGCAAAAAAGGAATTTTTCGTTTAAGTTGTATTACGTTTTGAGTCTTTGATCACCTGAAATATAATCATACCATATTGTTTGTTTTTAAGAAGTCCTTAAAAATTAAAAATATCATTGAATACATTATATATATTTATCAAAATAGTTTAACCTTCTTGGGGTTCGCGCGCATATATCCATTCAAAAATCTGAAGTCTTTCCTGCATGGCATAGAACCAGTTTTGACCACCTTGACCAATAAAATCTTTCCTGGGATTCAAACAATCGATGTGGTTCAAGTTATAATGTCTTATGAGGAAAAGGCAACACTACACTACTAGAAAATCTCGTTACGCTCAGAGATTCAACCCTCTGAAGGATTCACACGCAAAATTCCACCTTGACACCTGAAGTGGTTTCTGAATGACTACTAACCGAATTTGACCTTATTACCAAAAGAATCTTTCCAGGGGATTTTATTATAAGGTAAGGACCAGTAGAATTTTCCCAAAGTATTTCATTCTAAGAAAAGGACCAATGGAATCTTCCCAAATAAATGTATTCTATGGAAAGGATCATTAGAATCTTCCCAAGCTATCCTATTTTAAGGAGAGAAGCACTAGTCGATTCAAATTATTCTATTCTAAGCAAAGCAACAATAGAATCTTTCCAAATACTTATCAATCAGAGGGTTGCTAATTCGAATCCAACCAAAGACCGTCGTGTACAAAGGGGGATGGTGCGTCTTAAATCTGTCGGGGTCTCAAATATCCTCACGTTGGCGTGGTGTGGAAGTTTGGAGAGTTGGGTGCCAGCTCAGGTGTGACCTCATCATCATCTGACCGTGGTTCAAATTTACGTGGTGTTGTCCTAGGATCTTTTCCCTCGGGGGATGATCCCGGACAGTCGCCAATAGCCCATTGTATTGCTTAAGTGCGACTTTAATTAAATAACTACCTTCCTACCAAATATTTATGTTCTAAGAAAAGAACCAATATAACTGTTCCAAATGATTCTATTCCATGGAAAGAAAAAATATAACTGTTCCAAATTATTATTTTCCAAGGAAAGAACCGATATATATAATTAGTCCAAAGATTATATTACAAGGAGAAAATCAATGAAATATTTCTATAGGTTGAAAGAATCTTCGGATTCCTTAGAAGGATGTGATTATTTGGTCATTAAGTGAGCTGTGAGGCAAAATACAAAATACTACTACAATATTTGCAAATCTCGCAACTCTCAAATAGTTAATTTGTGTGAGTATTATAGTCACTTCGCGTAGGATTATACCTTTCAGAAGTCTTAATTAACCATGGGAATATTACATTTTGGAGTACTAATCACTATAAATAATTCCGTTGCACTTAATAATGGTAATAATGATGCCTCTCATAAATAAATCCATATATGAATTGTTTTGAAAGACAACATTACAATCGCCATAAGCTGTCATATTAAATTAGACTACTAATTATACACTTGTCGAACACCCGTTTACTTTTGAGGAGCAGGTGAAATTTGCATTAATGCGGTATCGAATTCATTTAAAATTTAATTCGCAAAAGTTAAAGCTAAAGTGTGCTAAACGCATATAGCCCATCAAAGTTTTATGGTAACAACCGTTGTGTCATTTTAACACCGGAGAAAGTTTGCCGCTTTTTCCCTTTTGTATTTTGAGTTGGATTTTGAAATGTCTAACAACTTATAATCATTTTACTTGATAAACACAACGCGGAATTTTTTTGTCTAACATAATTTAGAAAAATTAGCCAGTTAAATTTGTCTAGAACGTCCGCTGGTGTCGTTTCGACACTAAGTGGGTTACCCAGTCTAAATATGTTTCGTTCAGCAAAAAAAATTGATTATGGAAATAGCAATCCAAGAATATTTCTAAACTCAATTTATTTAATAGTGCTTTCTGATTTGTTTGTTTAACATTGGATACGTTGATATCCTCTTCAAAAGAGAAAATAGGTCATTTTTACTCCCGTGTTTACTTTTAGGCTTGTGCAACTGTTGCAATTATTATTCAAATTATAACTTACTATATCCTGTAAGACTCGTTGAAATAAGAATACAATGGGCTCTAGAAACCATTCATAGCTACTCAAATGCTTATTATTATTTTTTGCGGAGTAATCATAAATAATGTGCGCGCATCTTAACAGATCTTTGATAGCATTCATTGTTCATGCATAAAAACGTTTGGTGGATGATAATCCTTCCTATGTAAGAGACATGAACCCTTTTCTAGAGCTACCCCACGGTACTTTTGGAGGTATTATTATCGTATTAGAATATCAATTAAACAACTCGCCGTTGGAAAAGTTTTTGTAAATATTTTTTTCGGATATCCTGGAAATATGTGTTCTTGTTCTGGTACATGGAGTACTTTAAATTTGACATCATCAAACCGTCGAACTCTTGACTCGATTCAATTGGATTGGATTTTGAATGTTATGGTACAAGGTCCTAAGCAGGACAAGCTGCGCCAGACGCAAGATTATAAAATTAGAAAGAAATAGCAACGTAATGTACAAACTAAAATTGAGAAATCAAGAGTTGAGACACAAGTATAGGAATTAAAGTTACATGTATAAAATTTTAAAAGTTTGAAGAACTGAATTATAAAAGAATTTGAAAAATTGGATTCAGGAATACTTTTGGATTTGAATAAAATTTGATGCAGGTTAAAAACCAACTGAACATAAAAGTGTGAAAAGATTTGAATAGGGATTTTGCACAACCAAATCTCGCAGATTCAAAATTGTAGTTTAAAAACATTTAAGACATTGATGATTAAAGACCGGGCATAATTAAAATATGGTAAACAGAAAAAGGAGTAGAGCATGAGTTGCAATTGGAGGCTCTCTCTCTCCTAGTAATAGATGACGATCGGTGAATCATGTATGTCCAATGCGAAGGCAGGCCAGTTTGGCATCAGTCCTCCGCATTGGAGACACTGACCATTGATGAATGATGGGATTTAAAGAATACAATTTGTTGATGAATTGTAGGTTCCAAAACTCTTGACACACGAAGAAAATGAACTCCTTTGAAAAAATCTTGATGTCACTAAGAGGAACGGATTACGGAAGCTGCCTTCTCAGCACTGTCAGAAAGCTCGTTACCCTTTATTCCCACGTGACTCGCGACCCAACCAACCATGATATCAAAACCCTTGCTTTGCATGGTCCGCATGATGGTAAACATGTCTGACACGACAGGATGGCAACTAATAGCATATTTCTCCAGCTGTTGTAAAACACTCATGCTGTTGGTGTAAATGCAGACGGTGGGTACTAGAATATATCTGCTGAAGAGCGCAGTATATTGCCACCGCTTCAGCACTATACGGAGCAGGAAGTATGTATTCTGTAACTATAAATAGTGTTAAGAAAAGCGATTCCGCAGCCTACAAAATCTCCTCCTTTAGACCCATACGCTTCAAGGGATGTGATGACAATGATTTGATTTTGAAATAATAGTTGATGGACAACTTCTTCCTTCGCAGGTCAAGTGAAGGTTAATTACATTCCACATAGAGGCTGTTAACTGGTGAAGTTCAGAATGCAGCAGAGCACATCCTCACACCAGAGTGATGCACTGTGTCCAATCTACGCAAATTAAAAGTATTTGCTGTGCCATATGTAATACATCCGTAGTCAATGCGAGGCAATATGATATACTGATACACTCAGAGTAATGATGTTCTGTCCGCTCCCCAAAATGTATTCGAGAGTGCATTTATGATGAATGATTTTTCACAATTCCTGCTCAGTTGTAAAAGGAGGGAAAGAAGGTGAGTTTTCTGTCGAAGATTACTCCGATTAATTTAAACTACTTGACTATGTGAATTTGTGATTTCCTGGTGTTTATTGTAGGGTCTGGATATACATCTCACTTCCTACAGAAGTGGACACAGCAGCTCTTGCTTGAGGATAGTGTGTGACCGTTGCGGTCGAACCACCTGACCAAGTTGTTGACAAAGGTTTGAGGTTGTCTTTCAATATAGCGCATATCCGATTCCTGGCAGGATATCTGCAAGTTATCAACATATAACGTTCCTCCTTAAACTGATGGCTTAAGAGTATGAATCATGCTACTGAAATGAAGGAGTCGAACTTTTGACAATTCAACATAAAGTTGTCCATAGCTACACTCGTTCAAGAAGGTAGATACCTACTTTCTACAGTGTTTGATTTTGAGACTTGTTAAGAGCCATAGCAAAGGTGAGTTCCACAGGAAATTGTCGTTTTAATGAGAATGGGAGGTTTATATCAGTAGTGTGAGGTCAATTCTCGGAATAAAAACAGTTTTACCATGCGAGCTGAGCGTATGAGTATTTCGGCCATGGTCAGATTTCGTTTTAGTTCACTAATTATCAGTTTTGTTCCATTGTATAAATCTCATTGTGTGTTTGAGAATTCATAGAAGCAAGAAAATAGATTCAATACATTCTGTGAAGTGGCTTTCCTGGTGGAGTGTGTTTAATTAAAAAGGCTTAAGAATAATGATGTTTAGTATTTCCTTCGTCATCGGCATCAATTGAATCAGAGTATAAGTATGTGCTTGATGTCTCATCTACGTATTTGTATATATCTCTCTTCAGCACTATCTGTGGAACAGGAGACAGCATTTCTTGTTGCAGTCATAGGAATCGTTAATCTGTTAGAAGTTGGGAGAAAATAGTTTAACCAGTTTAAATTTGTCTCACATTTGAATTTGTTTCACATATAAATGAAATATATACATTCGTTTGCTGTAAAATTGTGGTACCTCAATTCGTAAAGATAAAGAATCTTCTGCGAACTCACCCATAGTTTTCCTACCGAAATTGTATGATTTGTGGCACTCATGCACCAGGCATACGACGTTTTCGAATTTCGCCATCTTTAAGGGAAGGATGACAAATTAATTTTCTTAGATATTCAGAACTAATTTTTTTGCAACGAATGCATTTTTCTTGAATACTTCATTTTATGACATGTGCAATAACAGAACTTGTTTTAAATTAAACTTATTCAGTTCTGTACAAAACAGACAACTTATTACCATTTTTCAAAAATTGGCATGTCGATTTGACAGTGTGTTTTAAAAGTAAATCACTGTTTTCAAAAGTTTTGAAGCATAGAAGTTGCTTAAATAAAGCTTCAACTCGTAAAGTAGGTAACATTGACCTTCTGTCACTGCAACAAAGAATTTTTAATATTTAAAAAGTCCTAACTCGGATTATTTCTAACATTAATATTCTTTCAAAAGCAGCATTGTTCCATTTGAATTTTGCTTATAGTTTTAAATAAGGGATTGTTGCTTTAAATGAACAGGAATAGCAATTTATAAAAAAACAGTAACTATTTATTAAATTTACAACCACAGAAAACAGAACAAAATAAAACTAAGGTAAAGTGGGCAAGAAAAATATTGTTTTAAAGACATTAATTTGTGATTCTTTTACGTTGTGATGACCTGTATTTGCCACAACTTACAACTAAATATAGAACAAAATAAAAAATGCTTAATTAGCTCCGAGCAAAACAATGAGAAAATAATATAAATGTACATGATCAACGAATACGAGTTTTTATTTTGTTGCGCACGCGCTACACCATAAAGCTTTCTTCTTTTCAAATCAGATATTCAGTTTTGAATAGAAACCACGAACCTGTTTAGAATAAGAATGATGGTGTTACTTGCCTATTGAGTGCAGCTTTCAATAAAACCAATTAATTTTATTTGAAACATGGAAAAGAAATGCACGTTTTAATGAGTGATAGACGAATGAGTAAGAGAAGACGTAAAGAAAACCTATATCAACATTTTAAAGTACTTTGAATAAATTCAATTACTACCAGACTTGGCTCAAAATGTTTTTTGTTGTATGTTTCAATATTTTTCACTAAACAGTATTCTACAAACACCAGTGCTAAGCCAAGGACATTTAGGAAAGTTGGCCAAAATATATACATACCGATCAGATATGAACATACCTCATTTGCAATATTTTTTTGCTTAACAAAAGCAAACTCACCGTGCACCAAAGAAGCACAATACGGGGCGAACGGAAATACGTTTATTAATCAAAGATACAGTGGAATATAAAATTTAATCTAATCTTCTCAAATCATTTTGAAGGCACATTCTCTGAAATTATAAATTGCAGGATAACTGAGAAGCAAATTATCTACATCTTATGACTGCTTTTTTGAACAATCGCACATATCGTTAGTCCGAAGATTAAATCTATATAAGTATTTAGCAAAATTTCCATGGCCAGATAAAAATTGTGTTGTTTTGAAGTTTGTGAAGAAATAATTGTGAGTTCAATATTCTGAGTAGTACAAAATCTTTGCTGGTGTGGCCTGCTTTCTCAGGCGGGACATACTCTTCGTTCCACTTAGTAACAAGCTTGTTATAACATGGGGCTTTTAGATAACATTTAAGAATGTTTTAACATAAACTTCAACTGCTGTATTCAAAGCATCTTAGGCTAAAAAATGAGCTCTTTCATTCCCGTAAATCCCACAATGCACCTAAGCAAAGAAAATCTCTATTCCTTTATTTTTAAGACAACTTATTGTTAAAAGCGTTTCAGCAACTCATTTTTCTGTGCTCCCAGCATTGTTAGATAATTACTGCAAATTATAGTACAAAGATAATTACTGCAAATTAAAGTGCTTTGAACAAAAATTTCCATTTTCTTTAAACCACTTAACTGCAAGATTAATGCAAAGCAATTCTGCTTGAAAGACAATGCGTTCGTTCCGTATACGATATTTATAAAACCTCATTCTCGAAGTTGTCCTCAAATAAAACAAAAGCAAGAACAGCTTTATTGTTCATATTACTACCATCCGTAAAACAAACGTTCCGAAAAGCTTTTCCATATGCTTCTCTAATTTAATTAGATAAATTGGTTCTAAAACAGCAGGATGAGGGATATTGCAAAGAGGCAATTTTCCATCAGCGCAGTCCATCGAAAAATCATTTGAAATGGAAATATACAATTAACTGTAATACTCAAATATTTTATACTTCCAAGTCCAACTCCATCTTTAGCAAAGGTTGTTTCGTAACTTAGTGTTTGATAACCTCTAACAATACGCAGAAGAATTCTTTGTTGAATCCTCCTCAACCTGCTTTGGTTAGTCTTAGGCTTCAATGCCTGACACCAGATCCGAGATGCATAAGATATGAAAGGCACAATACCCCGTTGATACATAACTTTTAAAGCATCATAGCCTACTCCAAATGTATTTTCGGCAATAGTGCGATACTTGCCCAAACACAGACACAAAATTTGAAGAGAAACAGATTGACCCGAAGAAATTCAGTCACTAAAAGACTGTTCGTTCTCACACTATGCAAAGCTTCATGAAAATATATAAAGCCGTTTGGACGTAGTCCAGGGCACACACATATATACATGCATTCAAATACCAAACGTAGAAACTATTTATTTTGCTTTAAAATGACTCAAAACGGATAATTAACTTGAAATGGGAGAAAATATTCAAATTTTTCTCCCATTTCATATACAAACATTGCATTTTTATTTAAATAGATAATCGCTTGCATACCCATTTCATTACATCTATATCATGATTTAATATTTATTTACTGTGCAATTTCTTGTGAATACAACTTAAACCAATTAGCGAGCGAGAATAATTTAAATACTAGCGCTAGCCAATAATAGAGAGTATAAAATGTGATCAGTACCTCATCTTAGTCTGCCTTTTAAAATATTCATAGGCGACATTTGATCGTATGATATACGAAAAAGATGACTTATTAAAGGTCAAAGTCCTGAGGAAATTGTAAACCTAGACTATTGCTAGACTATTCGCAAATGAATCTAGTAGTGAGCACTTCTCTGATTCAGATCAAGAAAACGGATTATTAATAACCAAAAGAAAGTGACACAGACGACGATGACAATACCCATGACAATTTGTATTTATACTATTCGGGATGGAACAGAAGGGAAAGTGTATAAAATGTGATTGAACGATTTGCTGTTAGAAGTATTTTACATGACGATCTTTCTCATTTTCGAAGCAAAACTTCAATGAGCCTTCACGAGTTTAAGAGTCAATGAGCTAAGGCAAGAAATTATAAATCAGCATTAGAGTTTTAAATTAGTGGTGTAATTTATATGCAACCAACATAAACACAAACCCGTGTTATTCAGTCCAGTAAATGGCTCACGAAAAGTGCCAAAGAAATTGCTTATTACTCTATCAGTTTTATATAAATTTTATAAGTTAAAATCTGTAAAACTATTGTATTGTTAAATTTTATTTCATTTTCTAAATTTTATTTATTGTTAATTATGAGTATAGCAACGGATTCCATTGCCCTTTTTGTGATACAAACAATCATTCTGGATTCCATTGCACTTTTTGTGATACAAACAATCATAAACTTATGAAAATACTGTAAAGTAAGTTTAAAGTTAAATAAAATCAAAGAAGTAGCAATGCTTGACTAGATATTATAACAATTTTTAGGTGATTTATTTAACGGCGAGCGTTTTAAGGTGACGGGAAGGCAGGCAATCCTAGCTTTAAAACAGCTACAATATCCAGTTCGATATCGAGTTACAATTTCCCCCTTTCATCAAGCCTGGACAATCAATCTTAAAAAAATGGCGTTTGATCTCCAAATTCTATCCACAAACTTTAAATTGTTTAACCACCCGAAATATGTCATAGCGATACACGAAATAGAATATAAAAAATAAAATATATGAATAAGCTTAGAGCTACTAAACTTTGCGACATTCAGTATTTTGAGAAGAGACATCGAGTTAGGTCTGGAAGGACCACAACTTTCCCAAGTATTCAGTTTTCTTCCTCTTCTTTTTTGTATCGGAGTTAAAGACAAAGTTACAAAAGGTCGGTCACGCAATGCTGACGTCAGGAACCAACATTCACTCAACCATAGTTTAATCGGAAGTCCCCTGCTCCCTTAGATTTGGCGGTGTAATAGAGAAGCTACGGAGAAGAGGTTATTTTCCTTTGAGCTCCCACTGACCACCTAAAGTAGACACGATGTAGTCAGCACGTCTGCAGGATTCTTTTTTACTTGATATCCTCTAATTTTATCGGACCGATTGGCAACAATTGGCGCAGTCGTTCTTATTTCTGTTAGCGATTTAAGTGGCTATTTCATTCTGTTATAAAATTGGACTGTTATTCGTTTTGTTAGGGTACTATTTTGCTCGATGCACTTACTGCAAAAACAGCTTAAAGGATATTTATACAATAGTAAACCGATACAGCACATTGTCCGCTTACAAGGGGAAAGTACCAAGTCAGAAAACAAATTTCTGAGAAAACGAAAGGGAAAAATTCTACTAGCTAAGCTCACTAAGTGTTTCTCAAGGAGAAATGTAGCCTTCATGCAAATAAAAGATAATGACAGTTGACTAACCAGTATCAAGATCACCATATTCTGTCTAGAAAAAACTAAAAAAAAACGTATCTTGGAAATTTTGAGTGTTTTACTTGTAAGCCGACAATATATTTTTTGACAGAGTGTTTCACTTGTACGTCAACGATATGTGATTGGAACATGCAATTTAGATAAAAAAAATTATACCTACAGATACAAACTCTAAAATACCTGCCGGTTTTTCTCCATATTCAAGCACAAGCATGAATGCTATGCATTTGGAGATGAACGAAAGTTTTCATAATTAAATTAAATTTCTAAATGTAAGTTGGAAAATTACGTAATATAGCATTCTCTGAAGTCCCATGCTGTGCAAAGTGTGGTACTATTGCCAGCATATACTCAGGTACGTAAGTAATGTGAATATATTGTAAAGGATTGCGCAGATGGTCGATTTATATAAAAGTATATGAACATTTCTCATGGAATTGATATATATCATCGACATGAGTAACAAAGTATCTCTCAGTTATGGAGGTAAAAACACGTTACATATATATAGATGCATAGGAAATCCTAGGAGTATGATATTGAAAAGAAGCATGATTGAACCTACAAAAGGGTCAAGACAATATCAAGAAATACAGGAGCGGTATCTTAATATCCATAAAACTCGGGTACATAGTTTAAACAGCTCTAGAAATCTGGCTGGTAAATGTTTCGAAAACCAAATTCTATTATTTGAATCATTGAGCAGTGAATTTGGTAATTTTCATAAACATTTTTGTTTATGACAACTCTCGTTAATAAGGCTACTATAATTATATCATGTTAATATGCAATTTTCTGTAGTTTGGTTTGAAAGTTCGTTCAAATTTCAAACTATTTTGATTTATCAATAATCCTAATAGACGCAGGAGCCCACAGGGAAATCTCGCAACTACCCAAATTCAAACACCTACCATTTTACGTGCCACCAATGATAACTCTGCATTATATTTCGTACAGCCAATGAGAAGCTCTTATCCATTTCAACGCTCATTATCAGCACTTCGGAGCACATCCCAAGAGTTCATTCAGATCAAAGCTCAATTTATTCATTATTTTCAGGAGCCGCGGTAGCCCAGTTGGAAATGCAACGGATTAGCAACCGGAGGGTTGGGAATTCGAACAATGGTCCACAAAGACAGTCGTGTACACGGGGACTGGTGCCCGTAAAATCTGTCGTAGCCTCAAATGTCCTCACGTTGGCGTGGTGCGGAAGTTTGGAGAGTGGGTTGCCAGCTCAGGTGTTATTGTCATCTGACCTTGGTTGGAAATCATGAGGTGTTATTCTTGGATCTTAACCTTTGGGATTGATCCCGGAACGGTGTCATTAGCACGTTGTGATGATGCAGTACGACGTGAGTTACCTACCCACATACCTAATTGACGCAAGATAAAGTGATTAAAGCAAAACCAACAATGACGCAAATGACGCTTTGTCACGAACGTAAATTTTAAAATGGGTAATATTAAATAACTTAGAAAGCAAATTATTTCATTCCTACAAACTAACATTTTAAACCTCACTACATGTACGAAAAATTAGACAAATATCACATTCAAAAGCACTTGTGTTAATAGAAAAATATTGTAATGATCATAAACAAAACCCATCGTAATTATCAGTCAGTTCTTTTTAAATATTTAAGACGTAAATACGGTGGAAAATGAAGAGAAGAAAATCCAGACATAGTTCGCATTTTTAAGACCATACCAATCAATTTTGAAAAAGGCTATATATTTAATTAGTTTTCTTTTTAACTTTTCATGATTACAAGAAACATTTTTAACATTTCAAATAAATGAATAATTTGTGTTGTTCTTTATAGTTACTATGCTGCTACTGTTACTATCCTGCATCCATATTCACTCGACTAATTATGAAAGGAAACTTAGATTTCAGCACAAAATAAGCAATACCTTAAAACATTAAGATGGGTCCTAATTAAGAAATACACCAGTAAAACTAAACCAGGTTTTGCTTGATGTTAAATAGTCAATGAAACATGATTTATAAAATTATAAAAGTTTTTTAATTCATTCTTTAAAGATGGGTAAATTTTCGCCTTAGGGACTGAATTTTTTTAGGATATGCGTTTTTTGACACATTGCCTGTTTTCATGGCATGCGATAATTTAAAAACTTCATTATGGATGATTTGAAGGTTGTTTTCAGAGTGCAAAAAGTCCATAAAGGCTAAAATATCGATGCGACTTAACCATACGTTTTGGTCTGTTCTATGATGAAATATAGCTTATATGTCATTAAAATGCTTTAATAAATTAAATGTATGCAGTCGCCAGCATGTTGCAAAAGAGGGCTGAATATTACTACTAAGCTCTTAATGAATTTCAGTTGAATTCATTTGAGTTTTCTTATAGTGTTCGAAGGTTGAAATTCCTTGTCACTTGTAATGTATTTACATTTCTTAACATGTAATTTTTACAATATAATGTCATTTACTTAATATAGTGAATTCATACACACAAATGAAAAGCGTATCTTTAAAAGCAACGCATCATTGAAACATGACCTTTCGTGCCCTTTCATCAGCGAGCAGCGAGCTTTAAGTTCACTCTAGAATACATTATTTGATCCCCTTTTCATGGCCGGGGTAGCCCAATTGGAAGACACTCGGATTAGCAACCGGAGGGTCGCAAGTTCGAGACGATCCAAACAAACTCCGTCATGTACTTGGGGGCTGGTGCACGTTAAATTTGTCATGGCCACAAGCGTCCTCATGTTGGCGTGGTGTGGAAATTCTGAGACTGGGGTGCCAGTTCAGGTGCTGACTTCGTCATTTGACCGTGGTTAAAAATTCCGAGGAGTTATGCTAGAATCGTTTCCTTCGGGGTTGATCCCGAACCGCCACCAATACCCCGTTGTGTAGCTCCAATGTGACGTAAGTTCAACTACTAACCAACGAACGTTCTTATGACAGCTATTACAGTGCTGAGGTCACTTTTCGTTTAATAACGTTGAAATTGATGAATGTAAGGATTGATAAATCCTGCTTTTTCTTTACTTCAGTTAGATATCTCAATATTAAAGTGATTTCTAATTCAGTGTAGATATTGTAGACAATTTTTTCCAAATCTCGAGATTGCTAGTTTTGTCATTATGGTGTTACTTTTTCTATGAGGTAGTAAAGCAAATTATTCGTTTTGTTTTTCTTGATTTGACAAACTACCACTTGGAGAAAACAAAATCTCAACTGACTGGGGAAAAGTGTTAATTTAAATAAATGCTTTTGTGTCTTTTGCATATTTATTTTCGGAAAAAATTAAAATCAGCTAAACAACCCAAAGCATAAGAAGCCATTGAAGATTTCGATGCAAGTTTTCCGAAATGTTTACAGAAAATGATATGGTCATCTTATGCACTGTATATTATGATGCCTATCTAATTATAAACGACAGAAATGTTTTATTTTTAAGGTTAATGAGCCCAAATGTCGTTTCGCAAATGTTTCTGGAGAGAAATATGCATGTTACTACTACTGTGTAAAAACAACTAATTGAAAAGAGTATGACAAAACATTTTGATAGAATCCTTTGTATAATGTGGGTGATGTTGTCATTCTAATTAAAACACACATCAAATCATTCCCTACCCTTGAATCGCATTACTGGTAGAAAATCTCTTCATTGAAGTTAGTAAACTCTAAACAGAAAACATACCAATTGTAAAAGGGAGCACTGCAATCAAATAGGGATGCAACCCTTGTCACTATATATTTACTATCCAAGAAATACTAATGTGTGTGAGAAAGAGAGCATCTTGCTATACATTCACTGCAGCTAAGAAGAATTCCGTGGTGTCGATTCCAAATGACCTCCAAACTATTATGGACGCATTAAACGTAAGAATGAGTTATGCAGGGGGAAATGATGGCAAAGTAAAAGCAAATAATGATAACATAACACTTGGTTAAATGAATGTCATAGCGTAAAACCTGCTTTCACCATATCAAAGTCGAAAACTAACGTTTATAACTAAGCAATCCATGAAGCAAAATGACGACTATTGTTATGTCTTTTCAGATATCAATCGAATAAAGGAAGCAATAAAATAACAACAGTACTATGCAAATGGATATTCTTCACCTTCTATGAATGAGATTTCCCTTTTCATTGTCACCTGTTGTTGGCAGAACCGGAATCAATTCATAGTTGCTTTGTAAGCATGCACCTATTCCAAACAACTCCAATAGAATTTAAATATTTAGAGTCCGGTCATTCATTCATGAGAGAACACAGCTCGTACAGCGCAATAGAGCACCAAATGACGTGTCAACATTTTCTTCATGTTTGGCAAGTTTTTAAAGGAAACGTACATCTGTTGGTTCTTACATCGCAGCAGAAATGAAGCAAGTAGGCATTTTAGACATGTCACATTTGAGAAAGGTATTTGTTGAAAACAGGACCATCAATACTTGAGGAGAAACTATAAAATGACTAAAATTAAATCCATGGTGTTTGAGTGTAGTATACAAAGAAGCGATATTTTGCTATAAATACCGACTGAGAAAACAGAATAATCAATTTTGGCTGGTAAAAGAGCACAAAAGTAGCATCAACAGACGCGAATTCGTAAAATGATTCCACAAGGTAGTAGAATTTCTATTACATCTCAAGAATATTAGAAAATTCGATTTGTAAGAACAGACTATACCAAATATATTAACCAAGTAAACATGATAATAATGATTATTACTAATAATAAACAAGTAAATTAGTTAAAATATATTGCAAAGTAATATTAATAATTAATGTTATTCAAACGAGTAAAATAAAAGTTGCAACATTGAAGGATTCTTTGGCGTTAATTATAACAGAAACTAAAGTCAATCACTGCAAATTTCATTGCAACTAATTAAATAATTAACTCAATCACTGAATATATCACTGCATTTTCCAGTTTTCAGGAAAACACACACACAATATCCACATCTTCATTGTCATCAGACAAAAATCATCCTATCCAAACTGCAAGGAATATCTTTTTGAAATGCATTTTATATATGCTCTGGAGCAACTACTACATTTATCAGCACATGCTTTTATATTATATTTGTTTCGGCGTTTTGCCAGTTACCTTCACATTTTTCAAAAATTCATCACCTTCCCAAATAAATATTTGGAAGTATTTCCTCTTTATATTATCAGTTTGATATTATTTTCTCTTTTGATTTGAAATAATCTGCCTTGATTCTTATTTCCAAATTAAACGTTTTCTTATTTTGTCCTTTTCTTCACAATATACTAACCACCTTCTGTCCCAGCATCAGCATGGTCTATTTTCATTTTGAACCTTTTTTTTTAGGTTGGACTCACTAGGGTTTATTGCACATGATATAGATCTACAATGCAGAATTAATAGAACGTTTAATGTAAATTAGGGTACTTCTATACATACTTTTCTTAAAGCTTTCATTGCTTCTACATTTATCATCAGTGCTTGATCACCTCATCAAAACATGGTTGTAATCGAGTAATTGACCACTTCGGTCAATTACTGGATTACAATCAGTTCTCTTCTACCAGTGGATTGATTACTATGTTTATGACTTAAAATTAATTTAGATAGAAAAATTACTATGTATATGAAAAATTAGTGATATTTATTTCTTTAAGTAAAATGTTAGTTCAAAATAAGAAACAGAATTGAGATGAATTAAGATTGATACATCACTCCTCAAAACAAATCCACTATACAGTGATTTCATAGATCCCAATGATTTGACACCTGATTTTTTTTGTATCACTAAAAGGACAAATTAGAGAACTTCAGATTTTTGATGCCATTTATTCCAGAAGTCCATTGGCTATAAGATTATAAATTCAATTAATTACGGAATAAAGTAGTTTGCTTGTTTTAATGAGAAATGTGCGGAAAAGGTCAACTACTAGCAGGTGGTCAGGGACTGGCTGGTTCTTCCTAGTTGTTTCTTAAACATGCAGCTGCGTTGACCACGGCAAATGCAAATTCATCGTGGAATAAAAATGCTTTTGCTGATTTATTACAAATGAAAAAAAAATGACAATGCAAGGTACTTCAATTTGCACGAACACATCTATACTGACGAATACAAAAATAATCGGATTACATTGATTCGTCAAAGGGATTGTGTGTAATTCTTTCTTGCTTAGATAAGTTTCCATAAAAATTCAATCTGAAATTAAATACCGATGTTTTCTCTATTTCCAAACACGAATTAAAATGTGTTATCAAAACTATTCCGTGTTTATTTTATTAAAATCACAATTTGGAATCAAATTTGCCGGCGTAGTATTTGACCAGTATGAATGCAGATTCCGGCGTCGTAAGAAATGTAAACAATATCATGTGATCGAGAGGAGACGGCAGTATCCAATCACAGCGAGCATATAGCTTTAATCGGTGGATCACTTAATCCATGGTCTGTGAATACGATTCTTAGATAATCCGTGGTTTAACCCTGACCCGCGGATTAGCTGATCCACGGATTAACTCGAGATTTGTTAATACGGCCGTTAGTATTCTAATTGTTGCGACGGGGTCAAAAGTAAATTCATGGCAAAGCTTTTAGGAGAATGGTACATAACAGGGTTGTGGTCTCTGGCTTTTGGGCTAGATAGTCGTTGGTCATTTCTACGGGGTGCCAGATATTTTAACCACATCCTTTATAGTACACAGAAGGCCAGTATGATAGTTGAGTATTGAGTACTTCGTGTATGTATATCTATTTGATGAGCATTATTATCTATACTTGGTACTGAGGATGGTTATGTAAATAGTATACAGAAGTATATTCTTTAAAAATGTGATGATGAATAATTTTGTGGTAGGTAGGTATGTAGGTATTTTAATTAATGACGCACTGGAGCAACACAACTGGCTATTGACCACGGTCCGGGATCAATCCCAAAGGGAAAAATCCTAAGACAACACCACGCAATTTTGAACCACGGTCAGATGACGAGACAATACCTGATAGTATTAGTTAGATCTGTATTAGATAGCATTAGTTAGATCTGTATTAGATAGCATTAGTTAAATTTGTACTAGATAAAATTAGTTAGATCTGTATTGGATAGTATTAGTTAGATCTGTATATTAGATAGTATTAGTTAGATCTGTATTCGATAGCATTAGTTAGATCCGTATTAGATAGTATTAGTTACTCTTGAGAAACGGGCTTTAAATTTATTAACTAAAATATAATCTGTAAAAGGTTAAAAAAACAAAGTGTATTTCACAGCCTTTAACACACGATAGGTTGTGTTTTCGACAGAATAATAATAAACCGTACACTTTACAACACACTTTGTATTAATTCTGTTGTCAATGAATTTTTTTCCGTTATCCGATAAACTGTCAAAAATTACAACGTCAATAACGTGGAAATTCCAATAAAAAATGAATGCGATATCCAATACAAATATTCCCTTTCGCATGATACACGATCATTAAAGACGTAACTACCTCTATGAAAACCACACGCTAGTTGCTAAAATACTTTATAAAACTAAAGTAAAAAATAAATGCCTCAATTTGTTTCAAAACGTCCGTTGTAGCAAATCGCGAATTTGATCGTTCTTTTCCACTTTTGATCCTTTTCGTCACAATCAATAATTTTCCTACCCTCTGGTGTTGACTCTTATATGACGTATGTAGTCTTCCAACAGATTTATACTTGGAAAATCCAATTTGCTGAACCTGCTGAAGTCATTTTTCCCCCAGTCCGTTTTTCGTAATGATGCGAAACGAATAGCTGTTACTATGAGAACAACTAAAGAGATCCGACTACGGCCTGTTTCAGGAAGGTAATAGACGGAGTCACGAAAAAACGAAATAGGGAATAGACAGACAAATCTAGCGTGAATTTGGAAGGGTATGGTGTTTCATTTCTGCCGTGTTTTTGTTGATGATGTTAAAAAGAATATAGGGTTATTGGGTATGCTCTGTGTCGGAACGTTTGTTTGTTTTGTTTACTTCAATACTTCCTAGGTTGTTTATCATTGGACATTTAGAAATTCAGTAAGGGATATGAAAAGGAAACGTATATCACTGGAAAATTCAATAGTATGGACCTAAGAAAGCAGAAAAACAAATTTTTACCAAACAAAAATTGCACAATAAGAGACTTATATACAATCGAAAACAGGAGGCTTCAATTAAAATTTTGTTACTTCAATCTCTTGCTCAAGGCATGCTTGACGTGTTTTTTTTTAAAACTGTAATTGCATTGAATACAAAAATATCAATTACTATATTAATAATATAATAAATATGCTTTACTAAAATAATAATGTAATAAATGTTAGTTACTAATAATAAATATGTGTAGCTATAACAATAATGTGTTACTAAATATGTGATTGTTTAAACTATAACAGTTCCGAAAGTAAAACTATCAATTACTATAATAGTAAACTCATTCACTAATGTATTGAAACAATAAAAACCAAGTGGTGACATCTAACATCATTGAGTTTCTTAGACAAATAAAAATATATTTGGAAACTTATTACAAAAAATTATCACCACAATGGAATCTAATTTATTTATAAGTATTTATCGATATTTTAAGTATATTTCAATTTTTCTTTGGCTTTAAATTTCTTATTTTATTAGTATTTTTAAATCTCTCATATCTATATTAGATGTAGAGTTTGCGGTGGGAAATGAAGCACATCTTTACAAAATAATGCATTCTAGACGGATAAAAAATGTATTTCTTTAAATCTTATTTTTAACGCATCGTCGATTTGCTTTACAAAAATCAAGCAAAAAATAAATTTCGGGAAAATAATTCACAATTATAAATGCTGCATAGAGAAAAAAGAGGATACATGTATACAAAAGTGCTCCAATATTTTATTAAATAAAGTACTTTAAAAGTAAACATTTTCGTGACAAATATGAAGACAACCATAAGCTATATGGGAATTTTGATGATTAAGTTAAACAAACCTTTTGTCTCTTGTTGTTTTATACGGTAATTAATTAAAGACAAAAAATATATTTTTTGTAACGCTTTCATAAGTACGGTTTTTCTTCGATCAATACAAACTTTTAAGCATATTGAATGCTATTGCCTATTTGCAAAGCTACCTTTTCTCCTTTCATTGACATCTAAGAGTCATTCAAACTTCTGTGTATAAAACTAACTTTTATGGAATAAATTTATTTTTTCGAACAAACTATGCAAAGTGGCAAAAAATGCAATAAGCAATTCTGAGAACTCAACCACGACCAAACTGAGATGTCGCATATTAATGAGCATAATAATTCAGAAACCACCGAAACATATATACCACTCTTAAAATTGATCATATCGTTGATTGGGTTTTTGGCGCAATAGCCATATTTGGGCAAGCTACTCTAAACACAAGACAGAAGATGTCAAGTAAATGGACATGTACACAAAGAAAGTGTTTTACTGACACAGAAGAAAGAAATCTAATCAGGGAGTAATAGAACCTGCGCCGCCTGCACCGCGCAGGTTGGTAGAGCTGTGGTCAAACCCACTGACCACGGTGACCCCGATAATATATTCAATACGAGAAGTTTAACAATACAAATAGATGTTGATATTGTAAAATATATTTCAGGCTTTAATGATAATTTAAATATTTAGTTTGTAATATACATTTGCATGGATTTGATTATTTCATGCTTAAAGGAATATTTTATACAAGTTTACATAAAATGTACTACTTACATTAAAGGGTTAGAATTATTGAGCCTTGTATGTCAATGTAGAAAATTTAAGTTTCCAGAAAAAACGCGAGATGAATAATTTTCTGTCATTAACAATTAATTGAAAACTGTGCAAAGTAATTTATTTAAATTAGTGTCAATTACTCCACTTGACATAACAGCATATTTGACAATTTATTAAACATGTAGTTCTCCATGCAAACATATGTTTGCAATAAAGTACTGTAAACTTGTTTCAAGAACCTTGTAAGGCTTGATTATTAACTTTTCTAAGCGATTTTCGAATCACAATTTAATTCTCATCAATACACAGCATATATTTCAGGTTACTTTTACTGTACAAAGTGTACATTATTTACTTTGACAAACACCTATGAAATGGAAAACATTTATTTAAATAAATATAAAAACATTTCCTCACATGGTCTATACAGAAATTTTACTGTAATCTTTAGTTAAATTTTTATTCATAACTGTAGATAATTCATGAGTGTGTGTGAAACATTCACTTAAATTATTTTACAAAAATTAATTATATATTTCAGAAAAATACCGTTACCTTTTTTATTCATTAACATAAATAATTCCTCGATGCGTAAAAAATTCATTATAATCTTAATTGTGAACATTCCTCCACATTCCCAAACACATAAAAGGAAAAGAGATTCTCTTTATAGAAACGGAACTCGTTATAACCTCTCATTCACATCCACTATCAAACAAAATGCAATCACGAACCAAGCTGAAGTTTTTCCATTTCAACTTTTCTGAGCAACAATATTTTAACATAATTCCTTTTAACACGAGCAAGGAAAGTAAAATTAAATTTGTTTCAATCCACTATTTTTTAAATTAAAGTGCAAAAAAGAGTTCAAGCGATTGCTACATTTCATTGTTGACAGTTTAAAATGAAAATTAGTTGTTCCTAACCCACCTTTATGCTGTCTTTGCCGCTTCACCAAGGATCACCAAATAGCCATTCAGTCTCTGAAATTAATGCAATCTCATAGGATGGCTTCTCCGAACTGCAGAAAACGAATACCATCCAGAGGACACGCATAATTAATTTTACTTTGAGAAACAAGAAAAATACTAAAACCATTTCACTCCATGATTGCTCCACATTAAAGTGCAAAAAATAATTAGAGCGATTGTTACACTTCATTGTTGACAGGTTAGTAAGAGAATCCTTTGTCCCCCAATCGACCTTCAAGTCTTTCGGCAACACAGACGGTCACCAAATGACCGTTCAGTCTCCTTGAAATTAATGCAATAGCGTGGGATGGCTTTTCATGAAAGGGGGAAGCAAATAATAACATCCACTGGAAACTGGACGGAAATTAGAATTTACAGAATTTCAAGACCCTCCACCGAATTTCCTGGTGGCAGACACTGTCAGGAATTACCGCCCGATGTCTTTAGGGCCATAAGCCTACCGGTAATGAAAATTACAAAATCTGTGTTATTCGGGTTCCTCTCCGGAAGACCATTAGAAGGCAGGTAGCTCCATCCTGAGATAAGGACATCGTTGCAAATCTTCATTAGCCGTCCCCAAAGCCTGGCCGCAATGCCTCGGTAAAGGAAGTCCGCTTTCTCAGTCGCTAATTCCCGAGTTAGCTCAAACCGTTCACTTCTGAAGGATCAGATCGTTAGGGAGCGACTGAACTGGTTAAAGGTAAATGGGTAGCAAATGCCTTGCTTCGGGGCTTTAAGGAAAGCGTAAAGTTGAGGTGGGCGTAAATCTACTCAAGAGTCCCCCAACGGCGAGGGACGTTTTAATTGGGCGTGGAAAAGGTTGGTTGGTTAGGGTTTTATGCCGAAAGATCCAGTAATGGACAAGTTGCGACAAAAGAAAGATCTGAAAACAATATAAGAGTTCAGCATTTATAAAATAAACTAATCAAAGAAATGGGTAAAATATGAGATTTAAATATGCCGTCAATAATGTAAAATGTTTTTATAATCATGAATAATATGAATTGATGATTTAAAACACGTTGACTAGCAACATGGGGTATAATATAAAAGGTATAATTAATAAATAATGAGTTGCGAAAGGTAAGAAATAACAAATGATATTTGAAAAGGCAATATCATTTTTTGAGATTCAAATGAGATTTTTATGTAGATTTTCTCCAATTAAATATTATAAATCTTGTGATAATTACAAGTTCGACATCAATTAAAATATGGTTAATGGCAGAAAATACACATGGAATGAAACGGAACTACTCATGTGTCACATACAGGGGCATTCTCAATCAATAAAATATATCTGTGAATGAAACGCGTGAGTCCTATAGGAAGGCGAATTAAAAGAACAAAGTGGAAAAGAAATATGCTGCGAACATGGTAACATGGCAATGATGATCATATTTCTTTTCAAAGGATAAGCGTGTGATGCTTTTATATCAAGCGTTTTAACTAATTAAAATTCCAATTTCTCGTTATTTAAACCTCCTGGTGGTTATCTCGATGAGGTATCTCGTCATTAGCAAAACTGACCAGATCTTGTCATCGTCGAAACAACGGCAATATCTTGATGATGAGATATCTCGTCATTAGCAAAGTTGGTCAGATCTTGATGGATGGCATATTTAGACGAAATCACTTGGAGGGTTAAGTCTTGCATTAAATATTAGAAAAAAAGCACATACTGTCGATGGTTGGTTGGGTTTAAAAGCGCAAGTACATATTTGACCAAGCTGCTTCAAACTCAAAACAGACAACGTCACTTAATAGACAAACACATTCATGGAAAGTTTTATTAACACAGCAGAGAGAAATATAAGCATATATGAATTAAACCAACGCCACCAACTCGGAAAATATATTGTTATTGAATATTGATACTGAAATATATCGTTATTGAATTACACAGTTGCCTCTTTTAACGTACGACTGAGTACAACTCCTCGGATAGCACACGGCTACATACGACCGACCGACTGTGACAAAAATAGGTTCAAATTATAATCTTTATATAATTAAATATACGTACAGAACGTAATTTTAGAAGTAATTTTGTTAGCATATTCGTAAACAACGCGGAGTCCAATTCGAATATTGTGCAATAAAATCGTTCATGCGACGTTTTCCAATCTCCCCGTGGGTGTGTCGCCGCTTTTAATCAATCTATATCGGCAACCTTAAGCACAATGCGACTGTACGTGGCATAGTACGTGGCTGTGCGTGGTACGTTAAAACTCTTGAAGTGATTTATTCATAAATTGGAAGAATAATGGTTCAAATTGTACACTTAAAAAAATATTTTCTTGTGAACAGGTGAACACTTTTGACGATGTCGCGGTTTATCTCGACAACAGTGAACGCAATATGACTGTGTGAGGTATTATTTTAAAGTTCCCTACGACATCCATTTAAATACATGAAGACATTTTCACATTGGTTTGAATTGAACATTTTAAAATTTTGTAGTCCCCAGGGTATGACAAACTATTTTAGAATATATATTTTTATAAAAATGTTATCAGAATATGAATATTTCCTTTCAAATTCCAGTGGGAAATCTGGGTTTCTGTACTTGTTTAAAAATACCTTTTTATTCAATGCTGTGGGCAGAGGGATTCGAGCGCTTACTTACTAGTAGTCTAATATTGTTGTTCCCGCTTGAGCGCGAATCAGAGATTGAAATATGGATATCTTACGTTGAAAGGAGGACTCTTTGAAATCGATCTTTAAGAAACTGTCTTAGGTATATAGAAGACTAAATTAACAACATTATAATAAACTTATACATAAAAATTTTCAGAAATTTTAGCGATGGCTTTTATTAAATGAAATCTTAAAATATTTACCATATTTCAGAATTTCATGGTAAATTGTTTAAGATCTAAAAAAATTATAAAAAAAATTTTACTTTTATTATGAACAGTATATCTATCATCAGCAAAACAAGTTTATCTCAAACGATTCAAGCATAGCAAATTTGAAGTGTTACGCGACATTCTTGACAATCAAAATTGGTAATTTTGTACCTTCTTTCAAGGCGTCTTATTTCTATGAAAAATTATTTTGTACAAAATCAATGAGGCACAATTTAACATACGTCATCGACCAACATATATTAAATTTAAGAAAAATTGAAGATGGTAAGGTAAATATTTAAATTTTATTGCTTTGATTTGAATGAGTTCACCCTTTGATAACAAACCAAAATTTGGGTCAGGACTGAGAAAATTCATTTCACAAAATGCGACACTCAAATCGACAAATAATTTTACTAGTTGATTTTACAGTACTATATTTTAATTGATCGATATAGAAATATAGATCTTAGCATTTGTTTTAATGTTAGGCCTTGGGGATTCGTTTTTTATCTAAACAATTAATTGTATTTATAGAAACTATTAAAGGCACTCCTGTCATTTGAACTAATGGTGTTGCCATATCTAAGTAAACGATGGCGTCTCCTGACAGAATGAGTGATGGTAGACAACTTTTAAGTTGTGTTACCGTTCTGTTTTTCATACGAATGTGAGCTGGATTTGATTTATTAAGTTGCATGGCATTTTTACAATTTGAGTAAGCTCGGGAATTATTGAATTATGGACTTCTACAGCCTCACATTAAGAAGAAATTGCATTTTACTTTCCAACAATCGCGATAAATATTTCAGAAATAAAGCTAATATAATTTAGATATATCAAAGTTAGATCTAGTATTTAAATAAATTTTGAACCACTTGACCAAATAAGAAGCTTATGAGGAGTTTCTGAATATCGACCACATACTGAAAACTACACTTAAGAGACACACACATATGAAAACAACATCACCTCAAGGTCTACCAGCTTTATTGGTGTAATTTAAATATTGCTGTGTTGTTTTTTATTGGTGTAGATAATGTATCACAGTTGTCATCTCAAAAGGATTAGGACACAGATTTTGCTGCTACTGTAATTGCAACTCCGTACTTTGCTGTAACTAGGAGGAATTAGAAACTCCTTCATTGGGTACAGATGATGCGAGGAGAACATTTTGTAAAGGGGTAATGAAGCTCAAAACTAATTTATACTGAACTCTAAATTTTTGGACGAACTGGACCAAATTACACTTCTAATTTGAACGTTTTGTAATACTTCTTCATAGGTTTCCAAAGCTAATTTAAATTTACTACTAAGTTTGAGAAGCTACGGATTCTCTCAAAAAAATAATGCTCACAAAATCCGACCCAATGAGTTGTGTTTAGGGCTCTCAGTCGTCTTACACGAAGCTAATTGCTACCAGAACATACAACTCAAAAACGAACACCAAACCATTACGAACACCCATACCTCGACCAGGATTCGAACACAAAACCTGTTGAATAGAGGGCCAGAGATCCAACTACTCGGCGAACAGAATTCATAACCAATAGCTAACTGGGATTTAACTGTCATGGAAGTTAATTGGCCCCTATACACGACTTCAACTCTGAGATTTTCAGTGAAAGCAAACAAACCAACTGAAAAACGATGTTTATGCTTTTGATTATCCAATACGAAATACGTACAAAAGCACTTTCTATCAATAAAACACTAGCTCCATTTACATTGTTGCACAGAAACAGCCACTCATACGCGTTTAATAGATTTGAGTAATGACGGAGATGAAAAACAGCAGTTAAAAATAAAACCAGAAAACATATAACGTTGTTACCAAAAAACAAGATTTTAATTACGTTAAAACATAAATTGGTGGACTTAGCCACCACTACAAAATAAACTTATTGAATTTTTTCAGAACAAGTTTTCTCCATGTGAATTACATTTTAATAGGCAAAATTGCAATGTCCTTCACATGCCTTGTTAAACTGGTGACGGGCGGACGCGGTTATGTACGTGCGCACTAATAAAACCATATGGCTCTTCTGACAAATTTCAGTTGGAGCTAGCCTCAATTGACACTCTTTGATGGATGGTCCACTGTGAATAGATGAATTGTCATTGCGTTTCCAAGTACTTCTAACAACTCTCTTAAGCTCTGTGATAACAGACTTTATTTATATTCCTATCACGTGTTCACTCTTTGTAGTCGCTCAGCTTTAAACGGCGCCTCAAACTCATCGACCTTCTATTGAAATAGACGAAGCATGTGCGTGCAGCTTTATGTTATTTCTTGTCGCTCTGTTTGGAGATCTGTCACGTGGTTGTAGGGAAAAGCCTGAATCCTAAATTATCGATTAGATAAAGTGATTACCCACCGTGATCGAAATCTCTAGCCTTCACTTTGATATCCAATCGGCTAAGTCAAATCGTACGCCCACTGATTTACCTTTCAGAGAACTTACGACAGCGACTCCGATCACATGCTCTGTTCTGTCTATTTCATTAGAAGGTTGATGATCAAATACGGCTGCTGAAAGTAACACAGGACAGTCCACGGATACAATCATCCATTGCATAACCACGCATACAAAAGTACGCACGTGATCTTAATACAACTCTCACGTAATCATTCTGTGAACTAGTGGTAGCATCTATCGAATTCAGTCACTGCTTAGTTCTAGAGAAGTATTGTGCTGAAAATATCCACCACTACATAGGTTAATATACAGTAAAATAACATATACAGCAGTGTAACCTATCTCTATCGCGAAATATTCTCTCTATTTCCATGAGCTTACTTTTTGGTAGACAAAGTTGTACTATATTTCACACTAAACTATTTAACTTTTGCTAAAAAGTAAAAGTTTTTACTCTACTGGTGTGTCTCGAAGGGGTTTTTCGTCATTAGAAAAACGGATCAGATTGATTTTGAAGGATGAGATATCTCATCATTAGAAGAAATCTGACCGGATCTTGATCTCATCATACTAAAAAAATCGGCAATATCTAGACGACATGTCGTCATTAGCAAAATTGATCAGATCTTGATGGTCGAGAAATCTCGGTCGCGACCAATTGGAGGGTTAAGATAAAATAAAACAGCAGTTATGTAGTCGACCTCGCTACAATCCTCTTCATACTGAATCCTATGACAGCCAACTTGTAGATTTCAGCTAAAAAAGAAACCATTTATACTTTATAAGTTAGAAGATATTCAATTCTACCACCGAAATAAATCTAGCAATCACACTTATCAAATAAGTCAAACGTAAAATCGCTTTCGGTGAGATACTTTTTACTTTGCCAGAGAAGCTTAAATGTCCATTCATGTCCTTATGAATCCTATATAAATTGATAAATAACGCATGGTGACAAAAAAAAATATCTGTCTAGATCGAGTGAGGAGAAAAAGCAGACTCTATTCCCCATAGGTATCGCCGGTCTTCCTGCACTTCTATTGCATTAAGGTTTGGCTGCCGTTTCCACACTTGATGCGTTTCTCTGTGCTACGTGTTTGGCCGACCTAAGTAGGACAAGGAGTCCTTAATAGCTTCAGTCTAGTAAAAGGAAGAAAGACAAGGTTGGTTTCTTTTTTTAACTTCTCCCAACACTGTTCCCTCGATACGACAGCGGAGGGAGAGGGGGCGGTCCACCTTTTGTTGCTTTTTCTGGAAGTCGGCCCCTGGTCTGGAATATTTATGAGCGCTAGCCAAACGATCTGTTTTAGCCCTGGTGGGGAAAAAACGAATTTAGCGAGTTGCCGAGTCAAGACGATAGTTAAGTAATGAGGACTGAAGAAACGAAATCTTTTCCAACCTTTCTCGTCTTGGATTTTTAGTGGGTTTTTTATTCGGGATTTATTGGAATAAATAGGTGCTGTTCCGGTGGCCGGTTGAAAAGTGAAAAAAAATATTTGGTGGTTTTAAAAGAATTCCGTGCGAGTCTCACTTTTGTTTGTAGAGGGAGTGGGGTGTAGAGGGCAATTCACGATTTGATTGTGCTTTCTGATGAGGTAATTTTTTGTTACTCTTCTTTTTGGGAAAAACTTCATTATCATGCCCAGGACTTGAGGCTGCGTAACTAGAAGACACAGTTTTGCCACTTAATCAGAAGAAACTCGATATAAATATGCAAAGGATGTTTCAGAAGCATAGACGCTTTAAGCCAAACTTTGAGAAAGCATATAAAAATGTTGGTGTATACGGGAAGCGTTTTACTTAAGAGCATCTTTTATCGAAGAATATTGGTTTGCAAATTGACAATATTCAAACGCTGACAGTTTTCCGAAATATTTCAGATTGGTATGAAATTTTTCATAAATTAAAAATCCTAGTAAATCACACACAGAGATAAAGAGTTTGAACACATTGAAAGCTTTGAAGATATAAAGGCTGGCGAGAATTTTCGTGACTGGCAAAACCGCTGCTTTAAATGAAGTTTGTTGAGTATTATACGAATGGGCGGTAAAACGTTTCCATATACAAACTTTTTCCATGAATATGTAATTACATATGACATACATTGATTGCAATCAGAAAAAAATTCATAGCATTGGAAATTTACTTTCATTTTATGAATGCTTATATATTTCATCAATTGGTTTAGTATCACTTTGGTTTGCCACGTGTTTTGTGCCATTGCGATGCCATTTTCACTCAGTGTTATATAAAATGGCAGCTGTTAACATGTAACGCACACTTTCAATTGAAATTAGTTCAATCTATTGAAAATCTGGATATATTGAAAACCTGAAACTACTTTAAAAAAAAAAGAAAATAACTGTTATTTTAGAATCCGTAATAATAATTTTGACCATAATACTTCTGAAGCCTGTACAACTGGTAAACGTTATGTTCAATTCATTTTACTGATTCAATCGCAAAAGCGTTCCACTCGGGATCTGAAGCATTCACCATAAAGTTCGGGACTCCCATGCATTGTATAATTCCTTTAACGTAAATATGGAAACTAATTTACGTTGACCTACAAAATGTACTGCCGGGATATTGATTCTCACAACTGCCACCTTTTATATCGTAGTATTGCGTAGCGATACGAGTTGGATCTTAAGTCATATGGATATGAAGAGTCTCTAGTCACTTTTGGGTGATCAAGGTATCAGTAAGATTGCATTAAATAATCGTAGATTAGCTTATCTTTTGCGAGCATGGGCACGAGCACTTGTTAGAAAAATTTCGAACTAAGAACGATACAAAACAACAAACAACGCGGATCGACTCTCTTTGACACTCCACCTTCAATTCTTCCAAATTCTGAATTAATTTTTTCATCACATTGCATATCATAGTTACAGTTTGCGCGTGCATAACGTATATTACATTCACTACTGTTATAGTTTTAGCGTTAACTCTACTGGTGTTTCTCGACCCGGTTTCTCGTCATTAGCAAAACTCACCAGAACTTAATGGCAGGTAGGTATTCTAATTAACGTCGCACTGGAGCGAGGCGATGATCCTGGATCATATACGAAAGGAAAGATCCAAGAACAACACCACGTAATTTTGAACCACGGTAAGATGACGAGGTCACACCTGAGCTCGCATCCCACTCTCCAAACTTCCACACTACTCCAAGGTGAGGACATTTGGGGCCACCACAGATTTATCGTGCACCAGTCCTCTCTGTACACGACGGTCTTTGATTGGATTTGAACCCGCAACCTCCTGTTGCAAGTTCATTACTCTTCCAACAGGACAACCGCGGCCCGACAGAACTTAATGGACAGGATATCTCGTCATTAGAAAATAACTGACCAGATTGGTCTCGTCATCATAAAAAGTCGGAGAGATCTTGATTACCTGATATCTCGTCATTAGTGAAATTGATCAGATCTTAATGGACGAGATATCTCGTCGAAATCACTTAGAGGTTAATATATAATATATAATATCAAGACACAGCAAATACTGTAATAGTAGTAGCACGAATATAATAAAAATTACGGAATGCTAACTCGCGCTCATATGTATTATTCGTAAATTAAAAATTTTGAATATTTAGTGGCCAAATAAAAGAATTGGTTAATATGTGTACCCCCATTCTAATGCAAAATCAGTGGTTTTCTCGTTAGATGCAAGTTTGTCATCCAAACGGCACAGTACGTCCAAACGACTGAGTATATTTTCATGAAATTGCATACTGTCAATTCTTAGTCATTTAGTGACTGAACATTGCGTCCTTCTGTCGGTGTATCCGTTTTATGTCTGTTTTGTGTTTGTGTAAATATCATATAAAGGTTATTTAATAGAATATCATTAAATGTTAAGTACTTTATAACACATGCTTTCTCTTAGAGAATATATTATTTAAATATCATTTGAGCCTATATTTTTAGACTACTTTCGTGCTAAAACAGCTGAATTCCCATACTTAAATTAACCTTTCAGGATTTTTGAGCCCTTTGTGCTTATGGATACGACGTTGCCAATATTTGCCTCTATTGTTCGAGTTTTGGAATTCCTTATCGGTAGTGGGTAGGATGGGGTTGCTAGAGGTTTAGAGAATCTGTTTGTACAGATTAGAAATCGGATTAGTCCTTTTGTTGTAGTTTTATTTTCAAGTTCTTGGGTCATCAGATTGCAGAATTTGCCAGTATATTGTGTTTGAAGTTTCAAGGATTGGAATAGTTTCATTCGTACATTGTTTTAATTTGTGAAAATAAGTAAAATATGGTCTAAAGGATCTTCTTTAATTGTATGACATTCCACGGATTCTTTGAGATTGAATCGAGAAATAAGGAGGGTGTGATTAACATTGTTAAGTATGCATCTGGTTATTGACATATCTTTTCGTCTGTTGTTTAACCATTTACAAAGACTTTGTAAATCAGTAATATTTCCTTGAGTCAAGTGGCATTTGCTTGTAATCCATTATTCAGTTAGTTCTTTATGGATTTCAAATATTCTTGTTAGAACTGAATTAAATCAATCTTAATGTAGCAGCTTTTGAGAAGTTGGGGTTTAATACGAGCTTTGCCATTACTCAGTTTGTTTTACCAGTACAACTACGAAAGCAATTATTTTTCCAAAAATTATTTTTACTGAATTTAAATTCTAATACTTCACTTATTTTGAAACAATTACAAATATTTGGAACATACCATATAAAGAGAATAAAACATTCAATTTTGCATTTCAGGAAGATAGAAATTAATTATTGTGTGTCCAATATTGATAAAGATGTGTGCTTATTTTCTAAACGACATGAGTACATTTCTACAAACTTCCCTCAAAATTTCTTGGTTTAATACCTGTGGTTGTAGAATTCTTTTTTATGAAAAGAAGCAAAATATATACAGCACAAAGCCTTCTGAACCAAGAATGGTGTGTAATCGAATTAAAAATGTTTTTAATTTCGACATAGGTTTCCGTTAGAAAATTATTAAACGCATTAAAAGTTTCATTTCTTTTCCGTGTTTCAAATAAAAGTACTTGGATTACTTAAATTATTGAAAGCTGCACTCAATACGTAAATAGCACCATCATTCTCATTCTAAGCAAGTACGTAGCTTCCATTTAAAACTGAATCTTAATTAAAAAAGTACTTTAAGGTGTAGCTCATGCTTAAAGAAACTAAAACTTGTGTTCGTTGACTATGTGAAGTAATATTATTTTCTGTTTTTATCGCTCGGGATTTTTTCGCATTTTTAAATTTTGTTCAATTTTAAGTTGGAAGTTGCGGAAACTATGCGATATCACGAGATAATAAATAGTCAATAATTAATATCTTCCAAACCACTTTTCTACCTCCGACTTTAGCTTTATTTCGCTCTGTATTCTGTGGTTGTAATTTAATAAACATTTATTTATTTTTTATTAAATTATAATTCTTTTTCATCACACGCAACAACAACCCCAATGGAATTGATTTAAAGCTGCATACAAGTTCGTGAAAAGAAAATTTTAAACTTTGCATATAATGAGAAAATATTAATGCTAGAATAAAATTAATTATGACTTTTTAAATATTAAAAATTCATTATTGTAGTGACAGAAGGTCATTATCTATTTTACGAGTTAAAGATATATTTTAGCTACTTTACCTGTAAGATGTTGAAAACAGCGATTTTCTTTCAAACTAAAAAGTAAACGCTGTCTAATAGAACGATTTACCATTTTTTTGAAAATCGGTAATAGGTTACCTTTGCTTTGTGTGTACTGAACACATTAAATTTTAAAACAAGTTCTTTTGTTAAAAGTGCCACTAAATTCAAGAAAAAAATACTATCTTTAAAAAAATTATTCATGAAATTAATTTGTCATCCTTCCCTTAAGGATGGCCAAATTCGAATATGTCGCATATCTGGTGCCAAAGTGCCACAGGTAAAAAAATAATGGTGAGAAAACTATGAATGCTAGAATATTTGCAGTAGATTCGTTATTTTTTACGAATTGAATTACGGCAATTTTACAGAAAACGAAATTAAAAAGGGGTATTCCAAACCCCCTCCTTAAAATAAATAAAACCTCAAAATCGACTTTGTAGTAGTCACTTAGTGTCATGTTTGGCAGTTTTGGCAGTTGTTGGGTGTATATGTTAAATGTATTATATGTATGGATATGCATATATTTTCGATTTCCGTCCAAAGTAAGTTGTAGACATAAAATGCTGGAAAGCAATTAAAAAATTATTTTCCTTTCACTTAAATTATATAGGCATATTTCTATTGAAGATAAAAGTGATTATTCTGGTCTCTTTTTTAATTTACAGTTAACTAATTCAACCTGAGTAAGTTTGTGTAATTCTGCTAGTGAAAGATAAGATAAAAAAAATGGAGCCACGTGCGATGTCATTGATTCCTGTACGAATGTAACGAGGGATCAATATATTACTATTGATCTTTCTTATATAAGGATGATCGCATTCTTACATAACTTTTATAACACTTAAATAAAGATAATTGCTCTACGATTTTTACTATCTACTTTAATAGGGTCTACATACTCTTTATAAGTGGGATATGAGTAAAAATCAATAACAGAAAAATAAATATAGGATAAAAATTATACCAAGGGTGATATCATTGATTCATGTACCGATGTAACGATCGGACAATATATTGCTACTATTTGTTAAATAAAATTTCTTGAAACTTATCATATAACAATTTAACAATTTCTATAACGTTTGAATTGAGATGATTTCTCTAGGACTTTCACTATATAGTAGTCTCAATAGTAGTTCTTCCGGAAAGATCCGAAGGACAACTCGTACTTTTGAGATTCAAAACCTGATGGATGACAAGATGGAAAATCTTTTATATCACAATGGAATATAAGATAAAAATGACGCTAAATATGATACTATTGATTCATGTAATAATGTAAGGAATGGACAGTATATTACTACTCTTTCTTGCATAAAAGAAACTCAAATTAACCCCATAATATCTTCTATAACGCTTAAATTGAGATAATTGCTGTACAGCTTTCACTACATATACTCAATAGTATTTTTGATGAGAGTAATAAAAGGGAAAAACTATATCATCACAATGAAATATAAGATAAAGAATGATGCCAAGAGCGATATCATTGATTCCCGTACAGATGTAATGAGTGGGCAATATATTACTATTCCTCTTTCTTGTATAAGGACGATCACATTACGAAATGAACATGATTCATTAGTCTTCGGAAGCGTAGTTCATGTTGCTAACGCACCTGCCCCTTATGTGACCAAGTAGTCCTCTTATCGGCAACACTTGTCTGGAACGCAGTAATATTTTATTAGGACAAATGGTGGCAAACAGGCTCTTTACGGTGGTCTCGAGAGGGCAAAAAGACTGACTGAAACATCGTTCATCACTTTTCAACAACCAATCATTAGGGGATAAATATTTAATGACTTATCGACGTCCATGGTGTGTGACTTCGGATGGTTCGATAGGGTAGAATTGGTACTTCTTCAGAAAAGTATCAAGAGAGGACGGTGTTATTTTACCAGTACATTGGTGCTCAGATTATTTTTGGTACAGTCGGCTGAACACATCCGCACTCACCTGAAAGAAGGCTCGACAAAAATAAGTTGTTAGCATACGTAATGATTTATGTGTCCCAGACCCCTATGTTTACTTCTTATTATAACTCTCTGACACCAGTACACTGGGGTTGTTTTTTAGATTTTTCTATGCTAATGACGCAAATGGTTCGTTTTGTACCTGTCGAGTAAAGCTAGATATTTGTCCTTGATTTGTAGAAGATAATACTGCTTTAAGGTTCATTTGAAGTGTTATGCTTATTTCTTTTTCATGTTTAATAGACAATGAAAAATATACTATTAACATAAGTCAATTATACAGTTAAAAATATTCTGTTTTATTACTAAGAGATGCGGAACGGCAATGCATACTCTCTAAGGCTTGGCAAGCATATTGAATCTATGCAAAGGAAGAATACGCTTATAGATTTATTATCCTGCTTCATACTTTGTTCAGATTGTTAAGTGATTAATTTTAAGGACAACTATTAGCATCGCCCTGAAATTGACAAATATTTGGAAAAGTCAGTGAAACAAATAATTATTCTGCAATAAACTTGGATGAGTTGTTTGAGAAAATGACTGGGAAGAGATGCGGAACGGCAATGCATACTCTCCTAAGGCTTGGCAAGCATATTGAATCTATGCAAAGAAAGAATACGCTTATAGATTTATTATCCTGCTTCATACTTTGTTTAGATTTTTTAAGTGATTAATTTTAAGGACAACTATTCGAATCGCCGTGAAATTGACAAATATTTGGAAAAGTCAGTGAAACAAATGATTATTCTGCAATAAACTTGGATGAGTTGTTTGAGAAAATGACTGACAAAACATAAACAATGAATGTGAAAATATTGAATTAGGTAAGGGTAAAAGTTTTGAATATTGTCAACGTGAAAAGAATTGAAGAACTCAAAGGCATGAGAGGGATATTGTAACAGACCAAAGAACATGTTCCTCTGTTAAACATATATTGTAAACACTCTAAAAGCAACCTGCACAAGAATAGGACGAAGCACAGGCTGAAATTATTCCAGAATATTAAAAAAAACAACCAAAGTGAAATTAAATATTTGATCTATGCTCTCTTCTGCGACCATACTAGAATTTAAGGATCAGCTGCAATTAAGACATTTTCAAAATGTTGGAATGATTATTGACAAACACATAATTCACGATTAATTATCAGTTACAAAATTTAAAAATCTATTAAATTCATTAGAAGTACTATTTCCTGATATATGTTCAAGCATAAAATACAAAACATGCCCACAAGGGAAAAAGGGGAAAAAGTATTATAAAAATGTTGTTTCGAAAGGTATTGCATTCCATAAGTCTAAAACGGATATATTTTTCTTGGAAATGCAGCCTGTGGTTCAAGGGGTAAGTATTTGAACTAGTATTTATAACTACCTGAATGATAAAACATTTGATTAGTTTGTTTTGCTGTGAGTTGTGATGACAATGATGAAAAAAGAAATTCATATCAATGAATTTTTCTTTTGGGGCTTTTAACAATACACTTAGATTGTGCAATGATAATTACTCACGAGTTTTCAGGTCATTTTAGGAAACAATGAAATGCTCCAAAGTGTTTCCGGGCCCACGGTAGCCCAGTTGGAAGAGCAACGGATTAGCAATCGGAGGCCAAATTTGGTCCAACCAAAGACCGTTGTATACATGGGGGCTGGTCCACGTTAAAACTGTCGTGGTCACAATTGTCCTCACGTTGGTGTGGTGTGGAAGTTTGGAGAGTGGGGTGCCTGCCCAAATGTTGATCTCGTCATCTAACCCTGGTTCTAAATTGCGAGGTGTTGTTCTTGGATCTTTCCCTTAGAGATTGATCCCGGACCATCGCCAATAGCCCGCTGTGTTGCTCCAGTGTGACGCTAACTGACTACCTACCAAAATGTTTCCTTTGATTTTGAGATAATTGAAACATTGCTTGTAGCATAAATAAAGAGATTATAATACGGAAATGAAGTATCTTCAAGAAATTTTGAACAAAAACAGGTTCGTCGGATTTAGCAAACAGGAAACTTCGTCCCATTTCATCCTGAAATAGCTCCCGACTGTCGACATGACCTTGCGTCTATGTATTACCACGGAAACGCCTAATAGTAACCTACTGCGACTTACTATGTCAAACAAAACATCTGTGAATTGAGATAGATATATTAAAAAGATTGAACGAAATTGCTTTCTTAATAATCGTAAACTTAGTAATTGCCTTATTAAGGGTTAGTAATTAGCTACTTTGAATTTCAAAAAGTAATTTACCACATACCACACAATGGGTATTTATTATTCATGCTGAAAACATATTTTTATACATGCCCGTTTAAGCCCGTGTTCTAAAGCAGGAAGTTTGCTAAAGCTCATAAGTATGTCGTTTAGTTTTGTTTTCAATTTAAAGGTCAGAATGTTTATAAATATGATTACTTGGAAAAATATTAAATCCCAGTTCAAATCGAATACAGATCACTTGCTGGAGATAGTTGAAAATTGTTTGAAGTCAGATGAAACACATTACACTTCCCAGATTAAACACATACTCAGATGGAAGTTTGTTGAATTTTGAGGACTTTGGGAAAACTGAAACTTTTATTGTCGACAACAATAGCGCTAATTATATTAAAATAGAGCCAAAAAACTAAAGTCTCCGTTTCATTTAAAGTGTTTAACAAATTTGGCCTTTCACAAAATCCACAAAATTTTTAGAAATTAGCTAATCGTAATTCAATTATCTTTGGACACCAAAAACAATAAACAAATTATTTCAAATTTTAACACGATATGTGAACTTATAGAAAACTTTGGGAGTTATTCCATTTTTAAAATTAAAAAAGTGAAATATGGAATATAGTTTCACTCCACTTAATTGAAAAGGTGTAGGGTACGCAAGTTTAGATAATTGAAATACGTAAGTATTTAACAAACATTCACGACATTGAACAATACTTACATAATTCATTATGTATGTTTTATAATAAGTTATATAAAAATGCTTTGTAATCCTAATTTAAAATAGCAGACGTATGAAATGTTTGGTTTTTCGAATTTTCTGGAGTTCATAATAAATGATTTAGTGTTATCGTAATTAGCTTCCCAGAAATAAAATTTATTGATCAATAAAGATTATTTGATTTTTAACAACATTTATTATGTGCTACAGATATCTATTACAAAAGCAAGTTTCTATAACATATAAAGATTTAATTATATTTTTATATGCATTACAACCATCATGAATGCGCATTTATGAAAAAAATCGAACCTGAAGTCAACATTCTGAGGAGTTTGGTTAAACTATTCTTGAAAAGGATATGCTAATATACAGGGTCTTGTGGAATGTTTAATGAATAGTATTACACATTTGTTCTACAGAAAGAATATAAGAAGAGTTGTAATTTTTATTCCGATTAAAATTAATTTGTTCACATTGTAATGCAATAGTAAGAGAATTCAGTTGGTAGGTTATTTTTTTTTTTAATTTTCCGTATTTTGTTCTTCCGTCTGCTGATTTTTGCATACGTTTTCCAGCATTTATATTCTTCAAAGCAAGAAATATTCGAAAATTATGTTACTTTAGATGCATAAGCATGGTTCTTAATTCCTCAATAGGAAAGTTAATTATGGAATTCATTAAATTTCGCGTTCAGACTTTAGAGAAAACCGCATTTCTCGTGAAGAAGTACTAGGAAATGTATTTGCAAGATGAATTTGATAGGATCTATTAACTTTTTCTAATTAAAGAAACGAACGTATTTTCTTTCCTCCTCTTCATATTTTATCTCAATTTGCCGTTTTGAGTCAGAGAATTACAGTTCACTTAAAAATCAAACCAAACCACTCATCCCATAATTTTGTGAAATGAAGTTCTTCAAATCTAAAAGCATGTGCTTATGGCTTTACCTTGTTTATAAATATTTTCAGATATACGTACATCTCTCTGATGGATTTTCCTATAATATAATGGACTTCGTCACTAAAAAAATTACATATTCATTTAAGACTGCATTTTAAGATTACTTTAAATTCAGAGAGTTCCTGAGTACAGTTTCTCTGATCATTAGTAAAACAAAATAATTTAATATTATCTCAGACTTCAAGAACTTGCTGTCATTAGAAACATTTCCATCAATAATTCAAAATACAAGCATTTCAAAAACAACGATCTATAAAATTGGTCTATCGATTGTCAGAATACGTAACCCAATAGCATATTTAATGGACATTATACCGCACATATACATATATTATAAAACTTAGAAGCTAAATTATTTGAAACCACATGCCTTATCCTTAAGGGGATATACCAGAACAAAAACTACTTCCTATTTCCTATAAAAACTATTTTAAAATTAAATTAAAAATAGATTAACACTTGATGTGGCTTCCTGAATAGCGTCACTACTTTCAACGGGCTTAGAGAGACATCGAGTTTTACTTACGCCTTCACCACGCCTTAGCTCTCTTCAACATCCGTTGTAAATACAGATATCGCATTGGTCTGGCAATTCTACTTGAAAATTATATATCTTTGAGTGTTCAAGTGTTTCACTCATATCTCACAGCTCATTTTAAGTCCTCCTGGTTTGTGTCGTGTAACTAAAGTAATTGATGTTTATAAAATAAAAACCTTCTGATAATGACAGCCTCAGTGGTGACGCGGACGTGATTTGAACACTCTAACTTCTGATCTCCATACATTTTAAATCTATTCAAAACATTAATTCAAACTATTTTTAAAAAATTCATAGCTTATTGTTTTTCGTCATGTGAAATATGGAACATGTGAAAGAACGTGACAATATTTTATTTTAATTATTGTATGCGATTTTACTTGATTCGAGCATCTGCGATTAAACTGGCTCTGAATTTTTTTTAGTTTTTGTTGATGAGTACCTTATCAAAAAGTGAAGCAATTGAAGATTATGGAATTTTTGCATAATATCTTATGAAACAATTTACGAAGTTGGGAACTTGTTATTTCAGGTATTAATTTTATTTTTTTTGTCCGTGAGTTATTATTGAAATATTTATTCAATCATCGAAGATAGATCTATGGTATCACGAAACGAAAAGATTTTGCAAATATTTCCGATTTCCAAATCAACTCCAAGAATCGGGAATTTTTATTTTTCACACTCTTTCCCCAGTTCATTATTAAATTAAACTTGCGCTTGAATTTGCACTAATTAAACTTATTAGTTCTCTGGTCGACACCATTGTCATTGCTGGATATTGTTATTTATGTATCTTCGCAGGAGCTTTCTCTAGCAAGGTTTTATCACAATTATAACTCATGAAATTTTTTTACAAATAATGTATTGAATAACTTAGCACGTAAAATAATGATGCAAGAATTTCATTTACTATCCACTTCAGAGTACATAATTATTCCTTGACCCCTTCTTACTTTAATAAGTTTATAAATCGATGGAAATAAAATTATAATTCTAGCACACACTTTGTCAATGGCATTTTATTAGGTGTACCCATAAGTAATGTCGTTTTGTGGGCATATACTTCTGCCGTGTTTCTTAGGGTTGCTATAACATGGAGCTAATTCCAATTTTGGTTGTTAAAGTGCAACACGTTGTGCTTTTAGCTGATATTTTTAAGAGAGGATTTGCGAAATGAATAACGGTAAGCCTGGATAAGCTCATATTAGGCATTGTATGCTCTGCCAATTTAATTATTGTCATAACGCAACTACAGCAACTGTGAATATCAATGAAATTTATGCAAATTGTTCAAACATTTACAAGTAAGTGCCAACGATGGTTCAACAGATTTTGTAGAGATGATCTTGACCTTGAAGATTCCCTTAGGCGTGGTAATTCAGTTCAATTTCATAAAGACGCTTTGTGGGCTATTGTGGAACAATATCCTCGCCAAACAATTGAAGAAATTTCAGAAAGGATGAATGCTTTTTGATCAACAGCTTAACGCCACTTGAAATCCTCTGGGAATTTTCAGCATTAGTGCATTAGTACCCCATATATACTCAATGAGAGTAAACTGCAAAGGTCCTTCATATGCAACTTGCTCATAAACCACCATAAAAAATCCAATTTTTGACCGTATCATAACGGGAGACACGAAATGGGTTCTCGATAACCCAATGATGGAAACTCAACGACTTTCCACTAGAGGACTTTCCACTAGCTCCATTCTCCTAAGTGTTTGGTGGAATATTCATGGTATGATTCACTTTGAGTTGCTTAATGTCGGAGAAAACCATTACTACAGACATTTATTGTGGTCAACGCAGCCATTGCAGAAAAGCACGCTTGTTTGATCAAGAGGAAAGATGCTATTTTCCAACATGATAACGCGAGACCACATGTGGCGAGGATCACTCAGCAAAAAATTAGGGAATTCGGATGGGAAGTTCTCCCTTATCATTCCATAATGACCTGACCTTTCCCAATCTGATTATCATCTTTTCAGATACTCACAGTACATTTTTGCTGGGAAGAAATTCAATTCTTACGAAGAGGTCAAAACAGCATTGATTGGGTATTTTGACTCCAAATCCGCACAATTTTTTAATGCTGGGATAGAATAATCAGATGGAGGTAGATCATATAAAATTATCGTGACTACATAGTTGACTAAATGCCGCTTTTTAAAACAATATATTAAATTTACATCTGACAATAAACCTGACATTATTTATGGACACCCTTAGTACATCGCCGTGCATAGTTTGTGCAGGATTATTTCTTTGGTTCGATTTGATGAATTGGTATCTGATTAAAAAACACTGTGCTATCAGGACAGCACGTTTATTTAAACACAAGACGAGGACACTGCAGTTATTATACATTTCATATGTACAAAGAGCACGTAAGCTTAACATAACGGAGCAGGTGACCGCACATCCACCCTGCTTCGAACACAAAAGAAAAGACCCTCTTTCCCGCTCGATTTTTCTCCCCACACCCCACTGTAACTTTTCGGTTGCAGTTAGGGGTGGTGATCTCACAGTTTGTCTTAGATTTTTAGAAGCTGTCACTGATCAAAATGGTATATTACTATATCATTAAAATCCAAATTTTAGGAAAATTATGGACACGCTTTAGCAGAAAGTAGTTAGTACTGGAGCAACACGACAAGTGGCAACGGTCCGGGATCAATTCCGAACAGTAAGATCTAAGGACAACACTTCGTAATTTTGAACCACAGTCAGATAACGTGGTAAAAACCTGAACCGGCACTTCACTCTCTAAGCATCCAAGCCACGCCGATGTGACGACATTTAAGGCCACAACGTCTAGTTGCTAACCACTAATCTACCAACTGGGCTACCTGGACGTCCGCTTTAGCTGTCAAATATGATTGAAAATGCTACCTAACTGATACAGAGATTGTAAACATATGGATATTGGTGATAGTCGCTGTTAGGAGTAAGGTGGCTTATCCTATGGATACTCCTATCTATAAAGCCGTCGGTAACCAAGGCCGAATAGCCAGTGCACGTTAAATTGACATTATAAATAAAACATATCTAAAAATCTACAGCATAGAGGAAAATTAATTATAAATGTTTATCAGGAATTATTTAGTTTATAAAGTGCACTAAGTCTTCCGTAACCTTTCTATATAGTATATCGGACTTGTCCCTACACTGCAACATACAAAAACAAAAAATTCTAGTTAGTGTCAATAAGCATAACAAAATTTGGTCATTTTAATCTGTATTCTATTTTCCATTTATTCTATATGCTTATTAGAAATAGAAGATTAAATTAAATTTAATTTAATGTATGTAATATTATCCCATCTATTGCTTATGGTGGCAAATACAATAAAAATATTCAGATAATAAAAGACATCCCTTCTGTTAAAAAAATCAAATAAGTTTAATAAAAATTTCCGTTATATATTGATTCAGTTCTACACCAAATATGGTCCCTTCTTATCTTATCTTAATAAAGTTAGCATTAATCCTCTTAGCGTCACAAAATTTCTGAATAGTGTAGCCTTTTCCTTTCCCCACAACGCTCACAATGACTAATTAACCACAACTATAATTTGAAAGAATCCTTAGGATTTCATTGGCCAAGAAGGTGAAAACAAACTGGTTAAATGTCATGTAAGGAAAACTGCAGGTTTTCGAAGATGATATATACGTGTGAAACACTCAGAGGGTTAAGTCATGCCCTAATTTTTTTGTGGGGCATTTGCTCAGCAATTCATCATATAATCGTCCCCTCACTTTTAAATGTCATTTAAAAACACCACATGATTCCCATTTCAGCGCTTAGTATGCAAATGTTACAAGAAACAAGAAAACATAAAGCTAAACAATAGAAATCAAAATATCTTCGCTACAACACAAATAACTTCTGTGAAACTTTGAAGAACTTTTCTTTCTCAATGTACTTAAGCATTTGCATGTTATTCTGAAACCTCCATTCCTACGTAAAATTACCCCACCCACTACTCACTTTCATTAAACCTCAAATTATCTAAACTTTCACATGGTTTCAAAGAAATCACTCAGTTGAAAATGTGGTCTCTCACTTTTCTTTTAAAAGGAAATGATAATGGAGTCGATAAGTACTGTATAGCCCAAAGGCTGATATCAGAGATAGAAATCCGGGCACGGGCATTTAATTTAATTAGTCCACTCTAGAATATGTCGAAGTCCGCCTCAGGCTTTAACGTTTACCATTTTTAATATATTGATGCCATTTTACAGACTACTTAAAAGTATATTGGGCCTTTTTTACCCTGCTCGAAACAAATTATTCTGGACCCCCTAATTCATATCTCTTGTATTAGGAACAATAACCTATAAGTAATACTGCCTTTGTTGTAGCATCTTTAAAAGTAATGCTTACAAAAGTCTTTGATACCCCAACTAGGCTTGAAGTGTAGATGAAACTTTGTAAAAGGTCTTTTAGTCATATTATGTGGGTCCATAAAAATTCATGACAGCCAAGTAGGAGTCCCTAACTTGAGATAGAATGATTCGTACATTTTATTAGAAATACAACTGGAATTTTTTTATATTTGATTGGATTAATATCAACTTTGATGAACAATTATTTTTATGTCTCTAAATTGAATTGTACCAACAATTTTAAATACAGTAAGCATTGATGAATTTTATCAATGGTTATATAAATCTCGATACTTAACTATTCCTGGGATATATAATGCATTTTAATATTGAGATTATAGTTGACTCCTTTTTTATTTTACATTTCATTGATTATAAAATTGTGTGTTCATGCATTAAACTTTTTCGGAGCTTTGAAATCAGTTTGAGTTAATTAAACTACTTCTAATATTAATGTATCACTTTAATATAATGATCTCTGAAGTCGTAAACTTAGAAAATTATAACACGGGTAATATAATTTTAAAAAATGCGAAATTCGAACAAAATGTATGCGAAATCAATTTTGTAAAGTGCATTATAAGATTCGTAGCAAATTATTACTGGACTCTTTTTTTAGTAAAAAAGAAAACATGTCAAAACATAGTTCTGTTAATGAGTTCTAGCACTAACACATTTCCTCTGATAAATAGCACTGTTTTATTGTAAACAAATGAAAGGAATTATGATGCTCTTCCATTGATTTTCATGTTTTAAACCACAAAAATGGCTTTAAGTACATCATAAAACAGAGTAGATGTGCAAGAAACAAGTTAGTAACTTTTCCGCATTATAGTCAAATATGCTCAATTTCGAAACGCAATTTTTACATGGTAAAAGCAAGAAAAGGTTTCTCTCAAGTACGAACACTTTCGTAAACCACATCACGCGATATTTGTATGGTGAGCTATAATCTAATAGCCCCGCCATTGTGTTCATAAGCATACACAAATGGGGTGCGCCCACACGTTAGTATTTGATCGATGACTTTTTTACCGAAATTAAAGGAGAGTCATTTTATGGTAATTGAATAGTGCATGCGCATTATAATGAATTGGAAAACTTTGCAAAATTTTATTTTGACGTTACAAATGCACTAGCTTTTCGGAATTCCAGTTAATATTTTCATAATTTTTTCAAGTTCAATTTTCTCTTCATAAAATCCACTATGAATGCTTATAACAGGACTACATAATATTAATACAATGAAATCTAAAACGATGGATACTTGTCACGTAATCATGAAAACATCAATTGAATTATATTTTCCAAATTGCAACCTGTCAGACGTATTAAAAATCTGAGAACTGAATTTTGGTATGTCAGTGTATTTTTGAGTGTGTTTTTAAAATATCTGAATAATACTCAACACAAAACTTTAGAGCTCTTGACATGACGCCAGCTTTTGAAGTTACACGATTCAATTGATAGATCGACTTTGCTTTTATCGAGTTTTGCAAGTAAAACTATTATGGGACTCCTTAACATATGAGCTACCAAAAAATCCAAATTACATTTGTTTCCTTGGTGAAAAGAAACACTATAATAACACCACTTAAAAGGAAAAATACTGGTTGGTTGGTTGTTTTTTTATGGCACAAGGGCCGGATTTGGCCATGCTGCGCCAAACAATAAGCTAGTTCATAATCAGGGAATAATACTGACCAAAATGCATCCACATACCTAGAGCACATAGCATATAACAACTGATCCTTAATCGAGTATCGCAATATTAAAAGAATAGTATCACAACCAAATAACATGACATTCAATTTCTGAGTCATTATATTTTTCAAACTTCAGTTTTTGACAGCATATAGACACTCGTATACAAGGATGGAGTAAAAGGATATAAATATTTCTAACACCAAGATGCTTGTTTCCAATTAATAGTGAATATTTTCTTACTAGCAGGATCACCCAGCATTGCTCGGATTGAACTGGTTGAATATAGATTGAAAAAGTAATCAGAATAACCACTCTTCTTACAAATAAAAATGCAGATATCATTTAATTGTAACAAAAATAGTTTTTAAACACCATTTCGGCACATTTTTACTACTTTTAAGATTTGGTTTGAACGCAAATTCATATGCATGCTATATCGATACGTAAAATCCATTTCACATACATCGAACTATAGTGTAAAACAAAACTTCAAAAGTTGATAATAAGGTGACTATTATGATCGATTTTGAGTTTTGGAGTAATAATGAATGACCCTTAAGTTTATATCTTATAAAGCCGACGAACCTATGTAGAACAGTCTTGCATTAAGTTTTCTTAACAATATTTTTTGACTTGAGGCACTCTTGCATCAGGGATGTAATGTTTCCCAATTCCATTCAGTGACACGTGCAATAACAAAAATATTTGTTTAAAAATTGAATATATTCAGTACAGAGAAAGCAAAGCTAATCAATTACTATTTTCCATAAGATGGTAGATCGATTTGACAGCGGTCCTAAAGAAAATCACTGTTTTCAACAAACTTATCAGATATAATAAGTTGTATAAATATAACTTCACCTAGGCAACATTGACCTTTTGTCACCGATACAAGGAGTTTACAATATTTCATAAAACCTATTTCGGATTTTTTTAACAATGGCATTTCAATAACGGACATTTCTATTTAAAATTCGCTGTATTCAAACGTGAATGCAGTTTCAAGGTTGTTATATAGAATCCTTTATGAGGTTGTTGTTGCGTGTTATCAATACAATTTACAATTTATTAAAAAATAAATATTTATTAAATTTAAACCACAGAAAACAGAGCGAAATAAGTCAGCCGAAACAAAGCTGTTCTAAAAATATTAATTCGAATTCTTTTTTATCTCCTGGTATTTCAGAGTTACCACAGCGTACAACTAAAAAAATAACAAATTTGAAAATGCGAAATTTATTCCGAGCAAAAATAATCAGAGAATAATATTACATCACGTGGTCAACAAACACGAGTTTCCGTTTCGTTGAGTACGCGCTAACCTTAAAGCACTTTTTGCAATTCAGGGATTCTATTTTGAATCGAAACCACGTACCTGTTTAGAATGAGAAGATGGTGTTTCTTGCCCAGTGCAGCTTTCAATAAAAATAAGTTATTTGAAACATACAAGTTTTAATGAGTTTTAAAATTATTTTGTTAAGAAAATATATGTTAAAATCTTAAAATACTTTGAATAAATTCAATTATCTACCAATCCTGGTTCGAAAGATTTTGTGCTGCATGTTTTACTTCTCTTTGTAAAAATTATTCTACATCCATGTAAGTTAAGCCAAGGACGTTTGATGAAACTTGATCGAAATGTACGCTTGACATCCAGTAATAACATGGGTCATGCAATATTGGACATAAAACAACTACTCGCTGGCCAGTTCTAGGGCAGAATTGAATATTTTATTTTCTTTCTTATGTCTCAAATATTCGGAAATTGTTTAGATTTCGATAAAAAAAGGTTCGAAATAAATAAATTATTATAGTTTAAACTGTAATTTTTTGGAGAAATAATTGTTTTTTCAGTTCTACGGGTAAAATAATCCGTGTACTCATAATGATCAGTTCCAGCTTATCTACCAAACTTTGAAACTAAGATTAACTTGCCTAAAAATGCAGGCAAAGGAAATTTATATAATGTATTCTTAAAACTAATTTGTTTTATAAAATATTTAACATTTTATTGAATTTTAAATGATTATTGTACACACAAAACAGACGTCAAACGTGAAGATAGCTACACTGATCTTGTCAAGTGCTGGCACTAAATGAATGTAAATACTCACATTATGCAAAGTTTCACTAAAATACACTGCTGGCCACCCAAATTGCAACACCAAGAAAGACAAGAGATATCACAACAAAATTTATTTTGTAGATAACATGTTGACCAAGTATCAAATGATTAAATTTATAGACTTCTGTGAAGTGTGGTTCCTGCCAAAATCAGTAGCCAGAGTAGCCGCCATTGTTGGAGATCACCGCTGCCACACGCCTCGGCATTGATTCAAAGAGACTTTGGATGTGTTCTTGGGGTACAGCAGACCAAGCAGCTTCCACACGTTGCCAAAGTTGATCTGGTGTGGCAGCTGGGGATGTATTCTGGGTCAATCGTTGAGCAACCATGGACCACATGTTTTCTATCGGCGAAAGATCCGGAGAGCGAGCTGGCCAGGGAAGCAATTCAATCTGGCGATTGACGAAGAACCCTTGGACAATGCGTGCCACGTGTGGTCGCGCATTATCCTGTTGAAATATGGCTGTGGGCAAGCCCTGAAGGTAAGGAAGGACAACTGGCTCCAACACCTCGGAGATGTAGCGCTGGCTGTTTAAAGTACCGGCAATGCGTACTAGAGGAGTGCGAGAGTGATATCAAATACCGCCCCTTACCATAATACACGGTGCAGGACCAGTGTGGCGGTGCATAACGCAGCTGTTCAGCATCCTCTCTCCACGGTGTCTCCAGACTCGAATCCGACCATCGTGGTGTTGCAGACAGAAGCGTGACTCGTCAGTAAAGACAATTTCATTCCATTCTGCCGTCCACATCCTTCTGTCATCGCACCATTGGCGGCGGAAACTTCTGTGGTTCTGCGTCAAGGGTAGACGAAGCAATGGACGTCTTGCGGACAGACCACTCTGCTGTAAACGGCGTCGAATGGTACGCGCAGACACTGGATGATGCGGTACAGACTGAATGTGCTGTGCTATGGTTCGTGATGTGGCTGAGCGATCCGTCACTGCCATACGCACAATATGCCTGTCATCACGTGAAGTGGTGCACTGAGGTGGATGCGATCGAACACGTCGGTCCGTCGTACCCTCCTGCATCCAACGATCACATATCCGCATTACAGTTGTTTGGTTTCGTCCAACACGACTACCGATTTCCCTGAAAGATAATCCACAATCTCGGTAGGCCACTATCCTTCCTCTGTCGAACTCGGATACTTGATCAAAAGATGATCGCTGTTTTCTACGAGGCATAATTGATCGTTTTTTTTTGAAAAAAACCACAAGAAAAACACAATTGCCGTACTTGAAATCGTCGAAATCTCCAAGCCTTAAATAGCGCTTTGAAGTGGCGCCACAGGCGCGCGTGATGTGCGTCTGCGCTGAAATTCTAATCATTTGCATATCTCACCTCCGCTAATGCATGTTGTAAATTTCATATTATTTGCATGCTTCCTTCAGGGTGTTGCATTTACGGTGGCCAGCAGTGTATAACCAACCGTTTGGACAATGTAGGAGAACGCATACAGACATCAGAAACGGAACTCACTTATTCTGCTCTAGATGCCCCAAAACGGATAAATAACTTGAAATGGTTGAAAAAATTTATGTACCAGCAATCCATTTTATTTAAATTAGATATAACAGAATTGTACAAAAACTGTTAGATATTGAACCAAGACTCATAAGGAAAGTTGTTAAGCTTTCACACATACCTCCAAGAAAAGAACTCATGTCTTTGCAATCTTTTGAACAAAATAAATAATTCGTTAAAATCTAACTTTTAAATAATTATTTACACCTAAAATAATGGAGCGCTTGAATACAGCACTGGCAGTTTGTCAGGGAAATGTAGTTTCTGCCATTTAAAATATATGTAAAAATGAAAGCTGGGGGCAAACATGTTGGCTTTTGACATCGAATCTACTAATGAGTACCATTCGAAAGTCGTTTGATACAATATTGGCAATATTGGTAAAGACAATAATGGTTCATATACAAATAGAACAAATGCATAATACTTAGTCTCAAATATGATCGCAACATTTCAATGACGTAGCATGAACTTAGAATTTTAAATTGAATTAAAAAAATAAAACATTAATTCTGGTGTTGTCAGATACATAGTAGCAAAATGATACTTTTATTGACAAAATTGTTTTTTTAGAGCTTTTAATGGGTTTTAAAGAGTACTTTTATCATTTTATTTTGCTCGCATTAAGTAGACACGTTTCCTAACAAAATGTAAGTTATTCAAAATTAAATGTCTTTAAATAATTCAACCATTAGTCAAATTTTAATCAATTATTGATATTTTGGAAATAAATAAAAAATTAATTTCAAACATAAATAGTAGAATTTAAGTTCTTTAAATTATATTTTGGAAAAACAATTGTTTTTCCAGCAGTATTGGTTGTTGAGTACAGTATACATTTACATTTATACATTTGAGTACAGTATACATTTTGAGTACAGTATTTACAGTATTTTGAGTTGCGTACCTGAATCGTAATAATACTTAATGTCATTCCTATAGGGATTACGAATTTTTAATACTCCCTTCTGACACTCAAGACAAATTGAAGGGGGGTAATAAGCAACCTATGCAACCCGCAAAATTCTAAAGAATAAGAGTACCAAATGTTCTGAGGATTGGTCAAAGGTACTCAGCGAACAGAAAATAATCGTTACCACATATGCACCAATTTATCTGACGTATAAACATCACAAGCATTTCCCGAGACAAATTAATTGGATTCGTAATCCAAAAATTAGCATTTATACTTTAATATTCGACATAGCGTTTCCATGGGACATTCAGGACTCCATGACGAAATGTTTCGCACCAATCAGTCTAATTAGCTATACGATGAATAGGACTATTAAGAGTTGCTTGATTTGAATACTCCGATGCGTCGAGTGAAAGAAAATTTAAATTATGTCTCAAAGCCATTACTTCCCTGGGCTTTTTCACATCAGCAGGCGTGAAGGTATTATTATTTCGAAAACTCAGACGGGTGACATATTTTGTACTATAAAGCAGCTCATTATATTTGGAAGAAATCAGCACCATCTTGCCCTCGAGGTATCACGAGAATAAAAGATTGACACTTTTCACTACTATTGCCATTCTGGTCTCGTTTTAATAATGTGGGTAAACTATATTATCGTGCCTGCAGCATCAGTTTGAGTAGTAGGGGAAACAGTTGAGAAATCGAGTGATTGGAGAGATAGCGATGAAATTCAATTGAATGGGAAGCTTTCGCCCCGAGTCAAATTCTCAAGTATTGTGTCTCGTCTTCAATAAACTCGATTTGCTTTTATTTGAGGAAGCTATTAGTCCGATAGCAGCAATAACTGGTGGATGTCAGCCGAGTAATTAAAGGGACTTGTCAAGAGTTTCCGAGGCTAACCGCCATTCCAATGTTTGATCTGTTTTGATGAAGACTTAAAGGCCGGGAAGTTTCTGTAAGGGATTCCGAGATGAAAAGTTTGGGTTGGTTGAAGAGGTATTGAAATATCTGGCATATTGTCTAATTTGTGACTTCATAGTGTGAATCCAAAAGTTTGTTCCTAATTAGTTAAATAGAATTTACAGTAGTTATAGAGTTAAATTTCTATCAGTTCGAACCAACTTTACACAGTAATTGTAATGTAATTATTCATTTTGAGTACCTCAACTTAAAATGTCTTAATTTAATTTGAGCATTAAAGCACAGTCGTAACGTGTTATGAATAATAATTTTTGTATGGAATTAATTTCCTGCTCTCGTAATTTTCAGTATTCTGTTTCTTGAATTTTAGTTATTGTTAGTTGTAATTTAGAACATGGAAAGTGTTTCAAATTATAAGTTTTCGTCTTTATAAATTACAGTTTTATTAGGGAATGCAAGGCTACGAGTTTTTTAACTTTCTAAAAGTTACACTTTTATTAGGAATGCAAGGTACTTTTATTTAAGGCTAGAAACACAAATAGCAAAGAAAATTTATTTATATGGAATGGTGAATGCGATGCATGGTAGGATTTAAAAATTATTTTGAACTTTATATAAATATCAATGAAAGTAATCTGCTACTTGAATTTGTAAAATTTGTTATAAATATTATTGAAGACAGGGAATATTTAAAGTTTCATGTGAAAATGCGTCTACACCAATGTCAACTGTTATAAATGATTTGGTTGTCACACTAACTTTGATTTTATAATTACAAATTTTTACATGTTCCTTAAGCAAGAAATATGAGTACTGTAAAATCAGTGTTCTTCTACGAGAGGAATGAGAGACTTGTCAGTTAATTTTCAAGTGCTCATGATCATGCTCTCATCTGTGCATGTACCCCGTTTAAAATCGGAAGCGTTTGTTTTTTTAAGCAAGAGAACAATCATTCTGTTGATCGTTTTGAGACGTGTATCGTTTTCTTTCTTGCCTGTTAATAAATGTTGTGTCTCGCCCTGATATTTATTTTATTTAGAGCTGGTTTGATAAGTTGCTATGTAAAACTGACACCCAATTTAGAGACCCGAACTAACGGATGATGCTTAGTGAATGGGGTGACTGTTAAAGAAACGTTGTTGCTTTAGTATCGTTTGCGAATTCATGGAGGTTTTAGGAAAAGCTTTGAAAGAGGACTCGGAAGTTCTTGCGGAAGAACTAGGTGATGTCGTCAACCCTGATGACAGAATTATTGATCTGCGCAACACAATATTCAAAAGTATGAACTATTGGGAAGATTTTTGTCAAGGAATTCTTAATCGCTAATATAAATGATAGAAAGGGTTGGGAAAAGCAAAAAGAAAAGAGCTTATGTATGTACTTTAATCAACGTCGCACTGGTGCAACATCACGGGCTATTAGCAGCGGTCCGGAATCAAACCCAAAGGAAAAGATCCGAGGACAATACCACTTAATTTTGAACCATGGCCAGATGACGAAGTCCCAACTGATCTGGCACCCCACTCTCCAAACTTCTACACCACGCCAACGTGAGAACATTTGAGGCCACGATATATTTGCTACCGCGGCACAACAGAGCTTATGAATTAGGAAATCTGAAGTTGGAAGCATCTCTAAAGACTCTGGAAAAGATGGAAGCCGCGAGGTTGAAAGAAATACTGAATATGATTTATAGCATTTGTCAAAGTTTTATACTTATGAAGATGACGGAATTCATTTGAACGACAACTTAAATGTATTAATATGTCCAAGGACATTTGGGTCACTCAGTTAATTGGAGTATTGCCATCCGAAATCGTTAGTTTGATCGCAAGAGAACCAGGAAGAAGAATCTCAAAACTATTACATTGCATCGCTTTAGCTACGAAGATTTAAATTAACCTCAGAAAGATTCAGGCAACTATATTTTGAGCATCAAAAATCCTCTTACGAAACTTCTAAAGATTTCTACTTTTATCTCAAACATTTCTTTGAAAGATGGATTTCTGGACTTATCATCGAAAACTTTAAACAACTGAAATATTTGATGATTACAGTTCGAATTGAGAATAAAACCCCAATTGAATGCAAAGGAACTTCTTTCGACGAATGGGAAAACATCCCATCAGATGCAGAACTAGCTGATAACTAAGATAATTATGATGCTGTAAGGAAATATACATCCTCGGTAGGTAGGTATTTTAATTAACGTCGCACTGGAGCAAGACAACTTTCAACGTAGGATACCGGAAGAAAGAAATTTCCTGAATAACCGCAAATATATAAGCAAAACGAAAACAAAACTGATAGAGAGAAAGTTTCTATACAGATGCTAGGCCTTTTCTTAAGTGTTATGTATGTGGAATTTCTAGTTACATCAGATTCCAAAGTCCAAAGTGTATTCGAGTAAAGCTGGAATTTGAATCATTCAATGCTGTTCATATATTTTCCAATTTGATGTGTGCTGGAATGCTAGCAACTCTTTATGTTACAATTAATAGATTTAATGCAATAGCATGTGTGGACAGGTGCCAGTAGATCGATTGCATGTGAGATTTTGTTTCATAAATTGGGGAAACAAGGGACTGTCTTTCAGAAAATAGTTCTTGCAATGATTCTAGCTGATGGATCTAAATACAGCGTTGATGTTTTAACTACGTTTTAGTTGTTCCAGTCGTTTAGTTACTCCGTTTAGTTACTACGTTTAGTTACTGCAGTCGTTTTAATTGAACTTAGTTTTATTGCTAAAATTCAAAGGAAATCCAGCTCTTTTAGGTATGGACATTTTACAACTGATGGGATAGTGTTAGATATAAAAACAGAAATTGGTTTTAATCAATATTACCTTAGTGATAAATACTGTTTTGCTGAAAAGATAAAATTGAAAGCTGTCAATACCAACATTGACATTAAAGTGAATTCCCCGTCCTTACGTAAAAACGTTGGATTTGAATCAACTATTGACCCAATAAGCTTAATTCCATATTACAAGACATTTTTCATCCAAGGGGAGGACCTACTCCTTTCATTGAACATTGAATAAACACCGAGAATCATACTCCTGTGGCAGTTCCTGCTTATCGCATATCTCCAGCAAGGAAAGAAATCCTAAGTAAGGAATTGGATAAACTATTCGAAGCTGGATTCATCGAGGAATGTGAGTCTCCTTTTACTGCTCCCTCAGTCTTAGTTCCGAAACTGAATGGTGATGTTCATGTGTGCATTGACTGTAGACAATCAAATGCGATTGCTAAAGCTGGCAGTTATTCGCTACCCAAAATAGACGATCTACTCCATGATGCCAAACCATCTTATATGTTTACCATAGACCTGCGTAATGGGTATTACCAGATTTTATCTTCCAGATTGAGACAAGATTGAATTTGCGACTCACAGACGAACTTTTCGTTTCATTTGCATGCCGCTTTCGCGACTTTCCAGGGTGATGGATTTAGAAACGGACTGCATGACGTAAGGACTCTGGTTTACTTAAAAGACATCATAGAGCTGTCTTTAACATCTGAAAATCATAATAATCTTAAAGCGGTATTATGGTAGACTTCTTGTTTCATCTTCGTGCTAGTCGTGGCAAGTGTATTTCACTTGTCAAAAAGTGAAACATTTGTCGTTGTATTGCAAGTTCTGGAATCACCGTAGACCCAAGAAAAAGGACACTACTTCACAGGGACGACATTAAGAAGTGTGAGGGAGGGCAGAGGAACCAGAACTCTTTCCCATGCTGAGCGAGAGACTGAAATCAGTTGATTTCAAGTGTACATGATCGGGCTCTCATCTGCACATATGCACCGTTTTTTTTTATTTTAACAAGAGAGCAATCCATCTGTTGATCGTTTTGAGATGTTTTTTACCGTTTTGTTTTTTGTCTGTTAATAAATTCTGGGTCCCGTCCTGAGATTTTATTTTATTTATAGCTGGCATAAAAATTTGCTATAGTACGCTTAACAATAAACATTTGATACGTTAGAAGTCTTTTTACAATTTTGTATGCCTGACTTTTATTAAACTTTGAATTTTAACCATTTTGTCTGACTCAATACTACCGATTCCATATGTTGATATTTATTTACCAATTTTAATAGACAAAGTTACAACTGATTTTTTTCAATTTTTATCCATAAGCAAACAAAATTGTATCACATGTCAAATATTTAATGAGAAATTAAAATTATTTACAAAAATTAACAGCAAATGAGAGATAAATAGAAAAATATTTTTGCTGTTGTATCAATGAAATGGAAACAGGGGGGAATTCATCGTATTTTATGGTGTGTTTCTTCACTAAAACAAATTGTTTTATCTAACATTTATTTATATTAAGAGAACCATATTCAAACTACCGATAAAATATCTTCAGAGTCAAAGACTATTTATCATTTCTAAAAACGGTGCTTAAGGCTATCCGATTTTGATAAATATTGTATTCAATACCTCCGAATAGAGTTATTTCGAAATTCACATTTTATTTCTTTCAAAAATCCATGTATCAAACAAAAGTTTTCTAAAAGAATAGTAGAATATATTAAATAAGCATGTCAAAAAGCAAAATATTTCAGGAGTGATAAAAATTAGATACCGAATTTTCTAACTGAGATTTATTTAATTCACAAACACTTTTAAGAACATAAAATACTTCTTAACAGCGTTCGTATTATGAGTTTCAATGTAATTTATTTTTGCGTAGTTTACAAATTCACCGGTATAGGATTTCATAACTAGTATGTATACATACGATCTCTAGAAACACGTTTAGAAAGCCATTTTTTTTGTAATATAAAATAATGCTAAAACCCTATAAACCATAAAGGTGCAACTTATGAGGTTTTGAAAGAAAATCGACGACCAAGTTCATGTTTCAAACTTTTCATCATTTGGAATTCCAATTTAATACATTTGAGTATTTCAATATTAACTTTCGATCTTATTTCGAGCTTACCTAACGAGCAAATACTTACATTCATTTCAAAATAGAATACACACCTTTTCTCATTCACCGTTGTTGACATATTGAAACTTGATTAATTTTAGTCAATAAAGTAAAAATTATTTTTATGTCGTCCTTAGATGTCACGGAATGAGAACTTTTTTCGTCGTCTCAAGTCACAAAGCTTCTCGATGTCCCTTTGAGAAGAGTCTCAACTCAAAGGACTTTTAATTTAGTTCTCGACAGACAAACGGCTGCAGAGACAAAGAAAGACGGTGCCCGAAGAATTCATATTATTTTCTGATAGGAAGAGTTGCATTTGATTAATGCGAATCTTTCTCAGAAAAATTCCATCCCTCCACAAGCTTAAAACATTCCTTGGTATTAAGATATTTTTTCTTTTATTTGGTATTCTGGAAAGTAGAAAGTAAAAGCAGAACATTCGTTTCATTTTTGTAGAAAGTAATAAACAGAAGGGGAAGACAAAATAGATTAAATATAAATAGTACATATATTCTCTTGGTTCTTATTCATATTCTATTCTAGAATGTTTCCTATCAATAGGTACTCCTACCATTTTAATTTGTTTCAAAATTTAATAATAAATGTTTTGATTTTTTAGCCAAACTTTAAAACTTGCTTGAGACATTTCAAGTTATTTGTACTATTTAGTTTTTAAGTCTTAAAATACACACAGTCTATTGTGAATTGTTTGCTGTTACATTAATAACATACAAGGCACAAGTAAGTTATCGGTTTGTTAATATCCTTTGACAAATTTTAAAATGAGAATAAAGGATTCGACAAACAGTTCCTTAAGAACTATGGAAATTTCTATTATTTTAACCAATCTTTCATTCCTAAAAAATTGTTATTTGTTTAAAGCTACTTCATTTATGAAATCTAAGAAAGTTTAATTGGATGATATTATGCTAATACATTAAAGTACTGTTTGACCTTGCATAATTACTAACATATAATATATATTAGATTTTATGTATTAATTTGCATAAAATTATCAAATTAATATAAATAACTTTATATATGTACGACAAATATTTTATTCTCTTCTTTTATTATTTTAGTTGTAAATTTAGTACACAATTTTTGGGATTATTGATAAAATACATAATTATAAATACAACTCACATAATATTTTGGATCATCGTATTCAAGTTATTCCTTTATGTGTAAGTGACAGTATTCGAGTAATCATTATTTGAGTATATCATTTCTCAAGTAGTCATTAAACTGTATGAAATTCATCCAAATTCTATTACTTTTGGGAGTTTTTAAGACAGTAAGGCGCTTTATAATGGAGTAAAGGCTTATTTAAATATTATATAAACCCTTAAAAATTTTACAATTAATTCCAATCATTAAAAGTAAAGGTGATGTAGAGATTGGTGGGAGTTTAGTTATTATCGTGATATAAATGTTCCATTCAATGGCCTTTTTAAGCCATAATAATTGTATCCTATTCTGGGAATGGTAATTTTTAGACCTGTCATTCATTAAACTTTAATTTAAAATGGTTCCGTCTTGAGTCCCATAGTTTTCATCAAAAATTTGACGTCAAAATATTTCCTGTTTCTTTAAACTACTTACTTTAACGAGATAGAGTAATAGGATGGACCGAAAAAGATCGGAATAATCCGAAACACTTCTGCATGGCGCACCTAAAAACACTGCTATTTTTTTCTATATCACACTGTACTTTTATGTATAGCGAGTAAAGTAACAGAAATTTTCTTTATAATGGCACAAAACGTATTACTAATTTGAAATGAGACAACGAAAATATTTAATATAGAAACAGAAACTCCACTTTTATTTATAGTATAAATTGCCTTTGAAAGCTACTCACTACGTTTATAAATTGTAATATTATAAGAGTTTTTCGTTTCATCATTCCTAAAACCCTATTATTAATATAAAGCTACATATTTGTTATTTCATTTAAGAGATAATACTTCAATAAATTTTTTTCAAGCAATTCCTTTGCCATGAGTAAATAAACATATAATCTAAATTGGATTATTATCAATTGATTATTATCCAAAATAACAAATCTGTCTGGCATTTATTATTTTTCTCGGAAACATGAATTGGAAACAATTTAATAAATGTATAATATTTTTAGTCTGATACACAAACCGGTATAACATTGATGTTCTATAATTATGTTGGCTCAATTCAACTAATCCATTATATGATGCATAATTCTTATTTTTGTCTTGAGGGATTAAACAAACAGGTGAACTCGTTCTTTCAAAATTAAATATTTACCTTCAATTTAGACTCATTCATTCATGTACATAAAGAGTTCCGCACAATGGTGACCGCTTGTCCTAACCAAAACCATCGACCTTCTAATGAAGTTATGTGTGCGTAGCTTCATGTTATTTCTGTCGATTCACTTGGTTTGAAGACCTGTCACTTGGTTATGGGAAAAGACACGAATCCTAACGTGGGAAAATTTACTGATTGGTAAAAGAGATTATCCAGAGTGGTTTAAAACACTGGTATGCACTTCGATAGCCAATCGGCCCAAGGCGATTCGTAAATCCACGTGACTTACCTTTCTGAAGATTTATGGCAGTGTCTCCTGCCACAAGCTTGGTCTATTTCGTAAAAAATCTTCAAATTAACTATGTTAATTTCGAAGATTATACGATTTTCTTACCTTTCGATTACATCTCAACCCATTTTTTAATATCAACGAGATGGTTTTTAAACTGAAAATGATTTTCGAATGCGCATATGATGCTATATTTAAATACGTATATGTATTGCGAAATGTGATAAAATTTGAAATAAAAGATTTTCATTGGAAAAAAGATTTCTAAACGAACGTATTATCGCATTTTTTAATCAGACACTTATTTGTCAAAGAGCATAAAAGAAACTGATTTTTCCGGAAGATGAGACATATTCAACAAAACGATGAACACAAAAAAGATGTCCAAAAATTTACGCAAAAGTAAAAAGGGCAGCAATTAACTTGGTTTAGAACTTATAGAAGTTACTTTTTAAACATCCAGAAAACAATTTTTTAAAGAAAAGTTTTTTATTTTGGAATCAAACAATAAATAAACTTAAAAGCATTTTTTGTTTGCATCTTGTGTGGTAGTTGTAGGATGTATTGTTCATGTTTAATTTAGTGAAAATGTCTATCACTTGATATTTATTACTTGACTAGATAAATGACTAGAATTCCATACTTATTTTATCGAAACTTCTCATTTCCTTTGTATTGTTTTTTTTAATATTTCAGTAAAATTTAATAAAGTATCACCCGAATATTTTGCTAAATAAAAACGTTTCTCTATTTTATTCGTTTTTTATCAACACCACTCGTCTCGCGTTCCTGTTTTATTTTTTAAATAGACTTAATTTGTTTAATAATATAATTAATTATTACTTGATAAAATATTTTAATTAAAATTTGGTTTTGCTGTTTTCCAATAACACACATTTCGGAGTTTAATTAATTCCCTAAAAATTCCAAATACTATCTTTAGAAGAAATAATTTCGTATATACAGATAAAAGAACACTGCATTGTTTTAACTTCAATATTCTCAATTCATGCAAAATTGAAGATTAATATAATAGGTAAAACCGTAAAACTCAATCATGCTTATTTTGCGATAAAAACATAACTTTAACAAACTGTGAGAGTGATTTTCAGTGTATACAAACCAGACGGAATACGGGGAATTTACTTCATGTTATCCAAATGTTCTAGCATGATATATATCGGGGGAGCTTACAAATTAAGTATCATACATCAATTCGGAATTCATTCTTTTGAACTTCTATTGGCGACCTGCTGAAATCGAATTCGAAAATGTCTGACGTCAAGTCCAGGACACGCAAAGGAAGCACTTTCAATAACGAAATCAGTACCACCACCTACATTTAGACAGAAAAACCTCTCATGTAGTAAATATTATGAGCAATGGTTGTAAAACGGTTTTCAATCTAAACATTCCTAAAAAGCCCATTATTTATAGCTGGTATTGTATTATTAATATTCCTATTATGTTTTCGATTACTATAAATAGAAATACAATAATTTTGATTTTTAATTCAAAATGTTTTGTTCCAATTCAAGATTCCTTCATTCAGTTTCAGCACAGGGTTCAAAGACGAATAAAAAAAGACAAATAAAAAAAGACAAAGACAAATAAAAAAATAGTGCTCATATAGCTGAGTAATAACTTCAAAGGCGTCATATACTTTACTGTAGAATTCGAAATGACAAATGCCTGATCCAATCTCGTTTAGTCATGTGTTATCTGAATAAAACGGATGTTGCTTAGTTTGTAAAATGACTTAGCTTTTATTTTGATAGGAAGATGTATGTTTGTATTTCAAATCGGATTATTATTCATATTTTGTATTTAGGAAAAGATCCGAAAATGTCTTACAATTTATGTCTAATATGTCTTAAAGCATTTTACTCATTGTTTTTATCCTATAAAGGCAGTTGTCTCCTTGTCAGAGTACATTTTGTTTATTTACTAAATACATTAAGAAATAAATTATTGCACAGTATAAAAGTTTCCCCAGCATTAGATTAAAGGGTGTATTAATATTTACAATACTACACACTCTATATGAATTAGTTATGTGAGAAACCCCATAAATAACATCTTTGTAGAAATCGAGTTTTTAAATATAATCGATTCTTTATGGGTAGACGCCTAGTATAAAAAAGGAATCCCACCAGTCAGGCTACACTACACGGTGTTAGGCATATTGAAGCTTTCGTTTATTCGAGAAACCCCATAAATCCCCGACTTATGGAATTCCTCTTACTCCTTTACCGTTAGAGTCGAACGAGTTTTCTCTATGCTTATCAATGACTGAATACTTTTATCATCATCTTTAAACTACAACGTACGGCTACCCGGTTTAGTTTAACCTAACCTATCTTATTTTAAGATTATTTAATTTTAACTTTATTATTTTACCTGTTATTTTTAAATAAGAAGTTACACACCTTATTTCAAAAGGTTTCGTGTTGTACATTTTATTTATTTTTATGAAACAGAATTCTACAAACCATTACGCATTCAACCAAAGACAAGGAAATTTGGTCGAAAATGACAATGCCATATACTGAGTAGCAAAATTAGGCTTTTATGATAAACGAGTTTTGCTCTTGGGTATGTCGTGTTAAACAGATTTGTTTTATTACAATAAGTAGGTATGTACAATTAAATATGTAATATCCTTATATCATCACTCAAATATTCATTAATTATTTATATTTTGTAACAGATTTTTTGGAAATATTGTTCCTATGGGAGATTTCGAATTGTTTTTATCCCCCTCTTCATGTCCAAAACAAATAGAACGGAGATTAATATCTAGTCTACGTCACAACCCGCAAGGTTCTAAAGTATAAGTCTTCCAAATTTGGTGTGGATTGGTAAAACAGTGTAGATTTGTATAGAGACAGATAGACAAACACCAACTATGCTCTCTATAAAGTTTTAAGGTGTGAGTTTTCTCTTTTATATAGCCTTGAATACCTTGCCTTTACTTTTGATCAGATGTGCATGTATTTAAGAAATCCCATAAGGCCACCGACTACTTTGAAAATGAATTATTCGTCACATGGGACCTTAATTGGGAAAAAAGTTTGAATTTAACTCAAATAAATAGATTTCAATGGAAATAATTTCCTTTTTCCTTACTAAGTTCTACAGAAACAGGTTTTCTGGATATCCCAAATGTTGCTCTCATTGAACTTATGGAGTTTCTCAAAGAAGCGATTAATATGGTCTTTATAGTTCCTGGAATATTAAAAATAATCCACAATTTGTAACGTCATATGCAAAAATGTACTTTTTTAAATTCTTCACTCCATTGTCTTGTGTTAGAAGAATATTTCAAAACATTTACATAAACAATATAGTATGTTGAAATGAATTTTTTAAATTAATATTTGAAATGAAAGATGTTTGTATACTTCTTTACTTTTAAAACAATCGGATGTTACCATTACATGTAAAATTGGTTTACAATAAGTTTGCTGTTTCAAATCATTGTACTCAGTCCTTGCATTTATTTTTAAAACATTCAGCAGATGTTTTCCATATCTTCCAGAATGTTTCGTAACGAAAATCATCATTTATCGTATAATTCAAGTAATAATGAAATATCAAAAAATATTTATAAAATCGTACATAATTTTTTAAACTCAATTCGCTTAAAGAGTTAGTTTTGTATTCAGTAGAGCAGGAATGGAAAGAGCAAGTGAGTTGATTATCTTAGCACTTTTTATGTGTGGAGCATTTAAAATCTAAAAAGCAAAGGAGACTATGCTCTGTTAAACTTGACACTATGGGACTTAAACACTCTTTGAAATGTGGGTAATACGTATATTTTGGAGTCAAATTTGCGTATCAGGATATAAACCTCACAAATAATGTGCAATGTCTGTGCAATCAATTTACGGAACCGGATTAAATGAATGAATAAAGGCTACTTTCTTGAATACTGAATGTCAAATAAGAGAAATTGAATTATTATTATTTTGTTATGTGTACTGTTCTATTTAAAAAATGAGAAAAAGCTACCGATTATTCTAATGTGGTTTGATTTAAAATCTGTGTTTGTAAGTGCAAATTTGAAAAAGAGTTCAGCGATTTTCTTTTTGAATCCCTGAAAATAAATGAGTAACATGTGACCTAACTTCCGTTCAAACTTAGATAGGAGTATAATAATTTTTACTCAAAATCAGTCAAAGAATTAAATGCGGAAATTAAATCTTCCAAAGGATGCCGCATAAATCTTGTGATCACGTCTAGAAAATTTATGTGTTGGCAAAATAGAAACTGGTTTGTTTTACAGCAGCCATGATAAGCCAATGACATGTTTCAAAATAAACCATTGGATAATATAACTGCATCCCTTATTTAAGAATATTTAATTTACATTAATTGATACCATAGGTTTGATTAAATACTTTTAAATTCTAGTTTAAACAAGCATCAATTTTGTCGCAATTCCAATAGTATGTATGTACCTAAAAATTAAAATTGCGGAGCTAGTCTAAAAAGGCAGTATTTAAGAGATTGGTTTTTACTTGGAGTAAGCTTTACCAATAGTTAATCTGAAACATATATAAAATTAAAAATAATAATAGAATTTTTTTTATGAGAGTAAACTTTAAACTTCTTTTGCAAAGTATTATTATTTGTGTATACGTTACATAATGCTACAGTAATAAATTTGTTAAATCTTAGATATCCATGGGTCTTATTTTAAGTATTTCGCGACAAGGTTAAACGTCCACATTTATCTAAAACAACAATCCAGACTTTCCTCTTACTCTTCAGAGAATTGTGACACAACTTTTTAATAACACCCCTCTTGCAAACACTGGCACTTGTACATACTTAGGTATTGTGTTTGATAGCAAGATGAGTTGGACTGATCATAAGGAGTATGTTAAAGAAAGAGAATTAAAAAGAATAACTGATGAAACGGCATAAAATTGATTTTAGGGCTGTGTTCGCTCCAATCCTTTAAATCTTTTACTTTGCCAATTATATCACTTATCTGAACCCCCAATAGCTGCACCTGAAGATACCCTTAACAAATCAGAAAAGTTACAAAATCAGGCTTTAAGTGGTTCAGACCGGAAAGGTAAAATCCACTCCAACAGCCTGTTCTTTTACCAAATAAGCAATCTATCTACTATAGCATAATTATAGAGAAATTAGAAAATATAAGAATTAACAGTTCCTTTTGGGAAAACTTCCAGTTCCACCTAAAAATCTTAAAACCCATTATGGTTTCCACCATATAGTTATAAATATTAGAAAAGAGAATGATTTGCAGAATAATGCCCAGGGTATATTTTAAAGTATAGATATTATTTAAACGTTAAGATATTCAGATAAATTTAAATCTCCATAAAGGAATTTCAAAGAAAAGTACCACTCCACACGTCTTGAGAGGTTTAACTTTAATGAACTTTGACTCTGAATATTCAAAGAACCAATGAGTTCATGTCTACACAGATGGTTCCCAGACTGACTATCTTTCAATACTGAAGCAGGAGTCTGGCCATTAAGCAATTGTTCATCTTCCAACATAAATTTTATAAAGTAGTCATTCTCTGGTATTCAAAGGTTTCACTCCAGTCTATTGCGTCCACCGCATGAGATTCTGGACAATCAAATGAGATTCTGGCAATCAAATATTCATACAATGGACCCGAAGAGTGTGGGAAACGGATTGTTCTCAAGTTGTTCAATATAGTGTTATGGACAGGTGGACCAACTTCCAATTAAAGGTTCCCACTTGATTTAGTTCAAAATCGCTGCAACATCCTTCCATACAATCATGCTGTTTGTGAAATACCTCTTCGTTTATAAAATAATCACGTAACGCAAGACTCGGTGTAATCTAAATTCTGGGGAAAGGATTCTCCAGTTTCCGTCCCTGACTTTCCTCTTTCGAAAACCATAGCACTTTTTGGACCCTTATCATGACACGATTGAGTTGGATCTCATCTTTTATGCCTGAAATTTGTTTTTCTAATCCTTTTTGTACACTGTGAGCTTTCTGAACTGATAGACAAACAACATCTCTTCAGTTTCTCTACTCTGAGTGAGACCTTGATAGAAGTTCGTTATTGGGAAACAAGACCTCTTATAGGTCTAATGGTTAATGCCAACCTCTTTCCTTCGTTCCTATAATTATTATTGTTGATATTCTCTATTTCTGGTAACCTCCATTGAAAAGAAAAAAGTTTCCATCACTTTGTAGGCCTACAAACCCGAACATTAATTAAAGATGGGTGTCTTAAAATGTAATGATTACGAAGACAGAAAATAATTGCTCTGCCAGTTATTAAATACATCTCGGAGAATTATAATATCCGTACTTTGGAAAATAAAGCTGAGAAAATATTACAAATGCCTGAAGTTTTTGCGTGTAATATGAAAATGTGTTTTCCTACTTTCTTATTTCGAATACTTGAGAGCCGTGAGCAAAAAGTAGATATTTCATATCGAAAAAAGCAGTAAATAACTTCACATTCGAGCAAACAACCAATATATCATTGATAAAATAAGAGAAATTCAATGCAAAATATCATGAACATGTCATGTACATGTGGTTTACAAAACTGTTTCCGTCTAGTTTAAATTAAAATGTTCAAATGTGTTCACAACGTAATCGGATTCATAAATTTGAATATTTTACTTTTTCCGTTTGTTGAAAATTTCTGAGAAGACATGAGAAAATGGATACCGATATCGTAATAAAAAGATAGCAAAACCTTTTGTATATAGTTACTATATTTTAGAATTTAAAAGCTGCTTTAATTATTCAAATTATTTAGAAAACTTATTTAGGTAGAATAAATTCCCTTAAGTGATAGTTATTCTTAAATTACAATGACTTTAATTTTTCAGCTATTTTACAAAGTGTGTATATTGACCTGATACAAAACCACATTTTTATTACAAATATTTCTTCGCGATCTAAATAAAAATTTTCAGAGATGCTTTTGGTTACAGTGTATATTTTCAATTAAGTATCCACTCAAATCATTGTGTTGAACTCTTAGCGAATTAGATTTAATATTTTAGATTTTATTGAAATCGTCTCAGTCTCTTTACAACAGTGTGCTTGTTGAAGAACATTTGCTTTCAAACCACACATTTAACACATACCGGTATAATCTGAGATATTTTTACAATACGGTCAAAGGACTAACTTTTATTGTTCGTTTTGCTTCTTTTATGTACAATTCAGAATTTTCCGTGCCACTCAATTTTTCCGGTATTCATTTAATATGAATTTTCGAACTTAATGAATAAATTATAACCCAATTGTCTAAAGATTTAGATTTCTCCTTTGTAGTTAAAACCTGGATAATTTTTTGTATATTCAATGAAACAAATAGATATACATTTTCGATACGTGCTATTTACAACGAATCCTGTAAAGGTTTATGCGAAATGTGCATCACATTTTCTATCCTTTTGTGTGCGTTACAATCAGTTTAATACATGGCAAATCCTTTTCACGTATTCTGCATTTGACTTTAAACGAAAAGTTAATGCTATTAAAGTATTATTCAAAGTAAATTAAAATTTAGGTTCCGCATATTTTGTATACTTAGCTTCTAACGAAAGGTCGATGCGATTAATGTATTACTTAAAGCAAATTAAAATTTTAGATTGCCATATATTTTGTACATTTGACTTCTAACGAAGGGTTGATGCAATTAATGTATTAGTCAAGGTAAATCGAAATTTAAATTGTCATAATGTACCGTACAAAACTTTGTTTTTAAAAGTAGTATACGAATAAATTTATTGTTTTGCACTCAACGGTTTTCTCATTCACTCAGAAAACATACGTTGTTCCAAAGAGAGCATATTGACTCTCCTCACACACTACAATATTCTGAATTCTGCCTCAGCATACTCAAATCACTGGGGATTCGACTGTTTACTACTGTGAACAGTACCGACCTCGACTGAAGCTGGCTTTAATACATGTTGAAGTTTGCTAATGATTACTTGGATATACGAAAGTCTATGTTGATATCGAGTTTATGAAACATTTTTATGCCAACATTTTCACTTATATCAGTTCGCAAATGTTTATTGTCTATTGCAGTTATATATTTTCTAAAAGATTTTGCAGCCTATACATTTAATCATTCTTCTTTAACTTACAAATCGCTGCCTAATACTAAAGCTGATTTGTTTTTAATAAACAATCTTATGTTTCAATCAGAAATAATTAACGTCATTAGTTAAAATGGTTCATAGACGGAGTTAATTTACAGACTAAAAAAGGAAATTGTTACGTGCTTACAAATAATAGCGTTAACGCATGATACTAATAGGTTTAATATTTTTACGAATTGCATGCTAAAGACATTTGTTTATGTTCAAGACCTCATTACATTCAAAACACAAAATGTAATATCGGATTTAAAGTTCATTACAGGCATTTCATAGACGAGCTTCAGTAGTGATACTTAAATAAAATCTCAATTTTTTTTAATATTTCAACAGTTCTATTTGACTTATCGAGTTTTGTATATCCTATGAAGTTTCAATTAAGATCCTTACATTTTCACCATAATTTTACAAATATGTGACCAATGAAAATTTGATAACACGTTTTCTTATTTTAAGGTGGAAGATGAGTTGATTATAGCATTATTTAGGAGAGATACTTACGGGTATTTTTAACCCTCTGTCTATCACGAGAATTGTAGTATTGTTTTTCCCCTACAACGCACACAATTACTCATTAATCACATCTATTGGAATTCTAGGAAAAATGGTGTTGGTCAAGAAGAGGTCAAAACTGCTTAGAAGTAACGGAGGGAAAACTTCGGGCTTTGAAATTGTATATATGAGTGAGCCCCTCAGTAGTTTTTGATAACATTTTACTAAATGGAAAAACTGCTGAAACACGGAAAAACTGTAGATACGGTTATTGTAAAATGTAATAATAGAACTACACTGTGATTAATTAGGAAGAAATTAGCAAATAGCGGATTTAACTCCTCCAGAGCAACGCGGGATTGTAAAATTGCAGCTAAAAATTTAATGATAATGGTACGCTTTAGAAATTTGTTTACAGTAGAGGGGTGAATCCATTCAAATCTAGGAAGGCTGTTCGCCTTACCATCTTCGAATAGAGTGATATTTTGCAAACAGGTACATTTTGGGCCACCTTGAATCATATTTTTTTATAAGCTCGAAAAAAAAATTTCTTCGAGATACACGGCTGTGAAAGTGACGTCATAAATTAAAATTTATTTTCCTTATCGTACATCACCTAGTTAAAATTCGCATATCTCCAAAAGTATTTAAGGTAATCCAATTCCTTTTTAAAACAATTGTAAGACTTTAGAGCAACTAATGATACTAATTTCATTAGTGGTACGTAAACAGTATTGGAAATATGAATTTTTTAATTTGATGAATTTTAAAATCATTTTTCCTCTAAAAAGCCATCTTTTAAAAATCTGATTATATTTTCTAAGTTTCTATATAAATATTCCATCAGCGTGTGTTTGCTATTTTGCAGTTTTTGAACAATTAAGCTTAAATAAATTATTCTGTGTAATGACCCTGATCGGAAAACCCGACACGATCAGAAAGTAATGAAATACCGTCAAATTCCCTTTCGAAGTACGAGAAATCCCTAAGCGCATGTCAAATTCCTTATAAAAGGACGAAAAGGTTTTCAAAATCCCTAAATTAAATCGGGATTCCCTTTCAGCCAGTGAGAACTACGCTTTCTGTATTTGCTTACAAATACATTTTTACTCAACGTTAACCGGATAATTTGAATACTAATTTACAGTATTTACGTAATGTGTATAAATTATCTATGACAAAATTATATATTAAACATTTGCACAGAACTTCATAAACATCATAATTTTGATGTTCATCTCACTACAAAACCACATTTTAAAAATATACTGTAATTGTTTTGTCAAAAGGATCAGAGTAATAAACTACATATTTAAAATATTAGTAAATTCCTATAACTATATTAAAACATTTAAACAGTATTGTAACTTGTAGCACAAAACGTAATACCCTATAAATCCTCATAAAACAGTTCTAAAATTGCATAGATAAGAAAAATTACAAAGCTAAGTAATATGTTTAAAATGAAAGATAAAATAATGTTATAAATTTTTATTTACTTAAAACAATAAGAAAAGTAGTTCATTTCAATATTAGTTACGTGAAATAAAATATTAATTAAAATGAATTGAGAGATCTGCTAAACTTGGCAAAAGTGTTTAATATCTGTCCTTTCTGCCACATATAACTCCAAGAAAGCATTCAACGGATACTTCAATAAATGACTCTTTCAATTTTGAACTTCACGAATGCAATTCATTATTAAATACAGCTTCACAAATAAATTTACTTTCAATCATCCTCGATTCATGAAAAAGTTGCACTTTCATGTCACAATACTTGGAGATCGGATTTTGGGTATAACAAGATGCCGACTTTGTCATATGAACGCACCATTGTAAAACTTTCAACAAGAGTGAAATTGTTAATTATTTAAAAACTATTTTTTGATGTTGCAGGAAAATTTTCATGTGACTTCTTCCATAAAAAGACATAATTAATTTTATTAGTCTCTTCTGAAACCATGAAATTGCTTCTCACTAAATATATTGATTTGTTTGAGAGATTAATTTCATAAAAAATCTCTGAATGAATTATACCCAAATCCCAGAATAAATTAGGAGTAAATTAGTATTATGTACTAAACCATTTAAAATGTATAGGAATAAGATGCAATCAGACAAAGATAAAGGCTTTTTAATGTACCAATCGTTACGATGATTGGTACAATAAAAGGCTACCTCTTTCACTATATAAATAATCTTCCCCATGTGAGCAGCTGGGTGGATAAAAGCAGCTGTTTGAAGAATATAAACGATCAACACACATAGAGCCCTCAGAATAGCATATCTTGTAACTTTATTCTATTTTATAATTTGTTGCAGCAGGTGCAAGTGAAACCATGTGTGCAAGTTATTACCAAGTGAAAATTTTAATGCAAAGTCCTGAAGCAATATGCAGCCCAAATATTTCCGCGGTAAATAATTAGAAGTTAGTTATAATAAGTTCCGCGGTAAATAATTAGAGCTTGGCTGATTTCTTTTTAAAGCTATTAACAGTATAATTATATAGGGTTATCAGAAATCTTAGTTCCATACACCTTATTGATATATGTATGGAAATAATGAATCATGTTAAAATATCGCATAGAAAAAGGTGCTTGAACTCCTGGTTGAGGAGATTCGAGCGCTCACTTACTAGTGGAGGAAATACCGTTGGCCCCGCTCGCTGAGCGAGCGTTAGCGGTTGAAATTTCGATATCTTACACATTGAAGGCTCTTAAAAATAAATCTTTGAGAAATTGCATTAGCTATATAGGGAATTGCATTAGCTATATAGGGTACTGCATTAACAACATTCTAATGAACTTACACAAAAAGTTTCAAAAAGTTTAAGATGGCTTTTTTTATTAAATCTTAACCAAACTTCAGCAAGTTCCGTGCCAAACTGTTAAAGAACTAATCCAATTTTAAAACATATTTTACTTATTATTACGAAAAGTACATTTAAATATCACTAGAAAAAAATAAAACAAGTTTATCTCTAATAGTTTAAGCGTAGCCGAATTTTAAGTGCTACGCGACATTCTTGAAAAGTAAAATTTAATATTTTTGACCGTCTTTTAATGGGTCTTATTTCCATGAAAAAAATTATTTTGCAAAAAATATGCATGGCATGTTTAACATACGCCACCGGCTACCATATACTAAATTTTTTAAAAAATCGAAGGTAGTGAGGCGAATATTTAATTTTTTATTGCGTGAATTTGAATGGTTCACCAAGAGTTTTTTTTGCCTGAAAACGAAAGTTCTCTTTTGTTAATGGAGAAACTAAACACTCTGCTTTACGTATCTATGTTATAAAACTGTGATAAATATAGTAAATATATGTACGAAATATATCCAATTTATTTTAGAAGTGGAGATGGAACCAAAAGCGCGTATGATCATGATTTTCAAGTCAATCGAATATAAAGGTTCATAATAACACATGCCATATATTCATCTTGTAAAACGTAGGATCTCTTCATACGTTTTACGATATATTTTCAATACTGAATTTAATTTATTGATTTGTGAAAATTAATGGTTACAAAGATTCCCTGAAAAGCGTGCATCTGAAATATTTACAAATGTATCAAGTAATTGTGAATACTTACAGTAGTAGTAGATGATAACTCCAACAGCGGCAACTACTATCAACACGCATGCTGCAAAAGCCAAAAGCGACAAAAAGAGTCTGTTCTTTCTGATTCGTTCGAATCTCGAAGTGGATACTACAGTACCTTTTTCAGCTACACTCCATGTACCGTTTGGCGTCATTTTAACTGGAAATATTTTTAGCTAACTTTCTCCATTAGAACACATCCAATGCAGAACAAGCTTTAAATTTTATCTCAACACGTTGTGTCTGTACAGGATCAATAAAAATAATCTTATTTCTCAATTTAAAGTATTTTCTTGTTATGGTTAAATCACTAAACCATTAATAGATCTTTCAAGTTATGTAGAATAATATGATAGTTGTACATATTTGTTCGACGAACAGCTGGTTCGATAGATTTCACTTCACTGCCTAAATTGCTGCAAATTTCCACACAATTGATATGTATTATATTTATTTAAGAATGTTTTCAAATAGTTTAATATATTACATTTTAAGGTAAGTACCACGGATTTCGATGTGCGTGACCATAGCGGCAACTCGCATAAGATGTCATTATGATAGACGAGACTGTCAAGATGACACGTGTTGTCTTTTTAAAAGCCAAATATGCACACTAGCCCTGCTATTCACTTTTGATGAAATGATGTTTATTTTCCGTTGTTCCACCAGTATGTCTCTTTGACGAGCGAAGCGCAAAACATATTGAGAAAGATTTGTGTATCACGTTTTGAGCACATTTCCCGCACGTTTTCGTAAGAAGCGCTCAACACGCCTCACCGTTTCGAGAGAGGGTTGCTCTTCCTCAATACCTCATTGGATACTGGCTCTTACGGAAGGCAACTTAACTCCTTCCTCGCTCCTTTGCTCAGACGGAACTAGAGTGACAGACACAGCGCCATCTGTTGGAAGCAGTTGGAGTTGTCAAATGCTCATCAACACCCACGTGTGAGAGAGACCATTGGTGTCCTGGTCCTCTGGCCCGATGGCTAAGAGAACCCAGAGACAGGGCACATGAGTGGTGTTCTGGGCGTACACTTGCACGTCATAAGAAAAAATAGAGGTAGTCAAAATATAAAGGCCCATGGGCTACCAATTTTTAACAAAAATTTCCTTTTATACATTTTCTGATACATGTTAGATCTCATACTTCATTCTGCAATATTTTTAGGATTGTCTTTTGATTTCTATGACACTATTGAATCGGGATATTTTATACGTCATTTACATTAGAATAGTAAACCCTAAAGGTTTACTAATCTAATGTAAATAATCCTATAGGGTAGTATCCCTGTACCCATTACACCATGTGGTAAACCCTATATGGTTTACCACAAGGCTCTTTTTAGAAAATTAAACTTTCCCCGGCTCTTTTTAGAAAATTAAACTTTTTGTGAAGAAAAGGAAGGTTTATTGATGGTTTGAACGTGGTCGCGGTTAATGCTTTAAGAACGGTCCTACCCAACCCAAGAAATGTGAAAACTTTTGGCATTATGATGTGCAATCTGTAGTTCAAGTTTAAATGTGCCTATTTAAAAGTCCATTGTACCTATTTATTATGAAACTAGGGGACCATTCCTTTCTCTGCAACACCTGAAGTTTGTTAAACAATCTTCATTTGTTCGCGGCACAAATAGTGCTTTCTAGCATCTAAATGTTTGACAGTTATTTTGCGAAATTAAAAGTATTGATATCGCAAAAGTGTGATATCATAAGTGCCGAAACTTATCAATTACACATTTAGAACTTCAAAGTATACTTGGAGTCTTGTGGAGTCTATATAGCCAGAAACAGTAAGGTCCGTTCCTAGAGAAACCTATGGTGGCAAAAGCCTAGCAACATTCTATAAAAAGTTGATACAAATTCTAAAAACTTTTTCAACTTTTCCGGTCAGCTAAATTAAATTTAAAGCATCAGGAGAATCAAGTTATTTCAGACGTACTTATCCATCATGGCAGCATTTTGTACGGTTTTAAAAATATTTCATTAAAGCAGAAACAACCTCCGCGTTCACTGAAACACAAAATTTGATGATAGCATCTGCATTATTGCGCCACGTGGGAACACGTTTGCTAATAAACTAATTTCTTTCTGTTCTCTTTTCACCATTCATATATTCCCTCAAAGGATTTCATAATTTATTACCCTTATTTTGCATAGATGTAATATTTTACAACTTAAATTCATTCTTTAAGTACAAATTTAAAGCTACTTTTCGACAGATTTGTTTCGTGGTCGGATTCACGTGATACTTGATCTAGTCGTTGCCATGCAGCAAATGCAAATTAGGTCTTTTCTCGCACCACATAAGGAAATATATATAGATTGAACAAGTGTGCAAAGGAAGAGAGAAAATGTATGCACTTCTGCAAGTTAAACTTTGATAACTTGAAATATAATTTGGGGTTTTCTAATGTCTTTTGCATAGTTGCATTTCGTGAGGGTGCTTTCTGTTCCGATCTAACTTGGTACAGGGTCCAGTCTGAAACTTGGTACTTGGGCACAGAGAAGAGACCTCATATAGGAGTGGCCTCATGTACGGTATAATATGGCTTTGACAAGAAGGACGAGAAAGTAGTCGATCTTGAGTCCGTTAATTTTTTAAAAGGAGTGAAGCATAGTTAAAAGACTTCCATACGCAAAAACATGAATAGCGATAGCCGAGAATGGGTTCCCCTCCAACTCGTTATGTATTTAGAAATGTTTGCCTTGTACATTGTTGATGTAAACAACAGAATATAGCTGAAAAAAACAAGAAAATTTTGGCTAAGATTTCTAGAATAGTTCACTTAATAGGTAACAAGTCTTTTAGTAAGTGCGCATTTCTATAGAATGGTTAGTTTTTGAGTTATCTTGCGGACCATAAAAGAACACGTCCAAAATTTGTTCTTATATTTTTGTTCACGAACACAAAAGTTAAAATGAAGGAAGCTTTAAAGTGATTTCCTTATTTAATATAACATCCACTCTATAAAAGTTCTAAATTTGTAAAGAATCCATCTGAAAATAATTTTTTTAGAGAACTTTGAAACTTCTATCTCTTGTCACTGAAACTTGAGTTTGAAGATACTGTACCCCCTTGAATAGATTCCTTCAAAACTACGTGACTCAACTGCCAACTCTGATACATCGGGAGTTCAATTGTACCATTGCATCAGAGTTCGAAGGGGCCGCGGAAAATGCGTTAGGTTTTTGTAATGTAATGTACAATATGTTTTCCAAGTTAGCAAAGTGGTGAATCACTTAATCACATTCATAATAATAAATGCTTAAATGTATAAGGAAACCTCTTGCATAGTACTAAAGAGATAAACAAGAACATACGTGGACCTCAGGGGAAACGAAGTAGCGGATGATTTGGCGAAGGAGAGTGTCGATGAACCATTGTCCGATACCCACTCATTGACGTTTCTTGAGCTTTAGTCTATTAGAAAAAATCTTGATAAGAAGGCATGGGGATCGTTCCCCCGGTACACTCTTGGTATCGTGAGGATCATCCCGGAAGATCTGTTGCTCTCAATTGTGACAGATATATTCAGACAGCACTCTCCCGCTTTTTCATTGACCATCTGAGGAGTCTCACATCTTGCTGTGGTCGCAAGATCCATCCTGTTTGCCTTAAATACCAGTCTGACCAGGCCTCCCCAGCACATTCTTGTGTGCCTGAAGTTGTCCCGAGATGACCTGTTTTCTGAATCTCTTTTGTTGTATCGCTTTGTGCGTGTGGACTTGTGGATTTGGTCTAACTGGAGCTAAACGTAGAAATTAGAAACAACAAGAATCTAAATATGACAAAATTGTCCAAAATCCAAATTATGTGATGCAAGATCTATATTATGCAATCACTTACTGAGCCTTGAAACAATGAAGGTTTTAAAACACGAGTATCTGATAGTATGTCTTATTTAGACGTTTGGCTTAAATTATTGCAAATACTCTTCTTAAAGTTTCTTTGTTGTATTGAAATATTTTGAGAGTTAAATTGCTTTTTCACGTATAACATTTTAAAAGTGTGTAATTACAGAACTCGGATGACACTGTTACACTTTTCCTTACAGTTTTGAAATGAGTACACACTAAAATGAAAACAAACACTATACATGAGGATTTAAATCCTTCTTTTACATACATGAGACTGAAATTTCGTCACCATTTCAAGTTGGAAATAGCAATGTTCAAAATGATCACTCACATGTTCACATGATGTTCAAATGACACTCAACTAAATAATTGATGATAATTGTTTCCCGTTTAAGCAAAGGGTCGCCATTGCTCAGTGGGTTTGTTATTTACTCTACAAAACTGAAAGTTGGTGTCTCATGTACGTTTCCTCTCTGTGTATTTTTCTCTCTTCTACGTCAGTAAAACGTTTATTGTGTGAATGCTCATTTACTTGATGTTTCGTATAGCTTGACAAATATGTTTCTTGATCCATAAAACCCAACCAATCTATTTGAACAGTATTTTGTAAAATAAACAATGACCAACTTTATCTTATCACGAGTTTTGATTTTGGGGAAAAATAACAATTACCTTTTGGAAAATTAAGTTATAGACAAGCAGAAAATAGATAAATGGTAAACGAGTGACAACCTCGGTATCTAATATAATCTACACTGCTGGTCATCGGAAATACAACACAAGGAAGGAAATATCCAATAGCCTTGCAATTTGTACTATGCGTAGATCATAGGAGGATATGAACTTGATTAGCACTGCAGGGTATATGCATAGTGCGTATCATGTGCGCTAGTAACGCCCCTGTAGGCTGTGTAAAAAGGGAGAATAGTGAGCCGGTTTTAAGTGTTGGAGTGGTGTTTTCTAGGAAATTTAATTATCCCTTGTCGAAAAATACGACAATCATATAAACACACTTCTGAGTTTAACAGAGGAGGAAGTGTAATTTATCGAGTCTGCAGATTATCCTTCCGAAAAATTGGCGCTCCTGTTTGAAGAAATTAAGCCAAAGTGATGTGAATATGGAATTGATTGGTTCAGGAAGGATGAACTGACCGACGTGAACAATTGTAGCGACCTTGTCACACCATCGAACGAGAGGACAAACATCTTGTGCGCATGGCTGTTACTGATCGTATTGCATCATCAAGAACATTATCTCAGAAATTTCGGTGTGTTGAACAACAATCTGCGGCAATACATGCAATTTGACGTCGTCTGCAGTAAGTGAAATTTTTTTAATGGCCAGCCCATTCATCAAATCTGGGTGACCTATGGGTGACGTCTTGTCCATGATCGCCCAAAGACTGGCACACCAAAAATCATACGTCAGATGCAACGTGTGAAAGCAGCATAGACTGACATACCCAAAACACAATCTAAAGCCTTTTTCTTTCAATGTAGAGACGTGGCAACAATTTTTGACGCTCATGACGGCTACACTGAATACTGATTTCTTAGCTCTCCGAAAGTCGAACGGAGCAGTAATTTCAATCATTTTACCCGTGTGACATATTATTTGAATCATAAATATGGCTTTAATATCTCTTGCTCTTCATGATGTTGCTTTTTCGATGCCTTCAAGGTATGTTTCCAAATCCGCAAGTCACAGTGAGCAGGATATGCTCTTTTCTCCTGATTATATATTGCGACGATACATTTATTACATATTACATTCGAAACATTAATTAGCGATAATATAAAATGCATATTAGTCATTTGTTGAATAATAATGACCAATTATTCTCTTTAGTAAATTAAATTTCAATTTAACTGCAAGTGTTCTTTGAAATAAGTGGAGCATTTAACCAGATCTCTATGCAATCTATTCTATCAATTCTTTCCCAGAATTGCTCAGTAATGGGAGTAATGGGAATCAAACCCTATTTTTAAGTTATGCGATGGAAACGTATTATAGAAAATTAACCCTAATTCACGAATTAATTGAATGAAAGCTTAAAGTATCTCACGTCGTTTCAAAAGTAAACATTATAAATTGTTTGCTTCCCTGAACGTTCGAATAAATGGGATTCTTTAAACATAAATTTCATGCCTATCAAGTTAGAACTCGGAAGTAGTAACGGCGTTTCGTTTAAAAAAAGAAAAGTACATTTTATTTCCGTTCCTTACAGCAAGCTAGTGACGTTATTGATGGCTTTCAGACAGGCACATATTGCGCAAGAAAACAAATAACCTCAAACCAATAATCGATAAGAAAAGCTGCCTCGATTAAATTTCTGAAATAAATGGACTTCAAGAGCAGTTTTTACAATTTCCTTCAAATATACCAAGTTTGAATGGAGATTTCTCTTGCTTATGTTGAAGGAAAAGCTGTCGAAATAAAATTCGGAAAGATAAAAATCAACCAAAAAATGTAAACTAATTCTTGACAGGTTTAACAATTTATTTTTCTTGGGCTTTTGAAATTTGTTAAAACAGAAACTGAGATGCAGCCTAGAAGGTTTTAATCATGAAGCAGAAATGAGTTACATTTAGTATGACTTGCCTATGTTTAAATGCGGTAGACTTTTTTCTGTCAAGCTAAATGTAGACGGCGATAGTGTTTTTCCGGTGGAGCATTTTTCCTGCGTGTATTCCTGAGTTGACGTCACTTGGCTTGTTTTTGGAATACGATTTCAGCACGTCGCAAATGAAAATTCCAAAGAATGAATTCCACAATGATGTAGTAATAGTTAATTAGTCAACGCTAAGTTTTAATACATTTCTAAATAACCCCGATATGTATCACTCATGAGCATTTGGGTAACACGCAGCAAAATCTCTGTTTCCCAACTGGTTTGCTTGTTTACACTGAAAATCCCTCTCCTAGATGCAAAACTGTGTGTGTTTCCTTAACTCCAATTCCTACTAACTTGATTCGTTTTATTTCGAGGAGTTAATTAAATAAATTAAAGTAGTCTGTTTTATCAATTGCTTTAAATAAAACGCTACATTCTGAAGACTTTAGACAGTCAGATATTATTTGTTAGTTTCAGAATGTTCATACCTTACAACACACAAAATGACTAATGAAACGTTTTAACCAGCAGTCTCCGTGGTACAACTGGATCACCAGGAGTTGGTCACTGAACGATTTGAAAAACATGGTCTTTTGGACTACGTTTTGCCTTGACCAAGGGGATTAGTTACTACATATTCGATATGATATATGCTGCGTGTGTCCTTTAAAATATATTTCAATAGCATTCTGATTTCTAAGTCGGTCTGGAATCGAAGTGGTTATCACTCTGGCTTAAGTGCAAAAGTCTGAGTTCGAATCTCTCGTTAAGAAACATGTTAGTGATCCAGCCATGATCTAATTATCCAACTAACGGTTAGAGCAGTATATTGTCGTCATATCTTAAAAACGGAAAACGTGTCCGTTTAACCACTATACTCTATGAATAAGGCCTTCTAACTTGTTTTGTATCCCTTTCGTTTTAGTGAAACGTAGTTCTATTATTTGCAAGGCATTTGTTAACTTTCCCACAGATGTTTTTCCGCACAATTCCTTGTTTTTCACACGTTAATATCTTACATAAAAATTGATCGATCCATAATTATTGAAATCCTAAAAATCTATATGTTAACTGATATTTCATAAGAATTCAGAATTTACTGAACAGAAATTCATAGGGTACAAGCCCCACGCATCCCTTTCAAAATATAAAGGTTTATTTCCAAATAATTTTTCACGGAGAAAATCCATCGTGTTCCATAAATCAAACGTCATTGTTTTCCATTTTTCTTTTAATATCGATATCACAGAAAACTTTTCTTCGGCTTTTAGAAACGTTTTAGTTCGAGCCTTGGGTGATGGTGGAGGTTTAAAAATCGACTTTTCCTTTCCCCTGCGATTTCAATAGTAAAGGCAGCCTTTTTCTCTTATAAATCACAAGCCAGAACTGAAAAAAATATTTTTCCTGCGTTTTTTTTTAATTTTACGGGAACTAATATTTCAGAAGATATCACTGTGAAATATAATAAAAATATTTTTGAATTTGATTGCCTATAAAACATCGATTTTTACACCTCAAAAGTATCATCGCCAAAGATACTGTCTTCATTTTATAATTAGTGACTAAAAACATTTAGAGCTTAATATAGTATACATCTAGCCAAGTTCATAATGTTTATTTTTCAATCCTATATTAGCACGTTGTTTTCCTATTGCTTTTTTAGTACTACGGATTGCTTGTTTCATGAGTTTCAAATTATGGTTGCGACAGAAGCTTATATCAGCTTCTTATCTAATTTAACATTTTTAATTAATCGGATTTGTTCAATGATATCCCTGGCTGTTTCAAATTTTATCTCTGTGTTATTAAGTTCCAGAATAAGTAACAAAGTTCTACGCTTTACTGTTTAGTATATATTTAAAGTACGCTATCTTCTAAAACAAAATAATCACCTCCAAATATATCATAGTAATTTTATTCCTTAAGTGCAACACAGCTTCAGAAAACTTATTAATTCTTGTAAAAAGTTTCATAAAATTTGTGAAAAAGTGTTAATGAAGATGTCTAGATTTGTACCTTGAAAACTTATTAATTTGTATTGTACTGAGGTCAATTAAATGAAAACATTTTCTTCCAGATGAAATATGAAAGCTGAAACTTCTATACTTGAGACTACGAAATACAACACCTAAAGTAACCCAGCTCATCAGTAATAAGCAAAATGGTTTGAAGACTTAATTACGCCGTGTGTAAATTTATGGAATAATTTATTTTGCTGGAGATGGTTAAGAAAATATTATTAGTTGTAATAAATTATTACTTGCGAATGTATTTTATTTTGTATATATACCTACGACTTTGTAATTTGAATATAATCTCATCATCATTATACAATCAAATTAAGAGTTGATTTAAGGTGTGTATATACACTAGAAATCACGAAAATTGACCAGCATCTCAATTTTTTATTGTTTTAAAATATTTTCTATATCTTTAGCTTTCAGTCGATACCAAGATCTAGCAAATATTAGGACAATTTTTCTGGCTACAAGGATTTTTCATTTTCTCGGAAACATGTACAAACTTGTTTCAAAACTAGAACTGTGAAAACTGTCTGAAGACGTGTTTTGGGAATATGAAGCTTTGTTCAGTGATAATTCAACAAAGAATTGACCTATCATAACTATTTTTGTATTATTATAATATGTATAATAAAGTGGATATTTTGACTCTCAATTAGAGTTTTCAGTTGAGAAATGAATTTTTAGTTAAAAAAACTTGATTTTTATGCTACCTTGTTAAAACAAAATTATAAAAAAAACCTATTTAACCTATTTAGATATAAAAAAAATGATTGAGTGTGATTAAAAACATGAAGAATAATATGAATTATTTCCAACAGAAATTGTTTTTCTGAACAATTTAGAATTTGAGCTATCACTGCTTCAAACTCATGTTAATTATACCCAAATTAGATAATCAATAATTAGTTGAATCTGATTTTTTCACACTGAAATTATTTTAAGCACAAACCAATGACCTATTGTAAAAAAATTGAATTTTGAAATTCAAAATTAAAAAATATATTTTAGTGTGAATAACTGATTAATCAAATTCGCCCGAGTTGAAGATTTCTCCTAAGGATGACATTACCTATAAATTCACCAACTACTTGCAAAATACATATGCTTAATACGCCTTTGCTGCTCTATCAGACGCTTTTACTACCTTTTCTTTGGGAACATTTTACCTTTAAATCTTCTGAGGGTTTAACATAGTCTAGAACTGATATATACGCAAATATATCAGTTCTGGACTAGTAGTCTTCCGTGCATGACTTCTAGCTAGTTTTGATCTTCTTGATCAATTGTATCGTTTCTTCAATTCTTTCAACCACTAGATGTGGTTATTTAGTCATTACGCGTATTGTGCGAGCAACATACATTTATTCAATTGAAAAGATTCACGATTTTCTCTTATCTTATATTCTGGCTTCCGTTTAAACTATGGAAAGGACATAAGCTCTCCAGATATGCCTGACACTGTCTTAATATTTGTAATTTTCAGTAGATATATCTCATTATAGTGTGTTGGCACCTAATGGCAACTAAATTAACTTTGTGCGAACCTGTGTGTATGATCTGTTATGGATTATTGTTTAATGAGTTGCGAAAGATAATCAGTGAGTTAGCATACTTTATACCGTCTAAGCATAGTGATAGCTACCAAAGGGCCCGAAAAGACATTCCCATATTTCTTTTAATACCCAAATACGTATCATAAATCAACATTTTCATGTAAAATTCTGTCGACTAATAATCTTGACAATCTTTCACATTCAATCAGGAAACATACCTGAATGAATAATCATTGTCTCAATATTGGACAAGGAAAAACTAATTTTGGTTAAGCTCTAGTACAAAATTGAATGTTATGTTCCCTTTATATCATTTATCCCAATTAGTCGGAAATTATTTGTATTTCGACATTGTTGCACATTTAACAATTTCGCGCAATTTGATATTTTACTTTCATCCAACAAGTTAAAAGCTCGTCTTATTTATTTGGTAACATGTTAACAGCAACATAACTTTGTTCAAACATATTTTAAAACTGCTAATTCACTTAGGAATATTAATTAATCCAATTCAGACGTGAAGCTCTGAGACTTGTTTTTCTGCAGAAGTTTCTTCAACAAGTTTAGAAAGAAGTCGTATATTAGTTTCCATGAAAAAAATCACTTAAACTTGTAGACCTTACATTAAGATCTGTAAACCCTGTACTAGATCAAAAATTGAAAATTAACAAAACACAACCTCTTAAGCTTGATACTATTTTGTAAATCTAAGATTGCACATAAAAATAAAAACTGCAATTCACAGTAAAACTGAAAAAGAAAAGAACTACTCACTGGAACTAAAAATTTATGTACTAAATGTGAAAATACAAATAATGATAATGTATATGAAGTATGAAAATGCATATAATAAGCCAAATAAACGGCTTTTACTTGGAAGTATACAATGAAATCTATATTAATGAAAATGAAATGCTTGTATATTGAAAATGTTCGCCCCATTTGAAGTTATTTATGTTATTTGGGTTATTTTATTGCAAAATCAGTTCCTTCCTTGTGTGTGGGCATACACATACGTATGTGTATGCCCACACAAGGAACGTTGTGTGAGCATTGTGACGTTTTGGGTGATATTGTGACATTTGGGTTGTGACGTTGTGTGGGCATACACATACGTATGTGTATGCCCACACAACGTCACAACCCAAATGCAAGTTTGTATACTTTAAATTCTTACAACTTAGTGAATGGACTTTATTGCGTCAGTCTGTATATCCGTTTATGTCTGTTTGTATATTTGTACAGGAATCATATTAAATTATTTTAATGTATTTTCATAAAATGTTAAATATTTTATAAAACACTTTTAAACTTTGTAAATACATAACTTTAATTTACATTGCGCTTACACATTCAGGCAAGTTTTATGCTAAAACAGATGAACACGTACACTCAAATTAACGTTAATTTGGCAGTGTTGGAGGAACTGGGATGTAAATTGAGCATAACGATTACTCAGATTATTTTCCAAAAAATTATTTATACAGAATTTAAATTATACTACTTTACTTATTTTGAGCTTATATTTTCAATGCGAAATACAAATAATTTTAGACTATTTGGGATAGGATTATATAAAGAGAATAAAACATTCAATTTCGATCAGAGCTCAGCAGAAATTAGTTTTTTTTATGTTCAATATTGCTAAAGACGTGTGTCCATTTCTGGACGGAATTTCTACATATTAACCAAGTTTCATCGAAGCCCTAGATTTAACACACATGGTTTTATAATTCAGTTTTATGGAAAAAATCAAAACAGAGCACAAAACGTTTTGAACCAAGACTGATAGTTAATTGCATGTATTCAAAATATTTTAAAATTTGACAATAGTTTCCATTACAAAACGATTAAATTTATTAAAACTTGCATTTGATTTACACGTTTCGAATAGAGTTACATGATTTTACTGAAGGCTGCACTCAATAGCAACACCATCATTCTCTTTACAACCAGGTACACATGATTTCCATTCAAAACTAAATATTCGAATTGAAAAAAAGTTTCTAGGTTTAGCGCATACTCAACGAAACAAAATCTCGTGTTCATTGATCACAAACATTTATACAATTTACTGTTATTTTCCGCTCGGAGTTAATTTAGCTTTTTAAATTTTGTTCTTTTTTTCGTTGTAAGTTGTAAGAATTATGCGACATCATAAGATAAAAAATAATCACAAATTAATATCTTTAGAGCCTTTTTTTCCCACGGGCTTTAACTTAATTTTATTTCTCTGTTTTCTGTGACTGTAAATTTAATAAATACGTATTCTTTAATACATTGCAATTCCTATTCATCATATTCAACAACAACCCCACAAAGGATTCGATTTAAAACTGCATAAGCAAATCTTTACCCTCCAAGTGGTTTCCACGATCTATCTCGTCTCGACCAATTTGTTACTAACGATATATCTCGTCATCAAGATATTGCCGATATTTTTATGATTTTTCAAAGGACTAGATATCCCGTCCATCAAGATATAATGTTTTGTTAATGCCGAGATATCTCGTCGAGACAATCAGCAAGAGGTTTAAATGAAATTTTGCAGATATTGAAGGAGTGTTAATGTTAGAAAGGTTCTGACGTAGGACTTTTGAATCGTCAAAAACTTGTTTTAGTGACAGAAGGTCAAGGTTCCCTATTTTACGGGTTGTAGCTATATTAAACAACTAATTAGATCTGTTAAAAGCTAGTTGAAAACGTTATTTTAGTTTTTAAAAAATTCTGTCAAATCGATCTACAATTTTTTGGTATGGTAATCAGTTTCCTTTGCTGTGTTTGTACTGAAGACATTCAATTTTAAAATACATTTTTTATTGCGCATACCAGTAAATGTAATTTCAAGTTTTCAAGAAAAATGTACTCGCTTAAAAATAGTGATGACTATCTTATCAAATTAATTTGCTCTCTCCCTTAAAGACGCCTAAATTTGAAAATATCGCATCCCTGGTGCAAGAGCACCACAAATCAAAGGATAGTTGGTAGGAAAACTGAGTGCTTGAGTACTTGCAGGGTAGATTCGTCATTTTTACGATTTTTGTTATGGCTATTTTACGGGAAGCGATCTTAAAAAGGACATTTGTAATCCTTCCCCAAACTCAAAATCGACTTTTCTAATAGTCGCCTTTCGTTTTTTTTTTCATACAACAGGGGTGCAATCTATGTGAAATGTAATATATGGATGGATATGCATGTGTACGATTTGCGTCCAAAGTAAGTTGTAGAAATTATAAAAATGTTGAAAAGCTGTTAAATAATTCCTTTCCTGGCACTTAAATAATGTTGGTACTTTTCTGCGAAAAAGAAAAGTGATTATATTGGGCACTTTTTCAATCTACAGTTAACCAATTTAACCCCTAGTTAAAAATATATTTGATACTATTTTAACCAAATGCGATTTTTCATGAGCACAAAGCTTCTTTTTTAGAGCAAGGTTTATATCTAACATTACTTCATATTTTGCTTTATTTTAGAGAATGATGATAAGTTTTTATTCTTCTAATGGGTGTTTATCGTTTGTAAGATACGGTGATTTATTTATGTACTTCATACTTAGAATGAATACTAGGGTGTATATATTGTTTGGAAAATATCTATTCTATTTTTCGCTTGATCTTGTTTTGAATCGTTTTGGTTGAGTTTCTTATAGCAAAGAATCCTTCTTTTGAGAGCGTTAGTGCTATTTCACCAGCCGTACTTAATATAGAAATCGTACTGTTATTATTAGTGCTCTAAGAAAGTAGTATATATAAAGCTATTACCCAAAAAGATAAGTAATATACAAGAGCGTTTGTTTACGAACTACATCAATAATAAATGTACAATACATTAAACTTAAAATCGAATAGTGATCACGAAACAAAGAGACATAGATGGTCATTATTTTTTAGTTAACGTACATCTAATTTAGTACTTAGTTTACTGATACTATTTTCTAGAATAGTTATTTTGGTGAGCATGTGAGGAACTATACCATCATTATTTTAGTTAATGTATAAAACTGTATTATCAGTGCAACCTATCTCCAACATGAAGTATTTTATTGTTGATTAACATTGCACTGTCTCTATATGAGTAGCCACGATTGACAGTGTACGTGTATTTGAGCATGCGAGTTTTCTAATAAGCCAGATAATCCGAGACAAATTCCAGATGATATATGCTTTGATAAATGTGTCCACGATACAGTTGAATTGCCAGTGCGATATATCACTTCCAATAGTTACTTGAAGTTCTATGATAAGACTATTTCTACTACTGTCACAGTTTTACTCTTCGTTGCGGCTAAACCTCATTTAAAAAGGAAAACTGATAGCCTGCACTCGTAATTGCCTGCTAAAGGCAACACAAGACAGTTCACGATTGCAGTCGATCCAATAATCTCAATACAGCTATACAGTTCCACCCAACTGCCAACCAAGTGTTGGCATCTATTGAATTCAGTCGCTGCTAAATTCTAGTCGGGAGTGCTATAGGGAACATAGCCACCAATACAAAAACTAACTTACAATGCAGCAGTGCAGACCATCTCCAGCAGCAAGTACTTTTTTATTGAGTGAGTAATATTGCAGTCTCTCCATGTGAAACAAGTAAATCATGCCAAAATTAATTTTACTTAAGTCTGTCTCAAATGAAGATTGATTTTTGTCAAATGTTATATTAAAATTATTGTTATAAGTATTATTTAAAACTCACAAAAGAAAATATTAATTTGTGTAACCTCATTTCAAAACAAAAGAATTTAAAATAAACCTTTTTAAAGTAAGTAAATGAATGTTTTACTTACCATTCCATTTGTGTGCGTGAAACAAAGAGACGGTTATTAAAATGCTTACAAAAGCACGTCTATGATAATCTACAATGTCGATTGGATCGATGGCACGTGATACAATGATCATTGAAACTACAGAATTGGAAATTAAAAATAAAACCGTACTGAAATCAATAATTTGTGCGTCCCCCTTAGCAGCTATAATTTCTCGCACAGGGCTTGACATTGACTGATAAGAGTTCTGAATGGCTGTCTGTGAAATGCCGTTCCACGCAGATTCAAGATGTATCCACAGTTCGTCAATAGTGACAACGAGTGATAGCATACGGATAAATCTTCGAGCAATCATGTCACACACGTGTTGTATGGGGGACATTGCGATCAAGCAGATCAAAGAAGTGGAACTTGTTGGTGAACGAAGAAACGTTTTGAACGATTCGGGAGACATGGGCTTTGCCACGCTGAGAGAAAGATGTGTACAAGGTCTACATGATTGGTAGGCCTTTGGTACGATCTTTGTTATCGCTGATTCTTCATAATGTCTGCGATTTTTAGGAGTATATGGCGAGAGCGAGACTAAAATAACACTTTAAACCATTGTGCTTGGAATAGAACTATTATGACTCTCAGCTCTTTCTCGGTACCATTGGAGCTTCTAACGTCTATGGTAGAGGATTAAAGGAAGTCGCAATAACAGACTCTGAGCTAACGAGCACTTGCTGCAGCAATCGTCGGTAAACTCTGTGCTGGCTGACAGTCTGATGTGTTATCATTCGCCACTGTTGTGCCAACGTCATGGATACCATTGTACGACTTGTCAACGCCATACGTAACGTTGGTGAATCGTAGGGAGACTTGACTATCTTCCCTTCCCGATGTAGTCATAGGAAACTTATCTCGCACGACGATGCTCAGATCATTTGTCTGTCTATTGTCTCCAAGTACGCACAATTGTACTAACGTTTCATCCAACGTGTGAAGCAATATTAATATTCGAGAAATCTCCTTGTTGTTTGTTTTTTGAGGCTTTATTTTATTCCTTCTGAGTCACATTTCAGCTTGTATTGCTCCTTCAATATTGTTTTCACACTCAGATGAGATTTCAATCTTTTGCATTTGCTGTGATAATCTACCCGCCTGCAGAATTTCCGGTCAATCCAACAACTCGTTCTTAGTGTTGCATTTTCAATGTATTAATAAATAATTATTCGATGCACACCAAATCCAAATCCAGATTATCTTGCTTTGTTATGCAGTTATGTTCTGGATGAACGTATTTAGTAACACTAAAAACACGAATAGAAAGGATCTTAAAATTATAGTGAAATATGAAAATCAATAACGAGAATAGAAAATGTTGAAACAGGAGTTAACTTTTCAATTATTAACAAACATTTGTTTTCTTGATATTGAATTTGAATGTATCCAATTTTTTATACAATGAAATAAGTGATAAAGTAAGGTTAATAGAAATATTCTAGTACATTTCTTCTAATTGTTGAGAAAAATAATGGAAAATAGATAAATCTAGAAGTGAATCAAATCACAAAGCAACAAAAATAAAAAACAATGCTTATTGAGGTTTTATAATGAAAAAATTATTATTAATTTTCACAAAAAGCAGCAGCGTATTAATTAAAGCGAATTTAAAAACTGTTCAAAGAAAAACTGAAACTACAAATTAATCATATTTGTACTGCAACAGAACGCCCAATTTAAACAAATTTTGTCCCGAACTCTTTTGTGTGATGAAATAAAGCAAAAAAGAACACAGAATGAATCGAAAATAACGGTTCAGTTGATTTGATTTCAATTAAAAAAGTAACTAAGAATATTTTAGCATTTTTTGGTTTTTAAAAAATTAAAAACGAACACTGCTAATTAAACTTGCAATAATTGAGATTTTATGCCAAAGTCTAAGAAGAAAAAGTGAATTTATTCGTTGTAGAATAAGCGAAACGCACAAAAAAATATTTTTTATTATGAAAGGATTAAATTAAATGAGCTTTATTTTTAATCTATCTACACCTTCATCTAGAAAGTACTCTAGAAATGATACAAAAGATGAAAATTTAATTGATTCTGAATTTTTAAAAGCGTTAATAATACACTATTTGCAGTCACTCAGAATAAGGGTATCTTTCTCGATTAGAAAAAAAATATTATCTCTTTTAATTAGAAAAAGTGAGTGGGAATATATAACAAACAGCACAGCAGCGAAGTTGCACTTTTTTCCTTCTAACCAAACGTGATCTACGGTTTGTATAAAAAAGAGTTACGTATATACGGAATTAAATACAGCTCGAAAACGAAACGCACTCATCCATAAAAACAAACGAATAGAATAGAATTGTTTTTTAACTTTGCATTTGTATTTTAGGGCAATTAAAATTACTCTGAGAGAATGCAGAAGTATTTCGGTTTTTTATTTATGCTTTTAAAGTGATGGACATCAGTTTTAGAGTTTCTTAAAAATTCCCTTTTAAACCGAAAAGAAATACTTAAAGATAACTAAATAATTTCAGTATTAGTTTCAGACAAGAATTAACTAACAATTAGTTTATAATCGTAAATTAAAATTTTATTTGCAATTACATTCATTAAAAGTGCAAACATATTTTTATATCGTAACAATGTGTTCAGTTGTGTAGAAAACTCACCCTAAATATTAAAAGATTGATTAATTTGCTATGAATTAAAAAATTACTGCATTTATTTTTCATATTCATACTTATATTTCCTATGAGAATTAACTATACCATGTTTTTCAGAATGAAACATTTTAGGTAATGCAAATTGTGTATAATAAATGTTTCTTGAATACTTTTTTGTACTTTGTTTGAGTAAAATTATGTATAATTGTTTAATCTCATCAATCCCGAGAGAATATTTCTCCTCAAAAAATGTTTTATCATCTTGTATAAGTACTAAGTGATTCAGAAATTATTTGAAAAGCTTTATTAATTAGACACTTAATAATAATTGATTAATTAGAAATTACTGTAATAATTCGAACGTTATTAATTAATGCGAAATTTACTAATTAATAAGAACTTACATAAAATACAAATTAACTAATTAATAAGACATTAAATTATAATAAGTACTACGTAGTAAGAAATTATTTAAGAAAAATTTATTTTATTTTTGGGGAAAATAGTTCGCCCAGGAGAGTAATGTGCTCATTTGGTGACATTATCTCTCACGGGTTAGAACATTAGGGTTTAGATGATGAATATTATATAACTTTTTGAGGGTAAAGAAAATAGTTCATTTTTGTACACAAACGGATACTTCAGTATTGAAGAGGTTAAACACAACAATTAAAAATTTTAAATTTATAAAACAATGCTGACATTTATTTCAATTATGTTACTGTCAAAACCACAGAATAGTTTCTAAAGAATAGCAGTTGATATTAAAAGCTAAAATATCACTCTTCAATAAATTGGTTAAACTAAGCTAAGTATTAGTTAACACATTAATATGGACAAAAGGTTGATATTTTTAAGTCGGCAAAAATTATGACGAGTCATGACTAAAATTAGCTAAAAATCTTCATTAAAAAGATCATCCCATAATATCAGTTAATAATTCCAGACAAGCCAAATTAAACGCTTTTTAACCCAAGGTCTCGCAGTAGTCGAATCCTTTCATAAGGATATGCAGCTTTCATTGATTGAACCTAACCTGGACAAAAAAGCAAGTTGATAATTTAGATTATGATACGTCTTAAATCAGAATTATTTGGATTAAAAATTTTAAAGCAATGAATCTCCACAAAAAAGTCCCACTGTGGTATCAGCTAATACGTCGCGGCAAGCCAAATTAAACACCTTCTAATACAAGGTATTGCAGTAGTCAAACTCTCTTTTGTGAGGACCTGTACCTTCCATTAACTGAATTCCAAGGCAACACTACAGAACGTACATCCACTTTCAGAGTAATAATCTCTAGAAAATTGATTTATTAGTAATTTGAAGTAACTGGTCAAATGCTAACATTCCAACAGTTTGTTTACTTATCACTCCAGCGAACAGATAAGCGATTGAAACTGGATTCATGAACGTCAAAAGGGAACTCTGATTCTGGAAAATGAACTCATCATCGAAGATCCCTAGATTTAGTTTACAGACTAATTCCTATTAAACCATTACCTGCAGAGAACAGGAAACTCGTTGCTATTCCAGCATATTCTGAGAAAGATGATTCAATTCAGTTGTTGTAATGATTACATTGAAAACAGGTTTCTTGTTAAATAGTCACTCAGTGCCACACATCTTCAGAAGTGTTTCAAAAGCTTCAAGAAAAGTGATTTATCGTTGGCTCGAAGTAACTGATTAGACTGCTAAGGTGTCCAATAGTTTTTAGTGAATCACAGCAGCGAACACATGAAGGATTGAAACTGAATTCATGAACATCGAAAGTGAACTCTGATTGATTCAGTGAAAAACTCATTCATCACTGTCGTTCTCTAGATAGTTTATAGAATTATTCCTGCCTAACCATTGTCGATAGAAAACGGGAAACTTATTGCAATTTCAATATCCTCAGGTAAAGATGGTTCAATTCAGATGTTCTAATGGTTATATTTTAAGCAGTTATCTTTATTAAATGGTCACTCATAGCTACACACGTTCAGAAGGTTTATCATTAGTGGAGTTACGGAGACAATATTAAAGGTTTTTGCAGGTCGAGAGTTTATATTAATTTGCCGTAGTACATGCTTATGGCTCTCTCTAAAGCAAGGATACCCGATATATTGAATGGCTCTGGACATGAATAAATCATGTATGGTTTTTATTAGAACTAATTTAATTTGTTGGATCATTATGTAGTTCAAAATTTCTTAGTTTGAGGTTTGATCTGTCTCTGTGATAATGTTTTCCACAAAAGATCAGTGTGGTGAATTAAATGCGTGATGGAAAAAACATTAACACCGATTATAACAACTATCAAGATAACTGCATGGTTAGTCGTGACCAAGTACTGCAGTATTTCGGGATGTCATGGAAAAATATTCATAATAATCCGATACATCTTTTGGACATTTTTCTCAGGAAGGACAATTAATTATCGTATAACTACAAGTTTCAACGTGGCTTTTGACTATAATTACAAAATACTACTTTTATGTTTGGCTCTATATGAATTGTACTTTCATTTGAAATTTTATATGAAAGATTGAACACGGAAATTTTTATCCTTATATTACATTCATTAGTATTACACATTTTAAAAATTTAATTTTAAAAGCATACTAAAGGCGTATTTCAAAAGAAAAGCGCTTAATAACTTGCATCAAGTTGAGCTTAAAACAACATCCAAAGAAAATGATGCTTAAAACAGCATTCTTTTTCCCCGGATTTAGCTTTTGAAATACATTCACAAGAAAACTTACTGACCGAAGCAAATATATACACACACACACACACACACATATATATATATATGCATTGATTTATAAAATACCTCCTGGAATAAGTATAAAATAGGAAATCACAGCATCTTTTCTATTTCCAATCTCAATCTTACGAATCCATTTTAAAATTTCGAAACTGAAATATTGAATTGATTCGTTCTACTTTAAAAACTACATGGTTTATAAGAAACGTTTCCGTTATACAATTATAATATTCATCGCCACAATATTCACATTTCAAATATTAGTGTGGTGATGCACACAGGAATAGTGCCTCAACAATCCAAAATTTCGCAAGATCGTGCTCAGGACTTTTGGGCCTGAGTTACATCACTTGCATAGACGTTCTTCAGAAGTTGGTGCGAGCCAGAAAAGACGATGTGCTCAGAGATCTTATGCGGATGACGCGATGATGTGAACTGTTCTGAAGAAATAGTTTCATATACCTTTAATTTCACATCTCGATTCATATTTCACCAAAACCCTCATTCAATCATAGTTTTGGAAACCGGTTCTGGGAATGAAATCAGCCTCAGCCTCAGAAATCTCATCGTGTTATCCACTCCCCCAAAAGGAATAAATGGACACAAACAGCCCGTCCCTGCCTCATCCAGCGTCATTTCGAGGTAAATGTTTTATGCAAAGCAGCAAACCCCCAATAGGAAAGGAAACAAGCCCCCTGCGCTGCGAAGCCTCGCCAGATTTGTCTGAGGCAATATACAATTCTTTACTTCCATTCCATCTTTTTTTTCTGGAGGTATTTCATTTTATTTCAACTCTTCATTTCCTTTGAATGGTCGTGTCCAAAGTGAAACCGCGAGCCGGGCGCCCGCGACAATAAAATCGATTTTAGCGAGAAGAGATAGTTTGGAGGGGTTGTAGGGATGGGGAAAAAAACCCACGACGAGAGTAAGAAAAGACACACAGCACAAAAAATAGAAAATTGAGGAGAAATAAAAAGGGAAATGAGACGAGCGAGAATTTAAGAAAAGGGAAAACTCGAAGCAATAAACCGTGGTAAATTCTGGCGAGAGGGGGTTCATTATTGATTGGTGAAGTGGCGTTGATAAGAAAAAAATTGTGTGTGACCCCTTTTTATCCTTTTTTAATTTTTTTTCTATGAGGGAAAACAAACTTGTTCCAATTTAAGGGGGGTCGGAACCGTTGCTTACATATCATTAGTAATTTTTCTCGATTCTGAATCAGCTATTTGATAAAACTAAGGAGGTGGATATTTGTTTTCGGGTCATAAATTTTAATTAAAGACCCAATTTCATGCACTGGAGATGAAATAGTTTTGGTTTCATCTTTATCTGAATGTTTTGAAAAATGACATAGCACACATTTAAATATCTGATCTGTGTTTGTTACAACAGGGTCGTTGCACATTTTTTTGCGAAGTATTTTTTGTGGATTTTTTTCGTTTACAATCCGTGACACAGAAAATATATGATTTCATCAAAATTCCATACATCTTTGGACTTTTAATTAAAATTAAATTACAAATTTATTTAAAAGTATTAAGTGTCGTTTAATTTTATTTATATTTAAACATTTGTTCTAGCACATTGAATTGTTTAACCATTCGATTTGCTTTATAACTTTCATATTTTATTGCAAATTAATTGCAATTAACTGTAAATAATATTTGAGAAAGAACCCTTTTAACTAAGAATTATTAATTCTATCTAAGTGAATTTAATAAAAGAATATTGCAGTAGTTGGGTAGTTAATTAATGTCACATTAAAGTAACACAAAGGGCTATTGACAATCCCAAAGAATTAAAGTATTTGCTTCTTATTATCTTATTTTTTGAAAAAAGTGTTTATTCTAATAGAACATGAGGTTTCATACCATCATTCCGACACAATACCCCCTTTTTCTTTTCAATAAAATCCTTTTAAACGTGCAGTTAATTTATCACATTAGACACTTAAAAAATAGTAACATTATTTCCAAGTCAGCACAACTCGCTAAATGTAAAAATACAGGATACAGAATCGCAATGCGATTCATATGAATGAAACTAACATAATTCGGTGAAAGTATATTTAAACATATCTGAAAATAATGCACGAAGTCTATTTATCTAACTTTTAATAAATGACCGGCTGTTAGCTGCAGTTAATACTTTGTTTTAAAAAGGTAACTTTAAAAAACATAACGCAAGCCTCATTTGTTACTTTCTTTTGTCATTCTTTACCTTTGTTGCTAAAACATTAAAATGTACTAGGAAACATTGAATTGTTTCAAAGCTTTACTTTTGAAAAAATGTTTTTCACATCGATGCGCAAAGTGTTTTGAAATCCAGAATAAGGGGACAAAAGTTCATTTACTTATTTTTATCTAATCCCTGTTAAGAAAACCAAAGGGAAAATTTTGGAATATTTCAAAAAATGAGGTAAAGTTGGTAAATCAGGGCGTCAACAGGGAGTAGCCTGACCCAGACAACACTATATATATATATATATATATATATATATATATATATATATATATATATATATATATATATATATATATATATATATATATATATATATATATAAGAATTATATTTCAATCCTTATGTTTGAACTTATTTTTTATTTTTCTACGAAAAGCAATAATTTACACATATTTGATTAATGATGTGAAAAGATTAAAGATTTAATTTGTATAACTTACATTTGGTAAGAAAACTAGTCTTTTATTTAATGCGAAAAGCGCAAGGAAAAACACGTTGATAATAAAAGTGTTATTTTGGTTTTCGACATCTCGCAACTCCAGAATTAAAGTTTCATTTTCTTATTTTACTTTGAAATCTGTGTTTATGTATCTGAGATAAGACAACGAAATGATGCGGCCATATTTGAACATTTATAAGTAATAAGATTCTGTTCTTTTGTAAGTAATATCGTCTTCAGCAATCTGCAAATAATTTTTTCCTGAGCAGTTTTGAAGTTGAAATCTGACACGTTTGCTCTCATCTTTCACTTTTCAGAAATCTACATATTTCATTGATCGGAATTTTAGTTCGATTTGCTAACATGCTATTGCAGTATTTAAATGTTCCATTGCTTATGTGTTGTAAATAAATGATTTAGGAGTTAAATTTTACGAATTACTTATTTTATGCAAATTCTCGCTAAAGACACACATGGGTTCACGTCTCGGCGGTATTTGTGTATTTCGACCAATTTTCCATATGTCATTGATTTAATACATAATGATTTGTAAAATTCTGTTTTGTAAAAATAAATCAAAATTTAAACAAAAATTTTAAAATAAGACAATAACGTCTAACTTTAAAAAGAGGGTAACTATTTTAAATTCAGTCAGGTAACGTCAAAATAAATCCCTTTTTTTAAATACGAATCGTAAAGTTAAAATAAGATAGGTAACCATGCGTTGTAATTTAGTGATTTTTAAAATTTTTGTAGTAGGTTTCTATCACGAGATCAGTAAAACTTACTTTAGTTTTTCAAATTTCAAATTAAATTGAGGTTTTGTATTGGAATATGTTGTGAATAGTTAAGAAACCACATCCTATCATTCTAAATAGGAACGAGGTTTAGATTTAGAAACCGAATCTTTGAATTGACAATAATGTGCCGTAAAGAATCAATTTAAAACGTCATGCCAGTTGGAGTAAAGCGAAATTTAAGTAAAATTTTGCTGATCTTGGAATATCACGATTATAAAATATTCAAAATTGAACTTTTGAAAAGTTAAGTTTTTGTCTTAAGTGACAGAAGGTTGAGGTTGTTTACTTATGATTTGAAGCTATTCGTATGCAACTTTGTTATATGAAAGTTGAGTTATCTGTCTATCGTTGAAATGATTGATTTTCTTTTTAAAAAAAACCGCATTTTTTACCTTCCGTTTTTTGAAAAATTGTAATGTATTGACTTTGTACTAAGGAGTATATCTTATTTTAAAATAAGTTGTTATTTCATGTGCTGGATGGAATTTTTAAGCAAAAATTGTATTTGCTTGGAAAGGAACTTCTCATAAATATCTTATCAACAGGATTTGTTATACTTTCATAATGATGGTGAAATTCGGAAGTATCGCATCCCTGATGCAAGTATTAAAAGTCAATAAATATTGATAAAAAAACGGAGTGCAACATGCTACGCTACAAGTTCGTCATTTCTACAGCAAATGAACTTAAGTACTTTCATAATCCCTCCAAAACACAAAATCGACTTCTGTATCAATCATCTTAGTATCATCTTTAGTATTTTAGTATTATACTGTGGTACGATGTATGTTAAGTAGTTTAAATGAATGGATACAGCAAGCATACCTATCTCATCCAAAGTAAATTGTAGAATGTATAAATATTTCAAAATGGAGTTTAGAAGGATATTTTCCTCTCCCATGATAGATATTTCTATCATGGGAGTCAAACTGTCTCCTTTAAATGAGCCTCCCGACTCGCTGACTTCATACATGTCAGGAACTACTTCAGAATCAAAACTTTTTCTTCAAAATATAAGAAGGTATAATTCATGCTTCCAAATGACATCGTTCGGTGCAACAGCAGTTAAAAGCACTGGTTTCATGCCTACTTTTAAAGTTCAAGGTCAAGTTTATCATAAAGCTGGATTGATTCTTCCCTTCTCTAATAAGCAACCTAAATTTTTACAAATTTACTTTATGGGTCATGAACAAATAGAAGCCGATCGACGCTTGTACCATTCCCGGTACAAGACGAAACATTGTTTTAAGTTTGCAGAGATTTTTGCATCAGCATAACAATTTAGTGAACATATTCAAGACAGTGTTGGACAAAATGCCTACAGATGTATACAGGATTGTTATTAGAGCAGAGAAGAAACCAGTTGACAAACATGAACGGTTCTTTAATGTTCCGACTATTAACGAAGTGGCAGTTGTCATGATGGGAAATGAATTCGACAGGCGTGATATAGTTATTCAGAGAAGAAGCGAGATACTGCAGTGCACATTTTAGAAACACATAGATCATATGACGCTCTACGATATTCACTAATATTTTGGGAAGGGGAAGATGGATATCACTTTAATATAATGAAAATATACCCTAAAACTGGGGAAACCACCAATAAAAAGGTATCTGCAATGGACTTTTATACCCACAGAATTATAAGAGCGGGATCCTTAAACCACATTTTAAATTGCGACAGCTCTTTCATCAATTTATTGATTACATGTACGCAAAAATCGAAAGTGAACGCCTCCAATTCATAAGGTTTAACCAAAAAGCACTTCGAGCCGACAGTTTTAATTTATGGGATTCTGTGGCTAATGATGGAAAAATTGCAGACATTGGACAGATAGTTATATTACCCGCTACATTTACAGGCAGCCCAAGACATATGCATGAAAATGCTCAAGATGCTATGTCCTATATTCGAACATATGGGCGCCCTGATCTCTTTATTATATTTACATGTAACCCGGCTTGGGAGGAAATTAAAGATGAGCTTTTGAATGGTCAATCACAAACTGATCGGCATGATTTAACGGCTAGAATTTTCAAACAGAAGCTCACAAAGCGTATTTATGTAATAACGAAAAGTCATATTTATGTAGAAGCCCGCTGCTGGATTTATTCAGTCGAATGGCAAAAAGAGGCCTTTCGCACGCCCACATCTAGATATGGCCCAAGGAGAAATTCGTTCAAATCAATTTGACAATGTTATTTCGGCAGAGCTTCCAAATCCACTAGAAGACCCAACACTTTTTGAAATCATTACCAAAAATATGATTCATGGGCCATGTGGATCAATCAATCCTAATTCAGCTTGCTTGAAGGATGGAAAATGCACAAAAAAGTATTCCCGAGAGATGAAACAAGAAACTTACACTGGAGATGACAGCTATCCTCTTTACCAACGACGAAAACCAGGAGATGGAGGATACTCTGCAAGAATAAAAGTGAAAATAAATAACCAGTTTACTCAAATGGAGGAGGACAACAGATGGGTTGTACCTTATACTCCTCTGCTCTCAAAAATGTTTCAAGCGCACATCAACGTTGAATATTGCAACTCAGTTAAATCAATTAAGTACATTTGTAAATACGTTAACAAGGGTAGTGATATGGCAGTTTTCGACTTGAGAATGGAAAGACAGTGGATGAGATCATGCAATATCAATTGGGAAGATACATCAACAGTAATGAAGCAGTTTGGCGCATTCTTAATTTCTCAATACCTGATCGCTATCCAACCGTTGTCCACCTCAGTGTTCGTCTAGAAAATGAACAACGTGTCTATTTCACCCAATTGATAACTCTCAAGAAAAAGCCCTACAACCACCTAACACAACACTGACAGCCTTTTTACTACTCTGCCGACAAAATTAATTTGCAAAAACATTGTTGAAGTACCCTAATATTATATTTGGAATAAAGCTACGAATGTATTATGTAGGAGGAAACAAGGTGTCCGCCTTCCAGGATGTAATGTGCATGCAACCGATGCCTTAGGTCGTGTATATACAGTTCACACAAATAACGCCAAAAGCTATTTCTTAAGATTGTTATTCCACACAGTTCGACTTCCTTTACAGATCTTAAAACCGTCGACGGACAAGTATGTGAAACATTTAGGGAAGCGTGTCAAAAACGTGGTTTACTTGAAAATGATGTACATTGAGACATAACATTATCAGAAGCCTCTTTAAGGAGTTTTTCAGCTCAAATGCGAGATCTTTTTGTGATTAAGACAACTTGCAACCCTTCAAATCCCAAAGGTCTTTGGGAGGAATACAAAGAAAACCTCAGTAAAGATATTCTTCAAAAAACACGCAGAACCAATCCTACAATGAATGGAAGTTTTTCTACAGAAATATTTAACCACGCTCTTGCATTGATTGAAAATAAATCCATATGTATTACCGGTAAAACTCTTCTTCAACTTGGTATAGAAGCACCGACACATAGTGGTTTTGAAGTACTTGACAGATATTTTAAGAGAAAAAAAACTACAATATTGATCAGTTGAAAACATACGTAGAGACTAATGAACCACTTTTACTTGATGATCAGAGATCGTCATACAATGCACTTTGGACTTAATCGCGGGAGGAAATGACGTAATTTTTTTCCTCGATGCACCCGGAGGGACAGCGAAAACATTTGGCATTAATTTATTGCTTGCTAAAATATGGAAAGAAAATGAAATTACACTAGCAGTTGCATCATCCGGAATTGCAGCCACATTACTGGTTGGAGGACGAACTACTCACTCAGCTTTAAAACTACCTTTAAATCTTGCCCGTATAGCAACTCCAATCTGCAACATTAGCAAGGGATCTGGTCAAGTCCAAATATTAAAAAAATGCAGGGTCGTTGTTTTGGATGAGTGCACTGTGGCACACAAGAGAGCTCTTGAAACACGTGATCGAACTTTGCAAGACATTAGAGAAGACACTCGGCTTATGGGAGGAGTAGGCATGTAGTTCTGGTAAATGACTTTCGGCAAACACTACCAGTTATACCACGATCGACACCTGCGGACGAACTTAACACTTGCCTCAAAGCGTCACATCTTTGGAAGTACGTTCAGAAAGTGACCTTGAAGACCAATATGCGAGTTTATTTACTGAAGGATAAAACTGTACAGAACTTTGCTGATAAACTATTGTGTCTTCGTGATAGCAATTTTCCTTTGACCCTATAACTAATTTAACTTCTTTTCCATTAGACTTTTGCCAAATGGAGAGCTCGATTCAAGAAGTTGTGATAAAAGTGTTTCCAAACATTTATGCGAATGTTACTAACTGTGACTGGCTTAGCGAACGAGCCATTCTAGCACCATAAAAAAAGCGTTGATAATATAAATACACAGATACAAGATCAGATTCCTGGTTTACCACAACATATAAGTCTATCGATACGGTCTAGATAGTGAGCAGACTGTATTTTATCCCTCCGAGTTTTTGAATTCCTTACAGCCAGCGGGAATGCCACCACACTGGTTGGTGTTGAAAATTCGATCATCAATAATGCTATTACGTAATCTATGACTCAGCGCTATGAAGTACGCTATGACTCACCAAAATTGTGCAACGGGACCAGGTTATGCGTGAAGCAACTCCTTCCCCACGTGATCGAAGCAACAATATTAACTGGCAATGCTAAGAGAGATGTATTTATTCCGCGCATTCCGATTATACCCATTGACATGCCCTTTGATTTTAAGCGACTTCAATATCCAGTAAGACTAGCATTTGTAACGACTATAAATAAGACCCAAGGGCAGTCACTTACTGTCGCAGGTATTAACTTGAATAGTCCATGCTTTTCCCATGGTCAACTATATGTTGCCAGCTCTAGAGTGGGTACGCCAAATCATTTGTACATTTTCGCTCCGGAGGGAAAAACTTAAAACATAGTGTATCTCAAAGCATTAGACTAGCGCAGACGAAAAGCCCAAGCAAAATCTCATCGATCGTAAAAGCATAATTTTGCTACTCGGTATATGGCAACGCCCGAATTAATGTTTAATTTTATAAATTTGAATTAATTTCCGTGTTTGTGTATTTGAGTTAAGACAGCGGAATGCTGAGGTCATATTTGAGCAGTTCTAAGTGTGTTCTTTCTGTAAATAAATTATTATTGTCTCTATCAATATTGCTTAAAAGTCTTTTTTCGAATTTCTCTATTTCAGAATATAGACTTGCTCATATCTTTCGTTTTTCAGAATTCTGCTTTTTTCATTGATCGGAATTTCGTTTCTGTGTGTATTTATGTGTTCATGTATGTTTTCATGTTGCAGATATATTATTTAGGAGTTAAATTTTAAGGAATTATTTATTTTCTGCAAAATATCATTAGACATGGGTAATTTCTTGGCATTATATTCATATTTCGACCAACTTTCCTTAAGTCTTTGATTGAATTTGTAATGGTTTGTAGAAGGATGTTTCATAAAAATAAATTAAAAATACGAAAAGAAATTTTTTTTCGTATTTTAAAATGACCGGTAAAGTTGAAATAAAATTATTTGAAAAAAGATAGGTTACGTTAAATTAAAACGGGCAGCCATACGTTGTAGTTCAAAGATATTATAAATCAACTTTTAATAGTCACCATAGAAAAAAAGGTTGTAGTTTGTCTTACAGCAGGGTTACTATGAATATAAAATGGGATTATATGGATGGATATATCATTTATACATATTTGCGTCCGAAGTATATTGTAGGAGCTATGAAAAAGTTAAAACGATGTTAAAAAATTATTTTCTGTACATTTAAATGCTGATTGTATTTTTCAATGAAAGAGAAGTGATTAGTCTGTTCCCTTTGCAATCAAGGTTTAACCAATTAAAACCTAGAAACGCTGGGTAATTCTGCTAGTCTATATATAAAGCAGAGTTGGCGTCTGTCTGGTCTCTATACAAATATGCACCGTTTGACTAATCAACACCAAATTTGGTCCACTTATAATTTGAAATCCTGCGGGTACGATAGGCTCGTATTGACCACCATTAGATTTTCCTGTGTGTGCAAAGGGGTCTAAAGATAATTCAAAATCCCCATCGAAATAATATATAAGATAATTAGATTGTGGTTGAAATTCAATTCAGATTGTTTTACCTGTATTGTTGAAAAAACAGTTTTTCAAAAAGATAATTTTTTGCAGAATTTAAATTGTAATGCTTTATGCTTGAGCTTACTTTTTATTTTTTCGAAATTTGTAAGTAATTTATAAATATTTGATTGATGATACAAGTACGTATATTCAAGACATTTAACTTTATAAACTTACATTTCGTAAGGAAACGAGTCTAACACGAAAAAAACCCATTGATTAAAGCATAATTTTGCTACTCGGTATTTGGAAATTTCAGGATTATATTATGTTTTAATTCGACTTAAAATTCTTAATTAATGTATCTGAGTTTAGGCATCGAAATGTTGCGGTCATGAATAATGCTGAATTGGCTGCGCATTAGAAGGTAAAAACATATTTCATTTTTAAATATATCTAAAATTTACAATCATCTGAAAATGTGGTATTTCTCGTACTCGTAATTGGGATGTTTTTATCAGGAATTTTTCTTTATCCTCGGTCAAGTACAAAGACCAAATCAGAGAATCGAACTTTCCATTCCAATATTTTAAATTTTTAATTTCAAGGCAGCAAATTTACAAATAAAACTACGAATTGCATTGTTTTCTCTATGGGTACCCATGTGTCTGATTGTGTGGTAAAAGATGGAAGAAAAGGCAAGTGGTCACGTGGAGGTAAATTGATTTTTTCGTCTTCGTAGTGAACGGAAGGAGACAAGGTGCAGGAGACAGAAATAAGCACTTCATCTAAAGTAGAGGATAGCCATCTAGAGTGCTTATGTCGTTTTGTTGGTATAGGAATTGGAGGACGAGGCGATACCATTAAGGAGTTTTTGACAGCATGAGGACACCTTATCATTTGTTGAGTGTTGTACTGAAATCACAGAACATCCTATATCTAAACAATATAATATATATTTCACATTATACTAAGCCTGTTGTACGAAAAACAAACAGAAGTAGGCGCTGGGACTAAAATATAAATTATATAAATTGCTTACATTAAAGATGATTAAGGCTATTTATAACTGATTAAAATTTCAGAAAATAGGACAAATTTCATATTTGAATTGTATGCTTAATAATATAGCACGGTATTGTTAGCTCACATTCCTGTCCGGCGTACAATCATGATGTAACTGGGGCTATTGTTTTGTCTTCTATCAAAATGGACTTCAGAATATAGAACTGAAGTGTTCAAACTGATAATGTTTATACTCCAGGGAAATACTTAGGAGAAGGAGTCTATAAAATACTTTTATATACACTGTTGTTCAAAATTAAGAGAATTTGCATGTTTTGTCGAATTTCACGAAAGGTACTGAACGAAAGGTAAAACTAATGCTTCCAAACAAAGATGCAAATCTTTAGTGTCGAATACGTAAGTGTACACGTGAATGTGGGCGGTGCATTTAGAGGAACAGGGTTTCTAAGCGCACATGACAATTTCCGACTTCGTTCGCTAGCACGCCTCTATGAATTTCGTGGTGTTTTTTTGCAACATTCGGTGAAATTCAAAAGCAAACAGTTAAAATGAGTAACCACCAACGTTTGGATGATGGAATGATGTGGTGAATCGTTGGGAGACTGGAAGCGGGGCAGTCTCAAGTGCAGACTGTTAGAGACTTCATTATATCGCCCAGCGTTGTGTTCAACTTATGGAAACAGTTTAAGAATACGGGTCCGTAGAGAGAAAACCTGGGCAAGGTCGTCCAGCCAATGAATATCAATATTTGTCCATTACAGCGAGGCGTAACAGTAGTGCAACAGCTACTCAGCTCTCTCGTGGCCTTCAGGAGGCCACAGGAATCCGAGTTTCGAGGGTTACTTTTCCAGAATGCTATATGAGAGAGAGACTTGTTGTTTGCATCCCGCTCACTTCTGCGCACTGGAGAGCCCGTTAAGCATAGTGTGGAGAACATCGACTTTGGACCAGGGAACAGTGGGGGACCGTTCTATTCACTGATGAGTCCCTGTTCAGCTTATCCACTGATTCTCGACTTACGTTCATCTGGAGAGGACCAGGGACCCGCTACCTGTCCTCTAGCATCCGAGAAAGAGACCACTATGACAGCGGAATGGCTATGTCTTGTGCAACGGTCATTTTAGCTGGAAGAAAATGAGCTCAGCATTCATTTGTAACTTATTACAGTTTTCAAGCAGCCATTTAAAGGGTTTCACGTTACAGCAAAAATCACACATGCGCAGTTAGGTCCAAGGTAGCATTTGCCAAAATCATGTCTCCTGGCTTCAACTGGTTAACTAAAAACGAGGTCGGATGCTTTTTGATAACACCTGGTATATTCGGAGTGATACATGGTTTCAGGGAATAATCTAATGATTGCATTCGCACAAATGGCAGAGACGAAATTAATTTCACGAGGATGGCTCCTTAGCTATTTGAAGGTGTCACCAACTGTTGTAATCTGGAAAAAAAGAATTTAAACTCTTCAGAAACTAGAAATTTTGAAGAAAATCGTGAAAAAGGTAAATTTCTTTTAAATATTAGTGCAGACTTCGTAATCTTCAAGATTGAGATAATTAATATCACTTAGTTTCTTCGAAGAATATACAGACTTTGAATTCTCATTTCTGCTGAATGATAAAGAATTAAAAAAAGATACTAAAGCTACATGAAAAATTATTAATTTAGCAAAGTACAGTTTTAAGAAAATCCAACAAGCTTTTCTACGAAGTAATTCACACGTTTTTCATACATATATTGTCTTCAATTAGAAAATAATGAAGAACAAAGAAGAAATAAATTCATATTTTATATAAAACGGGCAAAAAACTTTTGATACTAAGTATGTTACTGCAGCTACGTTCTATACAAAACTATTTTGTATCGAAAGGTTCTATGTAAGATTAATTTGTAGTAATAAATTAGATATTAACTGAAACTTCTATTGAAATTATTACCCAGTAATTATTCCTCTCTCAAACTTGGACAACTGTTCATATTATTGTCTCGCATATTTATGTACTAGCAGAATAATTTTAGTCGAATCCATCGTCTCGATGTTTGGAATTTGCTATATGATGCCTTTTATATATTCCGAGTTACATTTCAGCTTGTATTGCGCGCGTGTATTGCGTTATTTTATATGCATACTCATATGAGATTTTCATTACTTGCATTTGCCATGATGAACTCGTCTGCTAGATTTCTGGTCAATCCAACAACCCTTTCTTGATGTTGCATTTTCAGTGAACAACACTGTGAATTAACCTGTAAAAGTGAGTACACAGAGACATTTTATTTTTATGGATTTATTTTAAATTCAAAAAACAAAATTGACTACACAACCTCCAATACAATTTAGGAATATATATAAAATAGTTCCTTTCTTGAAAAAGGTTTCGTGGAGAAGTTTAATTTATTCTTGAATTTTTGTAAAAGGGGCTATTAAAAGAAACGATTTTTGATTCCTCAGATATATGAATCTGTAACGAATTCTACTATTTCCTTGAATTGATATTTATTCACAATCAGTCCATAAGTACACTGATTTATGCACTGCAAAATTGTCAAGAGTGGAAATTCCAGTAGTGTTTAGTTCTACACGTAGATGGCGCCACGATGCAAGAAAAGAATGAGATTTATTGTCTGTATATTTTCACTTATAAATACATACATATCGTATACAGAATTGATTTTGTATCTAAATATTTGTTTTTCTTGATAAAATCTAAGTGTTTACCAAGCTTTATTTTTCTAGTGTCTGGGCTTCCGATGTCTGGTTAATGTTTGTTTAATTGTGCTGTTCTTTACAAGTGTTGTGTTTTTTACAACAGGTTAAATGTTTGTTAAATAATTAATAATTATACGTAATTTTATTAATTTGATTTTCTGATTTCAAATTGTTCCTAAAATTATGCTTAGAAACCACCATGAATTTACAAAAGTTTCAAATGAGCATGTTTTGTAAATGCAAATTCTACTGATAAGATCTATATGTTCTTGATATTTTATAATTTCTTATCAAAGCGTCTTAAACATGCATTCTTCTAAGAAATCTTTCTTGAATTACGGAATCTGTGTGTTGGTGCTCAGTAATCGGCACTTAAAATTCAACGTAAAAAAAATTGAATAACTAAACATGCATTTATACATCTAAATTTTCTAACTTATGAGTAAAATGAAAATTTAAGGACGTTGAGTGAAGATTCAAAATCTATTTTTTGCAATGAAGATGAAATTTAAGTTTACACATCAAACCTATGTCGAACTTGAAATAATGCACATTTGTAAGCAGAATTGAAAAACTCACAAGCTAAATATTAACAATATCTAAAGATTCTGTATTATTTTAGTTCACGTACTCATCTGTTTATCCAGCATCTAGTAAGAAAAGGTATAGAAAATATGAGATATTGTATCATCATTTTACTGTGAAAAGTTACTGAGCAAAACCTTGAAAAATTATCCCGAAGCAACTGTCAGTAAAATATCAGCAATTATTCGTACCAAATTTCGCATTCTGAATTATCTGAGAGAAAATACTTCGAATAAACATGTAAAACAAAACTAAATTTTGGACGAAATAGAGCATTTGATAATAGGCAGGATTTTGCAATTGATAACAGGCTGGATTTTACATTTGGAAAAAGTAGATTTCTGGGAAGTTGATTTGGATATAGATAGGGGCCAAAAGCGGAGAATCTGTCTTTTTTCTCTTATTTCAGTTCAAGTTAATACAGCGCATTAAAAACGGATGCTTCTTAAAAATAAACTGCTGCCATCTATTGGGTATATATATAACTAATGTATGGAGGTGATTAATGAAGTTGAATAAATTTTTATGACATTCTGAAAACATTTTTTAGAGATTAAATTTATTCAAATTCTGAAACTTAGATTGAAGGAACATTTTCGAAACTTGAATAAATGTTCTGTACATTCTACCGCATTCTGCATACTCACAAATTATTGACTGGTGATAAAAATATTTGGTACTGGTGACAAAAATATTGACTGGTTACTGAAATTCATTAGTTCACTCAATAATTTTTAAAATACTTAAGTCATATAAATCAATAATTTATGCTAGTGGTATTTTAGCGGTAAAATTTGTTGCGATAAAAATTATTATTTTTTATTTTTATTTTTAAGTCTCAATGAATGGGTTAAGCAGTTACAGCATTTCAAATACAACCCGTGTTTATAGAATTCAAAACAATACATAGAAGTGTATACTAGGTACCACTGAAACCTTCGATTGATAATAATGATTCTCTGATGAAAAATTAATATTTCTATATGGATAGGTTTTACTTTTTTCCAATATAATCTTGCACATTTTTCTAAACTGATTTTAAAATAGATTTTAAAATAGTTTTAAAATTGCATAATGGCAATGAATCAGTTGATCAAGCAAACTCACTTAGCATTGTTAGCACTTAAAATAATCACATCGTCTAGTTAGACGGCATTTTAATTTCTCATTCTGGAAGAACCTACTTTGTTGGACTTCATGAAAAAAGGTGTAAATTTTTAAGCATTTAAATCACTAAAATTTGAAAAAATTTCCAACAATTCTCTCAAATAAATCTACTTGTAAATTTGTGCTAGTAAGTGGCTCAACATGTTTTGACTTGTTTTACCCCCTATGCTTTCATTGATACTTCGAGATTTCTCTATGCCTTTGTCCAATTAATTCAATAAGGCACGTCAAGCACTCGTGTGTACAATACTATTTCAACAGAAATAAAATGGTCATTTTAGACCACAAAATTGTGCTTCTAATTGAACTTAACTAATACCTAATATCATTTCTTACTTTATAATACTAGATAGGAGAGTATACTAGGTCTTGCAACTAGGAAAAAAATTCTAAACGAGATTCTTCTAGAATTCTGCCTTTTTAACATAATGTGAATGAAAGCGTTATCAATATTTCAGTTTTGTAAATTCATCTGCTTTAAAGACGATGTTTGATTCTCAAATGTGCAATGTCGTGTAGAGGCACCGTCCACACTAATGAAAAAGACAGGCAGGGATAAGTAATTTAAAAACCTCCAAAGTTGCTATTAAACAGGAAATTAAATATAGTCATTCGTCTTGTTAGTAGGTATTTAATTAACGTCGCACTGGAGCAACACAACGGGCTATTGCCGACGGTCAGGGATCAAACCCGAAGGGAAAGATCCGAGGATATTACCACGTAATTTTGAATCACGGTCAGATAACGAAGTCATTCCTGAGCTAACACTCCCTTCTCCAAACTTCCACACCACGCCAATGTGAGGATATTTGAAGCCACGACAGATTTGACGCGCGATAGCCCCTTTGTACCCGACGAGCTTTGGTTGGATTCGATCTTTGGTTAATCCATTGCTATTCCCACCGGGCTTCTTCTTAGTTCGGGGTGCAGCCCCTCCTCCCCGATCAGGTGAGATCAAGATCACTAAGGATTATAGGGGAAGGTACCAGAGTTTGGCAGGTCCGATAGTAAGGAACGGAACTAACTTTTCACTTGGTCGTCGTGAAAACGAAAGGGCATTGCTCATCAGGCGAGGGCTGGCAAGTGTTTTTGGTGATACTCGTGTATCCCGTCGGGTGATGGATAGGGCCTTATCCCTATTTATTCCATCCTACCTTTTAACCCAGTATAGCTTTCAGCTAGCAAGGCTGAACGGAATGTCTACATAAGCATCTAGTATGTCATTCCAGTGACCTTGTATTTGACCTTACTTGATCCTAGTCCTGGTTCTGATGCCTGAACCAGTTCCCGAACCCTCGGTGGAGGGCTAGGAGTCATTTCCTACACAAATCTACCCAAGCGGCAAAGAGACACTTTGGGGGTTTGTTGAATTCGTTGAGTCGATCTCTAATAAAATCGAGTCTTTCTCTGAGGTGCGCCGGCAGCCCGGATATAGTGAAGCGTATCACATACTTCACCACATTGACAGGTATCAGACGTCGGGTATCCCATGCGGGTAAAGTATTCAGGGAACCTTCCGTGGTTTGTCAGTAACTGGATGACAAAGGAATCGTAAAGGTGCATTCTGAGATTTGGAATTGGTAAGAATTGTCGAGTGAAGCGACCTTCTTAGGAGGCTTGCCACTGTTCCTCCCACAGTTTCAATGCTATTTGGATAAACATGCTTTAGGGTCTTAAGAGAGTTATGGTGTTAGGGTCGATCTCTGCAGCAGTATGTGTACGATCTCACTCTCGGTAGCCAGTTTGGCCGCCGCGTCGGCCGTATCGTTTCCTCGGTAGTCAACGTGAGCTTTGATCTAGAGCATTTGTACACCCTGGCATCTCACGACCTTCCAGTACAGACTTCCCATTATGTTCTATAGGATTGGCTGGTCAGCAAGAGTTTGAAGAGCGAAAACTTCCAACCGGGCTACCGAAGCCCTTCGTTTTGTTGGTTACTGTTGACATGATGACTTATAAACACTCAGAGGTCTTCAAGAAATTATGGTTTCTTTTCTATACTTTTATGGTGATTGAACTATAACTGATCTGCTTTCGTGCTTTCGAAATTTTTTACTACAACTTTCTTTCCAATGCCGAAAAGAAAGAAAATAACTATGTTCCCATTAAAAGGTATAGTTATCACCAATGCGATTGAGAAACAAGTATTTCTCTAATATGGACATTTTAAATTAAAACACAACATATCATTAATTATCTTAAATTTACCACTTTTAAATTTCTTATCAAATACCTTCATTTGCATTATTTGATGCGATATACACGCATTTTTTTAAGTCTTTGGAGTATTATTTAAAAATTTAATTAGTTAGAAAGCGAGATTAAAATCAACATGTTTGCGGGTGTCGACATCTACCGATCAACTAAGGAGTGTATCCTTGTGAAGTCAATTTTAGTTTTCGGTAACATGACTTGAGGAAATTTGACGAACGATCTTGTATGACATTACCCCCTAAAATACCCACTAGTTCTACTTAGCAATACTGAAGTAAAATGTGGAAGCAATTTTTTTTAAATTAATAATTATTTGTCACATGTAATTTACATACAATCTAATATTTTACTAAATATGCAATTCACAAACAATCTAAAATATTACATTTTTATAATTTTGGAAGGAAAGTAATTTCAAATGATGAACTTCTCTTAGTTTTAATTCATTTTTAATAAAATATGTCTTGTATATAGTACTAGTATTTTTTCGCGTAATTGTTCTTAAAATGCAGTATTTTATTTCATGTAAATATGTTTCAGATGTATAGCACTTTCTCCTATGTTTTTGTGGTTTTTCTTTCTGTATATCCTGAAAAAGAATACCATTTCCTAATTTTTAAGAAAATTGATGAACTTGCATATGATAAGCATATAATCTTTTGTATATCCATAAACTTTAAACAAATATCAGTTCTGAGGTTATTACTAAGCACTATTCTCAAACCTTCATTTTCAATCGTCTGAAAATCATGTTACACACAGAACAACTAATATAACTTGAGCTCCACCATAATCATCCATCTTACTATTATGATGACGAACCATATCGTTGACATTGCTGAACGAATTATCAGAAAATATTGCAATTAGTATTTAACCCTTCAAGTGGTTTTGGCGAGATATCTCGTCCATGAAGATATGACCAATTTTGCTAATGACGAGATATATTGTCATCAAGATATTTCAGATTCTTTCATGATGACGACATCAAGATCTGGTCGGTTTTCTTCTAAATACAAGATATCTCGATCTGCTAATGGTTTTAATGATGACGAGATATCTCATCAAACAACCAAGAGGATTAAGTGGAAGTATACTTTCGCAAAAAAACAATTCTGCAATTCTTCTCCAATTGTTATGAAATTTTTAGACTGTTGGTTTGCTACTAAAAAACTTATAAAGTTTCGTCCAAAAATAAAATGTATGATGAATTAGCAAAAAGGTATTTATACCAACCACTGATTTCCCTTATATAATAAAATGTTAATTCGCATAATAGTTTGTATACATTTTTATCACATGAACTCAATTTGGTAAGTGTATCACTCAATTACAAAGCAAAACCAAATTATACTAAAATACCTAAAATTTCTTTTTTAAAAAAGCATAGGTTAAGCGTGTCATTTTAAACCAAAATTTTAAAATTTGGAAGTATTGAATTTATCACACACACATTTGCACTTAGATATATACAACAGATTTCAAAGATTATCCAAAAGAAAAGATTTCAAGTAAATAATTGAAAACCTAATACTCATGAAATCAGAAAAATGTCAAAAAACTTCTTTACGAAAAAACGCGTTTTTGTAATGGACTTACTATACTTATCTTCTACAAATTGGGTATTGTTTATGTAACTCCATCAAAAATTATCGTAATTGAAAAAACTATTTTTGCTATACACGGAATTCGATATCAATTCATTTTTAACGCTAAAATTAAAACATTGATACTTCGATAGATTTTGAAATGCCACTGTCTCCTTAGAGAGTTTCGAACAATGAAGTGTGTTCCAAAACATGCGTACTCAGGTCACAGAATGATGTGCAAAATTACAAAAGGTCAACTCAAAGGTCTGTATTTATTAATACCTTCCCATTGTACTTAATGTGTGAAACGGTGGAAGGGGGAGTAAACCTAATTAGTTAGAACTTCAGTAGTCGGACTTGTTTCGATAGAACTTGTTCAGAGTCTATTGAAAAGCGTCTTTCCGAATTTAAATATCTTAAAGGAGGATTACATTAAAAGCAACTTCCAGACTGCTCAATGAGGGGAATTCGATTTTAGAGGACAGTAGACTGAAAATCAAAAAATCGATTTTTAATTTTAGCGTTAAAAATTAATTTATATCAAATTCTGTTGATAACTAAAATAATTTTTCAATCAGTTTTGACGGAGTTCCGTCAACAACATAAAACATATAGTAAATAAGTGTAGACGTCTACTAAAAACCGTGTTTCTCTCCGATTGGGATTTTTTGACATTCTTTTGATTTCGAAATGTTCCATGAGCATCAGGTTTCCGATTGAATTGAATTTATATTTGGCTAATCCTTGAAAAAGGTTACAAATATATAATTCAATATCACAAATCAAAAAGATATCCAGGAATTTAAACACAAGTACACCAAAAAAAATTTCGAAAAAATGAAGTGTTGGTGGATGAGGGCGTCATCAGGGAAGAGCCTCACCCAGTCAACACAATATGGCCTTTACTGCGTGTGAGCGGCGACCACCAACACTTCATTTTTTCGAAGTTTTTTTGGTGTACTTGTGTTTAAATTCCTGGATTTCTTTTATTTATGATATTGAATTACATTGCTATCCATGTTTGTCTGCAGCTTCAGCGCGCATGCATGGACAGTTAAACTTTCTGTTCTGCCTTCGGTTTTCTAGCCATTTGACTTTTTTGACCCTTCGGCGCTTTACTGGTCTGCATTTCTGCTGCTTTGGGTTTTAATGTTCTGTATGTTTGATTGTTTATTATATATATATATATATATATATATATATATATATGAATAATTCATCATGCTTCCAAATATTGATTTTAAATGTTTTTTCATGTAAGTGTGTAAATTGCTTTTTTGAGCAAAATTTTAGATGTTTTAGAATAATGTTTTTGCTTTACAATTGAGCTATAGGCTTTCCAAATGGTATAATTTGCTTTATATAAACAAATTATTAAGGGAACTTAAAATTAAATTTTGACGATATATATAGAATTAACATGAATGAGACCTTATGAATTTATTTTACTTGATCAAATTTTTGACTACGTTTTATGTAATAATTTCCCAATGACTTAATGTTTCGGGACCACACTTTATAGATAGACTTTTTAGTAGAACTCAAACAGTCTGTGCAAAGTTCATGACAGTCGAATAATTATAGTAAAAACTTGTTCGAAAATCCACTGTCCCCTTAAATGGAATACAATGGTTCAAATATTATTTTATTTACTCACAACTTCACTGTCGCTCTGTATATCCAAGCAACTAAAGTAGGTGTTCTTAGGTTCCCAAAGAAAAGTAGAAAAGAAATTCTCTTTGCAGTTGTAAGTCGTCTTGAGTGTGACAGAACATTTTTTAAAAATTCAACGTAAAAGCTGTTCCATTTTGTACAATTACCGTTATTACAACAAAATGGAAACTTGCATCCATACAAAGGTCATCTGTGTCTTCTAATACTTCACTTCTTTCTTCTTCTTTTCTAATGTCACTTCTTTGTCTTTGTAGGTTGCTCTTTTTAAGAAATAAACAACACACAATTTTCACAACTCCAAATATTCTCAAGGGAAAATACTTGGGCATCTGCTTTACCTTAGTATTTGTTAACTCTATTCTACAAGAGTTCTGTTCACGCGTTGACAAATAAACAATTCCTTGTGTTTATTCAGCCATGTTCTATGAGGATGTAGTACTTATCCCCTTAGCTTTCCCTGAATTGACTATTTTAAAGTATTGCAGTCAAAAGCAACATATGATAAGACATACCAATTGTTAGATATTTTTTGTTTTTTACAAAATACTAGCAACTATTCAGTTTGCATTTATTGCATGTATTATATGAATAACTCAACTAGTTTGAATTGAATATTGTAGTTTTCCTCCGAGTCAACTTTTTTGTACTGTTATCGATAATGTTTTTTATTTGAGTGCATTATCTTTTCTATCAACATAGAAGAATTCAAACATTTTTCTGCTTCGTCCTTGTTTGTAGCTAGCAGAAGATAACTCGATCCGAGTTTGTAGATAAACCGTTTCTTAAATGGTTCGTATTGAATTTGGGAGTTGTATGCAGGGAGAGAGAGGAGGAATTTTATCTTTTGAACTAATTCCAACTTAGAAATTCTAACATGAAAATGACAAGATTCTTAGAAATAATTGTGGATTATTTGAAATCGCTGGTGTTTTGAATTCAGAATTTTGTTTATTTACAAGCAAATGAAACAAAATGTACCTTAAATGCAAAATTTACTGTGCTGTGAAACATAAACCGTAATTCATGACACATTCTTAACTTTTTTCACTTCTATCAAAGTTTTGCTTTGAATTAAATGAGAAGATTCAAACATTCCATGTCAAATAAACACAACTTAGCTCGATAGGGGTATGCTAACACTATTATTCAATTGCCTTGAGACACTAAATCACATTCCAAGTTTTGAATCAACATAATTAGTTCAACACAATACACAAGGTAGTCTCAATGAGCTAAGATGAAGTTCTTCCAACACAATAAAAATAGATATTGGGTAAAACCAAATTTCAATGTAGTTCTTGTGTATTGATTTAGTATTGATTCGGACAAAAAACTCTTCCCAATATTATGGATAAAATTTAAGTTTGAAGACATCTCGAAGAAATAAAACAAAAAAAGTTTGGATACAAAGCAGAATTTGAAGGACTTCTTATGAAAAATGTTATTTACTTTTATATGCATGAGAGAACATTCAATTTGGTGGAGAATTCTACGGAGTAAATAGATACGATGCTATGTAAAATGATCAAGGTAAGTAAATGCATTTTTACTTCATTCGAATATTCGGTGAAATAGCTATCATGCTTATTCTTTAGCATACCTAATGGAAGTTCTGGAAAAGAAGACTCTTTCATTACTTTTTCTGCACCAATTCTTTCAAATAGTTTCTTGCGTTCTTATGAAATAATTGAATTTTTCGATTTATTCTTCATTTCTTTAGGGAAGGAAATAAATTACCTTTCTTTCCTAACTTTCTCCGTTACTCATTTCTTTTATTTCACATGTTTCTTAAGGTTTTTACTTGCTTCTTATGTTGAGTCTGTAACAGTCCATTTCCTTTGAAGAGAAACAAGACTGCCCTTTTTGATTACTTCTGGTCCATTATACTTAATATGGGAAATTCTTATGACTAAAATTTATCGCTCCCGCTTTACTCTTGGAATTGTAAATACTTCGAAGTTTAAAACTAGTTTTTCTTTGGCAAACTGGTTGCAGTTTCAGTGTATCCACCTTCGCTTTTTACAAGGCACGTTTCAAGATCTTTAAAATAAATTATGTTACAAGTTGATAAATGATTCCTGGTTTTCGCAATTGCTAATGACATAAACATTAATCAATTTATCATGAAATGAGAATTAACGTTACTAATTGGTTATACATGGTACGCGTGAATTTTCATTCAAAAACTAAATGCGGAAAGTTTTCAAATGTCGCTAAGAGGTATTTTATAAAAATTTTTATTCGTAATCGTTTTTTTTTTTACTTTTATTTAAATAAATATCTGAGAAAGGAAGCTTTATTTTCTTGTTACAGTTATCGAAACAATGATATGAATACAAACATTCTATTTTACGATTGTTAATAATTTAAAACACATCCAATTGTTCATGAAAATGGGACTTCACGTTACTAATTGACTATACGTTATTCCTGTGAACTTTCATTCAAAAATAAAATTCGGAAATTTTTTTTTAACTGTTGATCAGATGATCTTTATTAAGTTCGTGATTTCTCATCGGCTTTCTTGACTTCAATTTCAGTAAATATTTGATGCACATAATAAATGCCTTTCGAAAGATCTTTTGATATTAATATCAGAAGAAAGCTTAATTTTGTTACAAGTTTCTGCAACTATGATATGAATAATTATAAGAGATTTAGTTCGCAATTGCTAACGATTTAAACACATACTCAAGTACACATGAAAAGAGGCTTCAAGTTACTATTATATTATACAGAATTGCTGTGAAGTTTCATGCAAACATCAAATGCGAAGAATTTCTAAAAGTTGCTATATGGTACTTAATAAAGTTATCGATTCGTTATTGATTATATATTGACATTTCTCTAAACATAAGAGTAATAAAACATTAATAATAACATTAATAAAAGCATTTTTGATAGTTTTTATGATATTAACATCAGCAAAAAGCTTAATCTTGTTACAATTTTTTCGAAACAATGACATGAACTTAAACAGCACGATTTTATTTCCCAATTGCTTATGTTTTAAACACATACTCAAATATTCATGAAAACAAGACTTCAAGTTACGAATTGATTATAAACTATTCCTGGTGAATTTTCATTAAATATTAAGTTTGGGGAGTTTCTAAATGTTGCTTAGTGGTACTTTATCAAGTTCTTGATTTTTGTTATCGACTTCCTTGACCATTGTAACTGTTATTCCATCAAATAAGTGATGAATATAACAGTTACAGTTCAAAAGTCTTGTGTTGCAAATAAAAAAAATTTCATCTTAATCTTCCAAGATTTGGCAACTATAACATGAATGTTTATAATACCTATTATGAATGTAACTAATATCAGCAAAAATCTCCGTTTTTCTCAGATAAACTTATATAATTCATTTTAATGATTAAAATGATCGTCGTGTACAAAGGGTCTGGTGCACGTTAAATCTGTCGTGGCCTCAAATGTTCTCACGTTGTCGTGGTGTGGAAGTTGGGAAAGTGGGGTGCCACAGCTCATGTGTTAACCTCGTCATCTGACCGTGGTTCAAAATTACGAGATGCTGTTCAGGGATCCCGGAAACCGGGATTGATCCCGTTGCCAATAGCCAGTTGTGTTGTTCTTGTGCGACCTTAATTAACTACCTACCTAATGATTAAATGAATATTCCAAACGTCACAATCGCCAAACGCTTACAACAATTAATTTGGGAACTTGACTCCCAAACTATAAACAAATACTGTTCATTTACCTTTCCTAATTTCTGAATTTTGATATTGATTTATCTCTTCAATTTTTTATTGAAAGTACGTAGTTTCTCGTGTTGATTGATTTGCAAAGTTTCCGCTTTGAGCATTAATTACGTGAATTTGCTCAAGAAATCGTTTTCTTCACTCTCACCCCTATATTATATATATATATATATATATATATATATATATATATATATATATATATATATATATATATATATATAATATTGTCTCAACGATATATCTCGTCCTCGGCAAAAATAACGAGATCTTGGACGAGATATCTCGTCGAAATACAAATACTTGGAGGGTTAAATGACATGTAATATTTAAAGGACCTAAGAAGTTCAGTTCTTCTTTTTATCTAGAGTGTCTTAATTTTATCTAGAGAATATATGAGCATATAAGCTAAAAATGTTAGTGAGGCAAGCTATGGGTTAAAAAATTCCGAATCAGACCAAAAATATTAGGAATTCTTAATATTCCGAAATTAAATTAAATTAAAAACGATCTTTTTCATAAAAGAAACAATTTATTTAGAAACGTTTTGTCTATATATACGGATGTTTTCCTTAATTCAAGTAATTTGATAGCAAAGAAACTGATTATTTACGACATACATTAGAACTAAAAATATCTGACAGTCGAGATTAAGGTATGGAGATAACTTAATCCTTATGTTTATTCTTTTTTTTTTCATTTTCTGATGCCCAAGCACTAACCTCTTCAGCCATTTGCACTGCAAGGGACAAACTGGCGGTTATTTCTAAACGAGCTCTCAGTTGGCAATCGCCGATACTGTTAACAAAGACAATCACCAACCTCCATGCACTTAGAAACCGGAATTCGAATCTCGAAACCTACTGGAAGGCAAAAAAGCTATGACCACTATACCAGGTAGATGGCTTTTTCTCTGGACATAGTTATGGTAGAAACTAAGTAAGGAATTGACTTTTGTAATGGACACTTGTATGAAACTTATAATTACACAGTTTCCTGTTTCTAATCTTTCCTACTAAAGGATAAGGGCGTTTTTGTTTCGGTCACATCTTTTAACCCTCTGGATACGGGGACCGGCCCAACCGGCCGAAAATTTCGAGTCCCCTAATTACGAAAGGCTCGGATTCTTTCAGACCTCAAACTCCTGAAGAATCGCCGAATCCCATTACGATTTCCATCCCCTATTTTCTGTGCTACAAAAAAACCGTCGTGTGAATAGCCTTATCTCTCCGTTGACAAAGATGTCAGTATTATTGATGGGGAGCCTTGCAAATTGTTTATCCTCGAGCATCTAGTCTGTGAGAGTTTGAGTAAATGAAAAGAGATACACTTAAAAAGTCACCGAAGCCCTTTCAGTTTACCCGTGAAGAATCTGTCCCTTCTAGGCATACCCACGACCCGACAGGACATTAGGTGATAATGGGACGACACATATTCCTCTACTCCTGGGGGAAAGCATTGTAATGGCCATTTCGACCGATTTCAGTAAGTTACCTGTTTAGCCGTTGGGCGGCTCCTCGAGACATCCTGGTGGCTGTCTCGACAAGGTATCTCGGCATTAGCAACTGATAAGATCTTAATGGACGATATATCTCGTAACTGGAAAAACTCACCAGATCTTGATCTCATCATCATAAAGAAGTTGGCAAAATCTTGATGACGAGATATGTCGCCATCAGCAAAATTGGTCAGCGGAATATCTCGTCGAAACCACTTGGAGGGTTAGGGAAACTCTTCAGTTGCTCTAAATGTTCCATGCTTCAGGGACTTTTAGAGCAACGGAAACAAGATGAAAGGAATAGTTTCTGTGAACCTACTTCCAGTCCTTCATACAACCCTATTTTCATTGGGCCCGTCGGTTAACCCATGTGAAGGATTTAGAGTTTTGATATCACAATTTTGTATCAGCTGATGGAACACTGAGTCATACCAGATTCTTTTTAACTTTTGCCAAGTTGTCTTTTCACAAGACAGATTGAAAATCAGAATGGAACGGTCGATGCACACGTTCCACAGTCGGAGTTCGTCTTGTCCTGTCCATAATCATCCATCAAGTTCAAACTCGCAATTTATACACCAAGGCATTCTTTAAAGTTTCCACATAATCCACGATGTCAAAAGTTATAATAGGGGGTATATACACTGAGTTTCAGTTGTCTTTTATATAGAAGAGAATACGGTAGACAAAATTTTCTTGCGAAGACTTGATTGATAGCGGTGTGACTCTTCCACTGGACTTAGGAATTCACCTAATTAAACTCTATGTAATTCTAGACAACCAACGAATATCGAACATTTAAACTCGTGCACCTTGTCCTTAACTTAATAGCTTTAATCGTGTTGTTTAATACTGAGAAGAAAACAGGCTAATGACTTATTCTCAAATGACTGACAATCAGTGATTAGTCCACCAGGAACTAAGCCGTATCCTAGAAATAAACAGTCTAACTCCAATTAAGTACTTATTTATAACTCCAATTAAATTATTTATAGACAGAGATAGAAAGAGAGATTGGCAGAATTGGAACTACGACTATTTACCTCTAGGGTATAGAAAGGATATGTAGTTCTCACGTTCTCAAGAAACTTACCCTGAGTGTATTTCTCTCTTCTGTGTCAGAAAAATTTTTACTTTGAATTTGTCCATTGCTTGATGTTGCTTGTCTTGTGCTTGGCGTAGCTTGGACAATTATGGATCTTGCGCCATAAAGCACAATCAATCTTATAACATCACGTTCTCAATTTTACTAATGATGGAGAACTTTTAATTGATTAATGATAGCTCTACTACCCGACATTTTATTAACGTGTTCTGCATCAGGAAATTAAACTATATCAGGTTTGCATACTATAATATACCTCAATGTGCCTTCTACACCCCCCTAGAGAACATCCTTAGCGAAACGTCTCTACATCAAGTAAACGAGTAGTCCAACTTTCCTAACGCTTCAACTATCTTGATTCTGGCATCTATTTTCTTGGCAATGAAGGGCGTAAGACTTTTGTAATAACCCTCTCCACAGTGTGCCTTAAATCTGCGCAAGTATAATCACAAAACAAAAATATATTCTCATCTGAAATAGATTCCCATACCACTACTTCATTTTCCGTAGAACCCAAAAAGGTCGCCCTATCTGCGAACATCTATTTAAACTGTATAAATGGTCGAACTGTATTTGATACACTATCCGAATGTTTTCTCCATAAAATGTGAATGGTTTAGATTTTGATGTGCTAGCAGCAGCTTGAGATGAGTCTGAGATCCCTAAAAAAGTGGTTTTTCGTTTGAGTTTCTTACTCCCGAGTTTCGTTTATTAAACTCTCCCTTTAATATTTTACTTTAATTAAACATACCTCACGTAAGCAGTTTTGATTCTTTCTCTGTTTAATTGATAATTTGAGTAAACTGGTGTGCGAAACTGATTTCTAATCGAAGTTATCACAAAATGTTTAATTACTTTACTGAGCTCCCTTCATTTGCTGAATTTTTCTTTAATTTTCCCAAGTCAGCTGTAGTGGGTTAAACTGTCCTGGGAATTTTTTTTCTTCTAGATGTTCTTTTAATTCTTTAAAACGACCTATATCATCTTTAACATAAGAAGATTATTAGGGTGAATCAAGCATCATAGGATCAAATATTACAGAATACCAGGTATCAAATAGGTATCGGCCGAATACTTAAAACTCTTTACGATGTTTTCAAGTTTTCAGTAGACGGATTCATGTGTCATATTTTAGGTAAATGAAAGTATACAAATTAATGGATAAACATTTTCCCTATATAAAGAAATTATTACCAATTCATGAAATTGCATACAAAACAATCAAAATCTTGTCACTAACTAAAAATCACCACACGTACACGTATTTGTTATTGTTTCAACGCCTTTTCTAGAATCGTCAAGAGTGATGCGTAGTTTCCATGATAAATATATAGTTAACGCTGTATACGAGTATGTACATAATTACGTTGATAGGAATATTTGATTTTCCTGAGAAAAGTTAAATCAAGGTAAAAAATGTTCGACATATGTTACAATTTTAAACCAAACCTGTTTCAAATGGGACAAAGCAGGCCAATTTCACGAATTTGATTCATTCTATGTGAATGTAGAAAATATGAAAGTGCAGCTTCCTTAAATTGCTGAATTTTTCGCGATTTTTTATTTTGCACTATTTTTCGATGCGTATATCTGTTCTACTACCGTTTTATTTATCATCCTCATGCATCTTTATGTATCATGTAGTACCACTGTATTTGCATAGAAATTTGTTTTTAGGGGACTCAAAACCCGGTAGATAAATATAAAGTACAAATTGGAAATTTCAACTTTTGGAAATTCTTTGGTACTCTTTCTCGTTTCCATTTTTGTGCAATAAATCTCCACAAAATCTCATCGAAGGAAGCCTTGGATCACACTAATTTGTTCTTTATACCATCGAAGTCCACATCGAAGGCGAAATTCCTGCGTCGAACAATATCTGCAACCCATTCCTTTTTCGTTTATTTGAACAACGTGGGGTAAAAGTATGAACATTTCTTCTTTCTCCAGGACCCTCAAATGACGCTGAAAATTCCTGGTTCTCGGGAAATGCGATTGCTCGGCGAACGTAACCATGGCAACGAAATTGCTGGATGTTCAATTGATACCTCTCTTAACACTGGATGACAAAAAGCGGAAGGATAAAAACATGGAAAAACTGATTTCCTTAAGCCTGTTTACGTCTAGAAAGAACTCAATATTTTCTGAGATTATAACCATGATGAGAAATGGGGGTGCATTTTTCACTCTTAAGCCTTTCAGGAAAGCAATTTGTTTCTCATTTAGTGGAATTAGAGGTTTCCGTGTTTACTCGCTTGTTCTCAATTCGTAACAGGGATTTGTTTTGTAATAATGTTGCTTTTCAGAACTTCTCATGAAATGCATGCAATAAGATTTGGTAATGGTTCAGATTTGTTTTATTAAGACTAGATTTCTTGAAAGGAAAGCAGTTTTCGACTCGAAAGACTAGTTACCGCTTTTCGAAGCCAAAAGAAAGATGCAATAAAAATAGTAATTCCTACATTTTATAGTCCCTAGGCACAACTTTTTAAAGCGAATTTTAACAGAAGATAAACAGCCTGGTTTCAAACAGAGCTGTTTGATATTTTAACTGGGAAGATTCGTTAGATTTCTGTCGAAGGCAAAAAAAGTATGATTCAATGCGATTCATAGTCATGGATGATTTTTAAATTATTTTTTAAAAGAAGTTAAACAGCCTTGCTTCAAGCAGAACTCTAAAATGTTTTGAGTTTGGGAATGCTAACTTTTTCCCAATGCAAGCAAAAAACAAATAAAAGGAGTAATTCTATGCATTTTATAGTCCTTCGAGGTAGACATTCTGAACGAAATTTTAACAGAAACTAAGCAGCCTTGCTTCAAGTAAAACTAAAACATTTCCACTGAGAAAATTCGTTAACTTTTTCGAAGGCAAAAGAAAAACAATAGAAAGAGTAATTCAATTCGATATAAAGTCCTGAGGAAGTCTTTTTAGAGCAAATTTTTATAGATGCTAAACAGCCTTTCTTCAAGCAGAACTAAAATTTCTGAGTGCAATAATATATTCAATTTCCTTAAGAACCGTTATTAGTACTATTTAATACCCAAGTTGTTCTCATACTACAGTCGTTCAACCTAAGATGCAACAGATCCTTCCTGTTTTACTACCAAACTATATATATAGTTTTGTTATTTTACTAAGACCTTTGAATTAAGCTTTAAATCTTCAATTTATCCATGCTTAACAAGCGAATATCACTGTTTCGTAATCTTAAATTACTTCCACTAGATATTGATATGGATATAATTCTGAAAAAAAAAATTGTCCAATTTTAAAAATGAAGCTCCAAAAATACTATTATATAGCAGTACCAAACTGCAATGATGGAAAAAGAGTTAAATATTTGTAAATCTTAAGGGAGAGATGCTAAGATTAGCTAGAGAATTAATGTATGTAACAGCGGATTAAACAATCTGTACCATAATTAAGAGTGATTTTTTTTAATTTCTAGGACTTTGAATTCTTAAGCATGATTAAATTGTTAACTGTTCGTATTTTAAAGTTTGACTAACGAAATAAATATGATGATTTTTTAAGTAAATTAAATATAAGTCACAAGTCTTACATTTCGTCAGAAAAACGTTTCATTACTACATCAATATTTCATTTCGAAAATTTGTAAGTTAGTTTTAATAGTAAATTTTTATCAGAGACAGCAAGTGTTTGCTTTATGTTAACAAGATCTTGTGAATTATTAACCGTAGTACTAGAAAATGTTAAAAAGAATAACAATAAATAATTTTATTAGAAAATAAACTCTGCATTAAAAATTAAGAATGTGACTTATAACACGAGTCTATAATATTTATTTTAGGGGGGGGGGTATTTCAATTAACGTCACACTGGAGCAACACAACGGGCTATTGGTGACGGTCCGGGATCAATCCCAAAGGGAAAGATCCGAGGACAACACCACGTAATTTTGAACCACGGTCAGATGACGAATTTATTTTAGGAAACTTAGCTGCTTGTAACTTATTTTTGATATTAGTTTCAGATCTGACTTTAGAATATGGCCAACGCGTCAAGTTTTATTGTTATTGTGCTTTAATACTTGCTAGCTTTAAATTAGGGATTTTGACCATGTAAAACAACAATAGGTCTTTTATTTTTTCGCCTGCCGACACAAAATGGGTGGCAACATTAATTTTTTCACTGTCAAAGAATAAGTAACCGAACCTCCATTATGTTTTCCTAGAAAGAGAAGCATGGGGACACACATGAATATCTTGATATCCTACATAAGTACTAAAAGCTGAACTTCTAGGCTTCAGATTTCAAGAGTAGAACCTTCTAACTAAGAGTACCGGGTTTCTGTGTCCGGAAATAGAAATTTGTTTCTATCTTCTCTTTATGAAATACAGCATGGTATGTGTTTTTGTTCAGATATTCCAGGGCCGATCACAGATTTAGAATATCTCACAATCGTAAAGAATGACGTCTATTTATCGTTTAATCCAATATTAGTTTAAAAGCTGTACAACGGAAATCAAATACCTTCCATTCCACTAACACGTGCTGTAGGAATAATGAAGACATCAAAGCATGGACAAATTTCTCTCTTCAATAAAATACGACAGCTTTAAGTGGTCAGTATGCTGTGATTTGAAAGTGATATCACTTGCTCGGGCTTCAAAGTGGCTTCACTAAATATGTTGTTTTTTTGTATGAGGGATAGTAAGGTCACAGAGCAGGACACTATAAAAGGTAAGACTGGCTTAAGCGATATATGTTCATTCCTGGAAAGAGTAATGTTTGCAACAAGCCTCTAGTTAATCCCTCTAATGTCAGAAGGAATCATTGTTGCTCCTCAGATGAGGAAACTACTGAATAGGACTGTTTTTACAGAAAAACTAAACTGCTAGGTTATCACCGCAGGGCAATCATTCACGTCTGTGGTTAAAGGATTCCAGGGAACCAAAAGGAAGAAAACTATCAACAGCTCACCCAAGACATTCTCAAGAAGTACAAAAATCTTGGGCGACGAATGTCCTTACAAATACATTTCATAGATTATCATCTGAACAGCCTAAGAACAGTCATCGATGAATAAGGAGAAAGGTTCCGTTAAGATATCCGAACTATAGTGGGGATGGAATCCGTAAATGATGACCGATTACTGCTGGGTTTTAGCTAAAGGAAGACAACGCAACACATTAGAGAAAAAAATGAAGAACTTATACTGGTATATGAGTAATAAAGTGTTTAAATAAATTTGTTATCTATAAATGTTTACTATCTTCTTATCTCTGCTGTCTCATGCAGTGATATCTGAATATGGTACTTATGTTTTTCAACAGTGTAATTTCATAGGTAACAAGAAAAATAAATACTGTTATAAATTACAATTTGAAATGTAGTTTTAACTTCAAACTCAAGAAAGTATGACATTACTTCTTATCAAGACGTGTAAATGTTGCATTGTATATACATATTTTGTAAAAAAGCAAATGTTAATTAACAAAAAATTTTACGTTAAAGAGAATTTTTAGTCATATTTGAATTTATCACCCCAAAATTATTTAGAAAAACATATTTCATCCACATTAAAACAATCTTGACAATAGTTGGACAGTGTACTTACCGATAGGAACATTTGAATTTATGATTTTATTATGACTTTGGAAATGTTTATAACGTAAATAAACTTTAAACTTACGAATTTGATTACAGTATACCTAACGCCTTTTTCAAGCAATCAAGTTGTTAAATTAACAAGTTGTTCAAACAAGTTGTCAATCAAGTTGTTAAGTTAACAAGTTAAGCAAGTTCTTTTGGGTACAACATAATTTAACAAGTTGTCACTTGTTAAATTATGTTGTACCCAAAAGAACCTTAAAATCTGATTTTGCGTTAGAATCTTTAGAATGTCATAATTTATTCAATTATAATATGCTTGATTTAATAACAATTAGAAGTAGTTATAATTACAAAACGGAGTAAAAACGCATTTAATTCCAATTCCGACATTCACGAAACAAAAAAATAATTCATTCGAAATTCCATTCAACTAAAAAATTAGTTTCAACTTTAAATTCGTTAAGAAGTAATTGGAACTTTACCTTCGGGAATGATCCCGGTCAGTCGCCAATAGCCCGTTGCTTTAGTGCGACGTTAATTAATTACCTACCTTTAGGAAGTAATAGATTTTCAAGTTTTGACCAAATTAATTGTGTAGCATTTTCTTTTTCAACTTATAGAAATAAATGATATCTCTATACAATATTTTTTTCAGATGTTTCCTGCCTGGCATTTTTTATTTTCCCAGTTAATCTAAATTGAAGAGAAAGTTCGAGAAAATTAAAGTTTTATGGAATTCAAGGAATACCTTTTCATGTTACTGCCAGATTCCTTTTGACAAGTTAAATATATCACTCGCGATAAGCTCTCTTCGCCTCAATTCTTTCACAGTATCAAATCTTATCGAGGAAACTTTTGGTATTTTCATCGATATACGAGTTTCTTTTCTAGTAATACAATTTTTGCTGCCTTTACTGAATTTTTGTGTGCAACGGGTGCACTATTTTAGGTTTATCCCTTGCTGAAGTACTTTCTCTTTTGAACGGCGTATGTTTGCATTTTAAATATTTACTTTGGATTCAATTCTTTTATAACGTTTTTACAGCTTTCTTACCATAAACTGTAGGTAGCTCTCGTATTCAAGCAGGTTCAACAAAGTATCTTAAAACAGTTGAGAACCACGGTAGCCCGGTTGGAAGAGTAACGGATTAGCGACCGGAGGGTTGCTAGTTCGAATCCCACGAAAGACCATCGTGTGCAAGGGGGCTGGAGCACGTTAAATCTGTAGTGGCTTCAAATGTCCTCACGTTGGCATGGTGTGGAAGTTTGGAGACTTGGGTGCCAGCTCAGATCTGACCGTGGTTCAAAATTACGTGGTGTTGTCCTCGGGTCTTTCCCTTGGGGATTGATCCCAGATCATCGTCAATAGACCGTTGTGTTGCTCTAGTGCGACGGTAACTAAAATACCTAACTACCTTAGAACAGTTTTGCTGTTTTGGATGAACTTGTTAGAAAGCTGTAATAGATATATGAATATTATCCTTAGTATACGAATGGCTTAGCGATTATCAAATAGCAGTGCTTCATTCTATTGAATATTTTAGTAATTGATAATTTAACATTAAAAAGCTGGGAAGTTGCAGTATACTTAGAAAGAAGAAAGAAACCAGTGTGGTCCCACGTTCCGCTGTCCACGAACGCTGGATGAAATTAAGCAGATGAATTTATATTTCAGATTATATTCAAATTATATTATTAGATTATTATTCAATATTATAGATTATTATTTAAATTGAAAAGTTTTAACAAACCAACTTGTATTTTACTTAATTTTGATATGAACATTCGTTGAAATTATCAATACAGCTCACTTCTCTTAAGGTGAATTATCCTTACATTGTTCTTTTGCAAACCTAGCCATTATCTTTTTTGTGGCTTTGTAGTAAAATTTTCGCAACCTGTATTTTGATCTGTGATTATCTCTTCTTATATACTTGTCTGCGTTATAGCTTTTGAATTTACCGCATTATGAATTTCAGTCGTCACATATGGAGTGCGAAGCTATGGACATAGCTTCAGGATGGAATTTCTCAGACTAAGTTTAAATTTACCTGTCACTTCTGTTTATAAAATACAAGAATTTACAGCAGATATGGCTAAAATATTGTAAAAATCGATTTGGTGAAATACTGGTGTACTATTTGATCTACAATGTCGACGCCGCAATTTGCCCGGATATCTTCGGATCTTTAACCACCTCTTGTGCACCCCCGTTCACGACTTAGTGGATTATTCGTAGATGAAGGAGTCTTAGATCTTGTTTTAGCTTAATCATCATTCGAAGTTCTGCTTTTCCACTCTTTATTAGACTTTATATTCAGAACAACTACTTTCACTATTTACCGAATATATTTAATCCAATCTGCAATGCTTTCAAAATCTTATTGAGAGTGTGACAGCGTTTTTAAGCCATCTTCTCTATTCCCTATCGGATAACAAACTTACCATATGTTCCTATTCCACGTGCCCCTAGATTAAGGTGCACATTCCAAACGTATCGAAAAAAGAATTACTATGTAGCCCAGAGTCTGTCACCAAAACACAGTGTTGGCACCCATGTTCAGTTGAGAGGGAAGTACAACGTTTCTAAACTGAATGGAAAGGGGGAAAGTTATACCAAACTATTTTAATTTCATTTATAGATCATAATCGTTCCCAAAAGGGAGAATTTCGCACTTCGTTGGTAAATACCATAGGGGTCATTATGGCCCATCCCGTCTTTCTAGTAATGAGATCCTATATCTCGTGTTGTATGGTCAGATATGCCAAAATGATTAAATACACAATAAGCGTGGACCAAATACTTAAAAGTCATAAAATGGCAGCATATTTAATTCAGTGGTAACGGGGTTATAAGCTGGAAACCACCTCGAGGGTCAAACAAGCCCCATCCGTCTTTCTAATGTTAGGGAAAAAGAATGTTAATAATGCTAACTTTGTTGAAGTTAAACGCAAGCTTATTTAGATTATAAGAAGCCTCTACATACCGCAATAATTTTTTATAGAGATTGATAGTAAGTGTTGTGCTCCAAGATGTAGATTCAATTCCTTCAATACATCAATTTATGCATCTTTTTCTTTTCCAAAGGATGAAAATAGAAGGGAGGTAGTTGAATTTACGTCACACTGGAACATCACAACAGGCTATTGCAATGATACTAGATCAATCTCGAAGGGAAAGTTCCGAGGACAATACCTCGCAATTTTGGACAAAGGTCAACAAATGAGCTGACACCCCACTCTCCAAAATTCCACACCACACTAATGTGAGGACATTTGAGGCCACGACGGATTTAACGTGCACTAGCCCCCACGTACATGAGGGTCTTTGGTTGAATCAAGTTTTGAACTTGCAACCCTCCAGTTGCTAATCTGTGACTACCAATTGGGCTACCGCAATCCCGAAAATAGAAAGAAATTGTAGGAGAAACAGTGAACCGATCGTTTTTTATTTCAAATGCAAGTATTGTTGCATACATTAAGCTCTTCAGCAAACACTTCATAGTAAGAGAATACTATTCGGGATGATGACAGCATTCGGCAGTACCAAGACAGAAATCAAAACTCATATAGGAAGATTACACTTCTATCTTCTCAAATCAACCTTTACATCTATCAAGTAGATAAGAACCGTGACCTAACACCTAAGTGTGAAGAGCAGAAAATTTAAAAAAGCTGAATGAACAAAATTTTACCGAGTGGTCAGATATGACATCATTGATTCCTTTGAAATCCTTACAGAAAATTTTGAATCCACGTTTGGTTGTCTTTGGAAATAAATTTATTTTGTTTTGTAAAATAGAAACTTTGAAAGGCTTTTTGACATATTTCATGCGTGACGCAGTTTAGTAACAATTGTAGTCGTGGATAAAGAAATTATCTAAGAAATTCTGCATCATTAAAGTTGTAATTCATAGCGAAGGTTTAGCAAAAGTGTTATTAAATTCTGTGGTTCTACGTTCATACATTTCATTACAATAACATTATTATAAATTGCAAATGCGAACTCGCTTAATGATTGTAAAAATAGATTGATTTCATATACAAAAACAGAAAAAGATCAAAATGTTTCAAGTTTAATGATGAAAGAAGTGTTGTCTTTTCCACCAGGCTTCTATAAGAGTCTATCCCTACTTCAGTCATCATAAATTCTTCTCGCTTCATTCTTAAGCAGAATAATACATTTGTAAGACTAAATTTAATAAAACTTCATATCGCAGTTTCAGTGAAATATTTTCTAAAGTTAGTTTATTGAAATATTTTATCTAAAAATATACCTTATTAGCTGTCAATTAGACATGATTCCGAGAAATATTTATTTATAATGTAAGATGTTTCAATAAATAGTTCTGATGTGTATGGCAATAAATATTTAGTTGTAATATACTTCAAATTCCCTTTTGATACTTGAAATTTTTTAATAATAGTAATCAATCCAGTAATATTTATAAATTCATATGGGGCCCTAACTTTGTGTTTTGGAAATAGATTACGCTAAGCTTTAGTAATTTTAAAAATAAAGGAACATGTTGCGATGGGAGACTAATTAATCATATTCGTGAACACATAAACATGCATATTTTAAGAGTGTCAGTTTTCAAGTAATATTTTTGAAGTAAATCTCATGTATGTGTTTCAACTCAAATACCTAGTTTTATTCTCTTTTCACTATTTTCGTCATTCTAAGAACTGATCATTAAAATTTCCTTTTTGAAAACGAATAAATCAATTTAAGTTGAGATTCTGAGCGACATCGAAAAGTATTCCTCAAGCCATAATTCGGTCGATATTTTACTTGAAATAGCTTGAGATTCGAGAGAAGCTTTTTAAGATTCCAAAAGCTTCTTGCGCAGCAACGTATATTGCAAAGAAAAATCTGAAATATTTATTTGAAGAAAGGATAGGTAAAATACTAAGATAGTAGATTTCGGGAACCAAATCATCACTATTTAAATGTGATTACATGTCTGAGAAGTTTTCTAAAACATGTTATGTTGTATGAGTGTTTTTACACAATAACTTTTCTTAAGTTATTTAGAAAAAAATATCAGGTACTTAAATTTTAAAGATTTAGTAAAAGAAGATGATAAATAATACATAAAAAGACTTGATAAATAATACATAAATGCGTCGATAAAACTGAGTATAAACTTATTTCGTTAGAATACACACAGACATACTATAAACGAACTCTAATTACTTATGTGGGGTCAATTAATTAAACAAATGACGTATCACAATAATATACTTAAGGACTTAAGATGCTTAAGGATCTCTCTTCAAAATATGTGTAGCTACTCTATAAGATATTCATAATTTCTGTAAGAGTTTTCTTCTCATATGCATACTCCTTAACTTGGCTTACCTGCTTTAAAAAAAAGTAACTTTTCACAAAAGAATTTTTTTTTACATCGCCGAATGAAGTTATTATGAAAAATGAGATATACAGTTTTTTATTTTAGCGAAAGTTAAGAAATATGAAGAAATCTTTCGCATACCATTACAGTCCTTTGCCATTTTTAAAATGACCCTGTGACTCTCCCTTAATGGGCCAAATAGCGGTGAAAGGTTCTTTTGCTATAACTATATGCATATAAAAAATATATTCGACCCTTTTCAATGAAAGAACTTTTATTCTTTTGACTTCTCGTAAAAGGTTCTTTTGAAGAAGTAATGCTTAGATCGATATGAAATCGAATTTTTTTTATTTATCAGATGAAAAGAATATTTCAGAAAGAGCAATTCTCAGTTTTTTCAACTATTTTAAAACTTCGGTAAGAGTAGTTTGAATATGCACTTCAAAAACTATTATGATAATGATAATTTGTTGCATGAACCCTTGCTCTGCGATTCTAAAAATGTGTATATATGAATATATTTATAAATATTCACAAAGGGAAGCATATGTATTACCTTATAAGCATTCCTTTTCGTGTTTCTCTATTGGCGCAGCTTGTTCGCTTTCCATTGGAAGGTTGGTAGGTATTCTAATTAATATCGCACTGAAGCAGCACAACGGGCTATGGACGACTGTCTGGGATCAAACCCGAAGGGAAAGATCCGAGGACGACACCACTTAATTTCTACCACGGTTAGATGACGAGGTCACACTTGAGCTGGCAACCCTCTCTTCAAACTTCTACACCACGCCAACGTGAAGCATTTGAGGCCAAAACAGATTTAACGTGCACCAGCCTCCTTGCACACGACGGTCTTTGGTTGGATTCGAACTCGCAACTCTCCTGTTGCTAATGCGTTACTCTTCCAACCGGGCTACAGTGGCACTGTACGTTTTCCGACATTGTGTCATAAAATCCCAAATTCTATCCAATCAAGTGTTTCTAGCCGTTTAAATGTTCATTACTGCCAACAATTTCAAGAACCTTTGCTTCTTGAAATGGTTATACGAGGCATGGCTCTAATGAAACTAATTTGAATGTTGTATTACCATATACGTTTGAAAATTAACGCTAGTTTCAGTCTATTAAAACCTATTAGTTTCAGTATATTAAAACCTTGTTTTTAAAACCTATTAGTTTCAGTCTATTAAAACCTTGTTTTTAAAACCTATTAGTTTTAGTCTATTAAAACCTAGTTTTAAACCTATTAGTTTTAGCCTATTAAAACCTAGTTTTTAAAACCTATTAGTTTTAGTCTATTAAAACCCAGTTTTTAAAACCTTAGTTTTAATTGTCTACGTGGTGTTCATTTTTATTTTCATAGAATCGTCGTCTTTACGACTACTATATAAATCAAAGTATGCATAGGAGAGTAAATGAATCTATATTTCTGAGAGTTCCAAATTTGTATTCAAGTTTATCGAGATTCAAGTTAAAAAATTAACTCTAGTTTTAGTGTATTAAAACCTGAAATTTGTTAGTTTTAATTGATTGTGTTCACCATTTGTTTATAGAATTGTGGTCTTTATGGCTCTATATAAATCCAAGTATGCTTGATCGAATAAATGAATCTATAGCTTTGGTTGAGTCACAATTTGTTTATTCCAGTTGATGTTTCAAGCATAGAAATGTATACACGTTCTATTAATCTTAGATCTCACAACAGCAGAATTCATTCATGCATATAACGACCTCTTCTACTTTTATAATAAATAACATGTGTTTATCATTTTCACAAGGGTTCACCATAATGCTAATTCACAAAAATTTAGTGTCCCGAGATCGTTACATTGTATTTAGATAATCGTTTATAAAATTAATAAATGCAATTATCCCCTCATTTCCTTATAAAAAATGAGTTTTTGTAAATTTACTGCAGGAAACATCACACAATCTTCTTTTAACCCTCCTGGTTGTTGTCTAAAGACGAGGTATCTCGTCTTTAGCAAAACTGACCACATCTTGGTCTCGGCATCATAAAAAAAATCGGCAATATTTTGATGACGAGTTATGTCGTAATTATCAAAATTATTCGGATCTTGATGGACGAAATATCTCGTCGAAACCTCTTGGAGTGTTAATTAAGTAAAATTAAAAACAAATGGACTCAAAGTTCCATGACACAATTCTTGATAACCAATATGCATTTAAATAAGTCCCTTTTTTAATATTACTGCATTTACTGTTAACAAATTCTCAAACTTAATTCTAATTTATTTTCCTTAACACAGGTCTACAAAAAATACTTTTTGAAAATTGTTTTAGTTTTGATAACTGATTTTTATATTATTTTCAGTGCTGATTCCAAAAAGAAATCCAATTTTTTTCTATCACGTAAGGTTTTTTCACAAAACGATTTCATATTTTGGGGGAAATAACTCAAATCAAAATATTTTGACATTTTTATTTTTATTTTATCACTTCATAAATACATACGTTACATTTATATCCTAGCTCTGTCATGATTTAAATGATAAATGAGTTAATGAAAAATGTTACAAATCCTTATAGTAGCGTTTTCTCTTTTTCTCAAGACTTCTTTTTCCGCTTTTCTTGTGAACTTGCCCGGGGATCGTCTCTTTTCAACATCCAGCAGTAGTCGGCTATCATGCTAACATTCCACCTTCCTTGATATCGCCTTTCCATTTCCTTTGTCTTGGTGAAATCTTTCACCTTGCTCCTCGCTGACTGCACCTAAATTTTCAGGGAAATAATCCAGGTGCGAATGAAGAAAATGAACTTTTAAGCTCATATTACACCCTAATATCTTTAAATTTGCTAACATCTCTTCTACAATAGATTTGTAGTTTGGGTCTCTTTGGTTTCCAAGAAAGCTGATTACTACTAGTTTGAAAGATTTCCAGGCTTTTCTTTCGTTTGTTTCCATCTTGAGCTCAAACTTTCATTCTTCATCAGGTTTCTGATGTCAGGTCCTACAAATACTCCATCCTTCAGCTTTCCTTCGGATAAACCCGGGAACTGTTGAAACATTCTCCTTCTTTTGGCAATGCCTTAACAAATTGTTTTATAAGGCCTAATTTTATACGAAGCTGTAGAAGTAAAACCTCTTTTGGATTAATCAAATTTTCCTTTTGAATATTTTTGACTCCAGGTTCCAATGTCTTCATTTTTGGCCATTCTTTCTTTATGGAATGTTCTTTTCTATCACGGCTGTCCCATTCGCAAAGAAAAGACCGAAATTTCGTTTAACCACTCTGTTGAAAAAGCAAGATAGATATCACCTTCAAATCACCGCAAACTGCCCATTTGTGTTCTGAACACGAAACTTTATTAAGTATCAATTCAAGATTTTCATAGCACTCTTTTAAATGAACTGAATGCCCAACAGGTACAGAAGCATAATCATTTCCATTATGCAGTAGTACTGCTTTTAGACTTCTTTTTGACTAATAAATAAAAAGTCTCCATTCGTCAGGTTTGTATTGCATATTGAAAGTTGCCACGAGACCTGGAACATCGCTGCAATAAACAAGTTCACCCTCTTGAGAGAAAAACATAACAAACTCTTCTCTGCTCCGAAACCAAGAAAATGATGTAACAAGAGCCAACATTTTTTTTCTTTCAATCTGGAACCTAAAACTTGTGCCGATTCCTTAGGAAGATCTAAGTCTCTGTCTAATAATTTAACTCAGATTGGGTGAAAAGTTTAGGTTCATCGCTACCGGGATCATATGTATCATTATCATCATCACTTCCACATGGATGTACTGTTTCTAAATCATCAAAAATTTCCAATGTATCTGGAGGGGACGGAACCACTATACAAGGTTCATGAGGGACAGGGCGTATGGCAGATGGGATGTTAGGAAAAAGTATCTCCTTTTTGTTCTTTAGATTGAAACCTTTCACATTGCATATAGTAAAAAAATAACAATCATCAGTATGATTTTTAAACTCTCTTCAAACCATTGGTAGACCAAACCGAAAAGATTCTTTCTTACCTTGAAACCATTGTCTTAATTCTACACAAATGGAACAAAATTTGTGTGGGGCCCAAGGCTTGTCTTGATCCCACAATTTCATGCCAAAATAAGCAAAGCACACTTTTTCCACAAAATCTCAAATGTTTCTTTCTTGTTTTTTTACTGTATAGTTACCACAAATATAGCAGAAACAATCTGGTGAAGTAACATATCCTCTGGAAGCCATTTCTCTCAACCGCAACATAAACTAAAAGTAAAAAGCACTTCTACTCAAAGCTCGGAATTATATACACGTGTACAGCACTGAACTAAGAAAGACATTGACGGGAGTAGGAAAAATGGCAGGAAGAGGAAGGGGAATGATGGAGGGTGGAGGGGAGGACAGACATGCACCAACAGGCTAGTGATCCGGCTTCAACTTGTTTTCTCTGGATTTACTGTTGTGTTCAAAAGATAATTGACTAGTTTAGAGGAAAATCCTAAATAAATAATAGTTTATTCTTTTTCGAATGGAATTTATATAGAGCAAACTATTATTTAAAATCTATAAATATATTTAATAAGTTCATACAAATAATATTACTTTGCTCTTAAATATTAAAAATTCGTACATATTAGACCTGTGATTTGTGATAAAACTGTACGTGATGGAATTTTTTAATTATTTTTCCAGTAATTAGCATCCAAAAAACTATAAAAAACACTAATTATTTTTAAGACAATTTTTTCATCACAGACCTGTGTAATTATTGAATTAACTAATGCGTATATTGTTATAATTATATTTGGATTAAAATGTGACGTCCATAAATAAAAGCATTGAGTAGGTTAAATACGAATACTCTTCACAAGGACGTGAGATAACTTCCATCTGTTTTCATTTAATGCATACATACCACAGTTTGGGATTAATTATTTTCAGAATTTTAAAACAATATCATATTGTGTAATTAACACTAATGTATAAAACACACTTCATACAAAAAAATAACTGAAATCATATAGTAAAAGGTAGATAAATAGTTGAATTAACATCGCACTAAAAATAACTGAAATCATATAGTAAAAGGTAGGTAAATAGTTGAATTAACATCGCACTGAAGTAACACAACGGGCTATTGGAGACAGTTCGGCATCATCCCCCAAGAGAAAGATCCGATGGTGACACCTCTTAATTTTGAACAACGGTCAGATGACGAGGTCAAAAGCTGAGCTGGCATCCCACCCTCCAAACGTCCACGCCAACGTTAGGACATTTGAGGCCACGAGAGATTTAGCATGAACCCATCCCATGTACCCGACGGTCTTGGGCTGGATCAAGTTAGGTACATGTAACCCTCCGTTTGCTAACCCACTACTCTTCCAACCGGGCTACCGTGGCCTCATATTCTAAAAGAACTTCTTGCATATGGTCCTTGAAATAGTTAAGGCTCGTTAGGATTAAATAAATATTTTAACCAGGTATGCATGTAAAGGCTGCTATGGGCTTTGTAAATATTTTCTCATTTGATATTCTGATGTCAAGCGATATTCTAAATCAGTGGTAGTCAACCTGGTCCCTACCGCCCACCAGTGGGCGATCCAAACTTTCATGGTGGGCGGTAGGGGTTTTGTCCGATGCTGAAGCTACTTTCCGTTATCACCGCGAATCTATGACTCAATGACAGAGCAGTTCGTACTGCACTAGTGCGCGTGACGAGTGTACCAGCGGCCATCACTCAAGTTGAGTTCGTTTCATGGTGGGGCCAGTACGTATTTAGATTTGTGAACGTAAGCACGTGCCTACGGCTTCAAACAAGTTTTATAAATTGTGTGAAATGTTGTTATCCCATGTCTTATAAAAAGAAATTAGCTCGTGGCTATTTACCGGAGTATCTGAAGATGGGTTTCATCGAATCTATTGTAAATAAACAACTCCCAATGTGTTTACTGTGTCATAAAACATTATCCAAAGAAGCTAAGTCGAATGCGAGAACATCTTGCTACAAAGCACCCAAAAGATAAAGGCAAGTCCATTGAATATTTTCAGGAAATATATAAAAAAGTTCAAAATCGTCCAACAATCCTTGCATCATTTAAGAAACAGCATGCAACAAATGAAGATGGATTAACTGCCCCTTATCGCATTTCACAATTAATTGCAAAAGAGGTAAAAGCTATAATATTGGAGAAACTTTAATAATACCCTCTATAAAAGAATTTATCTCAACAGTAATGCATCAAGATATACCTGAAGCTTTAAAAACGTTGCCCCTAAACGATAGCACAGTAAAGCGACGAATTGAAGAAATGGCAGTTAATGTTGAAAATAAACTTATAGGTATTCTCCAAAACTCTTTATTTTCTATACAATTGGACGAGTCTACCATTGCAGATAATGTTTTATTGACGACATATGTACGTTATTTTGATGAAAACAATATATTACTAGAAGAAATGCTATTCGCAATAAATCTCATTACAGATACAAGAGGATTATTAATATTTAATGCTGTGTAATCATACTTTGCAAAAAATAATACATATTTGAACAATATTGTTCCATGCGCTACTGATGGAGCACCATCAATGGTAGGTCGCTATCGTGTATTTGTTGCTTATTTGAAGGAAAAAGTGCAAATTTTTTATGTATTCATTGTGTGGTGTACAGACAACATCTCGTGGGAAAACATTGAAGTACAAGTCTCCATTCATCATTAACTATAATAATTAGAGCTGTAAAAAAGATCAAATGCAATGCCAAACATGATAGAATGTTTCGTTTCTACAGCTGTTCCAGGACAATAATGAGGAATTTATTAGATTACTTTTACACAAAGTTCGGTGACTGTCAAATTGTACATGTTTGTTTCGTTTTGTAGCATTATATGATAGTGTCATACATTTTTTTGAAAGCATTAATGAGACCAATCTCTGTCAACAATTAAAAACAGTAAAGAATGATGCCTTTTATTTGGCAGATATTTTCAAGGGATTTAATGAAATCAATTTGCAGCTTCAAAGAGCTAATAAAACTCTTGTTAATTGCCAAAATATTGTGCCATTATTTATAGACAAACCTGATCTTCGTTATAATCTATTGAAGAGAGAATTTCATCAATTTCCCGAATTATCATCTATAAAAGATGATGTTACTCCAGAGGAGATTGAAAGATTCAGTAGCCACCTTAACGAACTTAAATTGGATATGGAAAAACGATTTGAAGATATTTTGAACTTGAAGGTGTAAGATTATATGAAAATTCCTTTTACTGCAAATATTGAAGAGGCTGGTACAACATGCCAAGAGCTGTTAGAAGATATGATGAAGTAAATAATTTCAATAGTGGTGGATATGAAAACCTATGGCTAAATAAAAAATGCCTGCGTTATATCCAAATATGTGGAAACTGATATTCAATTTATTGATACCCTTTCCCTACCTCATATCTTGTAGAATCAGGCTTTAGTGCTGTTAATCAGTATTATCACCAAACATAGAAATCGTCTGAATACTTCCGAAAGACGAGACCATCGTTTGTTCTTTACGAGAATTGAACCAGATATCAAATATTTAGTTTTGCAGCATCAGCCTCAAGGATCTCATTAATAATTAATTAAAGGTAATTTAATAGACTTCATATTTGTACAGTTTTTATATTTAATTTTCTTTTTCTTTAATTCCGCACTAGTAGACGCTGTATCTAAATTAAGTTACTGCGGAACTGGTGGGCGGTAAGAAAATTTTACTACCAACAAAGATACAAAAGTGGGCGGTAGGTATAAAAAGGTTGACTACCCTTGTTCTAAATGGATGGTGAATCACAAGAAGTCCCTACTGCCCTAATGATGGTTGGTTGGTTTGGGGGTTTTATGGCGCAAGGGCCATATTTGGCTCTTCTCTGAACCAGACACGATACAATATCAAGTAATTGACACGACATACAATATCAAGTAATGGACACACATAGTGAAATCTTTACTGACAGAGAAGAGAGAAATACACCTAGGGGGGGGGGGGAATACACTTGGCAGTAATCGAACCTGCGCCTCCTACAACTCGTTTGCTAGCGCAGTGGGCATTGAGCCCCGACGGCCCATCCTAATGAAATCTAAAAATATTATAAAGTGGTGTTTTTATTTATTTATGTTGTCATAGATTCATTTTCTTTATTATAGTGGTGATAGGTGCTTTCCCTTCATTCATGGGGTGATAGGTACATTTCATTCATTCATTCATGAATTGATAGGTACATGTCATTGATTCACGGGATGATATGCTCATTTCCTTAATTCATGGGCGACAGGTACGTTCTTTTATTTTGTGATAAGTGTATTTCATTAATTTGAGGTGACAGGTTTTCACGTTTAAAGTTTCTTTTTAAAGCAATTTAGCACAGTGCTTTCAAACGTTTAAAATAACATTATTTCGAATATAACTGTCCCTACTTCTATTGAAGAGGGATTGAAATGAAATACCTCCCAGCAACTCTTTCAGACACATATATTGAATGAATGCTAGCTTTGCTGATTGCATTTGTATTTGGAAGGGTAACAGGTCATTTCAACCAGTTTCAATGCAATGTAAAAAAAGATATAAAAGAATCTATTTTACTTTTAGCTTATAAGTTCCAACGGTATTCTCCCCAATGACCTCCTGTACTTAAAACCTATTTTACACTCCACGGTTGGAATGCATAACCATTCCCAAAGAAATAACGTTCACCCGACCCACATCCTATCACCTTATGCGAGTTTGTTCTTTCTTAAACTTCCAGTATACAAGCCTTTTGCTCACACAAAAGGACTTTCCTGATGTCTTCGTAGATTTCATTGAGAAACGTGCTTTGAATGTTTTAACTCTGATGTTTTCTCGGGGGAAAAGCGAAACTTTGTTACTTCCAAGAATTCCAAGAAACCAAAAGCAATTTCATTTTGTGTTTCTTTTGTAGGGATTTTGAAAGAAAATACCAAGTCACGTCTAAAATGCCTGTGAGCAACTGATACGATGAAAAGAATGGCCCATTGTGAAGATGAAATTATTTTAATCGCACGTATAATTGAAAATCGCAGTGGAAATGAAAATTTGGAATATCTCAGAAAACACCAATTTATCCTAATTTATTTTACTCAATCGAATTCTCAAACCATTTAGTAGCCTAAAAGTAAAGTACTTTTCATCAGTAAAGCTGGTATTCTTATTAAAATTTAAGTTTTTTAAGTTAAGAAACAGTTTTTTGTTATTTTTCTAAAAAATGGAATAAATTGCAAACTTGAAATTAGTCTGCCATTCGAATATATTCTGCATTCAGATAAATTGTAGCAGAACACCAGTGTTTTTCTTCTCTCTCTCCAAATCGGAACGAGGAATTGTTTCTCAGCTGTTTCCAAGGACGCATGTTCGGGCTCTCTTCTGCGCATGTGCTCCGTTTGAAAGTGCTAGCGTCTGTCTGTTCAGAAGCGAGAGTACAGTCGTTCTGCAGACCGTTTTAGAGATGTGTACCGTTTTCGTTTCAGGTCTGTAAATAAATGTTGTGTCTCGTCCTGGGATTTGAATTGGTTTTTATATAGCTGGCCTGATAACTTGCTATAATATCAAATTTGAATTTCGATATTTCCATTGAATAATTTAAGTCTATTTCATCAATGTGATAAAAGTAATTTGCTGTCACTTGTTGTGAAACTCAATAGATATTCTAGAAAAATATGACAGATTAAAAATATTAAAAATTATCATGTATAAATTAGGATTTAATACACTTACAGTCATAAGCAACAGCAATACTTTATTTAAAATGCGAATTACAACAGGGAATGTATCTCATCATTTGTGAATTTTGCTTGAATTTTAATAAGACACACTAAAATGACTTATTTTAAATATTATGATATTTAAAACATCTCTGAAACTCAAATGTTTCACGCATAATTTTCATTATATTTATTTACATTAAATACTAACTTTTATGAAATTGAATGCAGTACTTTTCTTCCTATACTTATGAAATACAATTCACTTCTTTATTAGGGAAATCTAGGATTGAAAAGTATTTTAAAAAGGACCTGGCAGAAATTAATTACAATGCATTCCAATTTTTCTTTTTATAGCATTATGATGCTTAAAATTTTATTCAAGAAAATAATTTAACTTTTATGAATTACAAGTAGGAGGATATTTGATTCTTAACGAGATTCATTGAACTACCATAATTATAGAAGAATATAAGAATATCTGTAAGCACATCACATGCCGTTATTGAAATGAGGCTTTATTAAACAGCACAACATTGAGTAAATAAAATTTATAAGACAGTGTATTTTTAATAAGCTAAAATTGAGCGTGGTAGAAATAAAGAAAATCCTTTAAGGGTTTTTGTAAAGTTTACTTGGCTTAAAACTGCTCATTAAGCAGAAGAAATATAGGAAAAAATACATATATATCATCAGGATCTAACTACTTATCAGCGTAGGATTTAGAACTCCGAAAATTTCTATTTATTCAGTTCTATTTACTAAAAACAACGAGTTCAATGAAATAGAATTTATGGACGGAGTAGCTATTGTAAAATCTCCGAAATATAAGTCTCGCGAACTTCGGAATCGACTTGGAGGATTGGCTATCGTGTTTTCATCACACCCGTCAATAAGCTCTGCATTGGAGTTCGTGTTTCCTTCAATCCATGTGACCTTCACCGGGTGGGCGTCAAATCGAGTGATCGGGAGAAATAACGAAGATGAGCAAAATGCTTCGTCTTTTTCATTAGAAGGTCGATGGCTAACGAAAGATGACCAATTCGTCCTTTCCAGTTAGCACGTTATTTGAGAGATTTAAATTATGAGATATGAAATAGAAGCAGATAATTATTAATATTTAATCAAGTAATTAATCTTTATAACGCTGTATGCGAATATCTATCTTTTCAAAGCGCAATCACTGGCTACAGTGGATTTAATATATCATGATCAATAGTAAGATTAGTAATTAGAGATTTCAATTAATAAATTTTGATTTTCATTGAATAGGGATAGTATACTGATCAGTCACTTTAATAGTTGATACGTACTTGGTGAGTTTCGATAGTAACATTATCGAAGTACTCATTGTTTTTGTCTATTTTATTACACTTCAAATGATAGATATGCCAGTTCTAAAAAGTTCAAATTTACATTACTTGTGCAAATATTCAAATGTTTTCTGTATAATGATTGTAATAAAAATATTAATCTCTATTATAAAGTAGTTTTGGTGTCTGTTCTTTATAAAAATACACACCGTTTGACCAATCCACACCAAATTTGGTACACATATTTTTAGAACTTAGGCTACATATTATCCTAGGTGTACAAAAGGGGATAAAAACGATTTGAAATTGCCATAAGAATAGCATTGAATATCATTATGAATGCCAGTATTGTTTTACCACTATTGCTAAAAAAAGAATTTTCAGCAAAAGATAATATTTAAAGAACTAAATTTCTAATACTTATGTTTGATCTTATTTTGATTTCCCTTCAAAATATCAAAAATTATAAATATTTGACTAATGATATGGAATTATTAAAAACATTTAATTTTGCCTAGCTTACATTTTGTAAGAAAACGAGTTTATTTAATGCGAAAAGCACAAATGAAAATTGCAATGATAACAAAAGTGTTGTTTTGATACTTGTTATTTGATAATGCCAAAAAAATATTTAATTTTCTAATTTTATTTAAAATCCAATCCTGAAACGAAACCTTTTAAAATAAGACGGTAACGCTAAAATAAAGTTTTTTGAAAATAAAACAGCTAACGTTAAAATAAGTCGTATAACCCTACGTTGTAATTCAGAGATTTTTTTAAATTCTGACGAAAGTTTCCATACAAGGAACTTAAAATCAGTAAAACCTAGATTTGAGAGTAAAAGTGAAAGAGTAAAGTTGTTATTCTGGAACTGTTTCAATCTAAAGTTAACCAATTCAACGCGAGTAATGTCGGGTTATTCTGATAGCATTCTATAGATACTTACTGTTGGCTGTTCTCATTTTATTTATTTTTATTTCTTCCTTTATGAAGGCGCATACCAGTTACTGAATTAATATCATTAAATAGCTTTTAATTATTATCTTTGCCAACTAAAATTCACAAAATGCGATAAATTTAAATTTCTAGGTAAATCATTTTATCTATATGTTCACAAATTTAAAAATCATCAATAATGAATATCACTTTTTATGAAAAAAAATTTAATACAAAATTAATTTTATCGCATCAAATTATTTTAAAAGAATGAGTATTTGATTAAACATATTTTAACTTAGTGAACATAGTATTTAAATTTTCTTTGCCAATTTTGTCGAGTTTCACCTAAAAATGCTGAATGACTATATTTAAATCGACCCCAATTTGGCAGTGTTGAAACTAGGGAGTAAATTGAGCATTGTGATTACTCAGTTTGTTTTATCAGTAGAGATATAAAAGAAAATAATATTCCAAAAATTAGCTTTTACAGAATTTAAATTCTAATACTTTACTTATTGAACCTTAGTGTTTATTTAAGAAACGTAAATAATTTCGAAATATTTCGGACAGATGATATAAAGATATGTTATGTAGCTAATTAAAGTTGCACTGGAGCAACACAACGGAGTATTAGCAATGGTCTGGAATCAATCCCAAGGAAGGAAAACACCACTTAATTTTGTACCACTGTCAAATGACGAGGCATCACCCGATATTTATGAAGATAATAAAGAAATTCAATTCTGCTCTACAGATTGGTAGAAATTAGTTATTTTATGACCAATATTCTACATATGTGTAGATGTGTTCATTTCTTGACGGTATGTATGCATTTCCACCAACTGTCTTCAAAAGCCCTTAGTTTGACACACGTGGTTGTAGAATTCCTTTTTATGAAAAAAGTAAAATTTTCAGAAAAATCCTCTAGAACCAAGAATTGTTGCTAATCGCTTTTACTATTATTCAAAGTGTTTCAGCATTTTATATGTTTTCTTTACAAAATGATTTAGCTCATGAAAAATTGCATTTTTTTTCATGTTTCAGACAAACCTGCTTTGTTTTATAGCAAGCTGTACTCAATATGCAAGTAGCACCATCATTTGCAATCTAAGCAGGTCACTTGGTTAAATTTAAAACTAAATTTCTAGCTTGAAAAAGTGCTTGTTTTCCCTTTTTTAAATTGTGTTCAATTTTTAGCTGTAAGTTAAAGTAGCTATGCGAGATTGTGAAATAAAAATAATCACGAATTAATTGCTTATTTTGAATTTCATTGCTTGAAAACATGTATAATCATTAAGAATGGTATGGATAGATTTTAAAAACACTTTTTCGATTTAAGATTATACCAATACAGGAGTCACAAACTGACACTTAGAAATTTATCATTTCAGATTCGACTCAGCATCTTACAGTTTTAAATATTGAGTATGCAACAAATACTAAGACGATATAGAAGGAAACTTTTGATTTAAAAACTTTTATTTAGTTTCAGTAAAGGACCATGTTTTAGCCATGACCATACTTTAGCATTATTATATTCCATGCTTGAGTCAATTTGTACAAAAGATCTTTGAAAGTTGCTTTCATTCCCCGCTGAAAATGCAAAGATTTAAGAAAATATAGAGCGAAGAAGAAATAAATCTCTTCTGAACCTGAAAAACGCTGATGTCGAATAGCTTTCTCGATGATATGATTTTAAATAAAACATTATTTTTGAGCGCTCGTACTTTATAGTAGAAAATAAATATTTTAGAATCCAGGTTTCATTTCATCGTCGTTCTGCAAAATAGCGCAGGTGGTATGTGTACTTTCAAAAGAAATGCTGATCAAAAATATCGTGTTCTCTTACTTTTGTTTCTTGAGAAGAAACTCTTATAACAATAGTCATTTGGATAAGAGAATTGAATTTCACTGAGAGCATTCACAAGTACTCTTTTTTATATAAACGTAAAGAACAAAACGTTTTATTTTTGAGTATGAGAGGAGTATATCAATATTGGAAAAGAAATAACATATTTCATTAAACATGATGTATTTCTTTACATTGTTGATGAGAGATAGATTTTCCTTTTAAAAAATTAATGTAATTGACTATAAGGCACTATACAATGACGATAGAAAACAAAATATTTAAACTAGCATTTGACATAATTTCAAACAATAGAGCAACTAATTTCATTATTCTATGCTTTACCTGATTTAATATGGAAGCCTGCCTTACTTTCAATTCAATCCAAATTCAGTACACATATTCAAATTTAGGAGCAAGAATACACAGAAAAAGGCTTAGAGAATAGATACATAAAGTAATTGAAAGACTATATTACAGACTATTCACAGATAAGACTATATTACAGAATTATATAAGAAATAAAATGTTACATAGGAAGAGAATTATTAAACATTCACTACTGTAAATAAATATTATACGTGTACCAAATCTAAAGGTATCTTACAACAATATTTTTCTTCTATAAGGAATACGGAAGTAGAAACTCGGGTATTTCAAGGTATTTTACAAATACATATCTACTGTTTCCTTTGGCATACTCAATAGATCGATCTAATACTTTACATTTTATAAAAGTTAAAATAAAATGAAAATTAAACATTATTAAGTGAAATCCACCTACCAAAGGAATTTAAAAACATTTAAGCAGTAATGATTGTAATTATAAAATGAATGAATGTTTAAAATTAGACTCATAGTTTTATATTTGTGTCTTTTACACATCTGTATTAACAGTGATTATAACGAAAGATAAATAATGGATAGAAAGCATTTAAATTACAGAAAACAATGGAATCGGAGTTTATTTAAAATCATTTAAATGCTAAATGTAGCTAAAAGGTATTGTGTAAAATTATTATTTAAATCTTAACTTACATTCATTTAAGCTTACATTACGCTGAACATAATCGAAGGATAAGAGTTCATGAAAATATTCCACACCTAATTATTCTATGTATCACTCAATAGACATAAACACAATTAAAAATATTTAATACTGATTTGAAAGTGAATATCAACAGTAAATTAAGACTAACGTACAATATTATTAATAAACCCATTCCGAGTTTACATTATTAAAATAATGTAAACCCCGAGATTACATTATTAAAATGAAAGTTAGCTATATATATAGAAATGTTTTACAAGAGAAAACAATTGCTTTGTTTTTTTATTTTCTGTAATTTCTGAAAAGAATTTCATAGTCTTTTAAATATTAACTGAACTCACATATGTTTAATTTTAAGCATTTCAAACTATCTAACATATCCTCAATACTGTAATAATGTAATAGGTACTTGGTTGGTCACACTTAATATTAGTGTTTTGGCTACTCTTCAATAAAAAACAATAGAGGGTCAATAAATACTGATTGAAACGGAATATTCATGAAAAATTAATACATACTAACAATAGCATTACTATCTATGCACTCAAACTTGCAGTACTGTTATTACAGAGAAAAGTCAAACAAAAGTCGAAATGGTTTACAAGATTTAATGCATTTATTTCTACAAACTTTCTAAAAAGGATGGACAGCAAAAATCCTATACATAAAAACCAGATGACGCACAAAAAAGCAAAAAAGTCGTACTGTATACTCCAAGAAGTTACATTCGATTTGAAAGCATTTCCCACCTAACATAACAGTTTAATTAGCCCTAGTGTAGCAAAAAATGACTGTCCTGCGTCAAACCAAACCCATCTAGTATCAGTATTCCAGATTTGTTCAATAAACAGAAAAGTCGTATAAGTTTAAAATTGATTAAAACGGTTGCTATCATTTTAAAATTTGCATTATTGTTATAATAAACGATATGTCAACCAAAAGTTGACTACCTGTCTACACCCTTTCTAAAATCTATAGATACAGAAAAAGGGATTTAAGTATTAAACCAGGGATTAATAAAGAAACCATTTCCAATTATAAATTCTAAGTAGTTATTTAATTGCAAATTTTTGGTTTAAAGTATGCTTCGCTATTACCACGATTCAGTTGGTCTTCGTGTAGCTTAAAAACGACCGTAGTGCAACAAACCAAACCCGATTAATACCACTATTATAGTCATCCTCTTAACGCTAAGAATTGCAGTGGTTTGGTTGGTTGGATTTTATGGCGCAAGGACCATATTTGGTCAAGAAATGGACATACACACAAATAAAGTTTTAATGACACAGAAGAGAGAAGGGAAATCGAACCCAGAGAGAAATCGAACTTGTCCGAACAGTGTGAAAAGTTGAAAAGCAACAAACTATACGAAATGCAGCTATTTGCGTCATAGTGAATTGGGAGGGGTTAAGCAGCCGCAGTTATTGAATATGGGATGAGTGAACACGCTGTTATATTTCAGAGCATTGGGTATAAAACTGGATTTTATTGAAGGTAAAGCAACTGACAATAGACAAATCTCGGAATCTCTTGGAGGATTACCATACATCTGAAAAATGCTGAGAGTAGATGACGGGACAAGAACGATCTACTATATAAACGAAAGTAAAAGCTAAAAGGTGATTCTTGGCCCCGCAGTTTCGGCCTCATCTCAGTGAGTCATGCATCAGCAACCCCCAGTGCCTAATGTCAAAGATCAGTTGATGAGTACAACTCCCTTGAACTTCCCATTTACACATATTTGATCCTTCACCTTATCTAAATATAACCTTGATGCTACCACGAGAACAATACTAGATATTGCATGAAATATTCACGAATTTAGTATTTGTATAATCAGCAGAGAACTCAAATCAAATTTGCATACTTCATCTTCATTCGATATAATGACAATCTTGTGCACATATATGAATATGCATATTTACAAATAATTAAAAGATTAATATCTAAATTTACATTGCATGGTACGTCTCTATAACAATATCTTCATTCGATATAATGACAATCTTGTGCACATATATGAATATGCATATTTACAAATAATTAAAAGATTAATATCTAAATTTACATTGCATGGTACGTCTCTATAACAATATAGTACCATGATGAAAAACGAAATCAAAATACATTTCATTCAATTTACTCTGAGTAAAAGAGTATTTTATGAATTCTAAAAAAATCAGTAAGACACCAGCATGGAGAAAGCCCAAAGCCCACCTAGGTTGCTAGAACCCGAACGTCATCCGAAACTTGAACAAACTTGGTAAATTTAATTGTATTCTTTGATGGAAAGGTCTCTCAAGAAGGGTAATTCTTCTTTCAGCACAATTTGTAGACGTCGTCAAATTATCGCGATGAACGGACGAAGAAATGACCATAATTCTAAAAACAAAATTATAAGGCAACGCTTAGCAGTTTATTTCTTTTAAATAATAATGCTAAAATGGCAAACATAAGATGAACTAAAAACTCAATTAATGTATTTCTTCACAGAAGAACCAAATTTCGCGCAGGCCCAAATTGATTTCTCGAAATACAAAATGCATGAGAATGAATTGCTCGAAATATTCATGCATCGTGTAACAATTATGTCAAAAAAACTTTTGGGAGAAGATCTATACAACGGGAGGATGGGGAATATTTTTGATAAATTATGCTTATCAAAATTTATTTTAGCACACATCTGAAATAGACATTCACTCAATATGTCGCAAACTAATTTTCCAAGGCAAAAGAATAGCGTCTCGTATTCAATGCTTTAGTGACATCAGACCAATTAAGAATCAATAATATTAGTACAAGACAAATAACGGATATTATAGATGAGCCGACCCAAAGCGAAATGTGAAGAACTAAGGTAAACAACTCAAAAACTCAATTGATAACCCTGACACAGTCCCTCTAGGAAATAAACAATAACAATCCGAAAATAAAACAATGCATATTTTGTAACATACAAGAAAATCCTTTTGAAGAATGTTTTGAGATCAGGCAGTTGAAGCAAATGCACACGCAATATGGATTACAACCTCACCCGAATCCATTTATTCAAAGGCCAGGATCGAATAATTGGCTAAATCAAAGACCAAATTTCAACCATCATCAAGGGAATTCGGGATATTATCCCCTTTACATACCAAAACATTCTAATACGAACTCAAGTCAATGGATTCCGGAAAACTAATAATGCGTGACTTATGTCCAATCTAAATTTATAGTTTCCCAAGACATAACGACGAGATCAAAATATAATAGACAAATTACCGACAGAATAAAACATGACAACCAGGTAAAAAACACTCAGCATAAATCTGAATGCGCAAATGATGTTAATGAATTTGTAGAAAAATGTGTACGTGGGGTCAAGAGGAAACCAAACAAAAAATATATTAAACTTATCTAAGTAAAAGTAATCGGGGCATATTGCCCTTCATTTTTCTATAGGAAAAATAGATACACTGCCTTATTGGACACGGATCCTTTGATTTTCCTCTTTGCTCAAGAAATTTTAGAATTAAAGTTACAAACGAAAGGAAAAAATCACATACTTGTCGACTAAAGTAAATAAAACGGCTTTTAATGGAAATTAAATTAAATGCAATGCATGCTGGACATGCGAATCAACAATAAACAGTTCAAACAAGTAGGTTTTGTAACAAAACATAATTGGCCAACAAAATACAAATCAATTTGGGTATGGTTTTTTGTCGTAACAATCCTATGATCTGGGATAAGAACACTCAAAAGCTCGAATGGAAAGAAATATAAAGTTGAATATGAATGGGATATGAAGTGGAATACGAATGAGATATGAAGAGGGAATTATACAAAATAAAATTAATAATAGTATTACTTACAAAGATTAGCCAATTCAAGCGCGCTTAAGCAAAAAATCAATATTCGAAAAGGGTCAAAGATAACACTCAAATATGATGGGATTTTCAAAAAGAGAGAATAATTATTATTTTGCCCCAAAAACATTAAAACAAGATGTAGAAATACATCCATTAATGCATACTTCAGTTACAGAAAATGACATAAAATAATTATTAGCTACCTAGGGGAGAAAATAATGTTAAATAACAACATGAATTTAGATGAAATTAAGATAGGCTATACAAATGCTAATGAAAAAAATTTGTGTTACACTAAATTTAATGAAGCATCAGAAAGGTTGTACAACAGAGAAAACTGGATTTCAATCAAAGACTTCCATTTAAAACATTTAGATTCATAACAAAAGAAAGATGAAAAATTTGTCTATGGAGCACTCCAGATGCTTTTCAGTCATTTATGATGTTGGGTCATGCAGACACAATTACCCCAAAATAGAATTAATTCTTGATGCACCCATGATTACAAGACCATACAATATTCTTTATGCGTTGCAGGAAAACGCGAAAACGCAATTAAATGAATTAATTGCAGCTGGCACAATAGAAAAATCTGACGGCATGTATGCCTGCCCAATGATTTTGGTAAAAAATCATTGGCAGGCACTAACAACCCAAATAAATATCTACAGAATATATAAGGTCTCTGGTATCTCTCAAAGTATCTACGGCAAAACTGACCAGGTTTTGATGGAAGAGATATCTCGTCATTAGAAAAAACAGACCAGGTTTTGATCGACGAGATATCTCGTCATTAGAAAGAAACTGACCAGGTTTTTATGGACGAGATATCTCGTCATTAGAAAAACTGACCAAATCTTGATATCGTCATCATACACAAATCAGTAATATCCTGATGACGATATATCTCGTCATTAGCGAAATTGGTTAGATCGCAATGGATGAGATATCTCGTCCAAACCACTTGGATGGTTAAAGGGAATTTATGAAGAAATGGAAGTAAATATGAAAAAAGCGCAAGCAAATCAAAGTCACAAGCAAAGACGAAAAGCTCAGGAAAGGTAATTTAAACCAGGTGATAAAGTTTTTTTACAGCCAAAAAACGATTTCGAACCGAAGCGACGGGGCTATTAAAATTCAGCAAAAAATAAACGGGCAATGTTATGTGTTTACACTTGAAGATAAACAAGACGATGCCATTTCTAAGTTAATGTAGTCCGGAATTCGTCCCTAACATGACACAACCTATACCAAACAAATCAGGGCTAGAGATTACGGACACCAGTAACAAGAAAGTAAAGAAACACAATTACGAGTAACGTTATTAAAAAAATAAACACTCAGTGATAATCAAGCTGATGCAATAAAAATATGAAAGCAAATATTGAAATAAACAAATAACAAAAAGTACACTAGCCTGAAAGCAATCCCGTATCCCATTTCTTGACCACTTCTACACGCTTCTTGAGCTTCATCGTTTCTTCTAGAGGGATACTAATTTACAATTGTTTGAAAGGGGGGAATGTGTTTGGACTAAGGAGAACTTTTTCTTTCTCCTTGTATAAAGGCGATTAACGGTTTTTGTGAGGTAGACAAATGAGAAATCTCAGAAAGGTTAATTTCGATCCTCCGTATGACACGCACTAACGAATTATTTCTATTCTGGCGAATTGTACGATAATAAAAAAAAATAATAATTACATTCATTACGAACGCTCTTATTAGTAATAGAAGCAGAATTTTAGCTGGAAAATAATATAATGTATTGCATTTTAGGACAAGATTCTTGTCTGGAAATAACTTGAATTCCTAACCAGTAAGGAGTCACACAGTGATCATAAAGCCGAGAACATTTCATTATAAAAAAGAAGCAACAAGAATGAAGTAATATATGGAAAGATATTCATGCTTATTATCGGGTTAATATGTAACGATGGTGAATTGGGAGAGTTTGGAAAACAGTTCAAAAGGGCATTGTTAGATTTCACATGGACATAATGACAACAATTTGAAAATCAACATTTCAATTTTAAGAAGTGAATATCACTTATAAGGAATTACTTTTTCTTGTTTTTGAGTGAGCATGAATATTGCCACCATAGTGTGGCAAGTTAAAAAGCAACAAACAATACGAAATGCAACGATTTACAGCATAGGGAATTGGGAGGGGTGTCAAGCAGTCAAGTGATTGAATATGGGATGAGTGGGATTGCTGGCATTTATTAGATCATTGGGTAGGGAACTGGATTGTATTGGGAGTGGAGCATCTGAAAAGGAACAAAACTCGGAATCTTAGAGGAACACCAGACATCTGGAAAATACTGAAAGTGGATGATGGGGAAAAAACGACCTCCTTGACAAACCAAAGTGAAAGATAAAAGTTGATACTTGGCCCCGTAGCTTTCTCAACTCAGTTTGCTCTGCGTCAGCAACCCCCTCCCCAACACCCAACAACAATGCCAAAAATCAGTGGGTGAGTACCACTCTCTTGAACTTCCCATTTGCATATATTTTATCCCTCACCATACCTGTATATAACCATGATGCTACCTCCAGCACAATAGTACATATTGCATGAAGTATTCGCGAACTTAGTGCTTGTAGGATTAGTGTGGAACTCTTAATCATATTTACATACGGCATCTTTATTCAACGTAATGACAATTTTCTGTATGTTGTACACTTCTGTAACAATAGCGAAAGACCTTAAATGTAAACCAAACCACATACGGTAAAGCAAACTGTTTTCAGCTGTTAGCTCCAAGTAGTTATGTGCATGTTCGGTGGTTGAATGTAGTCCCCTTATTACTTGATTACAAATGCTCTGATTAATAATAGAAGAGGAATTAGCAGTTTAATTAGCCTTCGTGCAACAAAAAAAATTACTTTAATGTGACAAACCAAACCCATCTAATACCAGTATTCTAGTTATCTGCCGAAACAGAAACGAGTTAAGTATTGATAAAAACTCTTCAACCACTTCCAAACTTTTATTCTTTTATAACGGAAAGGTCGAACAAAAATTGAAATGTTTTACAAGAATTAACACAGCTTTTCTCAAAGGGATAGACATAGCGGACTTAAACCAAATCGTATACGGTAAAGCAAAACATTTCCAGCCGTAATTTTCAAATAGTTACTTAATTGCGTATTCGACTCTTGAAAGTATTTCCTAACTAATAATAAAAATATCCGTCTAGTTTTCCCTCGAGTAGCAAACAATAACCGTATAATATGAGGAAATCCACAAACCAAACCCTCATTAAACCACCATTCTAGCCATCTCTTCAGTGAACACAATTGTAATGGGTGCATATTGATGCAGATAATACTATTAATATTCACATTTTCAAACTTGCGTTACAGTTATTGAAAATGAAAGGTCGAACTATAGTTGAGATACAAGAAATAACAAATTGCTTCTCTGCTTCCAAGGCATTCCTGAACGTATAAAGACAGTAAAAGTGCTTTAAATATTAACCGGAACCCGAAGCAAAACACTTCCAACTGTCTCTAATCAGTGGCGCCTGTCTCTTTGTTCTCCTCCCAGTCCTTTCATTTATTTAAAAGGAGCCAAGCCGCAGTGTTGCGTATGACAGATACGTGCTCACTTCGACTCTGAGATAAATATCACCGTCTGAGTGCGTCTGCTCTCGGACAGAGGCAGATGGACCCTTTCCCTTCGTTTCCGGGCACTGTGCAAACGATATTCGATCGTCCGGGGGGAGTGTGAGAACGACACTTCGGGGGCAGGAGAAAAGTGTTCCCCAAACGTTCATTAGTTACGTCAACCCTATTCGCTGCCCTTCATCTTACGAGCCTTCTTCAGATTGAGAGAGATGGAAGAGAAGTGGAACGCATGAAGGGAAATATTTCTAGGAGGCATTTCTCTGGCAGTGTTCGAAGACAAGAGTAGTTTCCAATAAAATAGGAGGACTGGGATAGGTTTGTTTTGAAAATGAGACAGTTGAAACGTGTCGGACTTTAATGTGACTAAATAAATCAGATTCCTTTTGAAAAATTTCAATTTCGGGGTTCGTCGAGGCGTTTCCATGTAGCCTGATTCTGACATTTAAATCTCTTTGAAGAATATTGGTGGCGGTATATCTGTATCGGCGAGAGTGCTTCAGAAATTGGGTTTAGTTGTATAGAGCGAAATCTAGTGTATACATTGGTCCGAAAATAAATTTGAATTGAGAATGTGAATAATGCCATTCAAATAGAATGTGTGTACTTTTAGTTTGGCTGATTGGTTTTGCTTTTTGGCTCAAGGACCAGATCCTGGCTAAGCAAATTGTAATTTTTAGAGTATTTTACTGGATTTAATCTGGAATCTAAGTGATTTGAAACCAATTCAACTCATACAAATCCTGCTATACTTATAATAAATTTCGCATTCATAGAAAAGTTGTGTTTATGGAATCTCTTATAAACTCCATTTTCTCATACATAAGATCCTAAAGAGATACTAATTAAGTTAGGTAGGTAGCTGAATTAACTTCGTACTGGAGCAACACAACGGACTATTGACGATGGTATGGGATCAATTTCGAAGGGAAAGATCCGAGGACAGAACCTCGTAATTATGGACAACAGTTTGATGACGAGGTCAACACATGAGCTAACACCCCACTCTCCAAATTTGATGCTAATGTAGGAAGACATGTATTTGAAACAAGACAATTTAAGAAAAATTAAAACATGCTGATGTGTAAAAAGTATAAAGAAGTAAAGTTTTCAGATGCTATTTTGCAGTGAAGTGATCTGGATGTGGGAAAATGATACAAAAAGTACGAGAGTTATCGAATTAATGAGTAAAAACAAAATGATAACAAGAACAAAAGCGATTTGTAAAAAAGTCTTTGAAGAAATGAAGTGTTAACCCTAACTACGTGCCAAAATGACTAAGTTTAACTGAAAACTTAAAACAAGAGAGGATGTGGTCCTTTGTTAACGGTATAAGCATCTCGAACACTTATGCAGGCTTTTCACCGCGTTTACATACAGTGGAATAAAGTTTTATATGAGTTTTTCTGCGATAGCAGAACACATTCCAATGTTAAAAACCCTGACATTACTATTCAAAAATTTGAATTTGCACCAACTTTCTACTGAATAATCTGGGTTAATAACCAGTATGTGAGGATTTTGAGGTTGTGTAATATTTAAAAATAATGTTCCTTAAGTTTTGCACTCAAGCGTAAGTATTACTCCTACTTATTGGAAAGATCAAGAACGAATTTACTAAAATGATGTCTCTTGGTTGACAAATTAGAATATGAAATACGTTTTTGGAAAATGGTGACATGTGTTATTACATTTCGGTTGATTACTGTACTAGATTTTATACTTTTAAGGTTCCATTAGAAAATTATTGTAAATTGGGAAACTTGGTAGCCAATATAATTATCCCAATTGCCTATCGAAAGTTAAAAGTTTGCATCAATTCGTCAACACATGTGTTTGAAGGATTGAATATTCACAGTTAGATATTAGACATGATATTTTTTTTATTTCTAGGCTACACATTTGGCACATTTATTTTCTAAACTAATCAGTATTTACTACAAACTTTATTTATTAACTAATAGAAAGTTTGAGTACTAAAAAGGAGTTTGTTTTATTTACACTTACGAAATTTGAAATGTGCAATGTAGATAAGTTTCGTAATTTATCGATTGAGCTCTTAAATTTCAGTAAATAAATATTTAAACATTAAATTTATATATATATATATATATATATATATATATATATATATATATATATATATATATATATATATATATATATATATATTAAATCGTAATTTGAGAAAGACTACCACGAACATTTAAAAAGAACAGTCTAAAAATTTTGAGTTTTGCTAATTGTTTCCCTTCGTTTTCAATGTAAAGTTTTTCTTTTCACATCAATCGCTTTTGAATCATGTATTAGTCGAACTGTTATTTATTTATGAATTCGTTTACTTTAACCACACTTAGAAACAAATTTTAAAAACAATTTTTTCCAATATTCAGTTTGAACACCGTGAGAGGCATTTTATATCAAGCTTAATGAAGGTGATGTTAGGGTTTATGGGACAAAATTTATTTCCTGTACGCTTCCGAACTTGACGTCAATTGGCTTGAATTTCAAATACGATTTCAGATATTCATCGAAAATTCGGAAGAATGGATTACGAATTGATATATGATAGTCAATTTTCCAACGCTAATTAAATTAAACGCTAAATGTCACAGAAACGGATATAAATTATATTTTTAGGTTGATTTAATATTTTTTTAATAGTCAGGCAAGATACGAATAGAAGAAAGAATACGAATAGAAGAAAGAATACAAAGAATACTACAACACAAACTACTATAATATAATACAGACTAGTTTTGAAACACCGCATTGCATAAAACGAAAATATAGAAAAAAAGAAATGTAACCGGAGTTATAGCCCTAAAAGTTCCCTCGCTCTCCAATATCGGGTAAATTCAGTTTCTACGAATTCCTTTCCAGCTGAGCAGGTGGGATCTGTTCAGATGGTCAGGCTAGTTTCAAAGCGAGCAAAAAAGGCTCAGTGACAGTCCCAATTCTATGCAGATGAACGACAAGATAATAATTCCTGGTTATAAGGTGAAAGGTTGCCATGGTTTGATTTGTCAGGCACATATTTAAGACAAGCACTAGTCCATTGTTTTGTAGATATTCTACTTTGCTGTTCTCGTTGGTAAGTAGAGCCACTAAATGTATCAAAGTCGTTTCGCCGTGTGGAAGGAAGTTACAGAACTTGAGTGTTGTAGTAAGGTGGTCTATTTTTCGGAAAAAAAGATATGCCTGATCATTGCCAAAAGTATCGCAATATCCAAGTATTCATTGGAAGAAAATATTTTTATTTTTAGATTTTAAAGTTAATATGAGATCCTGGCATTCATGTCTAATATAATTTTGGATCCCGTATACCGAATAGAATAGTGGGCTGCGCATAAGTCAGACAGAAGCACTGAATTTTTAAATTTATAGTGTAAACACAATAATTACTGAATAGCTATGAGGTAAGTTACTACTTCGCCATCAAAAGCTATTTTGATGGATTTGTAAAGATCCCTGTACCTGCATATGAACAGTCATCAAATTGGGACCCGTCTGTATAAACGCATATAAGGTCTTCTGGGTATTTTATTTCAATTGTCTCTCGTGCTAAACATCTCAAAACTTCCTATGTCGTGACTTTTTTGTAAGTAGCTTCATAAAGATCCATGCTCACTTCAATATTTGTTTCTGTCAAAGGATTTCTAAGTTTTAGTAGAGAGGATTGGAGCGTTCTAAATTTTTTTCTAATGTTAAAACTTTCTTTCTATGAATCCATTCTGGGTCTTTAGATTTCTATGTTTTATCTGGTAGTCTATCCAATGAGTGTTTTCTGAATTTATTAGCTTTTCATATAAGATATTCTTAGCTGGGAAACAGCCACTCTGCTCCACCAGACATCTCTCGCTACACGGAATTTAAACATCTCTCGCCGACCGTCCAACCATTTATATCCTGGCTCGGGTTTAATCTTGCAGGGCTTAGGTGAAATTTCCCCATAGGTATCTATGTCTTATTCAGTGACCGTCATAAATTCGACTTACGTGAACCTACACGCCTTGTTATAGTTCTGATGCCTGAACCATTCTCCGAACACTTGGAGATAGGAGTTGTTTGCCACACAAATTTACCCAAGCGGCTTATCTCTCAGATGATGCTTAATGTCGCTGGGTTGATCTCTAATGAATTCAATTCCTTATCGGAGATGCGTGTATGCCCGCAGTCTAGCACGTAGTGAAGAGAATCACCTACTTCATCACATAAACAGGTGTCCGACGTCGGGTATTCCATGCGGAAGAAATATTCCAGGAACCTTCCGTGGTTAGTAATTCATATAAGATCAAAGCATTTTATTGCACAATAATTTGTATCGATTTAGTTTTTGTCAGTAATAACGTTGCATCTACAGGTGTGTGAACTTCATTGCACCAGTGATTAACTTTAAGGCTTTATTCTGTAAGGTAATCCCGATATGTATTATATAAGAGGATTTGGACAACGGAAATAAAATCTTCTCATTACGTCTGGCTTCTTTGTTTACTTACACTGAAAATCCCTCTATTAGATAGATCGCCGCTTATTTAATGTAGTAATAATCCAATCTGCGTGAAGTATTTTGAACATTATACTGTAATGATCTCATATTTAACTGATTCCATTGTAAGTATGTCTGAAATAAAGTAAGAAGGTTGACGAAAGATAACTTAAAAAATATAATACTTAATATAAAATAAAGTTATTATTTGAACTTATTCTATGTGAGTTCCATCACTCGCTTCTAGTTGTCTTAAATCAACAATGTAACTATATGTCAACATGTAGACTACTTCCCTAGATGTACTCCTGGCTGTACACACAAAAAAAGAAGAACACAAAGCTAAGAGATAGCTTTCTGCATCATCGCTGTAAAAGTTCATTTTCTTTGAATCTTCAAAGTTTGGTGGCTCACAGAGTTAGCGGAGGAACCGAACAGAAACTCTCTTTTGTTTATCATGGTCCTTAAAAACGCTACATGGAAGTTCTTCCTTCTTTTCGTGAAAATATTTCCAGGAAAGCTCAGAGCGTCCTCACTTCTGCGAAACTGCAAAAATAAGATGGCAAAAGCAATAATACATGCATGTATCGCGCTTCTCACATCAAAGATTTGCTCAAGGCAATCCAAAACACTAGGTAGCATAACTGGGGGAGAAGACAGGTTTTCCTTATTTTCGTGTTACATTTTTCCGATTTGTTGGGCCTAACTAGCTGCGGGTTAAGCAAATAAGTAACCGCCTGAAGTATGAGGGAAACGAAGGTTCTGAAGAAAATATCTCCTACTCATTTGACTCGGCTGGTGGTTGCATAAACATTTGATTTCTATGTGAGGTTTTTCAAAATATTTATATCATTTTGGAATATAAATGAATGTATCTGAAAACCCGTTCAGTGAACACGCGATGTTTTTTACAATGAAAGTATTAAACACCTGGAATAATGTGATGTTTTAACAGTAATTAGTTTTGTATTCTGCATTTTTTATACAGTAGAACCTTGATTATCCGAGTATCTATTTTATCCTAGCCAAATTTGATACCGAGTTTTATTGCTTTATGAATCGTTCAGTAGCAGTAATAGTAACATTTCATGCAGTAAATATTTTCTGTATTTCGTATAGGCTATGTTGTGTTACTCTACCCTGGAATCAACCGGGTTTTTGGTTATCCTAGGTCCACATGACCTCGGATAATCAAGGTTCTACTGTGTTTCTACTTGTTTTCTGGAGCAAGAAAACGGAAAAGCATTGACCTTCCCCATATGAAGATGGGAGGTTTAATTATTGCTTAAGAGCTATATTGAATATATGTTAAATGGTTTTAAAATAAAGGCATTAAAGAAAAATAGATTGTGACTTCATAATATCCCCCTTGGAAAACTGAGATAATGCAGATTATCACTACATAATGAAATGTACCTTATCAAATATGATATGGTATTTAAAATTATTCTTTCAAAATATATCTAACATTAAATTACAGGACGGAATTTAGCTCCTATGACATTGACGTAATTTAAATTTTTAAACAGCAGATTCTTGAAAAGAATTGAGATAATTTAAAGGGGAATTCAATTGCATAAAACAGAAGGTGAAAAAAGCATCTATAGATATTGCTACAAGTTACACAAACATCAGTAAAAAACCAACGTTCTTAATTAAGTATGTGTCAAATGTTTTTTGAAATTACGACATCATAAATTAATTACCAGTTGCATTTTATAAGCATCGTTTTATAAAAAAGATCAACCTCCACAAAAGTATTAGCTTTTACGTATTTGAATTAGGAAATCATCTAGCTGGGGGCTGTAGCACTGGTGTTTACATCGCTGCTTTAAATTACTTGCCCTTTTTACAAAGTAATTTAATTTAATTACACTCAACTTGAGTTCCAGTTCATTAAATTCGAAACGTTTTCATTTGTACTCTCCATATAATTTGTCTGCAAGGGACAATTCTCCAAAAAAAGTGCTTAAAGTAATATTCCTGTTATGTATGTAGTTTTAAAAATCTCAGGAAAACTTCGAATGGTGCCTCTAGGTGCTTCTACGCAATTGCTCATAGTTCAGAAATATTTTTCAAAAAAGTTATTTAATTTGTATTGCAGTGGTTATAGTAGTACTCAATTAGAGGTAATAAAGGTTGAAGTATAATGTCCCTTTTTTCGGTTGTAGCAGTATATTTTCTTCCAGAGAATATAAGCTTATATTACGAGTATATCAAGCTTATATATTACGAGTATAATAATATAATCTATTTGTTGATTATTTTTACAATTTCCTCGAGAGCAAATTAATTTACTATTTCTCCATAGAAATAACAGATAATTGTTAGAACTTTGGTTGACAATCGGAAAACGGGAATATTTTAATTAAAATTATAGCTTATTTTCTCTTCCTTCTCGAAGCAAACCTGGTAAAACACTTCTAGATTGTTATTTGCCTTTCGCTAATTTAATGTCTCAATATTTGTTGAACATGATTCTAACACTGTATAGAACAGCTACACTTATAAATAAATAAAAAAAATAAAATATCCATAATTTATGCATACCTACTTTTAGCTTGGTTATGATGGATCAACTTTTAGAATGGTGCCATATGAACACGTTATCCTTTTAAGGAGAACTGCGCTATAAAAATGAATTTGAAAAACTTCAAGGTGTTTCTCAGAACAGGCATATTATCACCAAATACTAACGTTAAACATAACAAACATTTAGAGACATTTAAACTTCTTATGAAGGGAGTTATATACCTTACCAGTCACCTAGAGCACTCCTTGATTTCAGAATATCACAAATGGGAGAACATTTATGTACTTTAGACTAAATATATCTCGAATATTTATTTACTACCCTGTCCTTTGAGAGACGCTTTGAAAGGTTGACAGATTCAACATGTGGAATAAATTCAAAGCACGCAATGACATGCTTATTCTACTAGTGTTTAATAATATATACATATAATGAACGCAAATATAATTCAATACTCTTCGGAAACTTACAAAGATGTAACATTTTGGAACACAGTCTGAAATATAGTGCCTTAGATATATTTATAAACATGAACCGTTGCTCATACATCAAAGTGTCTGGTTTGAGCGTACCTTGTAGTATAAATTTCCTAATATATTGTATTATATCTACAAGTATTTAATATTTAAAAATACATTAAGTTATAAAATAAATAAATAAGTAAAATATTTCATATATTAGTATAAAGTATTCTAAAGCTTCTACAAAATAAATAAAACCCAAATGTGATATCTATTTTTATCGCTTATATGTATGCTGTTCTTTGACAAAATAGGGGAACTAAGCACACGAGTAAAGTTAACTACTGAGCCTCAGTTAAAGTTTAATTGAATTTGTACGTTAAATAGCTTTTTGATATCACTTGATATCTCTAAGTCGCAGCATATTTAAGTTCCATGAAATACTAATAGTTAAAAGTGGTTGTATCCCATCTAATGCTAAATTCAGAAATCAATATTCTATCTCAGGGGAAGAAACGTTGTTACTGATTTGTATCTTTATAAATCTCCTGCTTTCGAAGCAAAAATGTATTAAATCACCAAAACTACTTAATAATTAAATCTTTTGAAATAATTGAATACGTCAGGGGGTATCTTTTAAACAACACCGCAAAATAAAACTACTTCCTTTCTAATTACGATTTCAATTTAACTTAACGATGGGATTTTATTTATGGTCATTGATTTCTTAATAGATGCTAAATGTGATAAAAAATATCTATTTGAAATATTTCGAATACTGTGAATGGAATTAATAATCATTTATGTACCATATTAAAATTCTTTAGCAAATTAAAAGATATCTTTTCTTAAGCATTGCAAAAATCTAGGATCATTTTGAACAGAAATCAACGAATGAAAAAGCTACTTTCAAACTTTTAGATCACATCGGAATCTACACACATTTTAGCATAAATATTGGAAAACTATTTAGCATACGGGATGTATTTGCTTAAATCGAACATTGTTTCTCTTAAATATCACAAAACTGACACAAACGATGTTAGTTAAAAGAACAAGTAATGCTGAATTAATTCCAAACTTCATAAATCTTTATATACCACTAGAAAATGACTTTCACAAATTTAATACAAATAGGTTCGATTTTTGGGGTTACAAAATATCGATCTGGGCAACTTTAAACACTAACTTATTTTGAAAACTTTAATTGATGATTTTTTAATTTTTTCAACCCGTTTAAAAAACACTGCTGTGTTTTTCAGGTAGATAGTTAATTCACGTCACACTGGAGCAACACAACGGGCTATTGAAGGTATTCCGGGATCAATCCCTAAGAGAAAGATCCAAGGACAACGCCTCGTAATTTTGAGCACCACACTCTCTAAACGTTATGTTTTTAGAAAGGACTGCTTGAACACTTTAACTCAGGGTTTATATTTCGCTTGGTTAATATTTGAACACTCTTTGCCACAAAATAATGCTGGTAAATATAATTTTTTGAGTAAATTTCACTGAAGAACAGAAATTTCAATATTTAATTGCTTAAAAATATTTTATTTCCTGATCCCAAACTCGCAGTGATTAAAATTTGAACGAAAATTTGAAAATGTCTAAAAAAATTCATGTTAATTTTTTTTCTCCTCCTTTATAATCGTTTAATGCGAGAAATAGAATAAATTGGTTATTTCTTATGAGAAATTTGGTTACCTATTTTATTCTTTTTTGGAAAATAATAACCATAAATTACCAAATTTTACAGGGTAAACTAAAAATGTGAATAACTAAAAAACACATTTCATGCTGATTACACAATTGGAGTTACATTTAGCACGTACTTTGAATATTGCTACATTTATTAGGCAGGAATGTAATTATGTGAAACTCAAAATTGTAAATTATAATAAAGAAAGCACAATTTCGCAAAAGAAGAAAAAAATTCGAATAGAAATTCGATGTGTACAGAATCGTGTACGTACTATCAACCACAACCGTAAGTTAATAAATTAATTGAATCTTTCCGGATAATGAAATTTAAATGCAAATTTGAATACAATAGATTCATGAGACACTAATTACATATTGATGGATAAAACTTAATTAAATTCATATAATGAATTATTTTCTAACGAATTCTTATAGATGATAGATTAATATAAGTTCGAAAAAATAATCAAATGATAATAGTTGAAGAATTTCTGATTCTAGCAATATATTTGACACTCACCAACAATATACAATTCGTATCATTCACTCGAAAAGTATTCGTATACTTCTCAGATTTATTTAATATATTTCAGAAAACAAACTTTTGTTACAAAAAAGGATGTTTTTTCCCAGAATTCAACGACAGAAGTTCGAAAGGAATTAATATAACATTTTTGGCAGATTGCCATTGAAATTCCAGAAAAACTGGGAGATGTTTTCAAACTTACGATGGGCTTTACTTTTTCTCGTAGCAAGATAAATTCTTTCATCAATAAAATTGGGTTTTTATTACGCTGTGTACACGATTAATTATTTAACTTTTATTGAATAAATGTATTTTTTATTGCTGAATTATATTTTTATTTGAACAAAAACCTTTCCCTTTCCATAGGAGCAATGCAGATTTTTTTTATAAAACCAGAGTGAAAATGTAAATTATTAAAATCTCTATACAAATATATCAATAGTTTAATAACAAAGGCAAAATTCTATTTTATGGTTATATTATGGCTTAACAAAACACGTAAAATATTTCAATTTTCATTGGTATCCATGAATTAAGGGTCAGTTATATTTCTAGAGAAAAACAAAATTCTGTAAGGTGGAAAATGATAAATATAATAATTATAAATACAGGCACACTTCACAGAGATTTACACGCATAAAAAAACAAACTTATTTGAATGTACGGGTAATACATACTAAATTAACAAAACTTGCCATTTTTTACCTTTGGCGAAGAAGCAAAATTTCCATTATTTTTCAAATACTGTCACCTGTCTAAGTTCAATAGGGTATATGTCCACCCCTCACTGCAATACGAATTTCATCGGTTGCTCACGCTCTTCACAGAATTGTCCAGTAGATTAAATCCTGAGGTAGATTTCTCCATTCCTGCTTCAGCTTAATAACCAGGCTTTTTTTGGACGCTGTGTGGATTTCGTCCTCCTCCCAAGAGCATCCCATACAAGTTCTATAAAATTGAGGTCAGGTGAGTATGCAGAACATTTCATTTGGCCATTCCTTTCGGCCATTACTTAGGTGTTTAGCAGGTTATCAACACAGACCGAACGATAACAAAGGGTGTTATCATCAATAAAAATCAACTATTTTAAAACAGCCACAACGAAAATTGCGAACATGTAGAATAATAGCATCCTGGCAATAATGCTGAGCATACATGGTTCCGCTTTCCAACACGTAAAGCTTGTTGCGTCCATTCATAATGATACCCACCACCAGATCATCACTCTACCACCTCTGTAATGGTCTACTTCAAGGATGTTGGTGGAAGAATAGGTAGTGCGGAGTTCACGTCAGAACCATTGGCGCCTCGAATCTGACGACAAACAAAATCTATTCTTGTCCTTGAAATTGCAACAGATGAACAGGGCATTTGCCCATTGCTCATCAGTCCAGTTGGCGTGTTCACGACACCATCGAAACCTGTTTGTTTTGTGTGATGTATTCGAAGTAAAGCAGTTCACTGGTTTGCGGGCATACCAGCCAACATAATTCAATAGCCTGAACACGGTCAGGCGCGATATTATAGTCCCCATGTTTGCCTGAAGCTCTCGTGTTAACCTTACAGTAATTATGATGCGACATTTTTTTGCAGTTATTATTATATAACGATCGTGAGCTAGGATTTCTTTGAAGTTAGAACACTACTGTACCGTCTAGTAATTCCTCTTTCGGAAAATTGTTGCCACAGTCTTGCGACTACGCTTTGTCCCACTCCAAACGATTGGGCGTCCTTCTTAGAATTTTTCTACAATTCTGGTAAAATCATCGATACACGTTATTAGTGATATTGTATCAAGCCATAACAACTAATATCTAACATAGATAGCTGGACACATGAAAATATCATTCAGTTACCAGACACCCGCTTCAGCTTTTATCACATTTATAAATCTTGTGCTGTCACGTGGCTCCAAATATGTTAATTATGGTTAACCAATTGGTCGTTTCTATTTTTTACGTCTGTTGTTACCGTAAGGGATTTTTGGCCACAAAAGATCAACTTCCGCGTTGTACTATTTACATATTGCATCTGATCCTTAATTTATGAACATCACTTTACTCATAGTATGTCACACTGTACTAAAGTAGCGAAGTATATTACAAATAAAATTTACCATATAAGCAATCAGTCGTATATAAAATTGCTGTTCTCATTTAAAGTGAGCAAATTTAATAGTTTTCGACGTTAGAATTTTAAGTATGTTGTTTTATGTTTCGTTGGTATTATTTAAAACGTATATTGATACGTAGGTCCCGGTCTGATTTGCCGTCATGTTACAAAACTGACCGTAGTGTGACGAACCAAATCAAATATGCCGCTGATTTTTCTTTTAATTTTACGATAAAATTGTGATGTGTCTTATTTCGCAGAGAAGTTGCTATGAATTCCTTTGAAAATTAGTACAAAAAGATACTGAGCTATAAAATAGAGTAAATCTCAATACTTTAAGATATGTCAATTGCAGTTACTCTCTTAATTGTGAGGTAGCTTAGTTTACAAAAAAAGTGTGTTATGATATTGGAAATAATACCTTCACGATTACATTGAACTATTCATTTGAGCACAAGATTCCCAGATATTGTACCATTGCTTTCATCCCAGGACCCACTAATGATTAAATAGCCACATCTATTGGTTGAAAGATTCCTATACAGGATTCTCTTGATCAAGTAGTCTAAAAGAGATTAGCCTCTGATGGCCATGCATTATATCATCATGCAACCAGCAGTTTTCCCTGCATGCTTCTAATCAGTTTAGACCAATAGAAACCTTTCTTTCGATCAATAGATTAGTCATTATGTTTGTTGCAGGGTAAAAGCAATACTATCTTACTCGTAAATCTCATAACGGAGAGAACTATGCAATAATAAAGAATCCTATACAGGATTCTATTGATCAAGTAGTGTAAAAGAGGTTAGCCTCTGATGCATGGTTAGCCTCTGATGATAAATCTCATAACGGAGAGAACTATGCAATAATTTATACATAGTATTCGAAGACAGGAGTCATCTTGAAATGAATCTCCATAATGTACGCGAATGCATATGCTATTTCATCGCATATAGAAGAGAGACGTGCTTTTGATAATAAAGCCCCAACTTTTTCTTTTTCTTGGCATTAACAATTTAATTCGTTGTCATATCTGTTCTGCAGAAGAGAAATATATAACGCGATTGAAGTGGCAACATAAAAAGCGTGTGCACCTATATTTTCAAATCCCTTCCTTTTTCTGCCAAATCTCTTGTGAGTTAGATTGGCGTATGGCAAAGAATCCTCCCCTCAGTTGCCACATTGGCCAATCGATGCTGGAGTCCCGCCGATCAATAGGGCAGAGTGGAAAACACAGCGAATATATTGGCTTCGAAATATCAGCATACCCACACGCCGTCAAAGAAATAAATATTCCGCTCTAACAGTTTCTCTGCCTTAGCAGACTACTCAACTTTTTTCAACCCCGGGGGGCCTATTTGTTTTCTGCCGCCTGTCAGCCTTCCTTCTCCCTGGGCGGCTTGGCTTGTTCTGTGTAGAGTGTTTTTCGAGTTTGCAATGATACATTTAAGAAGATATTGGAATTTCATTGGCGATTTTTATTCTTTGACAAGATGCAGGAAAATCGAAATTCTATTGATTACTGGATGAAGTTCTCTTCTAAATTGGCAATAGCATGAATCGTTGCAGCTTTTCAGACTAGAAAGAACCACTTGATCGTTTCGACCAACGAATTCAACTACGGATTCAGTCAAGCAACTATGTTGATAGACTACTTCTTGCCACTGTCCTTTTAAAATACGTTTTTCGATTATCCACCGAATTATTGATATGATTTATTACTATGATTTAAATTAAAAATTAGTGCGGAAAAATGGATGTATTCATTTCAATATATTCACTCAAGTGTAAAATCCGTTACAGAATAGGTCTGTTAAGAAATTTTAACTTTTAATGATAATGGACAAGGATAAATACAAAATCTTCTAAAATTTTCAGCTTAGAAGACTGAATGGGATGTAAAAGATACTTTATGTGACGAATAAGGCTTGGCTTGTTTGTGTAGTTTTCTATCTGAATTTTACCAAACGTCTATTGGAAGTAGTATGACTTAGGTACCTGATGATATGGTTGCTCATTCCTGATTATCAAACGGCTTAGCTGCTTACCTTGGCTTAGCAGACATAATAGCATAGTATTATTTCATATGATGGATGCATGGACTGGTAGGAAACTCAAGTCAGAAGGTAAGAAAGGCATTTGCTGCGAATGGCCGTGGCGAATCATACAGCGATATCCACGTTGGCACAATAGAGGATGGTGACACATTAGACAATAGCACTGTTCGCCGATGATTAGGGCTCGTAGTTCGTTGTCTGTTACCGCGACTTACTTTAAGCTGTACCATAGACGTCAGGGGCTTCAATGGTGCCTACACCAAGGCACAAACTCTGTATGGGTGCGAATCATATTTTCTGAGAGCCCAGATACGATCTCGTGACCCATGGCAGTCAGATTCACAGATACAGTGGCAAACGCCATCGGGGAGGATACATTACATCATAATGGTCTTATGTGTTACGTTTTGGGGCTGCTATTTAATTTCATTCTCGCTCTCGTCTGATACAGATCGCAAGCACTAAGACTCAGAGGTACATCACATGGATCTTGGAACCACAAGTATTTCCCCTCATACAGGCCCTCCCTGAAGCTATCTTTAAACAGGAAAAGGCTAGTCCCCATATCACTAGAATTTCCCAAAGTTTCGTTCGTGTCCAACAAGTATCAATTCTTCCTTATGCTCAATCGCCTGACAGGACCTTATTGAACACATGTGGGATATGATTGCTCGAAAGCTGATTTCTATCTCATCCTTGGTCACAATGACGAATTGTGGATGCGTGCGGAATTTGCGTAGAACGAAATTCTGCAGACAGCCATCCAGAATATTTATCAGTTAAAGACACGCAGTGTGCCAGCAGTTATAAAAGTTACAGGATGGACACACAAATTGTTGATTTTTGCATGTTCCTTTTCACACAGTTCTGTGTAATTTCAATTAATTATGCATTGCACTGCATTTCATTGCTCAAATGAACTTCATTGCTGTAACGCAATTTCTTATTTGTGTTGCATTTTCAGTGAAACAGCTCTTTTATTAAACTTAATAATTTTTTAACGGAAGGCAAAAACAAATTTTTTTTCATTCATATCTATGTCGTCATTTCGTACACTAAGTTTAATCCAAATCTGAGTGGTCATGGAATAATCAGTGTTGGTTTGACACTGTATGACTCACATTTTGGAAATTTCTGTAACTTTGATCACGATGGTGAACAGAAAATATTGTCTGATTTTAAAAAGAATTAGCATTCTTCTTTGATGTGCCATGCTCTATAGGAATTCAACCAAGACATATTCGATTTTTTCATCCCATCATACAATACAGGGCAATAGAGATAGACCTCTATTTGAAATAGAGGCATTTGATACATTAAGAAAGGGCATAGCTTGTATTCAAAATAGAGTATTACAGAAAGCCTGTTTTAACTCGTAATCACACTGTCACATAATCCAACATCAGTAAACAATTTCTATAAGTATGTATTTCCGTGATCAGTATAGTTATTATAATTCTCGTATTTTTTATATTTGAGAGTCTGATGGATATTTTTACCGTTCATCGATTGAATGTGTTGTTATAAATATCCCGAATAAGGCTAAAATATTGTCAATATCACATGGTTGAAATTCGTTTTCACATCCCTTCAGAGCAGACGTGCTCCTTGCCAATATATATTCCATTAAAACATCGATTTATGTTGAAAACAGGCTAATGCAGTTTCTTTTCTACTGTTAAGATGCAAATTAGAGAATTTTCACCCATGTATAAATGATATATGTGAGTTAGGTATATGATGATATTGGGTTCTAGTTCTGGGAGTCAACTACAGCATATCTAATTTCTGATGTTTTGAAATCCTATCGTTAATCTAACGTGCACGAACTAGTCCAACATGTGTAACTTTGGTATAAGTTACCAGTAGTTATGGTGCTCTTTTGAGATGAAACTGTATCAGGTTTATATTCACTCTTTACAAAACAGAATTAAACAAGTCTTATAAATTTATAACGGCTGGGTATCATATCTTGAGTGACTGATCCTATCACAAGAAGAAATGAGGATGCCGGTGGTCTTTAGAATATAATCATCTTTTGTTCAGTAATTACTGATCATTATTAAAATTATTTTTTAATTGATTTTGAAGTTGTCACAAGTTTTTTAAGCTTCCTCTTTTATAATTACATTTTTCAAAACTTCGATATTAAATAAAGCAATTTAAGTGTGTAAAGTAGTTTAAAAAAACTTGTGGAACAGCTTGTTATGTCCTTGTTTGTTTTTCTTAACCCTCCAAGTTATTTCGACGAGATATCTCGTCCATTAAAATCTGAACAACTTTACTAATGACAAATTATCTCTTCATCGAAAATACCGATTGAATTCCAAAATGAAGAAGGTATTGCTGTGTTTTATGATCAGGATCAGGTAGGTTTTTTTCCAATGACGAGGTATTTCGTCCACCAAGATCTGGTTAGTTCTGCTAATGACGATTTACCTCGTCGAGACAACCACCAGGAGGATTAAAAATTGTTTCAGGTTTTCAGTCACTTGACGAGTAAATGATAATGGCAAAATTGCAAATTTTACGTTTCACCTATTTCGCAACCGTAAATAATGACTGAAGCATCTTAGATTAAAATAATATAAGTATATTGTTCAGAATTTGAATAGGATAAGTCCTTTTTTGATAATCAGTATCAAATTTCCAGTAGGACAGATGTGAAATTTTCATTATGTATAAACATGTATCAATTCTGAAATACTTATATAATGGATGAAAATATTTAAGATTGTAAGTTGTGTGATTTCTAAAGTTATATACCTTTGTAATCACCCAATTATACACATAATTGAATTTAAATTTCAGAAATATTTTTAAGAGTTCACTGTTTTATTCAAAAGTAAAAGTGTGCATTTTAGTAAAATTTATCTCTATATCCTCAAACAATTTTTGTGAAGTTTCAGTCAATGACACTATCTGTGAAAATAAAGTAACCACTTTAAAATATGTTACTTTAGTCGTTCCCAAAATAATTATCAAGATTTTCAAAGCTTTTAAACCCCATTTAGAAGGGTAAAAATATTTTGAGATAATGGGAATTTAAGTATTTGAAGATTACTCAATAAATTAGATGCCTGTTTTTTGTTTTTTGAACATTGAGTTAGTTACCTTCAGGAATTTTAAATTGATTATTATTTCAATTTTACTGTAATTAAAACACAAACTAGTTTAAGCATATTAGCATAGTTATTCATTATGCAAATTTAAATAAACCTTTTTCATCTAAATTGAATGTATGTTTATTCTGCAGCAACAAAGTAATAAAGATTCTACCGATATCATCCAAGGTATCAAAACGTTTTGGAATTATTTAGTTCTATTATTTGTTTAATGAGGCGCGTCATACATAACGTTGATAAGTTGGTTGGTTGGTTGATTTGTGTTTTATGGCGCAAGGTCCAATAGCGTATAAGGTGCGCAAAACGCAAGACAAAATTCAACCCAGTAAAATGAAATCATTTAAAATCTATCCAGCCATAAAATAAGTTGGTCCGTACTTTAAATATTTATATAATAAAAAATAAGAATGGTATTTTAATACTGATTCATTATAAAATCATGATCAAATAAACATGAAAGGATAGGATCATCCTCGTCATGAACTTAAGAATAAAAAAGTTTTGATAAAGTGATAAAGTTTAAAACATGAAAGAAAATAAATCAGATGGAATTGAAACAATTTGTTTTGTAAAAATTTTAATAGATTTGGGTGGGGATTTTCCCTAACCAAATCTTGTAAGTTTAAAATTGTGTTATGAAAGGAATACTGACGGTGAGAATTAAAAACAGGACAATCAATTGAAATATGGCGAATGGTAAAAGAAATTGCACACGCGAGTCTCTCCTAATAAAAGATGCCTGTGGGTCAAACGCGTGTGTCCGATGCGTAGGCGAGTTAAAAGTACATCGAAGTGTCGTATTTGTACGGCAGGCCATAATGAAATGGTTGGCCGATGCCGTGGAAACGTTTTTAGAAAATTGTTTCTATGAGAAGTTTGTTTTGGAGTTGAACTTTTGTTTAAAGTGTAAAAAAATCATAGGTAGACGAGCCATTTTTTCCCCGGTTATCCAATAATCAAGGTCAGTAGATAATAAGGTTACCTTAAAATTTAGAAATGTGAAGTCACTTCTGGAATACGTACAGGAAGCACGTTGTAACGCAAAAACATTAGCACCATCTGCATTTAGCTTGAAATCAAAATATCTTATAAAACATCTATTTATTCAATATATTGTATTTCGAAGTAAATTCATTCGTTTATCTAAAATGTTATGTTTTATAAATATCTCTATTTTTTTCTTAACCCTAGCATTTATATAGATCGCTTCCTATTCATGCTTAAATAATATTTTCCTGTTTCTTTTAAAAAGCCGTGCATGAATATTTGTCACATCAATTCATTTAAGTAAAGAAATATATATTTTTATGTATGGTGATTCGCAATTCACTGCCCACATTTTAAAGGATGGTATGGTGCACCAATAAACGTTTTTTCTCAAAGAATGTGTACGAAGCTGTAGCTCGTAGGTGCTATAGAGGCTGTTTGAAAAATGTCCTTTTCTTCGCAACGCATGTGGTGAAGCATTACACTAATTCCGAGATGCTGACATGCAGATAACGTATATGGCTGCTAAAGGAAAGGTGCCCGCTGCTCAACGATTGTATTGTGAACAGTTGCTCATTAGGCGAGTACCGAATCGAGCTTTCGCACTGCTAGCAGACATGATACGGTTCGACTGAGAAGTTCGAGCACTCTTAAAATGGAAGAAGTCGTACTCCTCAGAGATTGAGAGAAATCCAGACACAAAAACGCGAGATATTGCTGGTAGCCTAGGTGGGGGCCAATCCACGGTACGGAGGCATTTGCATTTGCAGCACTAACACCCACTCCATTTACTGAGAGTCCAAACATTTAAACCCTACGATTACCTACTGTGTACAATTTAGGCATTGGTTTCAGCAGAGCGAAGAACATCCAAATTTCCCCGCATACGTGCTCTTCACAGTTGAAGTCTCTTTTATAGGTGAGGGAGTGTTTAATGTGCACAATACTCATGCTTGGATACACGGCAATCCACTCGCTACACAACCATATGCTTACCAGCAACGATTCTCTGTCAATGTTTGAGGTGTATTGTCAATGACTCTTTGATTGGACCATATCTACTGCCACTTCTCTTCATCGAGCAGATTTATTGCATATTTCTGGATGATGAACTTCAGAACTAATGAACGATGTCCATGTGTCTGTTCGCTGTCGAATGTGGTTTCAACACGATGGGGAGCAGGTCACGCAATGCACTTTAATTTTGATGTGCGAAATTCTTCAAAAGCCGAATGGAGAAGAGGGGGGGGGGGGTCGGAGTGGACTTGCCACTTGGCCACCACGATCATCCAACTTTTGAAGATCCTCGTGTGCCAGACTCATCTGATTCCAGTGAGGACCACATCGCAAAAGCTTCTGCCGCTGCTGTAGCTGTTTGCGAAATACAAGGTGTCGAAAGTGTATGGTAATAAATGCATCGACGCTGTCAGAATACGTAATTGTTGGCGGTAGCTCGTTTCAGCAACTGCTCTAAAATGGAGTAAATAAATATTTTGTTTTCCTTTCTGACCTGCTTAATGTGCTGGCACCTATTCGCAACAGTTGCAGACATGCCTCTTTTGCAAAACGTATTTATTTTATAGCACCCTAAAGTTTGGTTAGGGAATTCTGAATCATCGTGAACAGTCAAATTTATCAGATAGCATTATTTACTTATTAAATATTAAGTTGGAAAATAACTTTAACACCATAAAATCTGAGATAAAGTTTAAAGTTTAGCTTCGTATTGAAAAAATATCATCGATTGAGCTTATTTAGCAGCGATAAACATCATTACTACAGGTTTTCATCGTGTACATTGAGTGATAAGCTTCTTGACTACCGGGTTTCATTTCGTGCAGGTGTTAATTGTCGTGTTTTCATCTTGTGGGTATCTCAAATGGAAGCTGCGTTCGTCGTCGTCTTCGATCATGCACGTCATGGAGGTGCACGTCAAAAGTGATTGAAAAATAATTAATTGTAGAAGTCTTGTGAATCAAATATGAACATTTGCATTGAACTAGGTTTTCATGTGGTCAGCAGCTGTTGAATTTGGTTAGATCCATTTGTTGACCAATTTTCTTTACTTCATAACGGCCGTTTGGGAGGGTTTTGGACAGTCTCTTGCACAATGTGCCCATTATAAGAATTACATTTAAAACATTTCTTGCCTTTTAACCTATCGTAACAATAAAAATAGTTGTATATGTCTTCCCAGAATTGCAATATTATTTGTCGTAGATTTTTAATTTTGGAATGCGGTCGACATGCGATACAGTTCTCTTTTAAACGAATTATTTTTTTGCTTAGTTAAAACGAGGATTCAGATTATTGAAATGTCGTTTTTGAATGTTTTGAAAGCTTGTTGGTCGTTTTCAATTAACAGAAATTTTCTCATATATCTTTAGCTTTTCTTTAAATTTCAAAAGATTTTGTGTACCATACAAAATCAATTTAGTATTATATATAAATTCAGGAATACCAGCAATTACATATTCAATGAGAGTGACTTCGTCAATATTTGAACGACTAATACTTTGTCGCATTGCAATTAAGTATTCAGAAAATGATTCAGTAAATTTAAATTTTCGCGAAATTAATATTTTATGAATGTCAATGATACCCGGGAACTGAATTCCGTAAGTAACCGTTCTTTCTATCCATCAAAAGTAAAAATTTATTTCAAAATTGATACATACAGTTTTGAAGGATCAGCTAGTGCTTAGAAAATAAAATTTTGTGCTGATCGGATTATATTATAAATGTTAACATTCCTTCTATCTGATTCAAAAATAAATTAATAGGTTATGTATATATTCCGTTAAATACCGCGAACAGTTTCAATATCTTTCCCTGAAATAAAACACTCCACCTGGAGTAGGCATAAGCAAACACTATTGGAAAAGGATTTTATCAGGAAATGGAATACTTTTTCGATGAGCATGAATCAATTTCGTTCGAAGAAAAAGAATGTTCTTCGTTTCGATTAAGCATGGGGTGTGGTAAATCAGAATCAGTTTCCTTTTGATTGACGGGCTGTTGATACAGTATAATTTCGTTATTCAATGATTGATTGTGAGAAACTAGAGTGTGAAAAAATCATTAAAATCAGATATTTTTTATTTTAATCGGATTTTCAAGATTTAATTAATTTATTGTTCCTATATGTTTAAGCGTGTCAGACATGACACATGCAAATCATTGTATAGGCTCTATATTAATATGTATGAGGGTTAATTATTTATGGCAAATATTAATACATAAGTAAGTTAAGGAAATGTAGCAGGACTAAATTTTGAAAGATTAAGACAACAAATATTATTCTTGGGCCTTGTATTTATTTAATTTGTATTCAATTTCATGATATAAATCCATAAAATTCTATACTAAAATAAGCATTTTATTTGGCAAGATAAAATTTCAATAAATTTTTATACATAATAATAATTAAATCAATTTTCTTTTTCTGGCCTTTTTATTAGTCAACTTATTTTTAAGTGCAAGAATTCCATAAGTTAAGTCAAACAGTTTTCAGTTAAAAATATTCTTTACGTAAATACAGAAGTAGCAAAGGTGGAAAGACTTTATGAATAGCTTGCCAGTCTTCTACATAAATATTAAAACGTAAATTAGTTTCCCCAATTCCAAAGGATATATATATATATATATATATATATATATATATATATATATATATATATATATATAAGTGTAAAAAAAATCATGATTCCTTTTTTAAATGTTTTTTTCAAATGGGTCATTTGATACAAATCAGATTTTTTGTTTATATAATTGGATTTATATGATTAATTAATTTGTTTCGTCTATGTGTTTAAACTAGTTAGACATGAGACATGCAAATCACAATGTAGTTACTAGATAATATTGATTTATATTAAACATGTCTGATGGTTTGAGAATTCCAGATTCCTTTATAAGGAATAATAAATTCCTTCTTGAAGAACATCAGTTGAAGTATATCTAACATTTTCATGGGAAGAATATATCAAAATTACACGAAATTATTTCCTACAATGTATGGACTGGTCTCATGTATAATCTCAGCATCTGCTGATAAACATATTTGCAATTGACACTTGTTTTATGTGAGCAAAGAGAGAAATATTTGTTGACTAATTGTTATTGTCATTCAAACAAGAGCGTTAACCCTAGAGGTCCGAATCCCTTTTGCTCTCAACAAGAAAGGTAAATATTTCCAATGAAAAACTAAATTTGTTAAAAAAATCCACCTACGTCAAGCATACCCGCCCCCTTGGAACCTTTTAAAATTTTTATAGCAGGGCCCAGGACCCCAAGCATAAGGGATAAATATGCAAATAATATGAGTAACCAAATATGCAGAGTGGTTTGATCTATCTGTCTTTAGTTGCTCATCAGGAGTAGCAAAATTCTAGATTTGTGCCCTTTGGGTCCTAATATTTTTATGGTTGAGGCCTAGCCCTCTCTGAACATGAGATAATATTACAATACAAATATACTGATAATATTGGTAATGATTTATATAAACGAAATAGAGTTCCAAAGCATTTATATAGAAGCAAATAATTTCTCCATGTTGGAACCTAATGCATCCAATTCAATAGAATGATCTTTAGTGTTCTCAAAGTCGTGAGGCAAGATCCAGGAGAGGTAATTTAAATCAATGATTTTTTAATAAAAATCACTTGATTTAAATCATGATTAAAATTTTGATTTAAATCAAGCTGATATAAATCGGCATACACTTTTCAATTTAAGATCACAATGGAATGGAAGACCAAATATTTTTCTCAAACCTGATCTGTTAAGTCTTCCAATGTCTGTTTTAAATATCAGTATGCTGATTTTATGCTTTCACGCATCCTGGAGAAATCATAAAGAGTTTTTGCCATGATCAAAGATAACAATACCATCTTTCACTGAAAAGAAATTTGTACTCAAAGTTTAGACCGTTTCGCTGCTAGGTAATCCACCCTGGTTTAGTCACAGTGTAGACGATTTCCCAACTAGGTAATCCAATCGGGTTTAGTCACACTGCAAACGATTTCACAGGTTGGTTATTCAATCGAACTTTCCTTCGGTTATACGAATTACAAAGGGTTCAGTGATCACTTCTGCAAGATTGTTCATCACTCTAAGTTCACTTTTTTAACGTCGCAGTCGATCTGCATTTCTTTTTCTTCTGTTTTCTCTGTGGCGGTTGTCGAGGGAAGGATGAAGCTTCTTGAAAAACCACGAACCGAGCGCCCATGTAGAACTCTTCACTGTCGGTAAAGGAATGAGAGAGAAGACGGTCTTTATTATTCAATATGTTTGATTACAGTGGATAGGGGGAACTATTTACAGGGAACATCATTACATGACATGCTCCTTGTGTTTGACCGTATGCCATTTCGGGATGTTAAGCAAATCTCAGAACTGTTACTCAATCACCGATATCTTTGAATCACAGTTCTATCTGTTACAACTTTATCAAAATAACAGTGAATCGGTAGAAGTGATTCCTGGAATAGTGATTGAGAATATCTGTAATTCACTAGCAGTGATTGAAGGTTTAGTGATATCAGTTGATATTTTTTAAACTATATTGATGATTGCGATCCGTGACTGCAACTGGAATCTGTGATTCGGTAGTTGTGAAAACTGTGACTGAGTATAGGTGATTTGGTAAGGGTGAAAGCTGGTTTATCGATGATTCGGTGAAGTGATGTATACTTGTGTGTATTTTGAGTAGGAGCTTATTTGTGTTTCTCTTGCTGTGATAGGATTTTCAACTAGGGAGCTGTGCATTCCTAAAGTGGGCTCTATGACACACAAGCGTGACGCGAATTATAGAGCTGAGGTTTTTTCAAAAAGCTTATAGCGCTGACTGAATAAATAAGAAGCTCTATAATTGAAAGGAAAGGTCAGAAGAAAACGTTTTTAAAATTTGCTATTTTAAATGACAAATTGATCATTGATATTCAACTTTTTCTAATTATTCATTTAGTTATATTTTTATATTATGAACACGAGATATTAAATTTGTTTTTTTCCATTTTATTTTATTTTTAGTTAAACATAAAGTTTTGCTTATTAATACATCTTCTAAATTGTTTTCAGTTATAAAATAATGAATTACATATGTACAAATGGGATAAGGTTATTGTTGCCGCACGTGCGCCAACCAGAGGCGAAAATGTTCAGGCATGCGCAATACCCGAGCCGACTGAGCCCATCGCCAGTTGACTTCTAGACGCTGCAAAGTTAGCAGCAATAACCAGAAGTGGGTAATTAATGTTTATCTCGACACCCACAATTGCTTCAACTCAATAATGTTTAGCTGTCTTTATATGTTGTACAAAATGTGTGTGACGTCCTCTTAAATAAAAAACAGAAAAGGCAGCTGTGGTCCGTTGAAGTTTATTTATGCGTTTTTAAAAAGGTGAACGCATCAGTTATAATAGGTACCGCTGAAAGTTTTTATGAATTGAATGAGACTAAATTAGGGTTATAGATTATTTGGATGCCCGGTTGATATTTGATTATTGGTGAATAGAACAAGAACATGGCTTTACACTAAAACATTCCTTGATTCTCTGTAAGACAATTTTACATGTTTCAGTTTTGCCTAAATTTCGTTGTTGCAGTAAAATCCCAAGATTAATTATGGGTACTAAAAAAAGGAAGAGTTTTTAAAGTGGGTGAAGGTAATGATATTAATTTTAAAAAAGAGAAAAAACTGAACAATTAACTCTCCATTTCATACAAAGCATTCAAGTAAAATAAGAAACGTATAAAAGTGCGGGAAAAAATCTAATAGGGGTTCAGGGTATTTCCTGGATATGTAATGTCTACTGCCTATTTCTTTATTGTTTTACGAGTTTCAGAATTCTCTAGTTGAGTTTTAAAAAACAATTTTAAGAGAAAGAATCCACACAATGATGTAAATAGTGGTAATGAATATATTCTGAAATATCGTGATGTAAGTTCAATTTTTGTGACTACGTTGTACTTTTTGAAGCGCATAATTTTATTGCTTCAGTTATTTATTTCATGTCAGACAGTACTTTTAAAAGAAATATAGATTTTATGATTTATAATTAAAGAAATAAATAACATACTTTCCCACAGCAAATGAATTTCTGAGTTCTTGAGAAAATCTCTACCTCCTCATCTTGATTAGTATTTTAGAAAAATTGTATAATCTATGAATTAAACTATGGGACAGAAAACGTTGAAAAAGTCAAAAGTTACCAGGAAAAAGTAAAACAATTTAACAGTAATTGGGAAATGAGATAAAATTATTAAATGAGTAGTATAGTTAGAAAAGATAATTGATACAATTTAGAAGCCAATTCCCGTTCAGGAAGCTAGGGTAGCATGGATGATGCAAATTCTAAATCTGATGGGTGGAAAGGAGTCAGGAAAGAAAAAAGAAACCGCATTTATTTATGGAGAAAAATAGTTATCTTTAGGTAAAGGAATTATAGGCTTAAAGTTAGGAAAAAGCTCATCTGCTGAGTATAATAAATTTAAATTTTGTTTAAATGGTAGGTTTATGAAGTGGTATTGTGTTAGAATAAATAAAAAAAATTAAAAGATATTACAGTCGTTGTGGATGAAAAATAACATGGGATCCGAACTGACTTCCTTTGCGTTATTATCCGTGGCGTTATCGACTCAGCCGTGGCGTTATCGACTCAGCCGTAGCGTACTTCCCGATTGAAGTACTAAAGGATTTTAAATCACAAAAAGCAGCATCCACAACAAACCAATCATGTTCTGTCACGATTTAGATATCCTTCGGAATCCTGTGAAATCACTATTAATAACATCACGCTACCTTCGTCAGAGTTCCCCAATGTCTCTATCTCTGAGATCTGCCTCGTTCGACGGTCCGTCTCGTCATCATGGCGCTGGATCACAAGAAACGGCAGGTGTTCTGATACTTTATACCCAGATAGCCACATTTATACATCATGCACACATGATTGAAGCGTGTTAAAGGAGCTTCTGAAAGGAAACTGCTTAAAGAAAGGTTTAATAATTTAGGTCTTATAATTCAAGCGGCTGTTCTTTTTATTGTCATTAAAATGAAAGAACCTACTACAGCATAAAAATAATTGTTTGTAAGAAAAATTCATTTTCTTTTCTCACTTTCCTGTGAAATTCAATTACGATAATTATACTTCAGTCATAAAACAATTTTCTAAACTGATCATAATGAGGCCCCTGAAAAGGTGTAAAAACGAGCAAAGGAGGACGTACAAAACTTATTGACTAAGTATTTGTTTACTTTAAGAATCTTCCTTTATTCGGATCATAAATCTTCGTGATGAATGACCGAAAAAATGGGATAATACTCTTTTCGTGTTATTTTGAGATTGTAAGTGTGTCATAAGTGATCAGCATTTAATCATCTCACGGAAAAACGCTTTATCATTTCTTGTTTATTTCTGTGGCCGGCGTTGGCACCGTCGCAGTTAATTATGCCACCGTATACAATGTTCCTTTGCAATCTTTTCCTTCACTTTACGGTTGTCAATTCAGCCATAAACAGCGGTTAACTTTCTTAACGTGCTTAGACTTGACGCATATAAATTACGCTGAATTTCTAAAAGAAATCTGCAAACAAAACAAAGCAGGGATGTTGTGATGTTCTTTTGCGAACCGTTTCTTAAATGGTTATTTTTTATTTTTTCCTTCCTGGATAGTTTCATGTTCTGCAGTTTGATATCTCCACCATAAATTCATATAGTACGTTGTTTGGACTTTCTATGGCGCACGTGCAGTATCTGGACAAGCTGCGTTAAACAATGTCAAGTAAATGGACGTACAACATCCAAAAAAAGTTTTACTAACCCAGAGGAGACAAACGCACCCATGGAGGAATCAAACCTAAAATTCGTATGGAATCCTCCCGATAGGTGGATATAATGGTAATAAGGAAAATACTAGTTCACAGTGCTTTTTGGCTATTAGGGAAATACGAACCCACATAATAGTAATAAGGGAAACACTAGTTCATATAATGGTAATAAGAGAAAACTAGTTTACATAATGGTAATAAGAAAAATACTAGTTCACACTTGATCTTGGTAGGTGTAGTATCATTCATGGTGTTCCTTAAGGTGCATTTCTACGGGGATAGGTTTACTAGCCGCTAGAGGTTAGTGATGAGGTAGCCCTTGGAAACATCCCGGATATACTTGGCGGTACTATCCGCTTACCTGGATAGTGCCACAAAGAGTTCACGACAGGGCTACTGCTTTCTAATTACCGGTCACGTGATCTACGATCTGACTTTGCGCTTGCTCGCGGTGGAGGAGGAGCGACATACGTATCGTAAGCTTTTAATTTGGCTGGATTAATTGAAATAATTAAAAATATTTTGAAAAAAGTTAAGTTATCCTAATTACCTATTTTATCAATCTTCATTCATCAGTTTTTTTTCACGAAACAGAAAACTGAATACAAATGTTATTGGTTATAAAAAATAAAAACAATAAATTTAATATCTAACAACTTCAACTTCCACAATGTATTCATTTCTATTTAATTTTTGAAAACTTCTAATTAGGAGAATGCAAATGATTATGAGAGAGTTTTTGGCATTAAAAGTTTTTGTCGATTTTAAGTCATTTCAAGTCTTTTTTGGCACTAAAACTGTTTTGGGTTTTCATAGATCGCAATCCCCAAATTACACATTTTTAGGTGCTATGAAATTTGCACATTTTATTCATGAGTTCCCAACTCATAAAAATAAGTTATATATAGCCTATGAGTTAAATAAGGACTAATTTGCTTCTTCGGTTCTGGGGGATGCATAGTAAGAATAAAACCTACCACCGAAGTGTCTATGGATTCGATTGTATTTTGATTCGATTACTCTGAACTTAGTTGGACTTAGCGTCTTAGTCTTAACTACCATATTTATGATTGTTTATTTATATGGATGTCTGCTCGAATTAAAATGTCTTCAACAACATCGAAGCAGATTTCATGTTCGATATCAAGCGTTAATAAAGTTACGAAAATCTTTCTCCATTATTTCCCCATTATTATACTTCACTATTATTCACATTTATTTCACCCATAGCCCTCACTAGTTATTTTCTTAAAACTAAAATAGAAATATGAATCACTTTATCGATAGCGTTTATCATCACATGTACGAAAGCACAGCAGTGTTTACTTCCCGGTAACTTACCCGGTAAGTTACTATCTTAGTGACAAGCCCTCAACTTCTCCGTGTGAGGATTCATTGATGGACCCCTCAATTAACCCTCCCAGGGCAAACTCGCCGACATAGTCGTAAAAGAACCGGACAATACGTTTCCATCTCTCTGGCGCCAGACGGTCGGGACTTGAATCAAAGAATAACAAAAGAGATTCGTTCCGAAAAGCGCCCAGGTGTTTAGGAGTTCACCTTCCAGATGATTAAGTCCATCTGCTGGGTAATCAAGCCCACCTGCGCTAAGTAGCTGATCCCATTTTACGTCAGACAGTCTCTACCGAAACAGCAACCTCAAAAACGAACAAAGTAAAAACGAACCAATTAAAAGTAAGAACCAATCAAGAACGAACCAATCAAAAGAACCACCAGCGAACAAAGGCTGCGAGGTTTCAAAAGGAAAAGCAGGGAGTCGAATCGACAGTTCTTGCCTGGGAGCTCGTGCGAGCAGCTTGACTCAGCGACCCTTTGAGCGGTCACTCCTTAGGGAGAAAAGCATTGTTAAGAGACGGTTCTCTCACCCCGAGAGTACACGTTCTTGTAGGCTGCCCATCTCGAGTCTTGCTTGTGTTCCCGAGCGAGCGGCTTAGCTCAGTGACCCTTTGAGCGGTCAACCCGATTAAGGAGCTCTTATTAATTTGGAAGACGGTTCTCTTAACCTGAGAGTACGCATTCTTGTAGCCTGGCGTAGTCTGCCTATCTCGAGTTCCTGCTTTGTTATCGTTCGAGATAATCGAGCCAGCGACCCCAGCGGAGCCGTGCCTGTCTTGTGCTGATCCGACGACCCCAGTGGAGCCGATCCCTGATTGTGCCGACTTCTCATCCGGCAGGGAACTGAATTGATCCGTCATCCCGTGAGGATCCGGTGCTGATCTTGTGTAATCGTCACCCGACGAGTAGAGTCTCACCCCGAGACCATTGAGAAACTTTTCTCCCACTCAGAGCGTACGTGCGTACCTGAGATTACGACAACCTGTCGCATCCCGTTAGCAGAGGCTCCGAATTCGTGAAAGTGCCTTGTATATAAACCCTCATCTAATCAAGAAATTGTTGTGAATAAAATTAATGTTTATTATTTAAGTTAGACTGTTCTCTGTAGATTTGAATCTACCACGCTACCAAGAGAATCGTTACATCCGGTAACTTAGTAGCGCTCTGGTAAACTATCCCCATGGAAAAGAGACTAAATGAATAATACAAATGCTGATTTGAGGGTATATATGAACACTGGATGATAAATAGAACAAGAACCAAGAAGATTAAAGACACAAAATGGTTTTATTCAGAGGATTCTCCGGAGAAGGCAAGACTTAGTTATGATAAATATTATACCTTCGGTCCCATTTACCACCCCTGAACCCTACAGAAATGTATAATATTTCCTTTCATCAGGATTTACTGCATCCGGTAAGTTAAACAGATATTTGTTCGCAAATTTTATGTGTCTCGGAGTAGGAAACTGGGCATGTTCGTTACCCAGCTGAAATGTGGCTCCATGCATTTACGGATGGATCGAAATGTGGGGAAGATTGTTCTAGTCCACACCAGAAGAACCATCTTCTCCATATTTCGATCCTGATCTACTCTGATCTATTTTCTCATGTTGCTCCTTACAATGGATTTAATTCTGCTTTTGATGTTCAGATTGGGCTCATTTTCGTTGCCTTGAAGTACTAATGGTCTCAGGAATTTGTGAATGCAGTTATTCTGTTAGATTCAAGATCAGCTACAAATTGCGAGTTATGGAATCCTTAATACATGCCAAAGGATCTTGAACTGCCGGCATTAAGTAAAAGATTTATGAAACATAAAAAACGTCGTCTTCCAGTGAATCTCGGCTCATTGTGCTATTCTGAGTAACAAGGTAGCATCTGAATTGGCTACGGAAAGAGGTACACAGCTACTCCAGACTTCTACTTTATTATATCCTTTACTATACCATGGCCTCTTTGATACTAGGCATAAAATCGACCTTTTAGATCGAACTAAAGATAAATCTTGGAGAGAGTCAATCCTTTTCCTCCCCGATTATCCAACAATGCAGACATGCCATAAACTATTATTGCCTTGCTTCCCATTTACACAAGTTTGATATTGCTAATAGCCACTTGTGCCCTCTTCCTACGGATGGTGCATTAATGCAGTGGTTCTTAACCTTTTTAAGCCGCGACCCAAATTTGAGAAATATGTTCATGTCGCGACCCAAAAAAAAGTCAAAAGTTTTTCATTGCTTTATTTTAGATCGTATTTTTAAAAAATCTTCAATCCTACGATGATGATTTTTTTATTTATTTTTTTAATAATAAAGATAAACAAAAGTACTTTTCGATCCAAGGAAAATTTAATTAATAATCAAGTGTTTTTAATAATTTTTATTGACCAAATTAAAATATATTTATAACTTTTTGAAAATAATTGACATTTTAACTTATTCCTAAAAAAAAAAAAGAAATATCAATACATATGTTAAGTCTTTTAAATTTTAAATGCAAGTCATACAGTTTTAATGAGAACCTTGTGCTTGAATACATTTTGAAAGATCTTCAAACCTCGGTTGAATGCTTGTCAAGGAGCACCTTATATCTATTTCAGGATTTAACTTGTTCCGGTAATTGTTTTTGATTACACACAGAGCCGAAAAACCAGCCCCGGGACAGCCATCTAACTTCAGAATAATATAATAAATGTTCGTATTCTGCACCAAATTCGAAACACAGTTCGCGGAAAATTCTACAGTTAAGAGCTCTTGATTTGATAAAATTGACTACCGCAACAATTTCATCCAAAACGATACATAATTCGGGTGATAATTTTTTTGAAGCAAGATTTTGTCTATGTAACAAACAATGAATCGATATAATTTGTGGATTCATTTGTTTTGCTCTTGTCGAAAATCCCTTTTGAGATGCTGTCATGGCAGCTGCACCGTCGGTGCAAATACTGAAACACTGATTCCAATTTAATCCTTCTTCTTTAAAAAACGAATCGACCATAAGAAAAATATCTTCACCTCTAGTTGTTGTTGACATTGGTTTGCAAAATAAAATGTCCTCCTGTATATCTGTTAAACCTGGATACCGCACGTAAACCATGAGTTGAGCACCTTTACTTACATCTGTCGTTTCATCCAGTTGAATACTAAATAAACCAGCAATTTTTATAGCAGAAATAAGTTGATTCTTAATATCAAATGACATCATTAATTCGTAAACGAATTGTATCATTTGATAATGGTATCTTTTGTAATTTCTTTGAACTTTCATCTCCGCACATGATACATGCCATGTCAATGGCAGCAGGTTTTATAAGTTTTTCAGCAATATTATGGGGTTTCTTTTGTCTTGCAATATGCCAAGCCACATGAAAAGAAGCAAGTGTAGCTTGTTTGGCAGAATTTATAAAACCACTACTACTTGGTGCATCCAAACGCTGTCTTTTTAAATGGGCTTCTTTTCTTTCGAAAAAAGTACGATCTTTTCCCTCAAAGGAAAAATTTTTATGTTTTGCATCAAAATGTCTTTTAAGTTTGTTCGGTTTCATCGATTCATTACTTAATATTTCACTGCACAACACGCATTGCGGCTTGTTCACTCCTCGATCATAAATGCAAGTAAAACCTAATTCTAAAAATGCTTCCTTGTATTCACGTTTTGCCATTATTAGGGTGATTACAATTTTACAATACACACTGCAGCTTGATCACTCCACTATTAATAATAAGACAAAATTTGTTTCTAAAATGCTTGTATTCACGTTTCACTGTTATTCACAACACAATACGCAGAAACGAGTTTTTGACAGAGAGCTTACTGAGTCTGCCCGCACGCAAAGCAATGGCGTGCGTATTACCAACACCTCCTAGAAGAGAAAGCCTCAGGACAGGAATTGGACGTCACTTCCGGAAGGCCATTCGCGAAGAGCGGTAAAACCGAAACATTGTATTAGGGAATAACTTGTATTAGGGAATAACTCTTCTAGGAGGTGTTGGCATTACTTATTATTTGGTGTATTACTAACTTTTTTGGTTCGACTCAGCGCGACCCAAGAAATATGCTTCGCGACCCAATTTTGGGTCGCGACCCATAGGTTAAGAACCGCTGCATTAATGGATGCAGCACACTTACTAACCTGTGAAGCTCTAATCTAAATAATTCTCAGGGGAGGTTATTACATTTTTGTATTTTTATTTGCTCTTTTTTACCCTTAAATGTATTTTATGTTTTAATTGTTATTCTTATTCGTGTGTACTTTCGGCTGAAAGATTTGTATCTGTAATGGCCTGCTGCATTGCAACTAAAAATATGTACTCAATATATGTCTGAAGGGAATTCATACAATACCGTACATTTTATTATTTTTTCAAAAATGCAAATTTAAACATTTGTATGTAAAGGCCTTTATTGTGATACTGCTATACTTCACTGCTGTTGCTATTAAAATTTATTCTTTAATGTCTGAATAAAAAAATCAAAACAAAATTTATTCTTTAATGTCTGAATAAAAAAATCAAAGCAAAATTTATTCTTTAATGTCTGAATAAAAAAATCAAAACAAAGTCAAACAAATATTTTAATAAACGCATTTTTGTATGGTAGTTACAATATCAACCGAAACATGGGTTTAATTAAATAAAACTTACCTCAGTCAACTGGAAAAAAGGCTGCATAGTTTCGATTGCGGAATCACTAACCGTTATTGGAGCAAGATTTCGAGCGGTGTGGAAACTATCCGTCGTGAAATTTTACGGTTCACTGTATCGCCAACTTTTGAGTAAATATAAAATTTTTATGCGTCCAGCAAAAATAAAAGTCAGCGAAACATTTCTGCTTCTCCAAAACTGTGTGCGGCAGCTGTGAATAAAAGCATACCTGTTCTGAAGATTACTTTACGCTTTGCGGACCGCAATTTGACGTTTCATTTTATTGGAGCTCTGCTAACTTTCCATTCGCTTAAGGTTCAAAATCCTTTTCTTTCCACCGAAAAATTAGCAGTCAGCGATTTTTCTTGAGGGCATGAACAAAGTTTTATTGATCAATGGAAAGAAAAAAAATTGATAGCTTTACATCGTTAATAATATTTTATTCCATAGTTTGCAATTACAAATAATTTGCCTTGCGCAAATTCTGATTGATTGATAAATTAGTCTAATTCTACAAATATTTTCTTGATTTCTATTTTCGATTTATGCTCATAAACGTAACATAGTTTGCCATTTTATTTATTGTAAAAGTTAAATCTTTAACTTCTAATATACATGAATATTGTGCAATTTTATGTTCAAATAGCTTTAGAGCAACGTGAAGAGTCGTTCGAAAGATTGATTGGAAGAAGTGATTATAATATAACTATCTAGTAGAGAGACTTCCAGGGAGAGAGGGGAGGTATAGCTAAACAAACCAGACGAAGAGATTTTATTTCCGCTACTCAAATGTTCTCACATGTTACACATCGGGGTTACCTTAAAATGTAGTTTAACGCCCTTTTATCGGCATTTAACATTTGGCTTTGTAATTGGCTTTGGCCAATCAACTATCATATATAGATTCAGTATTTATTATTTAGAATGTTTATTACCTAAGTGCTGAAATCGTATTTGAAAAACAAGTCAACTGACGTCACGTTCAGCTTATGTACAAGAAACACCCATCGCAACAGAAGCTCTACCGTCACCTTCATTTGTCTTGCCAGAAAATGTCTCTCCAATGTCTATAAAAATGACGGAATCCTAAGTAAAAATCAACTGATTTTTTGAAAATTGCATAATTTTGGTACTTTCAGTGATTTTCTCTCTTTAAATTGGGCCGCTGTAGCCCAGTTGGAAGTGCAATGAATTAGCAATTGTGCACGTTAAATCTGTCTTGGCCTCAAATGTCCTCACGTTGGCATGGTGTGGAAGTTTGTAGAGTGAGGTGCCAGCTCAGGGGTGTTCACCTCGTCATCTGACTGAGGATCAAAGTTACGTGATGTTGTCCTCGGATCTCTTCCTTGTGGATCGATCCCGGACAGTCACAAATAGCCCGTTGTGTTCCTCCAGTGTGACGTGAATTAATTACCATAACCACCACCCTCTTTAAAGTTGAATAGAGATTTATTTATTAAAGTATTATTGAACATAATTTCCATTCCAAAAAATGGTTATAATTTCTTTTATCGAAGTAACCAAACAGTTTTTAGCTCCTGTCGTTCTAAAGTAACATACGAATATCATCTCATTTTAGTCGTAAAGTACCATAGTAGCATATGGTAGGCGGAAGTGACGTCATAACACGTGACCAGAAGTGGGAGGGCCAAGAGACGTCATACCACGTGACCGGAAGTGGGCGTGGCCAATTGACGTCACACCACATGACCCGAAGTGGGCGTGTCTGAATAACGTGACGTATTGTTTGTTTACATTTTGGACTTGGATTTTTTTTTGTCATTGACTTCGTGCAGGCGTTGAATTGTTTCAAGATGGCGTCGTTTCGTTGCCATGGTGATGAATCACACTCGTAGTGCCATCTGGTGGAAAAATTAGAAACCCTATTATTTTTAATTAAAAAGGAATTTCTTGGATTCGAACCGAGGACCATAGGACCCGAAGTCAAGCGCGCTATCCGTTAGGCTGTAAGAGAGTTAACTTAAAATGGTGAATTAATGTAGTGTTGGACTTTTTCTCTCTTTTGGACTTGTATTTTTTCTTAGTATTAGGAATGGGTTATTTTTAGAAAATGGTTTGAATAATTGCATAGGGGTTTTAATAAATGCTTCTACAAAAGGACTTATGGCGCCATCTAGTGATTTTAAAAGTAATTAATCTAAGGAACGAATTGATTTCTTAATGCTTTTACTTTATTCATCACCAGTGACGTCAGTGTGTTTACGTTTGGGACTTGGATTTTTTTTTCTTTCTGAGATTTCGATGTGACGTCACGATTATGTCCATCGAGCAAGTCTGAACTTGAAAAAGTCTACTCACAATTCTTTATGTTATGAGTATGGTAAATTGTTTACAGATCGTGAAGGCTAGGCATATTTCCGTCGATTGGAAAACGAATTAACGTATTAAAAAAAGACGAAATTTAGAAATTTTAGGTCAAAAATATACTGTGCCTTGTAAACTTGTAGCATACGAAGACGAAGGAATAAGCTATACTTTTAGCGGGTCTTCTATTGCAGCCAAGCCTTGATCTCCTAAAGTATTGGAAATAAAGGGAGAAATGGAGCGAATAATTGGTGCAAGATTTAATTTTGAGTTGGTGAAGCGTTATAAAGATGGTAAGGACTGCATAGTTGCCCATACAAACAACGAGAAGGACTTGGAACTTTATGCACCCATAGCGTCTGTTTCATTTGGACAGAAAAGGCAATTTGTGTTTTCTAGAAAAGAACTACAATTCTTTAAAAATTGTTCTGGAAAATGGAAGCTTGCTTGAGATGAAGTATCCAACAAACCAATTTTGGTTTCACAGCTTGCCCCGTGGGAATGCATTATGCCCTAGAATAAACTTAACGTTTCGTAAAATTCTTGTATAAAGCAGCGATAAACCACTTATGTGCCCCCGAACTAGAACTCAGTGTCGTACACTAGACGATATTTGGACAACGTTGCAATTGATCTTTGCCTTTCAGAATAGTATTTTTATAAATGCTTACATCTCGTTTTTAAATAAATTTTTAGCGTGTCTTACCACATATACTGTATTTTGGATTATTTGGTTTTTTTATTACATGGTTTCATAAATTTTCTTTTAAAATGCAAGATCTGAAATGAAATTTTTCTTTGCTATATAGATTTATGTTTTTTTTTTTTTAAGTTAGATGTTTTTACTCAAAAATTAATTATACATTAGATGCTATAACACCTATTTTATAGCAGAAATTTTGTTTTAAATAATATACACTTAAGTAAGAGTAAAATTTTTGAAACTTTACAAGACAAATACTATGAATATGTTTTCTTGTACATTTGAAGAAGTTATAATAGTATAAAAAAACCATTTATTCTATAAATCTAAATTAAATGTTATTTTTTAATTAATCTTTCCTTGCATATTATTTTTACTTTGAATAAATCTTCATAAATTTTAGTGATTTAATTTATATTATATAGATTTACAAACCTGTTTTTGGATGAAATATAAGGATTTAATATTTTAAAAATTAATGTTTTTACTTAAAATTAATTATATATTAAATACTATTACACATATTTTTAATGTTGAAGATTTTTAGAAAACATTTTACAATTGAAACATATACATTAAATATTATGACAAACACTTAAATGCAGATCCATAAGGGAATATTGGAAATATTTTTAATGCTTACACCTTTTCTATTCTAAATAAACTTTTGCTTGTCTTACCACATACACTGTATTTTGGATTATTTGGTTTTTTTTTTATTACATGGTCTTATAAATTTTCTTTTTAAAATGCAAGATCTGAAATGAAATTTTCCTTGATTTTAAGATTTATGTTTTACTCAAAAATTAATTATACATTAGATGCTATAGCACATATTTTATTGCAGAATTTTTTAATATTATACACATAAGTGAGCGTAAAATTTTTGAAACTTTACAAGACCCATATTATGAACATGTTTCCTTACACATTTGAAGTAGTGAAAAATAGTATTAAAACCCTTTATCCTGTAAAATATAAATTAAATATTATTTTTAATTAATTTTTCCTTCCATATTATTGTTTACTTTAAATAAATTTTCATTCATTTTAGTGATTTTATTTATATTATAAAGATTTACAAACTGTTTTTAACGAAATTTTCTTTGATATAGGGATTTATATTTTAAAAGTTAGATGTTTTTTACACAAAAATTAATTATATATCAAATACTATTGCACGTATTATAACATTGAAGATTTTTAGAAAGCGTTTAACAATTGGAGAAATATATACTTTAAATATTATTACAAACATTTAAATGCAATTTGCTTTTTATTTTTTAATTTTACAATTAAGACATTTTTTAAAAGTTTGATTCTTAAAGTGTGTTTTATGCATAGTAAAAAAAAAAACAATACTAAAAAACATGTAAGAGTAAAAATATTTTATACATTAATTTGAAACTTTGCAAGACCCATACCATGTTTCCTTGCACATTTGAAGTCGTGAAAAATAGTTTATTAAAACCATTTGTCCTTGAAGTTCTAAATTAAATGTCCTTTTTCTTTTATGCTTTTGCAAACCACACATTTTACTAAATATTGTGAGCTTGTTGAATTATAATTTGATTGTCGCGAGAGGGCGCCACTGTGAGTATGGTATGTATAGACGTTTTTGTTGCAGTGTAAGGGAGAGAGACGGTTTGAGTAAGTGATGTGAGAGACGGTCTGGGACCGTCCGTGGCAAATGTTATTTTACGGAGGACCAGTGGGTCGATTCATATGTGAAAGAGGCACAGGGTGCCATGTATATATATTAATTGTACATAAAGTTGTATATAAAGATTATTAGATTGAATTTTCGTGTTGCCATCCATCGAGACGCCTACATAGAAGTTCGTCGGTTGGAAATAAGCGACAACAAGAATCAGAAGTGGGATATTTGACCGTGGATATTTGACCGTGGATATTTGACCGTGGATATTTGACCGTGGATATTTGACCGTGGATGGAACAATTACATGTATACAACAAAGACTTAATCAGTGTGAAATCTAAACGAATCATCTGGAAGCCGAACATCGCTGTATGTACAAACGGAACTCAGGACTAACTCCTAACAATTTAAGAAGGTATGTGGCATGAAATTTCTGAAACTCCGTCTAGAAACTCCGTCTTGGTGCAATTTATTTTTTAATCTCTGTGTGAAATTGTGTTGAGGAGTTTATTTTATTTTATTTTATGTGTTAAATTGGTTAAGGAACTTTGAAATAGTGTGTAAAAATGGCATTTCTTGCAAAATCGAAAAAGGTAGATCTAATTTCTTTAGCGGAAGAATTAAATATAAAATTACCTGATCACGCAGTCGTTATTGAAATTAGAGAGTTAATTACGAAAAGTAAGGATTATGATGAGGAATTCACGCGTGATTTGTTAAAAACGATAGTAAGTACCAGAGAAGAAAATCAAAAGCTAAACGAACGTGAATTAGAAAGACAGAAAAACGAACGTGAATTAGAAAGACAGCTAAACGAACGTGAATTAGAAAGACAGTTCGAACTAGAAAAATTAAGAATAGAACAAGGTAACGTATCTAACGAAAGCGAAAATGGAAACCAAAATGAAATTTCTAGTAATTGCATGATTACTAAAATAATGCAACGATATGAAATGAGAGATGGAGACATCAGTTTTTACCTCATATTGTTTGAACGACAAGCGAAACGTTTAAATCTAAGTCCTGAGAATTGGGTTAGTCATTTAGTTAATTTATTACCGTATGAAATTAACCAAATTATCGCGAGAGTTCCGGAAGAACTTTCAAATGACTATGGACACATTAAAGATTTACTATTAAAAAAGTTTAAATTAAGTCCGGATAAATTCCGACAGAAGTTCTTTGACCATGCCAAACTACCCAAAAATACATGGAGAGATTTCACGTATGAATTACAAAACTACTTTGACGAATGGTTACGCGGAACTAATGTAAGTGATTTTGATGGTCTCAGAGAGTTAATCATAACAGATCAATTAAAAAGAAAAGTTCCCGTTGTAATGAAAGAACATTTCGTGGACGAATGGGTAAAAATAGTTAACTCGTCAGAATTAGCGGATAAACTAGATCAATATGAAAATGTACGAAACGAAAGTAACTTGTCCAAATTCAAAAACGGAAATCAAAATATGTATGAAAAAAAATACGAATTTACGTCTAGACCGAGATCACCGTTGAATGAGTCAGCTCGATATGAAAGAAAAACAAATCCTAATTTCAGTAACGGACGATTTACGACCAGGAGTAATAATAAATACAATAGTCAGACAGAATGGCGGCGTCCAATGCAGAAAGATAGTAGATGCTTCATTTGTAATGAAAATACGCATTTCGCTAGAGCATGTCCTAAACAAAAAAATAAATTCGATCAAATTAGAGGGCAGGGTGTTAACAGACAAGGAGAAAGAATTGAACGGAATGAGGGAAGCCACGTGTCGAAAAGAGATCACAGTTTAGTGACGACTAGTGAGGGCGGAATAGACAGTAAGACATCATCTTATGTTAAAATTGCACGGATAAACAAGGGGTCGTTGGAGTTTGCAGCTCTGATTGATACTGGGAGCGATTCCGTTATTTGTAGGAATTCTGTAGCGAAAAAGTTAGATCTAAAAATAGAACCAGCTTCGAACATAATGTACGGATTTGGGAATGTCAAATTGTGTGCCGCGCGCGCGCTAGGAAAGTCAACAGTAGATATTTCCTTGGATGGCGTTGAAGTAAAAAGGGTTGAAATGCTTATTGTTAGAGACGACGCTTTACCGCACGACTTGTTAATTGGGAGATCATTTTTGGATCGGGAGAACATATCGTTTGCTCGCATTGGGAATAAATTTCATGTTTATTATGCAGAGGATAACCCGTTTGCTAACATGGAATGTGAGAAGAATTCGGACGTAAGAGAATTGAAAACGTCTAGTAAAGTGTTACTTGAAAGAAATTCGGTGAATTTTGTAAGGGCTCAGACCACCTTGGTAAATGAAGGCTTGGTAATTATAGAGGGAGAAGAAGGGTGTTACGATTCTTTGTTAGAAATAAAAGATGGTGAAACCGTAGTTCCAATGATTAATGTGGGAAATGAGAATGTTTTATTGAGGAAAAATCAATGTGTAGGAAGAGTTATTGAATTAGACCCCATTTGTTTGGTTAATGAGGAGAGTTGTTACGTAAACGTGATAAAAGAAAATAAGCGTTTAATCGAAATGAGTGAAATTAAATTTGACGAAGGAACATCAATTGAGAATAGAAGTGAAATTTTGAAGTTAGTCAATGAGTTTAGGGACTGTTTTGCACTGGAATTGGGTGAATTAGGGTGTACAACGCTAACTAAAATGAGTATTAAGGAAGTAGAGGGGAGTAAACCCATTAGTGTACGACCTTATAAAACGAATGCAACTGAGAGAGGGATTATCAAGGATGTAGTGAGGGAATGGAAGGAAAACGGTATTGTTTCTGAAACACGTTCGCCGTATGCTAGTCCGGTACTATTAGTCAAAAAGAAAACAGGGGAGCACAGGTTAGTTGTTGATTACAGGAAATTAAATAATCAAACAGTTAAAGATAAATTCCCGTTACCTAGAATAGATGACTTACTTGAATGTTTAGCAACTTCCACAATGTTCACAACGCTAGATTGCGCTCACGGATATTTACAAATACCATTGAGTGAGGAATCAAAATTAAAAACCGCGTTTATAACACCGGATGAAACGGGTCAATTTGAAAGAATGATCTTTGGATTAGCTAATGCACCGGCGGAGTTTCAGAGGTTAATGCACCATGTCTTAGGGCCACTACTGAACACAAAAGCTTTGTGTTATTTGGACGATATATTGATACCAGCCAAAAATTGGTACGAGATGATGGAAAGACTGAGAGAAGTACTTGAATGTCTAAGGAAGGCTAACTTAACACTCAAATTACCTAAATGCGAATTTGGGAAGAAGGAAGTTGACCTTTTGGGTTTTGTGATCAATGAAGAAGGAATAAAGCCAGGAGTAAGGAAAGTGGAAGCAATAGCGAAGTTCCCACAACCTAAGAATGTTCATGAAGTTCGCCGTTTCTTGGGTTTGACTGGTTTCTTCAGAAGATTTGTTCCGAAGTATGCTGAGAAGGCAGTACATCTAACTTGTTTAATTCAAAAGGACAAGGACTTTGAATGGACGGAAAAACAGGAAAATGCTTTTCGAGAACTCAAGGGTAATCTGACCAACAAACCGATAGTTGCTCATTACCAGCCCGAAGCATTGACTGAGGTACACACCGATGCTTCATCTGATGGACTCTCAGGTATACTCCTACAAAGAGGAACAGATGGTCGCTGGAATCTAGTGTACGCTGTCAGCAAAAAGACAACACCGGCTGAAAAGAACTATCATTCTAGCAAACTAGAATTGATGGCGATAGTGTGGACTTTGGACAGACTTCGACAATTTCTGCTCGGAATAAAATTTACTATCGTCACCGATTGTCAAGCCTTAGTCTATATGAACGCAAAGAAGTCGACAAATCCTCAAATTGCCAGGTGGAGCAATCTTATTCAAGAATACGATTTTGAAGTAAAACATAGACCAGGTATGAAGATGTCTCATGTAGATGCAATGAGTAGAGCTCCTACCTTAGAAGCTGATGACACGATGACTGAATTGATCGAAAGGAATCTAGAAGTTTATCTAACGATGTCCGTTGACGAACAAATCCTTATGATTCAACGAGGAGATCCCGAATTAGATAAGATCATTTCCATTTTCAAGAAAGAAAAATTTGAAAGAACAAAAGCCGACAACCAAATTATTGCAAATTACGTTTTCAAGAGAGAAAGACTGTATCGAACCATAAAAGACAATGGAAAAGAAAGACTGCTTTACGTTATACCTAGATCCATGCGCAAAAGTACTGTAGTCAAGTTTCACGATCTAATCGGACATTTTTCAGTTGACAGAACTGTGAATAAAATTAAGGAATTGTATTGGTTCCCAAGAATGAAGCGCTACGTGAAGAAACACATATCGATGTGCTTAGAATGTTTAGTGAACAAGGTTCCCGGAGGTAAACAACAAGGACTGTTACATCCTATTAAGCCTGGAAAGAGACCATTTTCCATAACTCACGTCGATCACTTGGGTCCATTTGTAAGAAGTTCCAGAGGTAACCAACACTTACTGGTCATCATCGATAATTTCACGAGGTTCTTACGATTGATACCTGTGAAAAGTACGAAATACAGCTACATTCAGAAGGCATTGAAAAACTTCATCAACGACTTTGGTTTACCAGATCGAATCATTAGTGATCGGGGTTCCAGTTACACCTCACAAGGTTTAGAGAAGTTTTGTCGAGAAAATGGCATAGCTCATACTCTAAACTCCACAAAGCACCCACAAGGTAATGGGATGGTTGAGAGAGCTAATCGCACCATTATCCCAACCATAGCAACGTCCATGGAAGACCATAGACACAAAGACTGGGACTTGAGAATGAAAGAAGTGGAAAGAAATCTAAACAATGCCTTAAACAAAACAACTAACAAGACCCCTTTCCAAATGTTACACGGCTACTCACCAAGATTTAATGATGGAATTTTACGAAAACAAGCTGATGAGAGTGCAGAAGGATGGACTGATCCTGCGGAGATTCAAATCTCGACTCGAGAGCGAATAGAAGATATGCAGAAAAAGATGAAGGATGCTCATGACAAGAAGAAATGCGGAACAACTACTTATAGGTCAGGACAAGTTGTTGTTATGAAAAAAGCTCCAATACCGACAGGAGAACCAACAAAAACCCAACCAAAATATCGAGGTCCTTTAATTATAACTGATGTGCTACCAAGCGACACCTACAGAATCACTCAACTTGGGGAGAAGAGCAAGGGACATTCTTACACCACTACTGCACACGTAAGCCAGTTAAAGGCATGGCCGAACCAAACTGATTCTGATACAGAGGACTCATCAGATGAACTCAGTGATTTTTCAGACAACAAACTTAGTGACTCTGAACTGAGACATAATCCAAAGCGTGCCTGTACTAAGGCAATTTTCTACGGAAAATAATAATTAAAAAAATAACTAACTGGTTGATTATAACTGATTCAACCTTAACTTCAATTTGTTTATATTGAATTTAACTGATTTATTTGTTATTTGTTGATATTTTTATATTCAATTAATTGATTTATTTGGTTATTGCTGATTTATGTAGTTTGATAATCATGTGCATGATTTCTATAATTTTCAATCATGTTTATTAATATACTTATATTATTTTATAACATTAGTAGCACATTCGAGGGCGAATGGTTGTCAGGAAAGGCCGAATGTGAGCTTGTTGAATTATAATTTGATTGTCGCGAGAGGGCGCCACTGTGAGTATGGTATGTATAGACGTTTTTGTTGCAGTGTAAGGGAGAGAGACGGTTTGAGTAAGTGATGTGAGAGACGGTCTGGGACCGTCCGTGGCAAATGTTATTTTACGGAGGACCAGTGGGTCGATTCATATGTGAAAGAGGCACAGGGTGCCATGTATATATATTAATTGTACATAAAGTTGTATATAAAGATTATTAGATTGAATTTTCGTGTTGCCATCCATCGAGACGCCTACATAGAAGTTCGTCGGTTGGAAATAAGCGACAACAATATGAACTTCCTTTTATTTGAAAACCTTATGCATATTGTGCAGTTTAAATTGCAGAGCAAAATTCCAATACTGTACGAAGCTATAAAGTATTTTACAAGATACTTCATATTGTTCTCTTAATTTACATCTAATTCATTACTACGTTAAAGTGGATAGCATGTGAGTTTTCTGTTTTTAAAAATAATGTGTGCACATCTGTACTGCTAAGCAAATTAACTTCTGCCTTTTCTTGATATTTAATGCATAATCTAAATATTTACGCACACCGCTGATAGTTTTACACATGAGTAAAATTAAATAATAACTGAAATTTTAAATATTAGTGTGAATTTTAAAATGAACAAATATTGCTGACATATTGGATTAAATCTGAATTCTATGTATTCTCAAAACAACAATGCAAGAAAAAACAGAGACACTTCTTAAACAGATTGAAGGAAGTCACATGGAAACAAAGTAAATTAGAACACTTTTTAATAGAAAAAAACATTGATTCATATATTTTACAAAACTAATACATTGTAGTAAAAAAGAACTTATTTTTACATACTTGCATTTTTTAAGAGACACATGTTTACGACGAGCCAATTATTAAATGCCATCACCTCAGCTTTGGGGCAATGCAAATTATTTTTGTGATGACCACATGATAGTTTTTGGATCTTTTTGTTACTACTTAGTGCACATAGTACATCGAATTTGGGAAACCCATATTGTTCTAAATTGATATTCGGAATATTCAATGCATCTAAGCGTTTCTTTTCCACACAACCACCTTTGTAAGCAATTAGGTACTGAGTGACCCTCTTGGTCTGCTCGTAATATTCTAAAAGCTTAGAGTCAAGATTTTCTAAGGGAGCACAATTTGCTATGTCATGGGACAGAAATGAAGTGCACATACGTAATTTTTAACATATCACACAGTTGTACGATCTTTGGCACTCAGTTTATGCTTAGACGATAAGTTAAAACGAATACTTGAAGCTACTTGCGATTTTTACAGCGATGTATGCGTATTTACGTACTAAGAAACTTTATTGAATCTGAAATCCATCAAAATCCACAATTGCACAAATATTAATCATTGCTATTGAAAAGCGTTAGCTGTTCTTGGAAAAATAATTATAAACTGGAGGCCACGAAGAACTGGACTATAGAACACCATTCACTTACTAATCAGTAAAGTTAAAATTTATCTTTTGCGTTCCATAGTTACTCACAAAAGATAAGACTAAGTAAAGAATGTACATACTCAGAAAACATGTGTTTGTGATAATGCGCGAAATAAAATTTTGTGTTGTAATACAAGATTTTAACGAAAGGATATACTTAAATGTGCGTGTGATTTTTTTTTTTACTCTACCACGTTTATGCGCGGAATGCAATTCAATTCTACGACTAAACTTGAGCAAGAAAAAAAATATAACCAAATATAATTTATAAGAGAAACGTATTTTGACTCTTTAAAATGAGAACTTTAAAGTATACTGAATTCTCTTGATTCTGCAGTTTTATTTTTTCTAAAATTACATCAACAAATTGAATTATTTTATTTGTGTGCACACACAAGTCTTTGCCTCTGTTGAAAGGAAACTAGTATCTTTGACAAGTATCAGATTTTTAAAAATTGATTCAGAGAAGAACCTTTTTCCATGGGATTTAACTCAATCTGCTCCATAATTTTACCCTTAAGAGTAATAGAGCATATTATAGTTTTAAGGAAAATGAATAACCATTATGCAAATTTGAAGCCAAAAGTTCCAATCATGTCTATGCGCCTATCTACGTTTAGAGATTGACCAACGCACAGACGTTGACATTAGGGACCTAGCCGTAAACGGATCGTATTATACCGTTACCACCGAGATAACAAGGCCTGACCGCTGCCGTCATGGCGTCTCCCTAGTAGTCATACGTGCGATACGAACGACCACCGCCGTATTGGAATATTCAAAGCCTAATACAGTGAAATCTGTCTACAACGATACATAATATATTCTAAATACGTCGAGACCACAGGAAAATATTGTTATACGTTATTGCAAATTATTATAGCAGTTTGTAAATATGGTTTTTCCCTAGTCAAAACTATGATAATCTCAGAATGAAACTTCCACACCCTCGCGTCTTTCTTCCTTATTTACAAACGATAACAGAGAGTGTGCGTAAATAGTAAAAGCACTAACTTATTAAAAAACCAGTCAAAATTATATCGTAAATTCAATTAAAAAGTGAAAAACTCGCTTATGACTTTTGTTAACTAAAATCGCTAAAATACAATCAATCAAGCTTAATACCGCTCAATATCATAGTTTCTCAAATGCGACCAAAAATCAAAAAGAAAAGAAAACCCTTTCTCATAGTCTAAAGAAATCCAATTAATGTTTTCTTCATCATTAAATCTGTAAAAATGGGAAATCAAAGCAATTGAACTGTAAAATACGATTTATGTAGTATGTTACCTATCTGGAGGAGAGTCTCATAACAAGCTATAGTTTTCTGCTCTCATACATTTCCAACATAACCACCAGTCAACATTACTTTAACCTCAAAAATGTCAATATAACACCAGAAATAACAGATGTACTACAAAAAACTGTACATAAGTTGAATAAATTTATTCTTCTATTCTTATAAACAGATTGTAAATGAGGGTTTCCTGTTTAAACGGGGCTGCCAGTCGTGAACTGAACCCTCAGTCGCACCCCATTCGATTTTTTTTTTGTAAAATGGAAAACGAAATTTTTAAAGCAAACCATTATAAAAAATGTCAAAAATACATATAAAAATAAAATTATTTATTAGAAACAGTATCCAGCTTCCTTTTTTTATTTTTGCCCAATTTGTCGTTGGATTTTCCACAATAATTTTTCAATAGAGTGTTTGTTGTGCTATTAATAATGAATTTTAAAATGGTTTCATACTTATGATTTGCACATGTATTGAATTTGTAATGTTCTGATTCATGCAGCTCCCAGTATTTAAAAACAAAATTTATTATAAAATCTCTTTTATAATGAATGCTCAGAAACTCATCCTCGTAATATTTAAGTAGTTTGTTAAACAATATATAACTAATTAAAACCACACGAACAGCACCATCTTTTGGACACGATAAACCACCTCGATTCAAATTTTTAATTAAATCATAACTTTCCTCAACAACCATTTGCTCATCATACACCAACCCTGTTTTACACAGTTCGCACTTATGTTTCTTAAAATTTTATAACAATAGCCTGCCAAATAAGTTATCACTGACATTTCATGTTCAACTTGTTGAAAATCACTTACTTCGAGATGTATGTCCGGATTAAATGAGTTGTCCCACTGTTTTTGTTCTTCATAAGAACAATCTAAGTTTTCCGAAAAACTGGTTATGGGTATTGTAAAGACTTCAGACTAAGATAGATGGCGCTCTTGCGCATGCCCAGAAGGACTTTGAGAAAGGAAAGAGTTGAGAACGAGTTTGGCGAGAGACGTGTGGGTTGTGTTTTTTGGAGAGTGATCGAGACTGAGATGTTTCGTTTTTGATATTTACTACCTTTATTATTTTGTGTTGTGTGTCGTGCCTGTACTGTGTCCTGTGAGTTCATTAAAATGGTTTGAACCAAAAAAAGGAGTATTCCTTGTGATGATAATTTAAAATTTTGAGCAAGTCAGTACAGACGACGAAGAAATGGTGGCAGCGGTGGGATACGATCCTGGTATTGCTGATATCTCCAGTGCAAATTATTGGGTGAGTACCAGATTTCATTAGCAACAGTGCCTTTTTAATTGTAATTTGTAAAGTTTTGCATGTTGAGTTTTGGTTCATTGAAGAATCGTTGTTTTGGTTTCATGCAGTTTTGGTTTTGTAAAAGGCAGTTGTAATATGCAAAAATGCTCTCTTATTTTAACTAGGCTGATATAGTTAAAATTTTGTTTGGTAAAAGGAGTGATAATTTTGAAAAGTGTTCTTATTTTAACTAGGCTGATATAGTTAAAACTTTGTTTGGTGAAAGGTAGTTGTAATTTTGCAAGTGTTCGTATTTTAACTAGGCTGATATAGTTAAAATTTTGTTTGGTAAAATTGAGTGGTAATTTTGAAAAAGTGTTCTTATTTTAACTAGGTTGATATAGTTAAAATTTTGTCTGATTTTGAAAGGCAAATTTATTCTGTTGATTTGCAAAACTATTCTTATTTTAGCTAGACTGATATAGTTAAAATTTTGTTTGATTGTAAAAAAAAAAAAGAAAATTTAGGACACTCATGTGGTATATAAAAAAGAATTTTCTGTTCTGAATGGTTAGAATTAGAACTATTCAAATGGTCAGTTTGAGTTTTGTTTTCTGAGAAAAGAGAATTATTTTAAAATTTTAAATTGAGATAGCCTAGTTTGTTTTGTGTTCTTTTGTATGATGCTATCTGATGACAATTGAAGTGTTGTTAAAATTTGATTTGATTCTGTTGTATGATTCAAAATAGAATTAAAAATTTGGTGTAGAAGTATATAGTTTGAATTACAAGTATAATTCTTTTTGATGAGTGTTGTCAACAGCACCAAATGCCTAGAATTTTCAATATTTAGTGCGTCTTGGGTTATTTTGCTTTGGAAAATATTTTGTTATATTTCTGAATGAATCGGAAATTCATTTAAAAGAGTTTTGGAGTGTTTTGAAATTGTCATTTTCATTTGTTGCTCATTTAAATGACTAAGAAACCCCTTAGAATTGTTTATTTATTTTACGGAATTTTGAATGTCTAACTTGTGTACTTAAGGAAATTTTTGTTAGTAATTTGAAATTGCTTTGTGTAACTAATTTGGCAAATGTGAGACCATTTTGTGTTCAGAAAAAGAACTCGAAAAAAAAAATAATCTGAAAGTGTGGATTTGAATTATTCACTTCCTGTGTTTGTTGACGAAAAAAAAAGAAAAGGAAAAGAATGATATTCTGTTTTATATTTTTGTGTGTGCATTTATGCTTCTGAGTGTGAATCAATTGTTCATAGAGAAAAGGGAATTCTTTTGAACTGAAAATACCTTTTCTTGATTAGACAGGAAAGTTGAGTTTATATTCTGAATTGTATTTTAATTGTAGTATTATTTTCAAAACAGCTGTTCTTTAGTTGAACTTTTCTTTAACTGTTTATTTTCTTCTCAATTTGAAAACATCTTTAAAAAAAGATATTGTTTTAATGAATGAAAATTTTAATTTGTTTATGTGTTCGAAAATTATTTCTATTGATTTTTGGTTGTTCGGTAAGAAAGTTGTAACGTAGAATTAGCGAATTTAATTCTTTGATAAAGTCTTGTGAATTCTGTTGGAATTTAATACCTTAATAGAGGTTTTTGATAGTGTTTCCCCTGGCCCTTAATCATGGCATTTCTTGCAATTGGTAGAAAGCAGGACTTAATTGCTGTTGCGGAAGAAATTGGTGAGAAGGTACCAACTTCGTGCAAGGTTGCGGATATTAAACAAATAATTTTAAAAAGCCCAAATTTCGATCGGGAGGAGGTAACGATAATCATGGAACGAGTCATAAAAGATAGACTGGAAGAGGAAGAATTAGCTAGGCAAGAAGAAGAACGACAAGAGCGGGAAAGGGTCAGACAACATGAACTCGAAATTAAAAAAACTAGAAATGGCTCAGAAGGAATTTCGCCGGTCTGAAGCGGAATCTGAAAATGGGGCGGATAGAAACAGAAAAATCCAACTTACCCAAATCACTCCCAAATTTGACGAAAAAGGGGATGAAATGGGATTGTATTTGGTCAATTTCGAGAGGAAAGCAGAGATGGCTCGAGTGCCGAAGGAGGACTGGGTGGCTTATTTGCTGGCCGTTTTGCCAGCCGAGTTATCTAACATGCTTGCCCGAGAACCTCCTGAAGTGGCCAACAATTATGATGTTGTGAAAGATCTCATTCTGAAACGATACAAAATGAACGCTGAAAAATTGAAACAGTGTTTCTACAGACATCAGAAAACAGCAGAGAAAACATGGAGAAATTATGCTCATGAACTGTACAGCTACTTCACTGAATGGCTTGCTGAATTGGAAATTGAAACCTTTCAGCAACTAAAAGATTTAATCGTTGCCGAGCAATTGAAGTATCGTGTACCAGATCAAATCAAGGAGCATTTTCTTGACAAATGGATGAAGTTGAAGACACCTTTTGAATTGGCAGAAGTGATCGAGGAGTACGAAACCATCAGGCAGAGTTTCAGGAAGAAGGAATTTCCAAAGAAGTATGGCTATCAAGGTTCAAAGGGACATTTTAGTGGAAGTAGACCCAAAGTACCATTCAAGGATGACAAGAACAAACATCCGGTCAAAACCGAACCCGCAAGCAACGAAAACCGTGAAAGAGAGTTTGAAAAGAGAAGACAGCTCCGATGCTATGAATGCGGTTCGTTATCACATCTGAGACCCCAATGCCCGAAGCTCAAGAGATCTGAAGTAGTAGCTGCCAATGAAGTCTTTGGAAGACACGTGCCTGAGTTGATGTCTCCTTATACTAGTGCTGGGACAGTAAATGGAGCCCAAATGTCTATCTTGAGAGATACTGGTGCCAGCATCGATCTTATTCCCAGAAAATTTATCAAACCACATATGTACACAGGTGAGCATGTGTGGCTCGCTTCTCCATTAGTAGACAGCCCGGTCTGCTTGCCCATTGCAGAAGTTGATTTGAACTGCGAATTGGGACATGTCCTTACGAAAGCTGCTGTAAGAGACAGTTTTCTGGATCAAGAGCATTACCTACTAAGTAACAAAACCGTTGCTCTGATCGAGAGTATGAAAAAAGATAAGGAGCTGGAGATCCAAGTTATTAATGCAGTTCAGACGAGAGCTCAGAAAAGTCTTTTGACAGCCGAAGTTGAAGAGTATCCAGTTGAGTCGAGTCCTGGAGAAGAGAATGACAGTACCGTGTTAACAGAGGAAGACGGAGAGGTATTGCCTATGGCGGAAGAAGCCTCACTTCCAGATCTGATTAAAGCCTCACGGAATGATTTTGTCGAAGAGCAGCGCAAGAGTAAAGAGTTGAAACCACTTTTCCTAGAAGCTGAGGAGTTAGCAAAGGAAACCAAGTATGCAATCGTTAATCAAATGCTGTTCTATCTGAAAAGTGACAAGGATGGTACGCAGAGAAAACTGCTGATTGTTCCAGAGAAGTTTCGGGACCAATTAAAGAAACTTTCTCATGAAGGAACAGCGGCTCACTTAGGAGTGACCAAGACTAAAGATGCTCTTTTTAAAACTTTTTTTTGGCCGAATTGTTACAAAGATGTTGAAGAATTTGTCAGATCTTGTGACCAATGTCAGCGAGTCGGGAAACCTCGGGATAAGAAGAAGGCACCCATGAAGATCGTTCCTGTCATCTCGGAGATCTTCACAAAGATTAATGTGGATGCTTGTGGTCCTTTACCTACTACACCATCTGGAAACCGGTATCTCATCACTGCAATTTGCATGTCTTCCAAATATCCCGATGCAGTTCCTGTCCCAAATCTTAGTTCTTCAACCGTGGTCGATAGTTTCCTGCAAATCTTTAGTCGGATGGGTTTCCCGAGGGAGCTGCAAAGCGATCAAGGAACGTCGTTTACAAGTGCACTCACAACGGAGTTCCTGGAGAAATTTGGAGTTAAAGTAGTGCGAAGTTCCGTACATCATCCCCAGAGCAATCCTGTGGAGAGACTACATAGAACTTTGAAGAGAATTCTTCGAGTCCTGTGTCTGGAGTCAGGACCTGATTGGGAGAAAATCTTGCCTCATGCCCTGTTTGCTCTACGAGTTGTTACTCATGACAGTACTGGATATACTCCAGCTGAGCTGGTTCATGGACAGAATTTGAGGACTCCCATGACTCTACTGTACGAGAACTTGACGGAAAGCGAGGAAGAGAAGACTAGCGTAGTATCATATGTCTTCAAGCTACTAAACCGCATGAAAAGGTGTCAAGAATTAGCCGTCCAAAACATGGAGAACGCCAAAGACAAACAAAAACTATGGTATGATCGCAAGGCTGTGAAGCGTAAATTTTGTGAAGGCGACCTTGTGCTGGTTGTCGCTACATCTAGGCCTAACAAAATGGCAGTTCATTGGATCGGCCCAGGGAAAGTCGTTAAACAGCTTTCCGAAACCAACTACATTGTGCAGTTTCCAGAAAAAGACAAATCCCATGTGTACCATGTGAACATGCTCAAGCCATATTTCCAGAGACCCGAAAATGTGAATTTAATCTGTCTAAAAGAGATTAGGAACTGTGACAACGAGGAGGACATTCCAAGTCTCGAGCAGAAGCCTGAAGTCTCGGAAATGACACAAATTTGGCAAGACATAGAACAAAATGGTCGCTTGTCAGAAGATCAGAAGGAGCAGCTGAGAGAGTTGCTATCAAAATACTCTAGCTCATTCTCAAACCAGCCGGGGTGTACTGATCTTACTGAACATGACATTGAGCTTGAATCTGAGAGGCCCATCTGTGCCAAACCTTACAAGATGTCTCCACGCCAAACAGAAATTTTGAAGATGGAAGTGGAGAAGATGCTGTCGCTCAAAGTCATTGAGCCAGGAGAATCTGATTTTACTTCTCCTCTTATTCTGGTAGAAGTACCAGGAAAGGATGCAAGACCGTGCATCGACTATCGAAGACTCAACAAGGTCACTAGAACCCAGTACTTTCCTCTGCCAAACATTGAGCAGCTTGTTGAAAAAGTGTCAGCTGCCAAGTATATCACCGTTCTAGATTTGACCCGAGGTTATTGGCAAATACCTCTGAGTAAACGAGCCCAAAGATATTCAGCTTTTGTAACCAGTTTTGGGACATTTCGACCGTTGAGATTGCCATTCGGTTTGAAAAATGCCCCTTATGACTTTAGTCGTTTGATGGCCGAACTGTTGAAAGACTGTGGAGAATTTGCATGCCCTTACTTGGATGATGTAGCCATCTATTCCCTAAGTTGGGAAGATCATTTACAACATTTGAAAACCGTCTTAGAAAAGATGAATGCAGCTCATCTGCACATCAAGCCTTCTAAGTGCCAGTTTGCTCGTGCGTACGTAAAGTATCTTGGGCACTTGGTTGGTCAGGGCCAGAGAACACCTGGAGAATTGAAGATCCAAACTGTAAAGGACTTTCCGACCCCTGCGACTAAGACGCAGATCCGATCTTTCTTAGGACTTGCGGGGTATTATCGAAAATACATTCCTGACTTTTCAGTCCTCTCAGCACCAATTACAGATCTGCTGAAAGGAAAAAATCGTCGTGCTGCTGTCATATGGACTGATGCTTGTCAAGAGGCGTTTGACAATTTAAAGAAACGGTTGTCGGAGAATCCGGTGTTGTACAGTCCAGATTTCTCGAGACAGTTTCTCGTCCAATGTGACGCGTCAAATCTTGGGATTGGCATCGTTTTGTCCCAAATTAATGACATTGGTGAGGAACATCCTGTCATGTACTTGAGTCGGAAGTTCTCAAATGCAGAACAAAAGTACAGTACCATCGAGAGAGAGTGCGCAGCTATCGTGTTCGCCATCCAAAAGCTGCGATGTTATTTGGATGGACACCAGAAGTTCATCATCCAGACGGACCATAATCCCCTTGTTTGGCTGGACAAAAATACGGGAACCAACCCTAGACTTTTACGTTGGGCTTTGATCCTGCAGCCATTCAATTATGAGGTTGTCCATAAGAGGGGGAAACAGCATCAAAATGCTGATTCATTAAGTCGCATCCCATAAACCTCATATCCTTTTATTTTATATTAGTAAGTTTATTGTTTATTTTGATATTTGTATTATGTGTGAAAATTTTAAATTTTTCTTATCATTAGTGTAAATTGTTTTCCTAAATTTTTAATAAGTATATAATTTTTTGTATAATATTTTTGAGTTCAAGGCACTGATTGCTATAATCTGGTACATGTGCAGTGTATTTTGTGTACTTGAACTCTTGAACTTTTCCAATGACTGCACCTATCTGGAGACTTTTTCAGGCAGTGGAGTCATCAAAACTTTTCCCTCATTCTTCGAGAAAAGTTTCCTCCTTGTGGGGAGGAGTTTATAAGTCTGTAAAGACTTCAGACTAAGATAGATGGCGCTCTTGCGCATGCCCAGAAGGACTTTGAGAAAGGAAAGAGTTGAGAACGAGTTTGGCGAGAGACGTGTGGGTTGTGTTTTTTGGAGAGTGATCGAGACTGAGATGTTTCGTTTTTGATATTTACTACCTTTATTATTTTGTGTTGTGTGTCGTGCCTGTACTGTGTCCTGTGAGTTCATTAAAATGGTTTGAACCAAAAAAAGGAGTATTCCTTGTGATGATAATTTAAAATTTTGAGCAAGTCAGTACAGTATATTTCCAAAAGTTTGTGATGACAAGGTCAAAAGAGATTGAATTCTTAATTTTTTCTCCGATTCGTATAATTGCCTGATCGATATGTTGTACTGACTACCTGATAATTGTCTATATTTTCCAAACCGATATTCCAAAGGATCTGTTTGAAATTTTCCTAACAAAACATAATTCATTTTAAGTTCTTGTAAACAATATTGCGTAATTTCCAACATTCCATGAATTGTGTGAGAAAGAGCGGTATATGGGTTTGGGGTGAAAGTTTATGAGGAAAATCACCGGATTTCCAAATATCAAGCCAGAGAATCATTTTCCGCAAAAATAACAATTTAGGGTCATCTGGATTCTCGAGTAGAGGTGTTTGGAAATGATCTTTAAGTCGCTGTCCTTTCAATGGTGTTTTCACATTGACAATTTTCCACCAGGTTGATACAATATCTATGAATTCAGCTGTTTCTTCAGAATTTTCTATTTTCGTTCCAAATTTCAATAGGGCCTCTTTCACAAACGGATTGAAAACTTTTAAAGATAGACTGACATTCTGACGTTCAAAAGTAGTTGGAAATAATGCTTTCAGCGATAAAGAATACCCAAATTTCAATAATTTATCATGCTCCAAGTGATGTAACAATATGAAGGAATTGAAATTTGCAATTTTTTCCTCACCTGTCTCGAAGTCTGGGAAGGTTAAGATCTTGTTACTCTTAGGATTCAACCAATTATTTTTTAAACATTTTAGTAGATGAACAGAGTCGTACAAGAAGAAAATAGGGCGTGTGTTGTCACATGGATGTGGATAAACTACGCTTGATTGGTTTTTCGGTGAAAAATTCCTCATAGCTTTGCCATTGAGTGCATTGTTATCACTGATAATACAAAATACTTTGTAGCCTATCTCTCCTAATTTAGTGACAATTGTTCGAATACAATCAAAAAGAATGTCACTGCTGATGGTTGAAGTTGGAAATATATGAATAACTTCCTTTAACTTCGATGTGACACTGGATATCATGAATGCGTAAGCGGATGTAGCCAAATAATTGCCGTTAAATGCATTCCCTACAATATTTCCACCTTTGAAGTTCAAATAAGGTTGAACATGAATTTCATCCATAAGCAGTATGACATTTTTCTCATGCTCTTCTAAAAGTCTGAAAAGAGAACGTGCGTACGCGAGAAACAATTTTCTATCTTCATCGGTTGGATCGGTTAAAAATTTATTATAAACAGTTTTTATTTTTGATGGATGAGGTAAAATTAGCGAACTGTAGTGCCGTAAATATTTGTATGCATGTGAGCTTATTGAGTGCATAACGGATGAAAAAATCATTGTATTTGCAGAATAATGATATTTCTCTTTTGGAGTAACAAGAAAATTTAACTGTTCTGAAAGAAAGTTGAGAGAAGCACGTTTATCAAGGTCATCACACTCTACTTCAACCAAGACATTTCTTAAATGATGTATAATTTGTTTGAAGCTATTATCATAGTTGGCTGAAGAATTTTTCATTGATATTTCATTTATAAAATTCAAACAATTTTCAATAACTTCCAAATTATTAACGTGACAGGGTGTTTTGATTTGATTGTTATCTACAGAAATTTCTTGGCCATATAAATATGTTTCCATTGTCAGATTTGAATGTATTACAACAGTGTAATTTGTTGTAGGTCCTGGATTAAAACAAATTTTGAAAAAGTAACTTTTGACTCCTCAATTAGTTTAAACCAATTTTGTTTATGAGGTAATGAATCCAGAATTTCTAATAGCCTATTAAAATTTTGAAAAGAAATAGATTCATGATGAGCAATGAACTCAGATTTGCTTTCGTTGATAGCTCTCAATAAATTGGATTCCTCAGTTTCACGAATTTTATCTTCCCTGCTTTTACGAACTGTGGGACAAGTTTTCGAGAGATATTTAGGGCAATTCGGAAATATACTTGGTATAGCACCAACTTTTAAGCGGAGACGTTTCATGGAAAAGGTAGAACACTCACCAGTTTTTTTTTTATTGAATTTGGATACATTCCGGACGATATTATCGTTTTGAAAATGAAGTTCGCAGACTTTGCTGCGTTTTGATGGTGTAAAGTCGGCTCGTGGAATCGCCCTGAGCCCCATCTTTTTCTAATATTTTCATCCTCTGGAAAGGAGAAAACCGCCACTTTTGGTGCATCACCATATCCATAATTTCCAGAGCAAGAAGGTACACAGCATCTAAAAGGCATTTTGGATAACCTCGTGGTAAGCCTAAAGAAATCGGTCTGGACACACGTTAAACGTGTTGTTTGACGAAAGCCTTTAACACATCGACACTGTAATGTTCCACAAATGTTATATAACAATATATAACTGCAGCTGCACTTACTTTCCGGTAAAATAGTATAAAAAACCCTAATTTCTTACGCTACATTAAAGGTAATCCACAAGTAGCCGATCATGCGGCGATGTTTGTTATGACTACTAGTAAGCGAGTCACGTGATTGAAACGTCACAGCTGTCTGGCCTTGTTATCTCGGTGGTAACGATTATACCGGTGTCTTGGACGTGATCAGGTGCTATTGGGCTTGAAAATTGTTAAAAAGATGTAGTGAGACACAAACACAAAGTTTTATCCAAAATGTTTGGTAGCCCATAGATGAAATTGTACAGGTGCTGGATGAAATCAACAATACCAATGGTTTTATAAAAAAAAACGATGTATAGCTTTACCCCTTAGACAACGACAAGGACGAACGACTTTGTAAAATTTGCAAGGAATCGGAAAATGAATGCTACTTTACAGCCTTGCGGTCATCTGGTGACATGCATGAGATGTACGAAGAGTCTTTCAACGTGTCCTATGTATCGAACCAATATTTTACATAAAATTAAAACGTACATTTGTTACTAAACTCTATTTATTAGTACATGTAGTAGATGCAATTTCAAGTGATATACTGAACATGGTGAGGAAGAAAATCCAATTGTAAAAGGGTGGTATTGAGTTGAAAGTTATTAAATTGGCAATTTAAAGTATATATTTCAATTGTTAAACGCTTTCTAAAAATCTTCAATGTTATAATACGTGCAATAGTATTTGATATATAATTAATTTTTGTGTAAAAAACATCTAACTTTTAAAATATAAATCCCTATATCAAAGAAAATTTCGTTAAAAACAGTTTGTAAATCTTTATAATATAAATAAAATCACTAAAATGAATGAAAATTTATTTAAAGTAAACAATAATATGGAAGGAAAAATTAATTAAAAATAATATTTAATTTATATTTTACAGGATAAAGGGTTTTAATACTATTTTTCACTACTTCAAATGTGTAAGGAAACATGTTCATAATATGGGTCTTGTAAAGTTTCAAAAATTTTACGCTCACTTATGTGTATAATATTAAAAAATTCTGCAATAAAATATGTGCTATAGCATCTAATGTATAATTAATTTTTGAGTAAAACATAAATCTTAAAATCAAGGAAAATTTCATTTCAGATCTTGCATTTTAAAAAGAAAATTTATAAGACCATGTAATAAAAAAAAAACCAAATAATCCAAAATACAGTGTATGTGGTAAGACAAGCAAAAGTTTATTTAGAATAGAAAAGGTGTAAGCATTAAAAATATTTCCAATATTCCCTTATGGATCTGCATTTAAGTGTTTGTCATAATATTTAATGTATATGTTTCAATTGTAAAATGTTTTCTAAAAATCTTCAACATTAAAAATATGTGTAATAGTATTTAATATATAATTAATTTTAAGTAAAAACATTAATTTTTAAAATATTAAATCCTTATATTTCATCCAAAAACAGGTTTGTAAATCTATATAATATAAATTAAATCACTAAAATTTATGAAGATTTATTCAAAGTAAAAATAATATGCAAGGAAAGATTAATTAAAAAATAACATTTAATTTAGATTTATAGAATAAATGGTTTTTTTATACTATTATAACTTCTTCAAATGTACAAGAAAACATATTCATAGTATTTGTCTTGTAAAGTTTCAAAAATTTTACTCTTACTTAAGTGTATATTATTTAAAACAAAATTTCTGCTATAAAATAGGTGTTATAGCATCTAATGTATAATTAATTTTTGAGTAAAAACATCTAACTTAAAAAAAAAAAAAACATAAATCTATATAGCAAAGAAAAATTTCATTTCAGATCTTGCATTTTAAAAGAAAATTTATGAAACCATGTAATAAAAAAACCAAATAATCCAAAATACAGTATATGTGGTAAGACACGCTAAAAATTTATTTAAAAACGAGATGTAAGCATTTATAAAAATACTATTCTGAAAGGCAAAGATCAATTGCAACGTTGTCCAAATATCGTCTAGTGTACGACACTGAGTTCTAGTTCGGGGGCACATAAGTGGTTTATCGCTGCTTTATACAAGAATTTTACGAAACGTTAAGTTTATTCTAGGGCATAATGCATTCCCACGGGGCAAGCTGTGAAACCAAAATTGGTTTGTTGGATACTTCATCTCAAGCAAGCTTCCATTTTCCAGAACAATTTTTAAAGAATTGTAGTTCTTTTCTAGAAAACACAAATTGCCTTTTCTGTCCAAATGAAACAGACGCTATGGGTGCATAAAGTTCCAAGTCCTTCTCGTTGTTTGTATGGGCAACTATGCAGTCCTTACCATCTTTATAACGCTTCACCAACTCAAAATTAAATCTTGCACCAATTATTCGCTCCATTTCTCCCTTTATTTCCAATACTTTAGGAGATCAAGGCTTGGCTGCAATAGAAGACCCGCTAAAAGTATAGCTTATTCCTTCGTCTTCGTATGCTACAAGTTTACAAGGCACAGTATATTTTTGACCTAAAATTTCTAAATTTCGTCTTTTTTTAATACGTTAATTCGTTTTCCAATCGACGGAAATATGCCTAGCCTTCACGATCTGTAAACAATTTACCATACTCATAACATAAAGAATTGTGAGTAGACTTTTTCAAGTTCAGACTTGCTCGATGGACATAATCGTGACGTCACATCGAAATCTCAGAAAGAAAAAAAAATCCAAGTCCCAAACGTAAACACACTGACGTCACTGGTGATGAATAAAGTAAAAGCATTAAGAAATCAATTCGTTCCTTAGATTAATTACTTTTAAAATCACTAGATGGCGCCATAAGTCCTTTTGTAGAAGCATTTATTAAAACCCCTATGCAATTATTCAAACCATTTTCTAAAAATAACCCATTCCTAATACTAAGAAAAAATACAAGTCCAAAAGAGAGAAAAAATCCAACACTACATTAATTCACCATTTTAAGTTAACTCTCTTACAGCCTAACGGATAGCGCGCTTGACTTCGGGTCCTATGGTCCTCGGTTCGAATCCAAGAAATTCCTTTTTAATTAAAAATAATAGGGTTTCTAATTTTTCCACCAGATGGCACTACGAGTGTGATTCATCACCATGGCAACGAAACGACGCCATCTTGAAACAATTCAACGCCTGCACGAAGTCAATGACAAAAAAAAATCCAAGTCCAAAATGTAAACAAACAATACGTCACGTTATTCAGACACGCCCACTTCGGGTCATGTGGTGTGACGTCACTTGGCCCGCCCACTTCCGGTCACGTGGTATGACGTCACTTCCGCCTACCATAGGCACCCGTATACTACTTACCATAACGCAATTTTAGAAATCTTTAACGACGTGCTAAAAACCCAATCGGAGATTAAAACACAGAGCTAAAGAAACATTTTAGACTTGGATATATTTCCCTTTCTTAAGGGAACTAATTTGCTTCTACACATTAGTGATCTAATATCATTTACTAATCATTGAACAATATCAGTTTTAAAACTAAAAAAGTCAGGTTAATATCTTATTTCAATACTTCCAAACATTACGCCAGTCCACAATATTCTTAAATTTAGAGAAAAATTTATAGTAATCCTGCATTTAAAAGTTTATATGAATTGTAGACTTAAATCATGATGATAATTGATAAAAAATATTTATATTTATGGGTTGTATAAAAACAGACATTTGAAAGTGGCTATTAACGAACATAGAAATTTGACACTGCCTATCATGTTTCAATAGTGTGAGAACGTGCAAGTTTTCCGTGAATTTAATTTCTATTATGCAAGTGCAACTATTACTAGCTTACTTGTAAAATTTATTGTGTCTTGATATTATATTTGTCCTGCACGGGCAAACTATGATATTAATGAATGCATTTTGAGTTATGCAAATGTAAACTGTAACCATGATATGGAATGTGATGAAAAAAATTATTTCGGAAGAATTGGAGGCATGTAAAAAGAGAGTTGATCCCCGTTCTCTGCAGTTTTGTATCGTCCTTTTCTTTTAAACTTTTTTTTATTTTTATTATTATTTATTTTATTATTATTTATTAACGCTTGTTAAGCCCAATAATTGTCAACACAACTTTCTGTACAGAAACCGGTAGACCCGAGATATCTCGAAAACTAAAATGCATGCGTGTTTGTCAACTCCGAGTATCTTGGATCATTCGTTTCTTTCCCCTCAACCCCAGTGTCCTCTGCTCGATTCACACTGGAAAGACAGAAAAACGCAACGTAAGGAACGCTGACCAACCAGCCAATCGCGATAAAAAAAGCAGTGATTGGCAGGGGACGTTGGGGGAGGAGGTTCACCCCTCGTGACGATGAGACGCAGGGCCTGAACTAAAAATCACGCGTACTTTGCGTCGATCACGTGATGCCGTTTCGAAGAAAACCGACAATCCCCTCCCTTGTTTTTAGGAGATACACCTCGATCGAAATGAAAAATTCACAAACGAAGTACAAAAGTACAAGACACGACAGATGAGCTGTACAGAAATTTTTGCTTTCACTTATTTTGCTAATTTAAAGTTTCTTTTCTTGTTGACATTGCTGATACGTGGTTTCTTCCAATTTTCTAATAATTCTAATTATTTCCGAGATAGTTTTCTTTTCTAAGAACTTGAAAACTCCATCAGCATTGTTTTTATTGCATTCTTAAGATTCAATGTGTTCATCTATATTATTGAAAAATGTTTGCTTGCTTTCTGTCATTTTTCTATCAGTTTAATTATTCTTAAACGGGAAAGGACTGTGAATACTGTAGGTGAACTTTATATAAATAATGTTGTTATTATTTCGAACAGTTTTTTAGACGAATAGTGAAATAAATAAACAAATATTAGTGCATTGTATTAATATTTGATTTATCCATGGGGATTGTTATGATTCTATTTTGTACTCCAGTTTAGCACCTTCTGAATCAGAGACATGAAAGTTCACTTCTGATAATTTACTTTGAAGTATTTTCATGTGTTTTATTCAATATTGAAGAACACACATTTCAATAGCTTAATTTAGAATATATATTCATGTTTCCAAACGTTAACTTACAAAAAAACATATGCAAACTTTCCAAACATTTGTTAACGACAGACCATGGGAAATCATATAGTAATCTAGTGTTGAAGGGAAGCTACGTCACACCGGTCTCGGTGTATGTGAAAGGTCGAATGCGTTTCGCTGTCGCTGGAGGGAAACAGGCTTTGCCAGTGTGAATAAGCCTTTAGGATGGGGAGTGGCTGGAGACTCTTTGTGCGAGAGGCTCTGTAAAATCTTTCAAATGGCGTATCATATACCTTTTTAATTTCAAGGTCATTCAATTTGACCTTTGATCTACAATTACAAAAAAAGCGTATTTTTTATTTTTTTCTAAAAAATATATGCTAAAGGTACACTATTCATCTTTATTTTCTGAAAGTTTCATAGTGGTACACCTATGAGTTCATAGTTAAAAAATATTCGAAGTAAATAGATGTATGTAATCAGTACCCATAAACACCTGTATCTTTTGGCCTGTTGGTTCAATCCTTGATTTTTTTGTATTTTGCGCCTATGAATCGTTTCTTGTCCAGATGTGTCATCTAATGTCACAAATTCAACAACACTTTAGGATATTAAAAAAAATAAATTATAAAATATTTTCTCAGTCACAATATTTTAAACTGCATGGTTTACAATGCATTGTAGATTTCCAATAAACAGCAAGATAGATCTAGCAGTTTAAAGAAACATTTAGTCAGAAGGCAAGAAAAATTAAATCATTACTGGCGGATTTTTACTTTTTTTTGTCGGACAAGGGTAATTTTTTTTCTCACAAAGGCTAAATTATTACTTGCAAAGGGGTAGCTAACGAGGAGTGACAAGGTCAGCAGCCCGTGTGCCAATGTATTTCAGAAATATCTATTGATCTTGCTTCTTTTCTTGGGAAAAATGAGTCTCCTGATTTCACAGATAATGTGAATTTGTGCTTATTGTTTTTTTAAGGACTCATTATGCCCTTTTTATTATAGCTATGTATAATAGAAAGTTAATGTAACATTGATGTCACATATTTTTTACTCAAAAAATAATTTTCAAAACACTATTTAATTATCTTCCTTTTTCCAAGTTACTTTGTTCAAATGAACATACCCTGAAAATATTTTTATTTGAAAATAGGGGCTATGTGAATATTTCATGCACTTACATTAAAGAAATCTGAAGTCTCCATTTTTATTCAAGTTTTTTAAAAATATATTTTATGAAGGATATTCATATCAATTGGAAAGACGAAAGTCTTCAAGAACCTAATTACGTTATTTAAGTTTCAACTACAATGAAACTTGTAACAAAGAAACTTGAGTAAAAATAAATCCTCATAGTGCATGCCAATTTTACGGTCGTGTACTTCGGTCTCTTGCTTCTGAGAGGTTTGTTTTTTACAGTAAGAATTCATTTTTCTAAGTGAAAAAATATTGGTATGGATCAATCGAGTGTATTTTGATTCATGATATTTCGCATTATTTGAAATTGCAAGTCATTCCCACAAACATAGTTTCTCTTGAGAATAATCTTATCTTGTATTGGATATTCTCTAATTTGGAAGTAGCCCTCGTCTTTGATATCTATCACTATCATCGCACTCTTTAGGTGATCCGGGATAAATAACTCCCTGCAATTACCAATTGACCGCTTTCGTCGAAACTAGACTTAGATGCCTCACCGCCAGGAGGATTAATGAATATCGAAATTTTTCTAACTAGTGTTCGTCTCCATGTGTGTGCAACCGAAAATGTAATCTACAATTACTTAATGTATTCTTATTAATGAATAATTAATAATTAATGATAATCTAATCACCGGAAAAATGTGACTAGAGAGAGTCGTCATCTGTAGGTGAATTAGGAACCGACTCGGATTACTACGCTAACTCCCAATCTAAATGGCGGCTAAATGAAAATGGCAGATAAGATAAATAATAAATGATTCAAAAGGAAACTATGTCTAGGGAAAATGAAATATAATCCAGGGAAAGGAAAATATGTTTCTTTATGTATACGGATTTTTTTTAATATTCGATGAAAAGTTATTGTTCAAGCATGACAGTGCTAGAAATACATCGGTATTTCTGGTTTAAAACACTACTGATTTTATTACTATAGCATTGGAGTTGGGGGAGCACATGATCCAAACAATACAGAAAGGAAGCTACAGATGGAGAGGGAAGAAGAAACAAATGGAGGGCGCAGCTTGCCCACTTTTGGACCTTACACCATTAAACCCTAACATCCAATCCAATCCAATAACAAATGGAATGAGAAGAAATTAAACAACAAATGAAATTTGAACTAGACCTAAGGATAAAATCTAGAATGAGTATGAGAAATGCTTCAGTAGAGGGAAGGAGCAGTTCTACGTATATGAACTTCAACATGACGAAACACATGCCGAAAAGAAGACAAGAGCTTATCTCCACCGACCTGGCTGGTAGAAACGTCTTGAAACAACCTTTGGCGTCTTGATGCAACACCTGGCAAGGATAAAATTCCGTTGACAGGAATAAGATGAGTGTTGGTGGTAGGTAGAAAGCACCAACGAAGACCAGGAAAAAAGGGTGTCGAAGAAGGAAAGTTTACGTAAAGAGAAAGGGTAGTATGGAGCGTACAGAGAAGTCCTGAACAGTCTAAAAAGATTCACGATGGCTACCGAAGGTGCATCAGCATGTAGTAACTGTTGATGAAGGTAAAACCAACCTTATCGTTTTGTGTCCAATTTTACCGCTAATCTAAATGACAATCATACTGATGTAACTAGTTCTGGTCACATGAGATGTAGTAGTCAAGTATTTCTGCTTGGAGGAGAACGTGGCAATGTCGCGTCAAACCTGTATGCTATTAAAACTTCAATACCAGCTCAAAGTATTGCTGACAGCACAGATAGCAAAGAATCAAGACCAATTTTTGCTCCTCTAACTTTAAAATTAGAAAAATCAGAAACTCGAAAGTAGTTTTGATGTGATATTCTTTATCAGTGCAAGAAGAAAAATTGATATTAGTGACAAGAAGGTAAAAGGAATTCATCATATGAAAGTAATATTAATAAAGTTGTTCGTTTAGTTTCTTGCGAGAGTAATGAAAAATAATTTATAAAGCAGATATTTTTGCATCTCGTATTTAAGCATCAGCAGCTGAAGCATCTGTATAACTTCCCATTCAAAACATCTTTCTTTTGCAGAGAGTACGTTCAGTCTGGTGGGGAAAAACTCAGATGTTCAGTCACCTAGTGGTGGTTTTGTGTTTGGATACGATCCCCAAGACAGAGTTCTAGGCTGATATACACATTCTGTGCTGCATTTGTCGCCAAAAGATTTATGTTTAATGACAATTTATAGTTCAAGCATGACCGTGCTGGAAATACATTCGTATTTCAGGTTAAGAGCACGTGCAATCTTTCCGCGAATTGAATTTCTACTATTCGAAGGGAACTGCTACTAGCGTACTAGTAAAGGTTAGTGTCTTGATATTATATTTATTAAGCATACGCAAAATATGATAGTGAACAAATTTCTAATTATGCAAGGATAAATTTTAATCATGATATAGAATGTGATGAAAAATTAATTCTCGAAAAGCTAATCTGTAATTAATTAATGCAATCTTATCGATACTCTGATCACCTGAAAATTTACTAGAGATTCTTCATTTCCTATTATATTAGGAACGGAAAGCCATCTCCCGACATATAGGACATAAATTGTGCAAATCGTTCGCAAATGTGAAGTTATAGGCGATTCCAAATCCTCATTCAAAACTGTTTCTTTTAGAAGAATTGCGTCTTTCTCCTCATCGAGGGGGGGGGGGGACTTGTGAATTAAGTTTTCACGAAAAAAATGCAAACCTTTTTGTGCCTACTGTTTGTAAATGAAAAAAAAAACAGAGATAGTGTGTGTTTGGACACGTCAATCGATCCCGTTCTGTGCTTGATGAGTTAACAAAATATAGCTCAATATTAACAAATAACAAGTGTTAAGATAAATAATAAGGGATTCAGAAGGAAAGTATGTATCCAGGAAAAGGAATTTTTTTCCTTTTTGCATATGCTTTTTTAAATATTTGATGACAAGTTATTGTTGAAAATACATCGATATTTCTGGTTTAAAACACTACTGATATTACTACCATAGCATTGAAGTTGGGGTTACCCTGGTCTAAACATTACAGAAAAGAAGCAACAAATGGAATGAGAAGAAAAGAAGCAACACTGTAAATTTGATCTAGAGAGATGCTAAGGATAAAATCAGGAATAAGTACAAGAAATGCTTCAGTAGAGGTTGGAGCAGTTCTGCTGATATGCACTTCAACATGACTAAATACATGCAGAAAACAAGTCAAAAGCTCATCTCCACCAAAGTAGCTCGTAGAAAAGTCTTGGAATTACCGTTTGTTGTACAACCTAAGAAGGATAGAAGCATGTCCTGGAGAAGTCGGATCGGAAAGCTGTAAAAAGCTGCTAAAGTGGCTTTGGAACCATCGACTCGTGTATCATACATCCCCGTGAAGAACAAGTTCCTAGACGTGGAAGCAGAAACAATAGATCTGACACCTGAACTGAGATAGTCGGAGTAGCAAGCCTGACACAATCCAGGTGAAGCAGCAGCAGGGATCAAATATATCAGGTGAGCCAACTAAGAGGATTACTACAAGCTCGCTGTCGACTCACCACTAAATCGTATCGTCGAGCGGCTGATTCGACAATAGACCGACACTTATAAGATAATCGGACAAGTGATCAAAATGCCCTTCTTTGTGGACACTACGATGACGCAGGTGTCTCGCCAGCTGGACGACAATTATGCCTTCAACGTGAGTATAAAGAACTCGACACTTCTAATATCATCCCCCTATGCTAGCCTTGAATGACTCCATTCAATCTGTAGAGTACCGTGATTTGTCGTCCAATAAGTAATAATACACAACGCACCACCCACACTTAATTCTGCGTAAAGATATGCAGCATTGTAAAGCTATGTAACTGTCTGGTTTTTATTTTCCAGTTACAGAATCTGAAATTTCATTACGTAAGTGGTTTTCATGTTTTCAATCCATCTGTGTATTGATGTGCTTCACTGGAAATGTATAGCGAATGCATCAAAAAATCATGGTCGTTTAAAATTTAGTATTTTATTTTAAGTTAGACATTACCGCAGTCTAATAATTGAATGGCAGGAATGATAGTTTGATTTTGTAAATTTTATTCCAAACCCAATTTTAATTATTATTTCTTAAACTTGAAATTAACTCTTGAGTTGACTAGTAGAAATATTACCACCAACAAATGTGGTTATTTATCAATATGTGTGTTGCGTGAAAAACATTACACTGTTCGGAAATCTTGTGACCCTCTCTTAAAATTCAAGATAATTAAGTAGGAAATGTGAAATATGCTGAAAAGTCCACACAGAAAATTTCCATTTAGTTGCAAATGTTTGATAAGGTGCAGAACAATGCTACTTCATATATATTTCTCAATATCTATTTAAAGCATGTTGAGTATAATAAAGCAAACAGTTTCTTTTATTTTATGTTAAACATAAGCATAATTGTTATTGACAAGTGGAAGAATGGAACCGTCAACGCATTTACAATAGACAATAAAACCGATATATTGAATATAATCCAATCTGTCGAATACTTTTGAAACTAAACAATTGAATTAATTGTTATTTAATAAAAAAGGTTATTTAATAAAAGCTATTTTCCAGAGAAAACAGAAGCCGTTGTTTTTCCAAAGCGAATCCTAAGAAAAAAGAGGCTCTCAGAAAAAACGTTTCAAAAGATATCGCAGTCTGACAAAAACCTGCGGATTCTTTTATTCGAACTAAAAGTATTTTATTCTGTGTTCTTGCACCTTATGATATTTTCAAAGAATAAATTACTTTATTATTTCCATCTCGTTTATCCATCTCTATTATTTTATTCTGTTTATCTTTAATGTTAGAAAATGCATAGAATGAAACATAAATGAAAATGTATGGAATAAAACATAAACGAATGTGCGTAAGGCAAAATAAAAATAATTTTCTTTTCAACAAAATAAATTATTTATCCTCTAAAACTTCAAAAGATAAGAGAGATAATAATCTGAATAAACCAACCATGCATGTAAGAAAAATAAAAATATTATACATTCCTGTACTTTTGTAGGCTAAGAGCCAGTGTTCATTTTGCAATTTTTAGTAACAACTGACTTTATAATTATTACTATGTTTATTTTAATACGCGTAGAAAAATAACTTTACTATGTTTAGGTACTTTCACACTCTATCGACAGGAGGACAGTGACACTTTTTTCTTCATAACTTATAACCTTGAAGTGATTTGTGGAGATAACTCAAAATGAGAGAAAATTAAGATACTGGCCCTTTTTTCCCATCAAGATACGGATATTGTGGAAAAAGCGGCCAATAAAAAAATATATTGTACATATTTTTTAAAATTTAAATATAGTTGTGAATTTTAATGTTCATTCAAAGTTTAGAAAGTTTTTTTCAGTGGCTTAAATCACTGACATAAAGTGGATAGTATATTTAAAGATGCAAAAGTTTGAAAACAGAATATTTTCAAACTTTATTATCTTTTTATAGAATATTTTCAAACTGAAACTATTTCCGAAATGAAATAATTTCGGTTTCATTTAAATTGAAGTATACTTCCAATAAATCATTCAAAAAGTCCAAATGAAGTATTCGAAAGTAAACAAATTGCGCGCTTACAGAACTAGGATTTGAAACCGCGACCTATCGAGTGGTAGATAGGCGCTATAACTACTATAACAGTTAGGTGGCAAACGACTGCTTTTATTAAAAGGTTTGAGATAGCTAATATATATAAAAATCTGTTTTATGGATTATATGTACTGCACGAATAAGCATTTTCTATTTGCTTTGTTGTTTATTTATTCATTGTCCATAAATTAGTTGGGAAATTTTGAATTTCAATGAAGGATACTTAGGGGGGTATTTCAATTAACGTCACACTGGAGCAACACAATGGGCTATTGGTGACGGTCCGGGATCAATCCCAAAGGGAAAGATCCGAGGAAGGATACTTATGAAATGGATTATTTTAAAAATAATAATAAAATTTAAAAACATTTCTTTAGATTTTTATTTCCAATAATTAAGGAAAGTCTTATTTTGTAAAGCATTTAAAAAACATTTTTCGACATAGTTATATCTAGCAGAAAAGTATGAAATATCCAAGCATGAAATATATAAGGGTCTTTCTCTATTCAAATCTGAAATATTTGCACCCCGCTACTTATGTCCGAGACACTTCAAGAAGATTGATAGGTTTATACATCATTTTTCACTTTTATCTTGTGTTTTGAAAATCCTTTTTTCATTTTTAGTGAACATCCAAAAAACTTATTGATATTCTTCGAAAATTTGTAAAAATTTACATTCTTTTGCTTCCAGAGTTGAGTAGCAGGAATATATGGTGCATAAAAACGATATGACGATAATGCAGCTACCAATTTTTTTAAAAGTATTTCTGTACCTTGGTAGAAAAAGTGCCAACTTCCAAATTTGCTAGTTTTGTCCACAAATCACATCGAGGTAATGAAAATATTATTAGAAAAAGTATCAACATCCTCTTTACCATACATTATAAAAGAATGAAAATATTGAAAAGTATTTTTGCACTCAGTATTAAAAACTAAATAAACAAAAACTATTGATTCAAGTGGTTACCAAAAGCTTAAGTGGCTATTGGCCATTTCCTATCATGCTATTTATTTTCTTTTTGTAAATTCTCCTAAAAAGTAGTAGGGGTGAATCCATTCAAATCCAGGAAGGCTGTTCGCCTCACCATCTTTGAATCGAATGATATTTTATAAAAAGGTGCATTTTGGGCCACCTTGAATCAACATTTCTTTTATAATCTCGAAAAAAAAATTTTCTTCTAGATACAGGGCTTTGAAAGGGACGTCACAAATTAAAATTTATTTTTCTTAGCTACATCACCTAGTTAAATCGCATATCTAATGAACTATTTTTTAAGATAATCCAATTTTGTTATTTTTTTTCAAAACAATTGTAAGACTTTAGAGCAACTAATGATACTAATTTCATTAGTGGTACGTAAATAGTATTGGAAATATGAATTTTTTAATTTGATGAATTTTAAATTCATTTTTCTCAAAAAGCCATCGTAAAAATATGATTATTTTTCTGTTCGCATATAAATATTCCATCAGCGTGTGTGAGCTTTTTTGCAGTTTTTGAACAGTTAAGCTTAAATAAATTATTTTGTGTAATGACCCTTATCGGAAAATCTGACACGATCAGAAAATAATGAAATACCGCCAAATTCCCTTTCGAAGTACGAAAAATCCCTAAGCACATGTCAAATTCCCTATAAAAGGACAAAAAGGTTTTCAAAATCCCTAAATTAAATCGGGATTCCCTTTCGGACAGTGAGAACTGCGCTTTCTGTATTTGCTTAAAAATACTATTTTACTCATCGTTAACCCAATAATTTGGATAATAATTTACAGTATTTACTTAATTTGAATAAATTATTTATCAAAAAATTATATATTAAACATTTATAGAAAATTTCACAATCATATCATAATTTTGCTGTTCATCTCACTACAAAACCAAATTTAAAAAATACACTGTAATTGTTTTGATCGAAAGGATCAGAGTAATAAACTACATATTTAAAATATTAATAAATTACTATAACTATATTAAAACATTTAAATAGTATTGAAACTAGTAGCACAAAATGTAATACCCTATAAATCCTCATAAAAGTTCTAAAATTGCATAGAAAAGAAAAATTAGGAAGCTCAGCACATTTAACATCGCAGATAAAATAATGATATAAATTTTTATTTACTTAAAATAATAAGAAAAATTGCTAATTTGAATATTAGTTACGTTAAATATACTATTAATTAAAATAAATTGAGATTTGTTAAATTCGGCGAAAAAGTGTTTAATATGTCCTTTCTGCCCCATAAAACTCCGAGAAACAATCAACGGATACTTCAATAAATGACTATTTGAATGTTGAACTTCACAAATGCAATTCATAACAAAATAGTAATTTAATCTTCCCCATGTGAGCAGCTGGGTGGATAAAAAGCAGCTGTTTGAAGAATGTAAACAATCAACACATATAGAGCCCTCAGAATAGTATATCTTGTAACTTTATTCTATTTTATAATTTGTTGCAGCAGGTGCAAGTGAAACCATGTGTGCAAGTTATTACCAAGCGAAAATTTTAATGCAAATAAAGTCCTGAAGCAATATGCAACCAAAAATTTTCCGCGGTAAATAATTAGAAGTTAGTTGTAATAAGTTCCGCGGTAAATAATTAGAAGTTAGTTGTAATAAGTTCCGCGGTAAATAATTAGAGCTTGGCTGATTTCGTTTTTGAAACGATTAACAGTATAATTATAGGATAATCAAAAATCTTAATTCCATTCACTTTATTAATATATGTATATAAATAATGAATCATGTAAAAATATCGCATCGAAAATGGTGCATGAGCATTTGGTTGAGGAGATTCGAGCGCTCACATACTAGTGGAGGAATACCGTTGGCCACCCCACACGTTGAGCGCTCGTAGCGGTTGAAATTTCGATATCTTACGCGTTGAAGGCTCTTAAAAATAAATCTTTGAGAAACTGCATTAGTTATATAGTGTACTACAATAACAACATTTTAATGAACTTACACAAAAAGTTTCAAAAATTTTAAAGATGCCCTTTTTTATTAAATCTTAACCAAACTTCAGCAAGTTCCGTGCCAAACTGGTAAAAAAGTAATCCAATTTTAAAAGATATGTTTACTTATTACGAACAGTGCATTTAAGTATCACTTGTAAAAAACAAAACAAGTTTATATCTAATAGTTTAAGCGTAGCCGAATTTTATGTGCTATTCGACATTCTTGAAAAGTAAAATTGAATATTTTTGACCGCTCTTTAAATGGTCTTTTTCCATGAAAAAAATATTTTGCAAAAAACAAACATGGCAAAGTTTAGCATACGCCACTGGCCACCATGTACTAAATTTTTAAAAAACTCGAAGGTTGTGAGGCTAACATTTAATTTTTTATTGCCTGTATTTGAATGGATTCACCAGTAGATATACTACTTTTAGGAGAATCTAAACAGTGTGTCTAAATGAAGATAATAAATGTGTAGAGAGGAGGAGTAAATATATGTATATTCCTGAATCATTTTTTAATATTTCAAACGTTTCTGAATTGTTCCAAAGTTTTCAGACGGTTTCGACATTGAGAGAGTGGCATCCTGAAAATGACAAAGGTGTACACTAAAAATCACCGTCGAAGAATATTTCCTGGTGGCCGATTAAATGATAGTTTTCTTTTTGAGCAGATCTCAGTCTTATTGAATTTCGTATAACAAACAAAGGATTGCATAGCGACAAACGAAACCATCTGCCTTTCGAATCAATAGGCTCTGGGTTAAAATTCCGATCTGCTATGAGTTATGTCTCTACCAGCTGGCACTGATACTCACATGACCCTTTGTGTTTCGGCGTCCCAGAACGAAGGAGACGAGAAAAAGATAGACCCGAACTCTACCCTCTTTTTGGATGTTCATTTGTATATCAATAACCGCCTCAGCTTAGTTCTACTGTGTGCAATATATCCATTCATAATAAATATTTTATTATTTATTTAACCCACATAGGATCGCACATGCATTATTCCATCGCTTCGCATCAACAAGGTAATGGTAATTAATTACTGTAACCTTGGAGCAGTACAACGGGCTATTGGCGACGGTCCGGGATCAATCCCCAAGGATCCAAGGACAGAATCAAGTAATTTTGAACCACTATCAGATGACGAGGTCAAGACGAGCTGGCCCCCAATCTCCAAACTTCCACACCATGCCGACGTGAGTACATTTGAGACCACGACAGATTTAACGTGCACCTGACCCCGTGTACACGACGGTTTTTGGTTGGACCTAGTTTCGAACTCGCAACCCTCCGATTGCTAATCCGTTACTCTTCGAACCGGACTGCAGTTGCCCAACATTAACTAAGCTTTTAAAAGAATGTTTATCTACTGCTCAGTATTCCTTCTGAGGAGACACGCAAATATCCTTTCTGCAACCTTCAGTTTTCCCTTGTAGGACTTCTTAACAATTTTAGACATCTTGACCCATAGAATTCTTCCTAGGTACTATTCTTTGAACCAATAGATGCGCCTCTTTAGTCATTAACTGATAGGATAAAAGCAATAGTAAACTACTCCGGAAATCTCGTGACTCGGAGGGTTAAATATTAGTTTTAATGGTGCTACTAGTTATTTTTAACGATTTTCTTGTTTGCGCTCGCATTGAAAAATTGCTTGCGAAAAGATTAAGAATCATTTCAATTTTTTTTACTTGTGTGTCTTCTCTAACTTCTTGTCTTGAACTGTTAGTATCGAATGCAATGTTCTGAAAGGTTATGAAGTATAGAAAAAATCTCTTATCACAATTATTTGGAAAAATAAATTATAAAAAGCAGAAGATAGCATATTACAAATGTATTGTTAAAAACGGTTGTACGTTATTATCAAAAACCTAAATAAAACACAAATCTTGCAACTTTGAAAAATATCAAAGTACTTTAAGTGTCAGGAAAGTACTTTTTTCCCCCTTTTCGACATTTTTATAATTTTTATGAAGAAAAGGTTCGCTATTACCATTTTCCAAAGAAAGATAGGTCAATTTTACTAGTGTTTAAAGAAAAAAATCACATTTTCTACAAACTTTTTTAAACGGGTGTAGGCTGCTTAAATATAACTTTAAGTAGTAGAAAAAGCAACCTTGACATTCTGACACTACAACAAAGAACTTTTAATACTTCAAAACAGTCCTAGTTAAAATATCGCATCGAAAAAGGTGCTTGAACATTTGGTTGAGGAGATTCGAGTGCTCACTTACTAGTGGAGGAATACCGTTGCCCCGCACGTCGAGCGCGCGTTAGCGGTTGAAATTTCGATATCTTACGTTGAAATCTATTAAAAATAAATCTTTGAGAAACTGGATTAGTTATATAGTGTATTACATTAACAACATTCTGATGAACTTACACAAAAAAATTCAAAAATTTTAAGATGCCTTTTTTTATTAAATCTTAACCAAACTTCAGCAAGTTCCGTGCCAAACTGTTAAAAAACAAATCCAATTTTAAAAGATATTTTTACTTATTATTGCGAACAGGACATTTAAGTATCACTTGCAAAAAACAAAACAAGTTTATCTCTAATAGCGTAGCAGAATTTAAGTTCTATTCGACATTCTTGAAAAGTAAAAATATTTTGACCGCCCTTTAACGGGTCTTATTTCCATGAAAGAAAATTATTTTGCAAAAACAAACATGGCATAGTTTTTCTTATTTCACTGGCCACGATGATTTGAAATTTTTAAAAGTTTTTTACTAGTGTTTTAAAAAGAAAATCACATTTTCTACAAACTTTTAAAGGGGTGTAAGCTGCTTAAATATAGCTTTAACTAGTAAAATAGGCAACCTTGACATTCTGTCACTGCAACAAAGAACTTTTAATATTTCAAAAAGTCCTAGTTCGAAATTTTTCTAGCGTTGATATTTTTTTAATATTGGCAAAGTTCCATTTAAAATTATCTTTATTTTAATTTGTATGCAATTTAAAATGGATCCTTTGTGTGTGTTGTTGCTTGTGATAAATAGGAATTACAATTTATTAAAAAGTTGTATTTATCAAATTATTCATAATTATCTTAAAATTTTAATAAATATTTGTTAAATTTGAAACCACAGAATTCGAAACGAAATAAAGCTAAAATAATGGCTGAACAACAAATTTGTTATAAAGATATTTATTCATAATTGTCTTCCATCTCATGATCTCGCATAGTTGCTACACATAGAACACAACTAAAAATGCAAAATTAAATACAAGCGAAAAAAATCAGAAAATAATATTACTGCTCGTGGCCAACTAACACGAGTTTATTTTTTTGAGCACGCGCTGTACACATTAAATCAAATTTTTCAATTCAGAGATTTAGTTTTGAATGAAACACACACCTAGAATGATGATGTTTTTTGCCAATTGAGGTATGTAGATAGGTATTTAATTAACGTCGCACTGGAACAACATAACGGTTATTGGCGAAGGTCCGGGATCAAACCAGAAGGGAAACATCCGAGGACAACACCATGGAAATTTGAAACAGGGTAAGATGACGAGGTCACACCTGAGCTGGCACCCCACTCTCCTTAGCCTATTGAGTGCATCTTTCAATAAAAAAAGTAATTTTATTTGAAATATGGCAGGTAGGTAGTTAATTAATGTCGCACTGAAGCAACACAAAGGGTTATTGGTGACGTCCGGAATCAATACCGAAGGGAAAGATCCGGACAACACCTCGTAATTTTGAATCACGGTCAGATGTCAACACCCGAGCTGGTATCCCACTCTCTAAACCTCCGCATCACGCCAACGTGAGGACGTTGAGGCCTCGACAGATTTCACGTGCACCAGCCCCCCATGTACACAGCGGTCTTTGGTTGGATAGAGTTTCGAACTCGCAACCCTCCGATTGCTATTCCTCTACCAATTTATCTACCGTAGCCCCTTCGAAAAATATAACTTTCATGCAACTAAAAAATGACTGATAATGGACCTCACCAGTCTAAAATCACCACACTTTGGTCTAGAATGGCTGAAAAACGTATCTTGAAAATGTTTAGCTACCAGTTTTGGTTCAAAATGTTTTATGCGATATGTTTTACTTCTTTTTATAAATAGAAATTCTACGACCAGATATGTCAAGCCAAAGATGTCTGAGGAAAGCTAATGGAAATTCACACATGCCGTTCAGAAAATTAACACAGTTTTTAGCAATATTGGACACAAAATATTAATTTTTACATCTATCTAGTGTAAAATTGAATGTCTTATTATCTTTATATCAACCGTTCAAAATATTTGAAGCTAAAAAGTAAGTCAATTATTAGAATTAAATTTCGTAAAAAAAGGGCTTGTTTTAGCAGTACTTTTAAATCAAATCAGTAATCGCAATGCTCAATATACTTTCATTCCTTCCTCCCCAAAACCACCAAATTATGGTTAATTTAAATATAGGTACTAGGATCTTTCACCATAAGACGATTACATATGTAAAGAAAGGAAATTCAAATAATGTATTGACTTAACGTAAATATGTTTTTTAAATATTAAACATCTTATTAAAATGTATCTAAGAAAATATATGTGATATTTGCATAAACACGCAATCATAAAAGAGAAAAAAGAGAAGATCTGTCATACTGACGCATACCTTGCGCCATGCAATTCAAAAATAAAATCCAGACAGATACAATGAAGTTTAAAACTAAATGAATGTAAGTACTCACAGTACGCAAAGTTTTATTAAAATATATCCAGCCGTTTGAACGTAATGTGGGCACACACAGACAACAAACGCGGGAAGTACTGACTTCGCATTAGAATGAACGGATAAATAATTGAAATGAGGTGTGAAAATATTCACTGTAAAAACAAACACCCCATTATTACTTATATAGATTTTATAGAAATATGTAATTTTTTTAACTAAACATTCACTGTCATGGACCATTGCTTCAATTTTATGTGACTTGTTTCTTACTGCGTTCTTTTTCTTACCAATACAAATTCGATCCAAATGTGAAACTAAAATGTAACATAAAAGAGAAATGACATCATTCCTATTATTTTGTCTTATAATATGCAGAAAACAAAGTTCGAATAAATTAATATCTTTTTATCCTGATTTTATTTATCTGATTGTTTCCATAATTGAATAAACGTTGATTTCAAACTATTCTTATCAGATATTTTAAGGTACATAATTTGATATCATAATTTTATTATATATATTACGACATATTTCCAAACATCAAAGCACTAGGAAATAAAATGGGATAATAATTGTTACTTAGAGCATCGGGAATTTGTATTCTTATTGTTTATTATATTTGCTCGTAGTAATTGAATTTTAGTATTAAAATAAAATTGGCCTAAGTATTTTCCAAGTAAAATATTGAAATTTTCATTTTCCTTATTTTTACATCGCTGTTTAAGTAGCGGTAGGATTTATTAAAATTTAATTATCTTCGGAGAAATCCTCTTAAAAATCTATGCGCCATTCAGAATATAAATTGATAAAATTTGATGTCATTACTGTTTTAGTGAGGCTAAAACTGATTTTAAACATAATTCTATTCATGCTTTAAATATGATTCAATTAAGATATATGCATACACTAGAAAATCCGAAAATAGACCAGAATATCAATGTTTTTTATTGCTTCGAAATATCTTTCAACTCCTAGCTTTCAAACCATACCAAGATTTTGTAAATATTTTCAATTACAAGCGCTTTTTGTTAGGTACTATCAACATGAAGAAACATGATTTTAATACTTCAAACTCAATTTCTGGAGAACTGTGGTTTGTAATATGATACTTTGTGCAGAAGATGATAATTCAACAAGGAATTCATCTATTACAATTATTTTAGTGTAATTATAATCTATATAATACAGTGGATGATGTGACCCTCAATCAGTTATTAGGAAAAACATTTTTAGATGATTTTTAAATGTTAAAACTCCAGAAAGAATCTTTTTTTTTCTATACTTCTTTGATAAAAAAATGTAAAATAAAGCTTATTCCCTCTAGGAACGTGATTGAAGTCAAAACATGAAGAATAAATATTAGGAATAATATACAACAGTAATTGTATTTCTGGACAAATTATAGTGTATGTGATACCACTTTTCAATAAACATGCTAATTTGTCAATTATTTCTAAGAAAATTTTTTTACTTACTCTGATTTTTTTGCACTGAAATTATTTAAGCATAAACCAATGATCGATTGTAAAATAACTGAATTTTTAAAGTTATAATTTAAAAAGGCTTCTAGTGTATACATACACTTTAGTATTCTGAATTCTGAACATTTTTTTTATTTCAAACGAGTTCAATTATCTGGCGTGACTCGAATTGAATTAACTGATTGTAGATTAGAGAAAGAATAGGAATAATTTATTCTGTTTCTTAGAAAAATATAACTATTATCTAAGCGCTGAAAGATAATTTTAATAACTCCATTTCAACTCGTAAAACTAACAATCTCTGCAACTAAAATATATTTACGTTTCACACAAAACTATAAACTTTAGAATTACTGTGTTGGTTTTCTTATAAATACAAACTCTCCTCAAATGTTGAGCTAAAGTAGTTTCTCAAAAGAGAAAAGGCATCACTCACATATTATTTTTTATAATATAATAAATTCCCATAAATTTCAGTCTCTTTTTGCTGGTTTATGGGTGTTTAATATTTTAAATATTTTAGGTAAGGCTTTAATTAGTGACAAGGTCGATTGCTTCATATTTTCCTTACATTAGTATCACCTGAGAGCAATCGATACACTTAACTTATTTCCCGATTTCCCACTTCAGTTGTAACATGAATAGCTGCATCACATATTTTTTTAACACAAGTTTTCTTTCAAGATACTGTAGCAGTTTGCCATTCAAATTTAATCATTGCTTGATTCATTTTCAGTAGATAACAATTGTTTCTGAACGTAACAGCAATATATTTATTTTAAGCGGTAAAAGCGAAAGACAGTTTGAAAATATTTCAGTTACAGAAAGAAAAATTGAAATTTGAAGCTGGGATATTTTCTAAAAACATTTCTTCTTTGTTTATACAACAATTTCTGTTATGATGAAGTCTTGAAAAAATAGCATTTGTTAATAGAACCTGTATCAAATACCATTTAAACAACACGAATGAAAACAAAACAAGCTTTTCTGTAAGGTATTGACATAGAGCAATGTTATTCTTAAAGTAGGACGAAATATAATTCATCCAACAGAAGGAAACACGAATTTTGAAACTTGCTTTTGAGATTTGTATTTCAGGAAACAAAAGTTTATTTGTTTCCTGAAACTGAAAACGAAACTTTATTTCCTTAAATGCGAAGATTCAAACCTTTTATTTTTAATAGAGAAGGAAATATGATAGAAAACTAGATAAAGTGAATTTGCAAACAATTTCTACTCTCAACATCAATTTAAAATTAACCCTTCATGAAACTAAGTTGTTTGTAAAAACGCTAAACGGTTCTCCAAGATTGCACACAAGTAGCGAAGCAGTTTTAAAAATACGCTAAAATAATCTAACCTAGTTGGATAAATAATGCGCCTTCAAGTCCTTACAATTCCTTCGTACATCAAAAACAAAACTCTTCTTCGGTGTGGTATATGAAAGCGCAATTACTTACCAATCTACCAACTTAATCGTCTTCTTCGGCCTGTCGAACAGAAAAATTAAACCGAAGAGTTCATTAATTCCCGTTCGGGCAATAATAAAGCGCAAAGATTCACTCGGAAAGGTCGTTCCGAAGGCATTGAGGAGCAAGTATTGCAACGGTTCTCTGAGAATTATTATTTAGGCACCTGCCTGTTCACATTCAGAATTCTCTCTGTTAATTAAAATCGGGATCGATTTGCGATCCCCTGCTTCGTTTACCCAAATAGAAGATATTACTCCTGCACATGTCAAATGCAATTCTAACCTGCACCGCTAATTATGTACGTAATGCAGCAAATAATTTTCAATGGTAGTGCAGGGGTTCTAGGAGAAGGGCTCTGTTAGCATTGGAGTACAATGAGAGTGTATGTTTGTGACGCACTCTTCAATCTGGAAATTAGCTCGTATTATATTGGTTTTGCTAAATCGAGTGCTACAGAAAACGTTATTGAGATTTTTAATCTGCGTATGTTAATTGGAATTACGCAAATTGCGTACATGTTCAGGAAAAAGAAACCCCATTTCCTAAGTTTCCGTATTAAACTGGTCTATTGAATCGCATTTCAATCTTATTTCATTTGTAAGTAGTACTATTGAAAGTCTTCCAAGTTTCTCCAGTAATAAACTTTTAGGTAAACACTAACAAGGCTTCTTCCGAATGGTCGGATAAATAGACGTTTATTATTTTTAAATTCTATACTTCCTTTATAAATTAGAGGAATCTAAAGAAAGCTTTAATATATAAAACAATGTATTTTCTTAAAAATGATATGTACTTGATGTAGTAGTTTTATAACATGCTAAAATACGCAAGAATAAGCTATCTGAACATTTACGTGTGTCTCTTTCTGATTCGTTGTGTTTGCAAAAGTTACATGATCATTGATATAGTGAGTTCATAGAATTTATTTTGCTGATAAAAAGTTCTTTTATTGTACTTTCCTGATCGTAATACGTGTAAATAAATTTGAAGCTAGAGACTAAAAACATCTTACAATGGGTCAAGAAGTACCAAATTTAAATAGCACTAGGAAGATTAAATAGCATTGATACAATATCACATGTCGCTAGAGATATGGCAAGTAGATTTCGTCTTCTTTTCCATTCAGAAAATTGTGAGAACAATGCCACAATTGAAAAAAACTAATTACTCTCCACCGAGCTACATGATGATAATGACTAAAAGCCTGAAAAAATTACAATGTTGTTCTAAGGTAAAATAGGACCAATATGTATTAACGTGTATAATTAAACTTTTCTGTACTATTTGCATGGATAGTTCCGTGAACTGAGCACTCAAACATTGTTTTGTGAATTTTAAAACATCCCCTTCTTTGTTGTCTTTATGGAACAAAATGATGTTGTTTGTAGGTGTAGGTCTGAGAAACGCTTTGAAGCTTTTCAAACTACTTTTGAGCATTTAAAAACAAAAAACATCACTTTCTTCTCTGTAATAAAATGATGTCTGCAAATGTAAATCTGAAAAACGCTTTGAAGCCTTTCGAATTAGTTCTCATTCATCGACCTATTAGTTGGGTGGCATTGCCAAATAATAGGTTTGGAAAATCAAATATAGTATATTTTATCCTGCCAAACGACGTACATTTCATTTCATAGATGCTCACTTGTCAAATATATGATCTATTGTTCAATGTTATTGTGACAACTAAGATTTATTTACTTTGGTTTGGAGCGATTGCTCAGAGAACTATTTCAGTGAAAAAATGTACAAAGAAGACACAGAGTATTTCTATAGTTATTGTCATTCTATCGTACATGCATTTTTCATTTCTGACTTTTACTTTCTACACTTTGATTCATCACCTCGAAGATGGGGGAAAATGTGGTGTCACATCATTTGATTTGACAGAACTGTCAGTCTATGCTTATACTGTTGACAAATTCATTTCAGTGTATACATCAATGTAGGTTGTAGGTACCATCTGCCTGAAATTCTCCAAAATGATGAAAGTACCATACTCCCTAAAAAGTTTTCTTTGTGATAGATAAAATTAAATTAATGTTTCTTAACCCTCTGATCGTTGAGGCATTTTCTAGTAGTGCACTATTTTTTATGCCCTACAGCACATATAATGACTAAATGACAACATCGATTATTTAGAAAATTTCTAGAAAAGATGCTATTGGTCAAAAATGTCAAAATTTGTTAGAAGTCATGCAGGGTACAAACGAATATTTATATGTATATAAATCGGGGTTGGTGTCGTTCAGTTCTCTATACCAATGTTTTGCAACCTTCTAGCACCCGCGGCCCGACGAAAATAGGAGAAATATTTCGCGGACTGGGGTCAGCCATAAATAAAATGCAATGTAGACAGAATTTTATTTAGTAAATCTAATGTTATAAAATTACAATTTTTGGTTAGTGCGACATCTGCTGCTGCTTCTTTGTAAACAAATTTTATTTCGTGGTTGCAGCGTTGTTTCTGACGTTGTTGTGACGAAGCGCTGCATTAACATCCATTCGATTTCTCTGTTTGGTTTTTACTACTGACATAGCTGAAAAAGTCTTTTCACACAAATAGGAAGTCGAAAACACGACCAACAATTTGATAGCTTTATAACTCAGAGATGGAAACTATTTATTGAGGGATATCCAAAATTGAGACAATGATTGCATTTTATGTCTGGACACCAGAATGACATCAGACTACAACTCGATTAGCTTTTCTTTCTGACGAGGATCAGGTGCGCATGATCTTATATCTTCCTGAAATGGATTATTAATCCAGAGGTTACCTTTACGTGGATCTTCATTTTCAGGGAAATAATTATTGAAGTTTTCAGCTAACGTTCTTAAATTTTGGCTTATTAAGTTGAACATGACGTTCTGGTTGATATCAGCAGCATTCAAAAATTCTCCAAAATGTGGAAACATTTATATATCTTCCTCTTGTACGTGGCTATCCCAAAGAGCCAGCTTCTTTTTTGAACGCATTCATTTCATTTGTTAGTGTAAAAATATTCGTACAAGTCCCTTGAAGAGAAATATTAAGTTCGTTCAGGAGGTTAAATATGTCCGCCATATACGCAAGCTTAGCTATTCATTCCTCATTCAACAAAGGCTCTACTAGGCCAGATTTTCGCACTGCTTTACTTCTTCCTTCAGTTCGAACAGGCGTGCAAGAACTCTTCTTCTCGATAACCATCTCACTTCTGCATGGAGTAGATGTCGGTGATGTAAGACCATACTCTCATACCGTGTCGTGAACAGCCTCGAGTTCGTAGCTCGACTACAAATTTCGTTAATGATCTTCACCGCGTCATTCATCACAGTGTTTAGTTCAGTAGAAAGCTTCTTTGCAGTTAGATGCTCCCGGTGGATCATATAGTGAGTGAACAAAACTTCTGGGTGCGCGACTTCCTTTATTTTCGCAACTATTTCTGAGCGACGACCAGTCATGCTCGCAGTACGTCCGTACACACAAACGCATTTGCTCCAGTCTAAGCCCTGTACTTGAAAATACTCATCAAGAGTACTAAATATCTCTAAACTAGTGGTCCGTCCAAGTAAATCAAGGCAACAAAGAAGTTTTCCTTTAACCTTTACGATACGGCGGCCAAATTTCGTTACCGCCTCGTAGAACGGCATATTTCGCTTAACTACCTCCCCCTACAGAATTTGGGCGAGAGAGTCTTGAATGAGTTTTACGACTGGCCACCTAGCGCGCTTTCATTTCATAGTGTTGTCCCAATGCCGCTCAATGGAAATTGGGGAATGGTTGTTTGAAAAATCTCTAGACTCCCACTTTCCCACCGGGCGCCACTTTCTATCTTTCCCATAGAGTTCACACAATGATAAACATGGGACGCACCAAACAAAAGAAAGGACCCTCCTAAAGATCAGTCGCTGACAGCTAGTAAATGGTGATCGATGTCAGCGGTCACTTAAAAGGGGGGAATTCCAAGGTACACCATCAGTGCCAAGCCGCTCTAGGAAGGAAAATTCTCACGGTACAACTATTGTACCAGCCGTAGTCTAACGGTTATGTCTTCATCTTTACGAAAGTCCTCACGAAGCAAAGTAGGATAACATGGTTACTCACGTCAGTTGATTCATCAAGTTGAATCGCGAAACATCTTGATTTCTTTATCCGACTACAACTTGCTTTTTAATATCGATGGTCAACAATTCTCTGAATAGTGGTGTCCGAAAGCGCCGTAGCCTCTAGTTTTTTTAGTGGCTTGAGGACCCAAAATTTCTTGTACGACATCTAAGATGCAAGGTTTTACTAACTCCTCACCAGTACTAAACACCTCAACGGTTGTTTCGTTTTAACTATTCGAAAAGCAACTAAATAAGATGCTTGAAGCAGCGACTTGTCACTAGTCGTCCTCATTTTCATTTGACTTTTCTGAAATTTCATCTGGTCACGTAATCTTTTAAGAAATTCCAGTGACTTATCGGTGAAATCTCTATGCTTCGAAAGCAAATGACAAGCCAGTTTGGACGGTTTCATAGCGCCATTTGAAAGACCTTCGGTACATATTACACACAAAGGCCATAGTTCAGTGCCTTTTCCTACAATCAAACTAAGCTTTAAATATTCCTTATCGCAATGCCTAACAAAGTTTCATTTTCTCCTTTTGGTTTGTATTGCACATTCCGAAGTATCAGGATATTTATTTTTCTTTGTTCTTCTTAACTTGAAGCACTAGAACTCGGCATACTTTCGGCACCATAATTAATTTTCTTCTGAATATTGTCCTTGCCTCTAATAAAGAAGGTTAAAAGATTTTTCTATGTTTTTCCTTTTTTATCCATTTTGTAGGGTTTCAAATTTCAGGAAAGAAATAATTCGTTTTCCGAATTTCCACAATATTAATAAAACAATACGCACGAGCGCGATAAAATAAGAATTCTTGCAATGTGTCGTCGACAGGCGAGCTGACACAATACTACCCTCTAAGGCTTGAAAATATCCGTCCTGCACCCTGCAGTCTTCCCTGCATTCAAAATTTTACAGAAACTAATATTTCAGAAATATTGCAGTGAAGTATATTAAAAACGTTTTCGAACTTGATTGCCTGTAAAACATCGATTTTGATACCTTAAAAGTACTACCTGGCAAAAACAACTATCTTTATCTAATTCAGACTAAAACATTTAGAACTTAACGTAGTATACATCTAGTCAGGTTCATAAAGTTTATTTTTTAATCCTATATTGACCCGCTGTTTCCCTATTGTGTTTTAGGCCAAATATGGCCCTTGCGCCATAAAACCCCCCCCAAAGCGAACCAACCTATTGTTTTTTAAGTACTATGGATTGCTTGTTTCATGAATTTCAAATTATGGTTGCGACCCCTTAAATCAGCTTCTAATGTAAACTTTTTAATTAAATGGATTTGTTCAGTGATGCCCTAGATGTTCCAAATTGTAATTCCGTGTCATAGAATTACAGATTAAGTAACAAAGTTTTTACTCTTAACTGCGTAGGGTACTTTAAGTAAACTACTCCTCTAATACAAAACCAATCACCTTCAAGTACTTTTATTCCGTAAGTGCAACAGAACTTCAGAAAACGTGTAATTCTTGTTTCATAAAATTTGAGAAAAATTGTGTCTGAAATTAACTAGATTTGTACCTTGAAAACTTAGTAATAGGTGTGTTAAGTTCAAATAAATGTGAACACTTTCTTGCGTGTGAAATATGAAAACTGAAACGGATATACTGATTTCTCTATTTGAGACTACAAAATACAACACCCATAGCAACCCAACTCATCTGTAATAGAGAAAATGCTTTGAGGACTTAGTTAATTACGCCATGTGCAAATTTATGGAAAAGTTTGTTGTATTGAAGATGGTTAAGAAAATATGATTAGTTGTAATGAATTATTATCTGTGAATATTTTTTATTTTACTTAAGACTATTTAATAATCAAACCTGACTCTCATCATCGGTAAATAATCATATTAGAGTTAATTTAATAATTTATTAATCATACTCACAACTCAGTTGAAGATTTATCCAAAGGATATATCACCTTTAAATAGACTAACTACGTGTAAAATTCATTTGCTTAATACGCCTATGAAGCTCTATTAAACACCTTTTTACTATCCTTACTTTGGGAAGGAGGAGTTCAAGCACATATATCAGTTCTGGACTAGCAATTTTCCCTGCATGACTTCTAACCAGTTTTGACCTTCTTGATCAATAGAATCGTTCCTATGATTCTTTCAACCAATAGCTGTAAATATTTAGTCATTATGTGTGTTGTGGTGGTAAAGACAATGAGACTATTCAGAAATCTCGTAACTCTTTGAGAGTTAAAACGGGTACAAAAGAAGTAAGACATATTTACTTGTATAAATTTGTGTGTTTGGTTTGTTTGATATTCAATTTTTCTGACACAATAGCCAAGCTATTAAGCATTTTATTGGTTTTGTACATTTTATGTCCAGCATCAATTAGAGGAAAACTAAATATATTTATTATTTTGCAATACGTGCCTTACATAAAACCAAAATACAATAAACTAAGAACTTACTTTGCTGCATAGTTAATAATGATCTGTAGTCGAACAGTCACATTTTATGGTTGGTTGGGTCCTATGGCTCAAGGGACATATTTAGAAAAGCTGTGCTAGAGAACATCAAGTAAATGGACATACATACACAATGAAGGTTTTGCTGACACAGAAGAAAGAAATACATCCATGAAGGAAACGAACCTGAACTGCTTACAACTCGTAAGTTGTAGGACATTTTAATCTAATTTATATTTAGTTGTCCTATTTGTGGCATTTTAGGCAAAATCTATAGTTTTCGACATTCAGTGGCTATCTCTTTGTGCATCGTATTTGACTATTTGGGTGTTTGCCGGTATTATGTCCAAATGGCTGTATATATTTTAAGATACTTTGTAAGTTTAAATACTCATAGCAACTCAGCTCATATGAGTTACTTATTGTCAGACTGTCTGTCTTTACGTGTTGCATCTATCTGCATGTTTACATGTTTGTGCAGGTTTGCATGTATGTGCAGGTTTAGCACAAAAAGAACTCAATATATCCTCTTTGAAACATTTTATGAATAAATTATTTAAACTACTATGTTTGAATTTATGTGAAAGTTTCACTGTAAAACGGCTAAATACCTATTCATTTTATCATATTTCAATAAATCCAAATTTAGAAGTGTAGAAGCTGAGATGTAACATTCCTATTGAACATTGGCAACGAGTCTCGATTTTTTTTATCATAATGTGATAAAAAGCTGTTCCGTTCAGAAATTGAAAACCTTTGAACTAAAAATGAGTACTGTAAGGATTCAATTGGAAATCCTCAGTTTGAATGAAATAAGATTTTACATTAAAAACATCGATATTGCAATATTCTGTAAGAATTATTTTTGTTTGAAAAATATTTGATCTACGTCTTTAAAAAACATAAAATTTGAGGTTGTTAGTTTGCAAGTTGAAAAGATAATATTATTGTGTAACTAATTTATCTTTAATATGTTTATTGACAAGAGATATCCCTTTTTCCAAAAAGGGTAAATCAATTTTGATGATTGCGATTATTTTTACACAAGATACTTTTTTGTTCCACGTCGTATTCGAAATTCTTACACCAAAATATGTTTGTCTATAATATCACCGAATATCGTATGAAATTAATTTGTCATTCGTCTCTTAATTGTATTACTATTTGAAATTATTTAAACAAAATATATGTTTTTCTATAGTGATGACACCGAATATCGTATTAAATTAATTTTTCATCCGTCTCTTAGGATTGTATGGGTGAATTTTGCAGGTATGCAGTCCGTTATATTGCGGAAATTGTAAATATATTGAAAATGGAATAATTAAATTTATTTTCTGGAGACTTAAAATATAGTTATATTTTCCTTAAAAATAAAGAAATTATTATAATCATTTTTCAATCGAGTCAAATCATAAAATTGTCTCCTTATATTTCTATATTAGTATTAAATGAAATTAATGTAATTATAAGAATATCCCAGTGTCTATAAATAAGTATTACTTCTTAACAAATCGATATATATTAAGATAAAAGTACTTTGCAAAACATATATACGTTGAGAATTTATTTTAGAATACTGTGACGTAACATAAATGCAATATACTTGGATTTTAAATGAATGAAAAACATATATAATTGATCAGTTACAGTTGCGATAACAAAAGTAGCAGATAAAAAATTAGAGTTCAATCATAAATTATATTAGAGTAAAGCTAAGTAAAATTTTCAACTGTACTTTTAGTACGTATATTGTGCTGTTTTCAATCCTGATATTTTATAATGTAGAAATACGAAAAAGTATCATAGCTGAAAATTTAATGCAGTATCATATGCAATAGAAGGAAATGCATTTATGATAATAAAATTCCAAGAAACAACGAATGTATTCCTCACAAGAAAAACACACATGAGTTATTCTCAATGAACTCGCTCTCAAATAAAGATAACTTCTTGTCTCAAATATTTTAAAGTAGAACAAAATTGAAATAGTATTAATACTTTGAAAGAGCTGAGTCAATAAAATTATTTTTAAGTAGAATAAAATGGCATCAAAAGTATAGCAATCGTAGGAAGAATTCATTGTCATGGAAGACTGGACATAGAAATGTTTTATAATGCACTTTTAAATGTAGATAGGTTTCATTATGATACACTTCTAAATGTAGATGGGTTTCAGAAGAATAGCTGACTGGTTTGTTACATGATTTCAATGACATAAGGTGAGTACTATACATCAGAGTAGAACGTTTGTTACTAAGCTGAAAAACCTGCACGCAATACCTACCCGATCATAGATGTACGAAATACATCAGCTCATACCCATATGTAAGTGGCAGTTGTTTGCTCAACCGATGTGATGAAAAGTATACAAACTCATGTATATAAATTCAAGAATACGAAGCTGAAATCTTTGGTCTGGATACAAAGTATTTTCATATTAATGGATTTCTGATGTCATCTGAAGACGAGCTCCCTGTAATTTTTCAAAGGAAGCATGAATAAGATTTGGTGCCTCACCCATCATTTTGCATATATGCACAGTTTTTTTTATAGGATACAAGACGAAACAATCATAAATCATTCGAAACTCAGATATCTGTGAGAAACAAAATATCGTGTAAGTTCGAAAAAATGAGAGTTCAGAAACACGATTTTTCTTTGTAAGAGAAATAGGTTTCTGAAATTTTTTCCCTTAAATCATGGTTTATCTATTTTCAACTAGTTTCGTACCTTCTTTTTGCGAGCAAGTGACGATTTATCATGCATGTGTTTTATTTATTTATTTCTCCTCTTCCTTAGAAATCGTAAGTCTCAGTATGGTTTTGAAAAGAGTGACTTTAGAAAATCACGAAAGCATGAATTGAGTTTAGAAATAGGATTCCACTGTACCTGTAATGGGATGGAAAAGAAGCCAACAGGATATTTATTTTTGTGTAAACAGATATGTAATTTAAAATCTGATAAATAGTTGCGCGTCGTCTGAAAGTGTATTTATTTTGATTCTGACTTACTCACACGACAAATACAAAATCTTCTTTTTCAAGTCAACAAATTTAAGACCCAACTTATTGTTGACTGATGTTTTCTGATTACAAAAAAATTGCTCTCTATACATAAATAAAAATGGAGTGTTTCTATATTGAATATTTTTGTGTCCTATTTCAATTTATTTGTCTGTTTTGAGTTATTTTAATGCAAAATCGTTGGTTTCCACTTTTGTTTTATCTGCCTGTATGAGTGTGCCCGCATTACGTCTGAATATATTTTCATAAAATTTGATATACTTTGAGTACTAACAGAAACCTATGACTTAACAGAGTCAGTCTGACTCTCTTCCAGTTTTATGTCTGGTTTTGTGTTTGTATATTTGTGAAAATATCTAATAAATTGGATTGAATATACATTCAAAAATTTCCAAATACGTAATAAATATACATCAGCGTGGAGAATTCATTGTTTAAATTCCTTTTTCTTACATTTTTGGGAAAGTTTTACTCTAAAACAGCTGAACACCTATACTGAAATCAACTTTAATTTGGCAGTGTTAGAGAATCTGAGATATAAATTGAACAATGTGGTTACTCGGATTGCTTATCGGTACAGCTGAAAAAGCAATTATTTTTCCAAAAATTATTTTATAGAATTTTAATTTTACTACTTTACTTATTTTGAAGCTATTTTTTTATTTGCGAAATATAAAACATATGAGTATTTATGACCGATTATGTAAAAAGAATAAAGCATTTAATATTGCATGAAGGTTGGGTCTATAATTAATTTATTAACTATAGACCCAACATAAGATAAGTTCTGCTGGTTTGACATAATTACATATTTTATGTACAACTAGCAGAACACCCGAGCATAGTCTGTTTGAAATGGTTAACTATAGATTAAAAAAGTGACCAGAATAATCGCTTTCCTCTTTCGTAGAAAAATGCCAAATCATTCAATTGTGAGTAATATAATTTTTAACACCTTTTTTACAATTTTATAATTTCTACAACTTACTTTGGACGCAAGTCTTAAACGCGCATGTTCATCAATGTAATACATTTCTCATACATCACCACACAGCTGTAAGACAAAACTATAAAATGACTATAGGTGACACTTAGGTCCACAAAAGACAATATTGAGGGGGATTTTTTGGGGAAGGGGTTAGAAATACCCTTTCTTAAGTCCTTTTCCTGTAAAATAGCTCAACGAAATTCGTTAAAATTATGAATCCACGGCGAATGCCCTCGCACTCATAATTTACCTACCAATATTTTAAAAGTTGTAGTATTCTTACACCAGTCATGCGACATTTTCAAATTTCGCCATCTTAAAGGGAAGGATGTCAAATTAATTTGATAAGATATACATCACTATATAATAAGATTCTTAAAAAAGCAACTTCAACTCGTAAAATAATCTATCTCGACTTTCGTCACTATGATAAATAATTTTAATATTTCAAAAGTCCTAGTTCGGAGTTTTTTATTAACATTCCTTCAATAACGTCAAAATTCCACTTAAAATTTGTTTTATTTAAACTTACATGGGCCGCTTTAAATCCAATACTTTGTGGTGTGGTTGCTTGTGCTGGAAAATAATAACACAATTTATTAAAAACTATATTTAATAAATTTGCTACAGAAAACATTGAAGTAAAAGTAAAGAAAAGTTGTCAAGAAAAAGTTCCGAGAATTTTTTTTATCCCGTGATAGCGCATAGTTACCAGCGAAAAAAAAACGAGCACGAGTTTCCGTTTCGGCTCCGTTCGTTGCGAAATATCGTCTGTCCAAAATATCGGAAATTGTTTATATTTCGCAAAGAAAAAAAATCAGGCTCAAAATAAAGTACCAAAGTTAAAATTCCGTAAAAAATCATTTTTGGAAAAATAATTGCTTTTTCAGCAGTACTGGTAAAACAATCCATGTAATCGCAATGCTCAATATACATCCCAGCTTCTCCAAAACTAAAAAATTAGGGTTGATTAAATATACTTACTCATAGGTTTTATCATGAAACTTATCTAAACATTAAAGCAAAGGAAATTTAAATAAGGTATTTATTAAACTAAATTAAAAATTACCAAAATACCAATCCTTTAAAATTTGTTGAATAAATTTATGTGATGCTTACACAAACACACAGACGAAAAAAGAGACGTTAAACGGGAAAGCAGACGGCCAGGACAATACAACAAAGTTCAATCACTAAATAAATGCAAGTACTCACGGTATGAAAAGTTTCATGAAAAAGCCAGCCTTTTGACTGCAGTACGGGCCCACGCATAGAGAGAGACATCAAATGCTGAAACCACTGATTTTGCATTAGAAGAGCCCCAAAAGGATAAATACCTTGGAATGGGTCGAAAATATTCAATGTACAAATACTCCATTTTTATTTTCGTATAATATCAAAATTACTCTACCCTACTCGGTTTGGATAGTTGTAATATAAATTGAAAAAATTACCAGAATAATCACCTTCCTTCTTTTGTGGAAAAATGCCAACATCATTTAAGGGACAGGAAAATAATATTTTATTTGGTTTTAGACTTTTTTCTAACTTCTACAGCGCTCTTTTTGGACGATTCTATACATGCATACACATCCATGTAATACATTTCGCATACATACCCTGCTGTATAACAAAGCCACCAAATGACGAAAGGTGACACTAAGGTAGCTACTGCAGAAGACGATTTTGAGGGAGATTAGGAATGTTCTTTCCTAAGTTCAGTTCCTGTAAATCCTCTCAACTCAATTCATAAAAATGAAGAATCTACAGCGAATACTCTCCGACTGATAGTTTACCTACCAATATTTTGTTTACTTGTCGTGCTCTTGAGCCAGGCATGTGACATTTACGAATTTATCCACCTTAAGGGAAGGATTACGAATTAATTTATTAAGATAGTCATTACTAAATTTTTCAGTGAATATATTTTTCTGGAAAATTCTATTTTTGTGGCACTTGCAATAAAAGAACTTGTTTTAAATTTTAATGTTTTCACTACAAAGCAAAGGTAAACTATTACCATTTAAAAAATGGTAATTCGATTTGACAGCGTTTTTTTATAGAAAATTATTGTTTTCAACAAACTTTCCTTATATAAGTAGCTTGGATATATGAGTGGGCATTCCCATTGAGCCACGACCTCCCCATATCAACAAAGAAAATTCAAATAACGTATTCACTAAACTAAAATATAATTTACAAATATAGAACATTGTATTGAAATATATTGAATAAATGTTACGTATACTTGCATACTTACGTGTATACTTACGTATACACACATACACAAAAACAGACGAACAACTGGAAGACAGACAGATCACCGCAACTAAGTTCAGTCACTGAATAAATGCAAATACTCACAGTATGCAAAGTTTCATGAAAATAAACTCAACCGTTTGGACGTAGTACATACACACACATACATACAGACAGACATCAAAAGTGGAAGCTCCGGATTTTGCATTGAAGGATCCAAAACGGATAAAAAAAACTTGAAATGGGTCGAAAATATTCAATGAGCAAATATCAATTCAAGTATCAATTCAGTTGAATTTATAAACAAACATTCCATTCTTACGAAGAAACTATATTTAAACACTGTATCTAAACAAAATTATATCTGTTAAAAGTGTGTTGAAAACTGACTTACTTTAAAAAAACGACTAGTGTATTTGCCATAGATTGATCATTTTTACGCCTTGAGTTATGGCACTCTTACAGGAAATGAACTTAAGAAGGGGCCATCAGCTTTCATAATTCCCCAAATCTCTAAATTGATTTTGTAGTATTCACCTTTTGTAGCTTTTTCATATTCCAGGGGTATGATTTTTGTTTTTTAATAATGCCAAACAACTGACTGCTTGGCCTTCGGCTCTACAAATGGGCGAGTTGACGTCTACTTGTGAACGAGTACTAAGCGGGTAAACCCCTTTACTCCTAGCAAGCAGTTGCCAATATGCCTGCGCCTTATGAATCGTTTCCAACCTTTGACCTATTTTGTGGTTGAAAAACGTTATGACCACTATATCAGTTAGACGGCTTACGTAAAACGTATTACATATAGATGGATATGCAGGTAATAAGATTTGCAAACAAAATAAGTTGTAAAAATTATAAAAATGTCGAAAAGGTGTTGAAAAATTGTTTTCTAGATAATTAAATTATGTTTGATATCATAATGTTATGTTTGATATCATATTTCTATGAATAAGGAAAGTGATTATTTTGGTCACTTTTTTTAATCTAGAGTTGGTCAATTAAACGCAAGTAAGATCAGGTAATTATTCTAGCATTAAATACAATTAAACAATAGTCTTTGTTGACTGAGTCATATATTTTACTACAAATGCTTCGCACATAGCTGAACTACAATAATAAATATGTAGACTACAATTAATAATATGAAATAAATTGAAGGGATCCGGGAAACACTGGGGCCACTGTAGCCTAGTTGGAAGAGCAACGGATTACATTCATTTGGTGATTGATTTTGGTTGCATTAGTCTGCCCGTCTTACAGTTCTGTTTGATTTTGTGTTTGTGTGTGTTCATGTATCACAAAAAATATATTTTAATGCAATGTGCTATATTTGATAAACTATATATTAGTTTAGTGAATAAATTATTTAAAATTCCTTTGCTTACATATTTAGGCAAGTTGTATGCTAAAATATGTGAGTAACTATACTTAAATCATCCATAATTTGGTAGTTTTGGAGTAGCTGGAAGGTATATGGAGCATTACGATTACAAAAATTAATATATATATATAAACCTATGCAAGTTAGAAGCTAAAAATTTCCAGAACTTATATATGGCTCGTAAACAAATTAGCACTTTAAAAAAATCGAAAGGGGTCGGGTCCCTTTTCTGTGCGGTTTGACATGGAATGTCCCATATACCTTCTAGCTACTCCAAACTACCAAATTGAAGTTGATTTAAGTACAGTTACGCAGATGATTTAGCATGAAACTTACGTTGTATGTAAGCAAAGGAATTTCAAATAACTTATTCTCTAAACTAAAATATGGTTTATAAAATTTCGAACATTGCATTAAAATATCTTTAATAAATTTTACGTGATACGTGCACAAACACACAGACACAAAATCAGACGCAGAACCGGAAGAGAGACTGACAGACTAACACAATCATGTTCAGTCACTAAACGAATGTAAGTACTCCCAGCATGCCAAGTGTCATGAGAATATATTCAACAGTTTGGACGTAGTACGGGCACACACATGCAGACAGACAGACATCAAACGTGCAAGAGACGGATTTTGCATTAGAAGGGCCCAAAACGGATAGAAAACTTTGAATGAGTTGAAAATATTCAATGCACAAACACTCCATTCTTATTTATATAGAATAACAAAATTGCCCAACCTCACTCGGGTTGAATTGGTTAACTATATATTGAAAGTGAGGAGAAAATAATCATTTTCCTCTTTCGTAGAAAAATACCAAATCATTTAAGTATGAGTAAAATAATTTTTTAATACCTTTTCGACATTTTTATAATTTCTTCAACCTACTTAGGACAAAAATCCTATACATGCACAGGGCCGCGGTGGCCCGGATGGAAGAGTAACGGACATGCAACCGAAGGGTTGCTAGTTCGAATCCAGCCAAACACCGTCGTGTACAAAGGGGGATGGTGCGTCTTAAATCTGTCGGGGTCTCAAATATCCTCACGTTGGCGTGGTGTGGAAGTTTGGAGAGTTGGGTGCCAGCTCAGGTGTGACCTCATCATCTGACCGTGGTTCAAATTTACGTGATGTTGTCCTCGGATCTTTTTCTTTTGGGATTGATCCCGGACCGTCACCAATAGCCCGTTGTGTTGCTCCAGTGTGACGTTAATTGAAATACCCCCCTATACATGCACATCCATCCATGTAATACATTTAATATATATCGCACCCCTGCTAAAGGTACAAATTGACGAAATGTTAGACTCTAAGGTAACTGCTACAAAAGACGATTTTGAGGAAGGATTGGGATTTCTCTTTCTTAAGTTCTATTCCTGTAAAATTGCTCAACTCAATTCGTAAAAATGACGAATCTACTGCGGATATTTATATAGATTTCCGAATATTTGGGACTGACGATATTTTGCAACGAAACGAAAACTCGTGTTCGTTTGCCACATACAGTGAGTGTTTATGTTTTTTCGCTCGGAATCAATTTCATATTTTTAAATTTTGTCTGAGATTTTTAGTTGTAAGTTGTGGCAACTGTGCGGATCAAGAGATAATTAAATAAACGATATCTTTAGAACAACTTTTTTTTAGGCCAATTTTTTTTCCTCTATTAAATATTTATTATTTTAATAAATTGTATTTCATTTTCATCACAAGCAACAACACCACTAAGTATTCGATTTAAAGCGGCATGTAAGATAGAATCAAACAAGTTTTAAGTGGAATTATTTAATTAAAAATGAAATAATGTTTATGTTATGAAGAGTTCGAACTAGAACTTTTAAAATATTAAAAATTCTTTGTCATGGTGACAGAATGTCAAGGTGGCTTATTTTACGAGTTGAAGCTATTGTTATACAACTTTGCTATCTCAAATATTCGGTGCACATATTGATTTTATTTTTTTAAAACGCTGTAAAATTGAGTTTCAGTGACCTTCGATTAACTTTCCTTTGTCTGTATGGTTACATGTGCCACCAAATGAATTTACAAGAACAAATGTATTCGTTAAAACAAAATTGTTATGAATATCTTATCGAATTATTTTGACATCTTTCTCTTACATTTGGCGATATTCAGAAACATCGTATCCCTGGTGCAGGAATGTCACTTCAAAAATGTTTGTAACAAACCCTATGAGTGGGAAGGGGCTAGAGTGTTCGCTGTAGATTCGATATTTAACGAATTTTTTTACTGCAATTTTACAGGAAACGAACTTAAAAAGAGACATTTCTAACCTTTTGTCGTTGTCACCTTAGTAACCTTTGATAATTTTGACATACAAGGGTGCGATGCATGTGAAATGTATTAAATGGATAAATGAACATGTATACGATTTGCGTCCAAAGTAAAATGTAGAAATTATAAAAAGGTCAAAAAGCAGTTTACGAAATATTTTCCTGATACTTAAATGATGTTGGCATTTTTCAGTGAAAGAGAAAAGTTATTATTCTTCTGGCCACTTTTTCAATCTATAATTAACCAATTCACCCCGAGGGAGGTCGGGTAATTTGGCTAGTTTGAAATAAAATAGTATAATATAGCATAGTAACAATAGAGAAAAAAAGAAACTGTATTGAGTAAACTTTTAACTTTTTTTAAAACATGAGTTTACCACTTTTCTGATTTGAAAGAAAAACAATATTAGTACATATTTTCTTTATTTTCAGATTAATTAATCATTTATGAATTTTAAAATTAAGGTTTTATACATTTTCTTTGTTTGATCAATGATGTCCCTTCACACGCCTGATGGTTGTCTTGACGAGATATCTCGTCATTAGCAATACTGACCGGATCTTGATAGACGAGATATCTCGTCATTAGCACAATTGGTCAGATCTTGATAGACGGGATACCTCGTCAGTAGAAAAAACTGACCAGATATTGATATCGTCATCGTTAAAAAATTGACAATATTGTGATGACGAGATATCTCGTCATTAGCTAAATCGGTCATATCGTGATGGACAAGATATCCTGACAAAATCACTTATAGAGTTAACGTCTGAATAAAAATATCCGAAGGGTCAAGGAAAAAAATTTACTTTGAACTCTAAATCTTTGTAAGGAAGATGAAGACATTTTTTTACACTTGTACAAAGCAAAGCAAATACTTATTAAATTATTTTTTTTTAAATGATTAAAGGGATATCTAAATGAGGGATGACAGACGAATATATTTTTATCATTAAAAAATCACCCTTACATAATCGTGTAATATATTTCAATTTATTAAATTGTTTTTGATATGGATCTCTGAATTTAAAAAGAATTGTGAATTGTAAAGCGAAGGAGGCGTAATAAGACATGGCATCTAGATATAGTTACAAAAATGTACTTCATTTTTGTCGTACAATTTTAATCACGTAAAATAAAATTTTCTCCTATGACAACAGATTAGTGTAAGCAATTACAAGCTCAAAGCACTTGTTCGCTTTATATGCTAATTTTTAATTCGATGCACCTTAGAAAAGGTTGTAGAATACTTTATTTTACAAAGTTTGGATAGAAACTTTAATTATAGTGTAAATTTTGTTTTCCAACAACCCCTCTCAAAAGTATTTTGAATTTCTAAAAGGCAAGGATTTGAACAATTTTACTTTCAACGATGGATTCAGATAAAGGCAGTGAATAAATTTATTACTAATGTGCTTCCATGTTGTTTTGAAAATTTAAGCTGTCAGAAGCATACATTTATTAGTATTGTAGAATCTATGGAAGAAATGAAAATTGAAAATAATCGCACATTACATATATTGGAAATTTATTCCTTTAGGAATGTATCTAGAATTTAGAGCCGAAACTCATGAACTGACACTTTTTAGAAGGCTGAATGCTCATTTTTACGATGATAAGTAGTACATAATCATATTGTAACTTATTTAGAAAATGGACACTATCCAAATGCTTATAATTTTTATTTTTAGATTTAAGAACTAATAGTTAGTTTTTAAATAGAGCTGTACAGTAAAAAATTATCTTTGTCAATTAATGTGTTTTTGTTCTAAGACGACAATATGGACAATCTAGACTCATTTCTAGACAGTGATCCATTATTGAATAATTTCCCAATAAATTCTAATTTTTCACTAAAGATTTTTAAACTTTTAAATAAACGACAAACTTTTATGTACCACAGATCATATTTTGCCTTTAAAAATCAGACACCGCATGTCATTACAAGATTACTTTGTTCATTAAAATTTGAAGTAGAAAAATTTCTACAAAACTGATTATTTAGTGGCTAAAGCAAAGATGGGCTGTTATTTCGATACTAGTTTAAACCTCTGGATACGGGGACCGGCCCAACCGGCCGAAAGTTTCGAATCCCCTCATTACGAAAGGCTCGGATTCTTTCAGACCTCAAACTCCTGAAGAATCGCCGAAGCTCATTACGATTTCCATCTCCTATTTTCTGTGCTACAAAGAGACCCGCGCGTGAATAGCCTTATCTCCCCGTTTACAAAGATGGCAAGGTTATCGAAGGGAAGCCTCGCAAATTGTTTATCCTCGAGCATCTAGTCTGTGGTTGGTTTTGTAAATGAAAAGAGATACACTTAAAAAGTCACCGCCGCCGTTTCAGTTTATCCGGGAAGAATCTGTCCCTTCTAGGCATACTCACAACCCGACAATAGAAACGGCACATAAGGTGATAATGGGACGACACATATTCCCTCTTCTCCTGGGGGAAAGCATTGTAAAGGCCGTTTCGGCCGGTTTCAGTAAGTTACCTGTAAAGCCGTTGGTCCGGCAGCCGTAATCAAAGAAGGAAACGATATTCTTCCCCGACGTATGCAGAGGGTTAACTGTGTTATTTCAAAATAACAACTATTTTCAAAAAGAAATAACTGTCATAACCGATAGTTTAACTAGAATAAACTCTAGTTTATTTATGCCACTGGCTATTAAAGTTGGAGCAAAAGAATGGACACTGTTTCTAAAAGAGGCAAATATTAGCTAATCTCATCAAAAGTTAAAAAAGTAACTTGTTCAATGACCAAAAGCTCTTAAAGCTAATTAACTAATCAACTAATTAAATAAATGAATTAAAATTAAACAAAATGAAATTTCTGTAAATATATTTAAAATTAAAAAGTTGCTTTTCCAAACATTTTAAAAATCACTTTACGGTTAATTTGAGTTTCCAACAGTTAACCGTTAACGTCACTTTCTAACACTTAATAATAACCGTTAAACTAGGAGCTAACTGTTAACGAAACTGATATTAATAACTGTTAATAATAACTCTTAATACTAATTAGCAATGTCAGCTAACATTGCTGTAATAAAATAATAATTTTGCCCTTCTGTAATAGCTATAACAGGTTATATTGAGGCTTCGATCAAATTTAGGTTAGTTGCTTACTCAAGTACTTCAAGGGAGATATAAGAAATTACCTTCACACCTTACCTCACACCTTAGAATGAACTATAAAATTTCTTTTATTTTTAACTTGTTGATAAATCGAGTTTCCTCAGCAGTACTTTTATTAATTAACGTAATAAACATTTAATTACTTATGATGTAAAATAGAACTCACATACACCGACGAGCCAAAAGCGAAACTTCATCAATTGCCACTTCTTCGGTAGGATTATACACTCTTTTGAAATTATTATTTAATGAGTCAAAAATTTCTCTTAGTTTCCACAATCGATGGTATGATACATGATCATTTGGAACTTCTTCGAATTGTCCGAGAAATGAAGGAGTTTTAAAATGAGGACAAACTTGTCTCTTGCCATAATCTTCCCAAAAATCAGTGATTCGAGAAGTTCATCAGTGGACTAATACTCTAAAATATTGTCCTTCTCTATGTGGCCCATGAGTAGAACCAGTCCTAAGAATTTTTGCATTTTTGAAGCAGTCATGGGCTTCAATCCGATGAGTTTTCTCTTTGGAGAGTTTGCACGTATGCTCAAACTTTGTACTGCATACTTGTTAGTTTCTTCAACTAGAATTCGTAACATTTCCGAATTGAACATCAGGGAAAAATAATCAAGCTCTTGTTTCAGTTCTAATGGTTGGACGTTTGAGGAAAGGCCAACATTTTCACTGAAGTCGTGAACAGTTACTTCATCTGGTGGTTCGGGAAATTTCCAATTTATATTTGGTAATTCTGTAGATGAGCTATCAACTACAAAAGTCTCTTGTCCGGACACAAGATCCGTCTCAGGATGCTCAATTTCGCCATTCTGAATCGCTATCAGCAAAATTTTCTTCGTCCAATTCCTTCATAATTCGATCTATTTGTTCTTGTGTTAAAGATCTAGAAGCTCGAGCTATTTCATAAGTAATATTTCTATCTTTTATACTAAAATCTAAAAGACGCACATACGAAAAATTTCGTTAGCAGTGAGGTATTTGGTGTTATACCAATTGTACTAAGAGTAGCGTTGAATAAGAAAAGCTCTCCCATAAATACCTTCCGTACTTCTTGGCGTATTCTTTTTCGTGAGAGAGATATCACCTGCGCCACTTTCTATCTTGCCGAAGAGTTCACACAATGATAGATAGGGGAGGCACAGAACAAAAGGAAAAACCCTCTTAAAGGCCAGTCGCTGAGAGCTCGTAAATGGGGATCGAGTCAGCGGTCACATAAAAGGGGGAAAATTCCAAGGTACACCATCAGTACCAAGCCGCTCTAGGAAGGAAAAGTCTCAATGTACAACTGTTGTACCTGCCGTAGTCTAAAGGTTAAGTCACTTCGAGAATATTGTTTACATATTTTGATAACCTGTTTTCAGTTTTCAATTACGAATTTATTAAATCACGCAAGCCTAGTATTCGTGTACCAAAATAAATTTGGATTATCACAAATTTACAATTAAATTAAACTAAGTTTGATTTTTAATTAAAAAAAGCCAACTTTTATACGATATCAATTATCTTATATCATGTTTAAATTTAAGTTCAGAATACTAATAGCATTCCCTATCTATTACATAGTTCTTAAAGCCCTACTGGTTTAAATGTATTTTGATGGCATAAAAACATATCATTATTTATTTGCATAAAATGGAATGTCTAGTCAAGTTTTCATTCTAGAATTCAACCATAAGTCGAATAGATTAAAAACAAAATAAGAATAAATGATATTTTATAATACGGACAGAAATTCACAAAAAAAATTTCTTATGAATAAGTTAACAATTACTAATCAATGTTCTCACAAACATGATACATTTTTATAAACTCACACTGATGTACTATAAATCATTTCATTTTTATCCTTTATCGCACACCCATTTTATAATATGCTTATCTTATACACTCAAGGGCGTTTTCGGATTAAAAATAACATCCATTTTGCTATCACCAACTTTTACGTCATCATTATATAAGAATGACAGAATGAGGGTTCAGAATTCCATCGTTTTGCAAGCAAAAGTTTCATACTATATTAGTTTTTAATTTGTTTTCAGAACAGTAAAGGGGGTGTAATGAAAATGAAACATTAGATTTTTCTGAGGATCCTCGCTATTTTACTATTTAAATCTCAGCTGATATATTTAACTAAAACTATCATCGTCCATTTTCGTCCACTTTAAAAATTTGTGTCTAAGTGGATTTGCCCACTACGTTAGCAGCCTCCATGTTGTAGGCCATGCAGATTCGACTCCTGTAACTTACCTTCTCCTGTGACAGTAAAACTTTCCTTATGTTTATATCTACCAATTAGTGTCAGAGAATTTATTAGTGAATCCTTCAGATCGCAATACTGAATACAAATAAAAAATCGGAATACATATCACGTGTATTCAATCAATAAACCTCGAATATGCTATCAATGTTTCAAATACTCAGTTCACTAGTCTCGTCAATAGGTGAAGAAATTTGACTACCATCAAATTGTAACAAGTGTTTCGGAAAAAAATATTAATTTATTTACAAGTGTTTGAAAACTAAGCCCATTTGCTTCCCAATACCCATATAGCACTCATCTTCCCTATTAAGTCCCATTGAATTATAAGTCTCCCAAAAGCGTGCCTAGTACAAATGGGAAACATTATGGATGTCCCTGGGAAGATTCCAGACGGATTGCCTTATGAATGGTTTCCCGAGGCCTAACGGGGAAAGTTTCGCACAGGCGGAACATCCTAGTTTAATCCCATAGAGATCCCTCCTGGTCAGTAATTACTGGAGAAGACCTACTGAAATCTCTAAGAGATTTCACACATTGGTATAAAATGCTGCATAAAATGTCAATTTTAGTGTGTTTATTCATGTATTTGCAAGCAATAAATATTTACTTTTCAAAAGAAAGTCATTTTATCCTTTCCTGACGAAATCACTTTGCAAATACTAAAGTCTATCACACAATTTTATAACATATGTTTCGAATTGATTAATTTAAGTGAAGTTTGTTGTCATAATAAAATAAAAAACCGATGTTATTAGTTTGCGAGTATTAATTACCTTATTTCCGATTTATGAATATTTCCACAAAGTATAGCAATTGACGCTTGCTGAGGATTTGTCAGAGTTCAGTTTAGGTTTCGTTGTAGCCCCTAAGACAATTAAAAATTATGGAGGAGTGCGATGGTAATTATTACCAATTCGCGATGGTTCCGTGTTCTTGAATCTAACCCAAAATATCAGTACATTCAACAGTTAGACTTTCATCATGCTGTACCTCAAGATAAGAGCATAAAGTTGATTAATCAAGTCAGAGTTGCTTTTTCTTGAATAACGATCGCACTTATGTTGTGTAAGGACCCTGCTAAAAATTGCTTAGTATTATTAAATAACATTGTCTCACCCACCATTATTCCTCAAAACTTTCTCCTTCAAACTTTTATCTTTCGGTCTTAGTTGAATTTTTCTTCGTGTAAGAAAATTGTGTTTATGATTATGATACGAAACCCTCGATGATTTGTTTAAACTTTTGTCTGCCAAACTAAACCTGGCCAAACTTTTGTCGCAGTAGAATGTTTGAGTCCCTATACCGGTGTGAAAATATCATAAGTTTCACTGGGGACTACTTGTACAACTAAATACAGTGTTATTTATGATATTTTCAGCGTGAGACACATGCTTTTCTATTTTCCGGAAACTTTCCTTATAACCATATATCTTGATTCGTTTGCCACTTGAAATATTTTAACAATGCTTTTCAACCTCAAGGGGAATATTTATTGCTCATTCCCACTAATGCATTTCAAAAATCAAGAAGTGACTTTCTCCTTGGGAAACACGGTTTGACGCTTCTATATTTAGCACAATTCGCAGAGCTATGTCCCTGGGCTCTTGCTGCAATTACGCTTAACAGAAACAATGTAACCTAAAATATTTCTAGACACGTTCCTTGTTTAGCACTTCGCTCGATTCAAGACGAATAAACAATGTTCAGTCATTCTCATAGGGTATGTCTACATTTACTCGCACCGGAGAGTAACGCCCTTATTAAATTTAGCGCCTCAAGCTATTTTGTACTTAAAATAAGTTTAAAGCGCTAATACTATATTTGAGGGAAATAATTGAGTGTTCGTGTAAATTTCGACACGCATAATCAGCTTCATTCTCTTTCTTCAGAAGAGCGAATATGACTTAAGCTATTACATAAATATTGAAGGGGAAAAGTCATTATGAAAATTTTATAATACAATGCAGCTTTCCATTTTATATGTATGTTTGAAATTGGAAACGGGTTTTGAGTTTTTAAGATATGCGAAATAATTCAGCTCTCTTTCTCTCATTGGTAACAAGTGTATACTTAAAGGATATTCAGAAAAACATTTCAATAGAGAATATCAATCAGTTTTGGAATTTTTAAAAGTAGTCTAGCAATCTATTCATCAATGAATAGTCTTACATTTTTTTTGCTAATGCCAGGAAAATTAAACTTTGTCATTACGACACTACAAGGGAGTATTTGGGAACCACTTGGCGGTACCCTGGTGCACGACAGGGGTGGGTTCATGTTAAACCTCATATTCATCCCCACATTCTTTGCACATCCCGTTTAGAGAGACTGTAAATTCATTGTAGACGGACAAACATTCATGCCTTAATCCAGCATTTCGAACCATAGATCTTTCAATGTGGAAGCCAGCACCTTGATCACTAGACCAATTTGTTAGCTACTCACTATTTGAGTCCAAATTTTGAAATAAATTGTCCTACAGCTGAACTGATGTGAATAATCGTAAATGAAATGTTGTTAGGCAAACAAGCTATTAAAATGCAGCTGCCATCTGCATAGGAGGGATACATATGAGACCTTTATATACGTATACTACTCTTTTATTGAACCATCAACTCACTCTTGCTATTTCAGGATGTCTTTGCATCCTGTCAAGGATTGCAAAATTAAATTGTTAATATACTTTTACAATATGTTTTACATAATCAAAAAAGTACTATCTCAAAGAGGGATGTCTCAGTAACATTGAAAGAAAAATTACTTTCGAATTTTCGTAATTTGAAATGATGCTTTTACCTTCCTGAATTTTAAGCTCCCCAATCCTTGAGGCCCAAATGGGGATAAAAAACTCGTAGGAATAATAAATAATACGTTTTGTCTCTCCTTCAAAACTACTATTTGGGAACACTTCTATCAAAATTAAGGACATTAATATCACAATATTATGACTGGAAAGTCAGAAACAAATTGAAAATAGTGGGAAAACATGAAAATCTTTTCATGACTAATTTGACTGATTTCCAATTCAATCAATCTTACTTTTTTAATAATGAATATTTCTCAATTACAAGGTATTCGATTGCATGTTTTCAGTGATCGGTATAGTCTTATGAGAGGGATTTTCAGTGGAAAATAAACAAACCAGCTGGAAAGTGACAATCTTACTTCGGCTATCCAAATGTTCTTTCATCCTTCCTTTCTGGGTTAGCATAAAATGTAGTTTATCACCGTTTTGTGAAAATTTAGCGTTTAATTTAATTGAAGTTGATCAATCAACTATGAGATACCAATGCGGAATTTATTCCCAGGAATTTTTATCGGTGAAGTGCTGAAATAGAATTTAAAAAAGCCCTGACGTCACGTTCAGAATAAAATCGACCTTCTAATGCAATAGACGGATCATGTGGACGGAGTATCTGTCGTAAGATCTCTGAAGGGTAAATCACAAATTGACTTAGCCGATTGGCTATGGAATCGCAGACTAGTGTTTTTGATCATGGTGGATAATTACCATAACCAATTAATAATTTAAGATTCATGCTTTTACCCACAACCACATGACAGATCTTCAAATCGAGCAACTGGAAGAAATGACATGAAGCTGCGGGCACATGCTCCGTCTATTTCATTTTAAAGTCAATGCAGAATACCTACAGGAAACACATATCGCCATAGAAACATTACCGCCTCTTACATCTAGCTTGATAGAAAATGTCTCTCACAGTATGAATGCTCCCATTTGAGTTCCAATAATTTTTTATTTAAATTTCCCGAAGTTGGAAGTTTTCTTTTCTTTTTAATAAGTTCTTAAAGCAAGAAATGTTGAATCAATAGAAAATTGCCTGCTTTTAAAACAAATCTTAAGAGATTGAAATGAATTCCGATATTTTCCAAATGAAATTGAAAATGATAAAACTCTTAAATCATGCGCTTTCTATACACTGCACGATGCTAAAAAGGAATAAATAGCTATGATGAGTCCAAATTACTGACAATTCTGCTCCCAGATCGATGACCATCGGTGTGTGGGTAATACAAGCAACGAATCAGGTTTCGTAAATAGCATGCATTTCCATACCTTGCAAAGCTTCCGAATTTATCAAATAGAAATGTTGATTTAAAGAGTACATTTGTACGGTATCATGGACATACATAATATTCTGACTTGGTTTCGCTCACGTAGGGAACATTTTGAATGTAAATGTAATATCCTTTGTAGCCATGCATATCTTCAATGTTTGATAGAATTCAGGGACATTTCATCTATTTTGATATCGGTAGTGAGAGAAATACTAGTTTTACAAATATTATTTGGAAGAATTTTGAAAATTAAAGGCGTGTTTTGAAAAAGACATCTCGCAATATATGCCATTCATCGCATAAGGAAATAACATCCAGTATGTAACGCTCAACATTATCGCTAATCTTACATATAAAGATTTATTAATCTTACATATAACGTTGCAAACAATTAATGATTTCTATATACTTGAAAACAAAACGCTAATTTGAAAGTTTTGTGGTTTTAACATTAGGAAATTTTAATTGAGGCATCTGATATCTCACGTTTGATATTAACCGGTATCTGCAAATTACGGCCTGCGGTCAGATCAACTCCAGAGAAACTTTTATCAAAATAAAAATAATGGAAAAATAAATTTCGTTGGTGATTGAATGTGATAAGAGTATACTTCTAGTACTGAAATACCCGTAGTATACCTTTCAAGTAGGCTCCTAGTGACACAATTTAACTTTAAAGGTAGGAAAAAACTTTATCTTTAAAATTCTTCCAAATTTCATTTGTTACCAACTATTCTGATTGAGATGCAAGACGCCCCGACGTTCATCTTAATTGTATTACATAAATTTTTCTAAGATATCAGAAATGAGCTTTCAGTATTTTATAACATCTTCTTTACTTACAACAACTACTTACTAACTACTTACTAACAACTTTAATTTTCTACTTCGATTAAAAATCCAGTATTTATCTCTCAAACCCTCAAAAAGGTTATTATTTTTTATTGTTTCTTGTTCATTAATTACTCTTTAGTCAAATTTTGAATTTTCTAGCTCAACGTATACGTTTTAGAAGTTCTACGGAATAGTTAACGGCTGTGCGTCAAAATGTTTTAGCGTTGCAATATTTCTTAGAGAAAAAACATTTTTAGATATTAATTGATTTTTGTTTATACGGGATGGTCCATAAGCCATTTTGTTATTAAAAATTCATTAAATTTTTATGATAGCTTAAAAAATCCTTATTTAATTTTTATTTAATTGAACGCATTCTTTGGAATATTTTCTATGAAGTTCAGAATATTAAATTACTTAAGCGGCCGCTATTTTGATAATGACGATTATATGCTCTATGGTTAAGAACAACGTCGATCGAAAATAAAATGTAATTATTTTGACACGTCGAATATTTCTCCACATAATTTACCAGCGTCTAATTTCAATAACCTGTAATAAAAAAATAGTAAATTGAATGGTGAAGTGACTTGTAAACATCCCTATTTTTTATTTGTTTTTTCAACGATTTGCTTTAGGAAAATAAAGCAATACCTATATGTGCCCTCGGCAGAATACTTGGAGACTTTTTGTACAGTTCTGAATATTTAATAACATTTTGTTTAAGTGGTTTTGACGGTGATATGTGGTTTGCAAGTGGATTCGACGAGATATCTCTTCCATCAAGATCTGACGAATTTTGCTAAAGACCAGGGATCTCATCATCAAGGCATTATCGATTTTTTATGATGAGGAGATCAAGATATGGTCAGTTTTTATAATGATGAGATATCTCGTTCATCAAGATCTGATAATTTTTCTAATGACGAAGGACCTCGTGGAGACTACAACCAGGGGGTAAAAGTTTTTTAGTAGATTAATCAATACAAGAATTTTTTACCAAGTATGGCTTCAGAGGACACTGTTAAAGAAGTATGAAAACCCTCAAAAAACATTCCAACTAACTTAAATAATAACACTACGAGTACATTTTTGTCCGGTTTGATACTGTAGAATTAATTTAGTGTTATGCAAACAGTAAAACCGAAAAATTTACTGAACATTTTTAAGAGTGCATTTATTAGTTGGATGAAAATATGTTTTGGTGAACATATTTTATTAAAACATATTTTAAAAATAGGTTTAAGAAACTATATTATTCTAAAAATACATACAATAAGAAACATACAGTACACCATTCCACCACAAAAATTAACTTTGGTGTTATGTCTTGTGATAGTGAAGTAAGAGTGTAACTCTTTTTAGTCCGACAAGACAATTAATAATTATAAAGAGTCATTGTAACAGCAAGCATATAGAACGATAAGAACAGCGTAAAGGGATGGGGAAAAAAGAACAACCTGTTCTTTTTCACCTGTTCTTCAAAAAGAACAGGAACAGCCTGTTCCCACTTTTCACAAAACCATTTTCTCCGTTCTTTTTGTAACAAGAAACATTTGAATTTTTTCTACTTCGATTTTAATATTACGGGTTGAAATGGAAATTTTGCAAAGAAAGTTGTTTCTCTTTTCTCGTATTTTCTAAATTATGCTAAGTCCGAAACACAGCTGTTTATCCTACAATTCTTGATTCACTGTTTCCTGTTCACCTGTTCATTCCCCCGTTCTTTGTCCATAAAAAACTCCCAGATCTGAGACAAGTTCCTGTTCGGGAATTGATTCTTGCTCTTAGAATACTTCCTGTTCGGGAATCGATTCCCACTCTCACACTGTTCCGACCCTGTTCACCGTTCTCGGAGTTGTTCTCCGTTCTCATAGCTGCTCTCGATGGCTGATTCTCTCGGGAGCTGATCTCGTTGACTGCTCCCGGAACTGTTCGCAATCTGTTCTCGACTGAACCATGCCCCGACGTTTGATGAATTTGCGAGGAAATTAGTGTAATAATAGTGAAATTTAATAATTGTTAGGCAATGGCATGGTGAAGCAATTTTAGTTTTAAACAAATAAAATTTTTTTAAATAATACTGATTAAGATGCTTTCTCTATAAATTGAAAAGATATCTCATTCAGTCAGTTATTATGATTTTAAAGACATCTCGAAAACAAGCATCCACCATTAAACTAATGCTTTGAAAAGCGAAAATAATTTTTTGACTTGTATTTTTCATGTTTTAAACGTGTCTAGGTAGAGTATATAATAATTAACCTGTTTTTTTCTGACAAACTAATTTTACTTTCCAAATGGTAATCCCGGTATGCATTTTTTAAGTGTTTATAATCTTTTAATGGGCAACTCCCTACTGCATAACATGATTCAAAATTACGTGGTGTTGTCCTCGGATCTTTCTCTTGGGGATGGATCACGGACTGTCGTTTTGTTGACTTAAAAAGGACATTAAAATCTAAAAAAATTATTACTTTCGTTTGTGAATTTGTTTTGTCCCAGGCACCTCATATCTATTTGGGAAAACGTACTTGAGGTGGTTCATATGTGGACATTATTAGTTGCCACTGGGGACCCAGAGAGAATTTAAACGTTTCTATTTGCAAGAACTTTTTCAAATTTATGGATATATTCTGATTTTCTTTTTTTTTAATTACTGATAGTTTGGCGCAGCTTGGACAGATTTGCCCCATGCGCCATAAAAATGAATCAATCAAAACGAATACCAAATTATTTTATCTTTCGTTTTTCTTCCAGTCAAAACTAGAGAAAATCTCACCAATAAAAAAGCAGAAGAGTCATTTGTATTGTGTTTATATATGCATGCCTACAAAGTACTAACAAAGATGATATGTCAACAAAATTTGGTCCGTCTGTCTATCGCAAAAACTGCTGGCGCCACATAGTCTAGTAGGAGGAACAGGGCTTGCACATTTCGAGTAGATAGACATTTGAGAAAGGTGGTGAACAGAAGAGCAGGTTAAAGAACAGTTCTTTTAAAAAGAACGGAACAGCAAAGAACTGTTCGCCGAAAAGAACAGTATTTTCCATTCCTAACTGCGTATCATAAAAAGAATTACATCAGATAAATGTACTTATCAGAATACGTATACCGGAAATAGTAATGTAAACACAGGAACCCATAAATATAAGGGTAGAGAGAATAATATAAACATTAGTGATATATAACACTCATTAATATAAACACAGGAAGTCACTAATATTAACACTACTGCTTTACAACGCTCAGTAATATAAACACTGGAAGGAAATATGCAACACTCCTCTCTTCCTAAAGAAATGCAATCATTACGTATAGTCTCTTAGGTCAACGTCTGGCACATTCTGAACGTCTTAACCTTATATTGGTAAAGTTGATTGGGTAGAGCTAAGTACAGTTTGTTCTCTCCCAGGTTGCACTTCCGATGTAGCTGTTTGTGATGGAATAGCAGTGTCTAGTAACATCGGGCGTTGAACAGTTTGGGTTAACACAAGGAATGTCTGTATTAGGTAGCTCACTTCTATGACGTAGTTGATCTTGGTGTCAGTGTATTGACAATCCAGGGGAAGTAATATACGAAACATTAAGTTTCCTTATACCCGAGAAAATCACACCAGGTATCCACTTGTCACCTCTTCCAAATTTTCTTGCATAAACCTGATCTCCAACCTTAAATGATGATTTGGGCTTTTATTCACAAATATTCGATGAGTGTATCAAATCCAATCGTCCTCTCGTCTGCCTCCCAAATAGTATTTCAGCCGGAGACAGTTCTAACAAGACTAATGGTGTTCTACCGTAGTTCATGAGAATTCTTGATAGTCTTACAGGTAGTGAATCACTTTGTACCTTTTTCAGTCTTTTCTTCACAAATTGAACTGCTCTCTCAGCTTGGCCATTTGATGAAGAGTGATAGGGGGCTGTGAGTAAATGCCGAATACCATTGCGTGTCATAAACGCTTTAAATGTCATTTCATTATCTGTTACCACACAGGAAGGAAGTCCAAAACGAGCAAACAGTTGATATTTTTTCTCTATGGTTGCTAATGAAGTTACTGACGTAACTGGAAAAGCTTCAATCCACTTTTCAAATGACAATTAGAATATTTTATTCTCGATATTTCCTGCATAATAAATATGTATACATGACCATGATGTAGTTACAGCTGGCCATGCTTGTAAAGCTTTATGTAGCATATCTGCATTCTGCACACAAATAGAACAATGCCTTAATGAATCTTCAATATATTTGCCTAAATTAGGCCACCAAAATAATGATCTGGCAGTGCTATTCATGCATATAATTCCTTGATGTGCAGAATGTAGTCCACTCAGTACTTTTGGTCTCAAAACACTTGGAATTACAACTTTGTTTCCCCAAAGTAGAATTTCTTCCTCTACTATAAGTTCTGCTTCTTGTAGTAGGGCATAACATCTGAGTTAATGATTCTTGGGGATTCCGACCATCCTACTTGAGTAATCCTGAACACCTGAGACAGCACTGTATCTTTAATTGCTTCTCGAATTTCTTCAGTTGTAACTGGTCCTTCATCTATCATCTCTAACTGTAGTACACGTTATTCTGGTACTGGTGGGTTAAATGCAGTAGTCATTGTAGGTAGACTGCTGCATATATCAGCCGAACAGTGTAGTCAAACGCCGATAATGCTAGAGCCCAACTCTGTATTCGTGAATTTTCCATAACTGGTACATGTCTTTTCTATGAGAAGATGGTTTCTAAAGGTTGGTGGTCTAAATAGTATAAACTTTCGGCCTAGTAGGCAGCCTCGAAATTTAGTGACACCAAAAACTAGTGAAAGAGCTTCTTTCTGCAAATGATAATAATTTTTCTCTGCAGGTTTAAGTGTACGTTAAGCAAAATCTATTGGTCTATCATTTGAATCTATCGTGTGGGGTAATACCGCACCTAATCCGTATGGACTTGCATCACAAGGGAGAACCAATTCCTTGTCTGGATCAAAGTGTATCAAAACTGATGAATCGCAAAGTGCCGATTTTGCTTCTTCAAATGCTGACCTTGCTGCAGTAGATCATTCAAATGGTGTATTCTTTTGTAATAATTTGTAAAGTGGTGCCAACGTTGTGTACAAGTTCGGTCGAAACTTAGAATACTATGTTAACCCCAGAAAGGAACGAAGATCTTTAATATTCTTGGATTCAGGTGCATCCTTGATTGTTGTCAATTTTTTATCTGTCGGAAGAATTCCATCAGCATCAATGCTATGACCAAGAAATGCGAGCTTGTTCACACCGGTCTTAAAAAATTAATCTTCCTCCTTAAGTCAAACCTGCTTCGAGTAAACGTTTAAGCACTTCTGTAAAGTTTCTAGTTTTTCCAGTGATGATGCAGTGATCCATTGACACACTACTCGTGGTATGCATTGCAACATCTCCATCTATCTTTCAAAGATCGTTGGATCTGATGATATTCCAAAGGGTAATCTGATGTACTGGTGCAGTCTTCTGTAAGTTATTATCATTGTCAATTCCCTGGAATCTTCATCCAACTCAAGTTGATTATATGCATTTCGTAGATCTAACTTGGAGAATTGCTTGCCACTTGCCAGTGTAGCAAAAATATTATCCGTCTTTGGCAATGGATACTTACCTGTGTCAATAGCTGTGTTGGCTATTAATTTAAAAACACCACAGATTCTCACCTATGTTCTATCAGACATCAAAACAGGTACAATTGGGATAGGCCATCTTAAAAATCGAATGGGCTGTATCACACCAAGGAGTTGCAATCGATCAAGTTCCTCACTAATTTTTCTTGCATAGCGAAGGGCAATGGTCGAGCCTTTAAGAATTTTGGCTGTATATTTTCTTTCTTGATTAAGTCCGCTTTAACTCCTTTAAACTGTCCTAAATCACTGCCATAACATCCTTGTAGGAATCCATGGTTTATAATTGTTAATACCAGAATGCAGGAAGTAACTCTTTTGAACAATCAACTTAGAGTACACATAATCATAGAGGGAGGATCGAAAAAAGTTGTTCAGATACAAAGAGTTTCATTCTTGTTCCCTGCGCATCAATCCTGTAGGAAACCATAGTGTGTATCATTGTCGATACCAGATTTCAAATGATAGCACTTTTGAACAATGAATTCAGAGTGCATTTATTGAGAGAAAGAGAGAGAGAGAGGATCGTGAAAAAACGTTGTTCAGGAGTTTTGTTCCTGTAAATTGCACAATCAAGAGTCCCGTAGCAAGGTCACTGAAAAGTCATGATATCCAATGTACATACCACAGAGAGGAAGTAACAATTTTTATCCTGAACTTGTTGGGATGTATTTACGACGAAAGGGGAACTCGTCTGATACTAACAGGATTCTGGAGCTTAAATCCAACTTGCAATTGGTAACGTTATTGGAACGACTATGTTTAAACCACTTTCCCAACATCAATTTTTGTCCCCAGTGGCGCAACTGGTTAGCTTGCGGTACTTATAAAGCAGTACCTGCGAGGAATGCCGAGGTTGCGAGTTCGATCCTCGCTTGGGCTGTCGATTCACCTATTTTAAGGCGTGGTAGACCGATTGGAAGAGTAGCGGAATAGCAACAGGAGGGTTGAGAGTTCGAATCCAACCAAAGAATGTCGTGAACAAAAGGGGCTGGTACACGTTAAATCTGTTGTGGTCTCAAATGTCCTCACGTTGGCTAGTGTGGAAGTTTGGAGAGTGGGGTGCCAGCTCAAGTGTGACTTCGTCATCTGACCGTGGTTCAAAATTATCCTCGGATTTTTCCTCTCGGGATTGATCCCGAACCGTCGGAAATAGCCCGTTGTGTTGCTCCAGTGCATCGTTAATTAAATAGTAACTATCTAGATCAATTATTACAATGAGTGTGAATAATATTCTACTGAATCTGCTCTTCCCTGAGAAAAGGTTAAAATATTAGCGTTTTAATCCTCTCTCCCTGGCCCATCTCCAAATGAATTAAAATTGGAATTAAAGTATTCTATAATTATTTTAAGAAATATTTTAAACTTTAAGAAGAACTTTAAGAACAAAACTTAGTTTTGTCTGGCTTCTAAACATTAAATTTATTAGAAACCCCGCATTATAACGCACTTCAATATGTCGGCATTTGGTTTTCCCTTGTGGAATTTTAGTTTGCGAACAACACCTATGTAGTTGAATTAACGTAACAATGGAGCAGCACAACGAGCTGTTGCTGTCTGTTCGGGATCCATCTTGAAGAGAAAGAATCGGAGGACAATACCTCGTCATTTTAAAACACGGTTAGATGACGAGGTCACACCTGAGCTGGCACACTACCCTTCAAACTTCCACACCACACCAATGTGAGGACATTTGAGGCCATTTCAGATTCTGGCGCAGAGGTCTGGTTGGATCGAGTTTCGAACTGGCAACCCTCCGGTTGCTATTCCGCGACCCTAACAACTGACTACTATGGTCACTTGCGAACAGACGAACAAATCTCAATTTGTTTCTTTTAAATTGTGAGTTAAAACGTCGCTTGATTGAATCAGCCATCCTAAACGGAATTCGTATGTCTCGAAAATTGTGATAGGTTTCAAAAATATTCCTCCATATATAGTATCGTCATAAACGGTTTTCATCCATCCATCGCTTTAGTGTGTAACCATAAAATTTATGTCATTTTTCTTAAGGCTTTTGTCTCCCCAGAAAAGCTTACTGTGTATCACTTTTTAGAGTATCCAATATGAAAGTTTAGTGGCATATTTCATAGCGTAAATTGGCCACTGCAGCCCTGTTGGAAGAGTAGCGGATTAGCAACTGGAGGGTTGCGAGAACGAAACTCGATCGATCTAAAGATGGTCGTGTTCTTTGGGGCTGGTGCACGTTAAATCCATCGTAACCTCAAATGTCCTGATGGTGCCGTGGTATGGAAGTTTGGAGAGGGGTTGCCAGATCAGGTGTTGGCCTCGTCATCTGACCGTTATTCAAAATTTCGAGTTGTTATCGGATCTTTTCCTTCGGGATCGATCCCGGACCGTTGTCAATGTCCCGTTGTGTTGCTTCAATTTCGACGTGAATTCAACTACCTACCTACATTGCGCAAATTTCGCCTTGGAAAACGAAGCGTTAGAATAACCCTGTGAACATTTTTTCATCCTATTTTAGGAATAAATTTCATATATGAAGTATTTAGATGATATGTTTTTTTATTTGTATTTTGATTTCCAACTTAAGGATAGTTCTTAATTCATTTAAAAATAATTTTTATTTGAATATAACATTTATAATTAAATTGGTCACCTATCAGGATTATTTATATTTTAAATATTATTTTAATAATAACACAAATATAAATATATCCATATAGAATATCAGGCATACATATTTTTACATTCAGTGAGCCTCAGACATTACATTTCCATACAGTGATTGTTTTGCGGAGGGATACTGTCACAATTTTGAACGCTCTCTCACAGATACACGTCCCCATTGCATTTATTATGTAATAAAATAACCAACATATAAGACTAACGACAGCTTAACCATGAATTAATTTATGACAATAAATAGTTCCTTTATCTTTTTCACTGATATGCGAATTCCAGGGTCTGGTATTCCACCGAAATACTGAAGTACAAGAATTGTCAGTATCATAGCCAGGTTTACAAATACACACTTTCCATTTATTATCTTAATCCGACTAAATTTGAAAAGCACCAGAGAAATTTTTTTTCGCTGTCATCACTTCGAGATGAATGACGAATATGACAGTTTTGTTAATATAACTGATAAATAACTTATCAATCTAACTAAATAAATAACTTATCTAACAATATCAAGAGATACGCACAACGGTTTTAACTTGATTAATACTTCAGCAAGTATTCAGTTCATGTTAAAAATAAAATAAACAATAAAGAGGGAAGTAGTTGAATTAACGTCACCCTGGAGTAACACAACGGGCTATTGGCGACAGCCCGGGATCCATCCCGAAGGGAAAGATCCGAGGATAACACCTAGTCATTTTGAACCACGGTCTGATGACGAGGACCTGAATTGGCACCCCACTCTCCAAGCTTCCATACCCCTCCAAAGTGAGGATATTTGAGGTCATGACAGATTTAACGTACATTAGCCCCCACGTACACGACTGTCATAGGTTGGATCGAGTTACGAACTCGCAACCTTCCTGCAGAGCTTCCACGGCCCTGGAATAAGAAAAATACATGAATTAAAAATTGTGAAGCCAACAGGCACTACTCCAAAGTTGGTGGAAAATGAATTTGGTCAGCCTTTAAATATATCTACGAAGAATGGATCACCTATGAGGGGGTGAGCCATTCAAAGTTTTAGAACACCCTCAAAGTTCTAGAACATTTCAATTTATCAAAGCTCTATTGATTTGAGGCTGTGAATTAGTGAGTTTGCCCACTGTGCTAGCAACCTGCGACTTGTAGGCGGCGCTGGTTTGACTCCAGTAACTTACACTGAGTGTATTTATCTCATCTGTGTCATTAAAACTTTCCTTGTGTGTCCATTACTTAAATTGTCCATCTTATGTTTGGTGCACCTTGGCCAAATATGTCATTGCGACATAAAATTCAACCAACCATCCGTCAATGGATTGTAAAAGAACAATTGAGGCTATCAGAGTAAGAGTGGCCTAACCCACAAAAACCCGAAAATGCCAAACTAATTATTTTTTGCACCTACAGTTCACTCCCTTGGTTTTTAATGCCTTTGCAATATAGATTTTAACCCTCCTCTAATCATATTTTGGATAAATAAAAATATATAAAAATGGTTCCAAGAAAATCGCATTTATCTCCATTGGATATGTTGGGTTAAGACACTCTTGCTTTGATAGCCTTAATTGGTGTTCAGAAAATTTACTAAAAAATTCTAAGCCATCTTCAATGAAAGGTTGGATTGTGGTAAAATTAATTAAGCTACACTATATTCATTTCAGTATGTAGCCATTTCTTTTCGCTTTATTTGTATTGCTGCGCAATAGAGGTTTGGCGACATTTGGTGGTTTAGAGCATTTCTCAGGTCACCAAGAGAGAGAACGTGCCCTAGGCATTATGATGCTGAACTGAGAGCTTCCTTGTTCCCAATTGTAGTATGGTACACAGCGAATTTCCAGACACAAGGCAAACAATATCAAGTAATAAACACGCACACAATGAAAGTTTTACTGATAGAGAAGAAAGAAATACATCCAGAGAGGAATGCACCTGGCAGGCAACTGCGTCGTCAACAACTCGTAGGTTGCCAGCGCAGTGGACAGACCCACTGAGCCGCGACGGCCCTAACTGACATCGGGATTAGGGTGGCTAATGCACTGCCCAAATTAAAGGGCATTTATCACTAAGTAGCACGAGTCATTTTTATTCTTTTAAGAAACCGTTCGTTTCCAAATGCACGCAACTCTTAATCGCCCTCAGTATTACATAAATATCCTTCCGGATTGGAAATAATAGTCCGTTGTGATGCTCCAGTGCGACGTGCAAAGATTGTACCGTGAACCTTTATCCAATGGGAGAGTGCAAGTAAGAAAGAGGCCTCTCTCCTTCTGCAATGGAACTAAGTGTCTCTCTTCACATCAACCCTTTTTTTTAAATGCATATAATTTAATTGAATATAAAAAACATCTTGGTTTATGAACTGAAAGAAGACACAGAATGGATGTAAGAAAAATTTATTGTAGCCAATTAAAAATGAATGCGTGTGAATATAAAAGGCCGTCGTTGGTAATATTTCAAATCTATTGCTGCTTTGATGTGAATGAAGGTTTAGAAACAATGGAGGATTCCTAGCGGAGGCTTGTGCGGTGAAAACGATGGCGTGTTCAGTTCCTTCAATCGAATAGAAAAAGTAGCCAGAAAGTAAAAGTCAAATATCAGGAGTCCAAAATCCGTTGTCACATATTAGTGTCGTAGATCGTGAGTCACATACAGGTATATCCAAATCGGTATGTAGGTCCATAATCAGTTTTACATTCGCTTCTAGAGAGACGCCCACGACGAGCTCCTTGTGATGGCGTCGAATTCATCGTCTGAAATAGCGGTCTTAGTTGCAGGACCTAAAGTCTCCTTGATGTTATAATGGTCCTGTACATACTTCGCCTTAGGGCTGTCATCAAGCTACTTATTGATGGCATTTATTTTAATGCATGTGTTGACTGAGACAGTCGACCCCTCCCTGTCTGGGCGGGGCAACTGGAGCTCAGGCTTCAAGTGCTCGATTCCGTTGTCATACATCTGGATCGAGTCTCCATCATCCAAATCCTCCAACGATACTCTGCTTTCCAAATCTCGAGGTTTGCCTGGAATGCATGGTTGGTACTCCTGGTTGTTACCAAAAGAAAATCAGAAATTATCAGCGAAAGTGTTAAGTTACGTACTTTATGCCACCATTTAGTTATTGATTTTCCTCTTACCTGAGAGTAAATTATTACAAATTATACGCACTAAGAGACGGAGAGAAAATTATTACAAATATATCTGATGCGATTGACTTTAAATTTTAGCTAAAAAGTTAATTGAACATTTTTTCACTCATTCGAAAACTCTTTCCCTATGAAGGGGAAAAATTGGATATGAACAAATCATTGCATCTAAGTTTACCCAAAGCATTTTTTATTATAAACTTGGGATTTTTCAATAATATATTTTATAAAATGATAAATTCTTATTATTTCGATGAAGTCATGAAATTGAATACACCTAAATTAATATTAAAATACATCCGAAAATAACGTATGTAATATTTACGAGATTTTTAAATGCCTACTTTTAAATTCTCTATAACGTAAAAGTCGTAAGTTTTTAATCTACAGTTTATGTTATACTCACGATGAATAAACTAAGATTATACAAGCTACCATAATTACAATTTTACCCGCAGTCAATAAGTCAGTGAAGCGATCTTCATATTAATGGGCTTCGTGACGAAAATCTTAATGTCATAAGGGAATACTTCGATCGCTCTTTTGACAATATCAATAAAAAATCAAAATATATCTCAAAACCACTTTAAAATCACAGAAAGAAAGCTTTCAAATAAACGATCTTTGTCAAATGAAAGTTTTTACTTTGTACAAATTGATTCATTGCGTTGAAATAAACAATGTCATCTAACAATGCTAAAAATATTTTGAGTTTGAACAATGTACAAAGTAGTTATTATTTTATTCACATTTCTTTGTTGTAGTTCAAATGTACTCGTTTATCTAATGAATATGTATTAAGCAATCTTTTGTTGTTTAAATATGGGGTATAGGGACTCTTAAACCCCTCTTAGATTAGAAAAAAGTAAAAATGCATTTATTGTGTATGAAGACGCTCCGGACTTTTTCTACCAGCTCCAGTCAATAAATATTTCTCCATTTCTTACTTATCCCATTTTCAAAAATTGTCGACTTTCACCGGTAAATGTCAACATTCACATAGTCACTTGGTGTATGTCCGAAATATTTGCTAAATACCCTTATTTCTGACTTACACCGGCAAATGTCGACATTCACCATGCACTAATGGTGAATGCTGAACATGTCGGAGATTTATATTTTCTTCTCCGTATTTCAGTCGCGATAAAACGTCACAAGGGTGACGTAACTTTTTCGCCTCTTTCTGAGAGGAGTGACCAAGAACTTAAAACAAACAGTACATTCTAAATGAGAAAAGAAAATAATAGAAATTAAAAACTTACTTAATTATATGATTCAAATCTTATTTATTGCAACAACTTAAACTATTATGACACTTTGAATTGCACAAGAGTCCCTTGCTTTTACAACTGCATTTATTTGTGGAACACTTCCTTTTGCAATGACAGCGTGTATAGCCTTGCCCCCCGCTTCTCGAATTAGCTGCAGCTGCTTCTCTCAGCGACATTTCTTGAAAAGAAATCTCATCTATGGAAAGTAACATTTCTTTACAAATTACGAACTGATTACGTGTGTAAAGCTGCTTGAGGGTACCATTTTTATTTGCCAATTTATAGAAGTCGGAGTCTTCTATTCCAACAACAACCGCTAACACATTTCGGCTATCTGTACGACCACGGTCGACATCAGGGACTTGTATTCGTACAGTATCACCAATTTAAGCAGGAGGAAATTGTTTTTGTGAGGTTCGTAACATTTCAGAAAGTATTTTAGAGTACTTTTCTTGAGAAAAATAAAAACAATTGTCTTCTCGTTTACCCGCAATTAATGCATTTAACTTTTCAAGAAAAAGATCACGATTCACTGCAGTATCCATTCAGTATAAATTAGGGTATCGGAAAAAAAACCTCGGCTCCTCTCTTTTCGACCTCCACCAGAGCATATCTGTGATTGTCGACATACACCGGTGAGGGTCCGAATGTACAAGAATGTAATGAAATATTCGATCTTTCACCGACGTATTTGGTATGTGTCGACATTCACCGGTGAAAGTCGACATTCTTCAATTTCGGTCTTTCACGGTAACATATACATGGATTGGTTGAACGAAAAAATAATTTTTAAAATATACGTATTTTTTTACCTAGACTGCCTCTTATGGCACGATACAGAGAAACGGTGGAGGTAACAATTCTGTGACCGTTTTCAACTCGATAACTCCGGGTTTATAGTGCTACGGCGCTAGCATCGTTTTATAGCTCAAAGATGTATGACAATTTTTGTGGTTGGGTCAATGGCAGCTTGGAAAAGTAGAGGGCCCTTTTGTACTCTAGCCTACTAGCCTTTTTGTACTCTGAGCTGTGAGTCTACTTTTCAATACTTCTAAGTAAAAGGTGATCGAACATTGATTTTAGTATAGTATAATTAATGTGTTAACGAAGTGAACTAATGAGAATTGAAAACATAGCATGAGCAACATTACCAACATCCTTTGTGTATTTCGTTCATGATATTTTAGATACACAATACAGGACATACGAAGTTCCACGTTTAAGCACAGGGAGCGAATCCACTAAGGCCCCCATTGATATTTTATTAAAAGAAATTGGACCTCCTTTAACACAACTTTTGTATTTTTGGAGTAATGTCACTCTCAAACTTATATAGTAACGCACTCAGAGTATTCTACGTTTTATTGAAATACATGAGATCCTACATCTATGGTTTGTTTGTATTGACTGTTTAATCCATTCAAATTACAGCCGTTAACAAAAAGAATTGTGTGCATCCACAAAAATAAATAAACATCACCAAACATATTGATATCCTGGGTGCTCTTCTGGTTATACATTTCACTTTGCTTTATATCAAACCTCTGTTTATTAATCTATCTAAACACGTTTATTATAATTACACATTATATAATAATTAACCTGTTTTTTGACAAACTAATTTTATTTTCCAAGTGGTAATCGTGTTTTAAGTGTTTATAATCTTTTATAGGGCAACTCCCTATTGCATGATGTGATTCAAATTTACGTGATGTCGGATCTTTCTCTTCGGGATGGATAACGGACCATTGCCAATAGCCCGTTGTGTTGCTCCAATGCGACGTTAATTACCTATCTACCCTATTGCATAAAGCTATACTTAGAAGTCTTCCAAGTGATTTTAGGGTCCTGGATTTGTTGACCTAAAAATGACTTTGAAATCTAAAAAAAATTACTACCTTCTTTTTCGAATTTGTTTTGTCCTAGGCACCTTGTATCTGTTTGGTAAACCGCTCTTGAGATGATTCGGGACATTATTAGCCGCCACTGGGGAACCAGAGGAATTTAAACGCTACGATTTATAAAAACTTTTCAAATTTACTGATATATTTTGATTTTCTTTACTTAATGATTCGTTTCCTTCCTGTCAAAACTAGAGAAAAACTCACCAATAAAAATCTATCAAAAGAGTTGTTTGTAATGTGTTTATATATGCATGACTGCAAAGTACTAACAAAGGTGATATGCCAACAAAATTCGGTCCATGTCTGCCTATCGTCAAAGCTGATGGCGCCACATAGTCTAGGAGGAGGAACAGGGCTTGTACATTTTGAGTAGACAGACATTTGAGAACAGTGGTGAACAGAAGAGCAGGTTATAAAGAACAGTTCTTTTAAAAAGAGCGGGACTGTAAATAACTGTTCGCCGAAAAGAACAGTATTTCCCATCCCTAATTACATCACACAAATGTACTGATCATTATAAGTATACCTGAAACAGTAATGTAAATACAGTAACCCATAAATATAAACGCAGGAGACAATAATATAAACATTAGTGATTTACAACACTCATTAATATAAACACAGGAAGTCATAAATATTAACACTAGTGATATACAACACTCAGTAATATAAACACTGGAAGGAAATATGCAACATTTGTTAATATATATGTTACCGGGAAAGTTTGAAATCCGGCATTCTATAGAATACCTAGACATTTTATAGAATGCCGAAAACTGGCCGGCAATGTATGAAATGATTAATATTTCGCACATTTCCTAGGCATTTTATAGAATGTCAAATGACAAACTGGCAATGTATGAAATACATCTCCGATTCGTTTCGAATATCACATGGTAAGGTACGTGACTTTTAATCCTCAGCTCAGGCTCAGAATTTGCCATTTGCATTTTGCTCTTTGTTCGGGAGTGTCAAAATACACGATTTTACTTAAATTTGTTCAACAAAAAATAGTTTTATACTGTGCTGTATGAAAATGGATGAGCAAGGTATAGTGTTGAAGAAGGAGTCAGAGTCAATAGACATGCAACGATGATTCGATGATGAACTGTCTAAGCTTCGAGTTAATGCTGCAAAAAACAGCTTGTTCTTAACCGAAACTACTTACCAGAAGTTAATAAATGATGTAAAAAAAAGCCAAAATGACTACTAAGAAGGAACCACGGGACTATTGGTTGCTGAATCGCTATGATATGACGTTTGTGGAAAACAAAAGTAAACTCATTTATCCTGTTAAAGAAGGCGTCAGTACTATACAGTATTACGTCACGGACACTGAGTTATTTCACGTACTTCATGAAATTCATTTGGCTATTGGACACGGAGGACGTGATAGAGTGTTGAAAGAACTTTCAACCAAATACAAAAACGTTACACGTCATGATATTGAACTGTACATGTACATCCACCTTTGTGAGTCCTGCCAGAAAAAAAGGCATTGTTGTGAAACTTCTGATATGACCCTGTTTTACTTTTTATAAGAAATAAAATTAAGTGCAATTGAAAATAAAATTATTTCCTTTCTTGGTGCAACAAGTATAGGTTCATATTTTATTTTATTTCCTTTAATAAGAAAGGCATAAATTGTGTTTTGTACAACTTTAATTTTTTCTTTACGTATTTTGAATAAAAGTTACTTAATGGCACTCTTTCATTATTTTTTCAAAATAACATTTATATTTTTGAGGAATGAACGGTTTTTAAATAATAGCCTTATCATGACCTTTTTTTCATACTTTGCCTAAATAGCATTTGTCATTCTATAGAAAACCTAGGTATTATATACAATGCCTACGGAAAGTATATAATAATTCTCATATTTCATACTTTGCCTAAAAACTCCTGGCATTCTATAAAATCCCTAGGTATTCCATACAGTGCCGGCGTTTCAAACTTTGCCGGTAACATATATTGGTATAAATTACACAACTTTGAAAAAATGTAATTATTGAATCAATGACATACATGGTTCCAGTATTAATTAGGTTAAGGAAGTCCTTTTAGACGGCATAGTACTTCTAGAATATTTCATATAATTACAGATTTTGACGTTGATAGTTTCTGTAATATTATACTCATAACTTGCAATGTAAAATGGTTTGAAACTTAAATACACCATTAAATTGCATAAACTCATTTTATTAATGAATCGACAAAATTCTTCTATCAAAATTCTTTTGCTACTATTCATATCAAAAATAAATTGTGTAGACTCTTAGAAATATCTTTAATTTTACTTTCAATACTGCAAAAACAATTAATCGAATTCTCCTTTCCTACTAGAAAAACTTTACCACATTAAGTTTTTGAGAAAAAATAATCTATTTTCTGGTACACATTTCTTTACTGGAGAGATTGCATAATCCTAAATGTATTTCTTTAGTCTCTCTAAATGTATTCAGCCGAGATTCAATTCTTCAAAATCAATAAACTTGCATATTGATCGTTTCCTGTAAGCATACTTGGAGTATAAACTGCATTTGAAATGCCCGGAGCTACGTGCAAAAATACATACGGTGTTATGAATAGATGCATCTCAGACTGTTCATTCAGATGAATGCGAATTATGCAAAACTTACTTTTGAAAAATCCCTATGGTCATCACATATTCCTATCTCTGAAAGAACTCTTTTATGTACTTTTTTATTCATCCATACCATCGTATTTCCACATTTGAATATATGCAAATTTTATTACATGCCCTATTTACCTTTTCAGACTGTCTGGATACTAGTAAAACTTTGCAAACAAGCACATGCAGAACCCTGCATCCCCATAGAAATGCAAGCTCCCGTCCTTCCTCAGTTGTACTTCTGGAAGGCTGCTCCATTATTTTGCGAAAGATTTGCAAAGAAGGAACATCGTCCCTACGATGTCCCAAGAGATGTTCCGTCTGAAGTTCTTTCTTTTCCATAGAAGAACAACAGGACAAAAGAATCAAGCGAACCATTGTTTTGCGTATTTTGTTTTATTTCCCCTTTCCTAAGAACAGACCGGGGAAAGATTCGGGCTGAAATATAGGGATAAAAGCCTGCTACTCCCGTAGAATTACCGTATCGGCATCTTCCTCTTCCTCCTCTCGCATCCCAGTTTATCCCCATTTTCTTTTCCGCACGCATTAAAGGAGTGGAGGGTCATTCAATCTGGTTGATCGACCGGTTCAGAAGCGAAGTAGGAAATCAAAGGACGACTTACTTTCCCTCTGTCCTCTTTCCTTCTTGTTTCCGTTGCCATGAAACCGTACAGAAACCACATTCTTTACCCCGGGCACGTTGTGAGGGAAAACGCAAGAATGCACAGCATTCCCCTCTTTTTTTGTTGTTATTATTACATGTGTTTTCGCCGTCTGACCGCCGATTCGCGAAGATGTCTTTATCCGACTTCCTTTGATCCAGGAGATGGAAAAAGATGGAGATGGAGTGAAAACAAAAGCAGATAGAATCGAAGATGCAACGCTTGAGATCATATATATGTCATGCCTAAAATCTTTCCTTTTTATATTTCAAAGTAATATATATGACTAGCTGAATTTATCCAGCGTAAATCGGGTTTAATTTAAGCATCGATTGAAAGTGATCCAGCAAATAACTTTTCTGCCATAGAAAATGCAAATTTAGAGAATAAATACGCGAACGCAAAATGATTTTTGAAACTTAGATTTTATAGCTTCTACAATTTACTTCAAATCCATTTCACATACTATAGGTCAGACAAACCTACAAAAATTGATACCGAGATGACTATATACAAAAGTCGATTTTGAGTTTGGGAGTGATTGTGAATACTCTTTAACAATTTAAATTCATTTTCTAGAAAGGAGACATACATCGTATTATTGCAATCAGTTTTTCCTTATCAATATTTTTTTATATGTAGCACCTTGCACCAGGAATGCGAATTTCGGGATTCCACCATCATTATGAAAGGCTGACAAATCATATTGATACGATATCATGACCAATGTTTCAAGCAATTACACTTTATGCTTGAAAATTCCAACCAGCATTTTACAGACGGGTACAAAAACAATATGATACTGAGCGATTTTCAACGCAACCGAAACCATCTGCGATTGCACCATACTCTAAAAAGAAACTCCAAGGTAATCTTGAGAGGCGACTCCTGCAGATGTTAACTTTGACGTCATATGCACAGCGAGACTGGGAGAGAGCGCCCCCTAGCAAGTGCTCTGTCCAGGGTGATGGGACGTTACACCTCTCTGCACACACAAGATAGATAGAACAGGTCTTAATATGTAGCCTACGTTACCCGCAGGATTCCAGAGAATAAGTATACCAAATTTGGTGAGGATTGGTCAAACGGTATAGATTTGTATAGAGAACAGATAGTATAGATAGATGCCAACTCTACTTTATATATATATATATATATATATATATATATAGATATTGTAGTAACTTCACTTCCTCTTTCTCACGTTCCCTTTGAATTCTCTCATCTGAATACTGCTGTCTCGGCGCTAATTGTAGATACTTTTTCCAAGGCTATCTTTCATTGCAATCTCATCCCCTACATATATCATGTAAGAACTGTTTTCTTGCCGTGACCACCATAATCTAAGAAGGTCAAAGACGAACTGCCTTCTTTAACGGGGCATGGACCCACAATACAACACCGACTGAATTTGCTTTCGTCTCGGATTGTTTTTTATATCCCGTAGGGGCCAATCATATCGCCAGATTCCAAGATAAATGTGACTGGCCTAAAAGAGGCAGGTGGTGTTTAAAAGAGATATGTCGTTCGGTAAAATGTGATAACCGAAAAGAGGCAGCTGATGTTTATTAAAGATCATTTGTTCAGTGAAATGTGATAGCATAAAAAGAGGCAGGTTGTATTTAAAAAAGGGGGAAACAAAGATAGAGCTGTCGTTCGGTGAAATTTGATTGTCTGAGAAGAGGCATATGGTGTTTAAAAAAGGACAAAAACAATCAGTCGTTCGAGAAGTGTGGATTTCCTCGTAGCTGGAGATGAGAAATACATTTCTTTTGGGTGAATAGTTATTTGTTGTTCCTGCTCTTTTTATAACTGTTCTTTATCCTACTCTTCTGCATCCCACTGTTCTCAAGTACCTCACTCTACTCAAAATGCTCAATGCTCAATCACCAAAAAAAGCCTTGTTCCACCTCCTAGACTATGTGATGCCAGTAGTTTTTCCGATAGACAGAGCCCGAAATTTGTTGACACATCATCTTTTGTTAGTACTTTGTGGGGCATGCCTGCATAAACAAAAAACAAATGACTCATCTGCTAGCTTTTTTATTAGTGAGTTTTGTTCTAGTTTTGACAGGAAGAAAACGAAAGATAAAACTATTTGGGGGTCTTCGAATTGTTAATCGATTGATTGATTTTTTTAGTGCTCAAGAGGGCCAGATCTGTCCAAGCTGAGCCAAACTATCAGTAATTAAGTAAAGTACATCAGAATATACCCATAAATTTGAAACGAAACGCTTAATAACGTCCCAAATCTGAACCATCTCAAGTACGGTTTCCCAAACTGATAATCTGTCTTGGACAAAAAAAATCGCAAACCGAAAGTAATAAATTTTTTAGGTATTTATGTCCTTTTTAGGTCGACAAAATCCACGACTTGTTACAAACTTGGAATGCTTCTAAATATATCTTTGAGCAACAGGGAGTTGGGGCCATAAATATAGTCATATCGAGATTATCATTTGGAAAGTAAAATCAATTTATTAGTCAAAAAATGGGAGAATTATTAAATAATTTATTATGCGCGTTCAAAATATGAAAAATGTAAGTCAGATAATCACTTTATTTTTCAAAATTTAGTTTCATGGTGAGATGTTTTTTAAATAGTAATAGATGACTTAAATGGCATCACTTTCCGACATATAGAGAGAGCATGGCGTCCGATATCAATCTTCCTCTTTCACAGTGAAATATTTATATTGTATGAATATCAGTCCACACATTTGATATTTTATGATCCATTTCTTTGTAAAATTCGGTTTTAGAATAAAGTTAAAAGCATTGCAAATCGAAAGAACGAGTAGAGGCAACACCGATTAGAGAAAAAGCCAGTCAGTAAAACCTTGATCAAAAAATCTTTTTAAACTTGCTTGAAATTAAATATTCCTCTCCATATCATTGTTTAGCAAAAATAAAATTTCAGTTATTCCGCTGGTCTTGCAAATTCGTCAAGCGTCGGGGCTTACGTTCAGTTGAGAACAGTTCAAATCAGAGCGAGAGAAGTTCAAGAACCGAACGAGAATAGTTTGGGACCAGTTAAAGAACAGGGAGCATTAAGGAAACATTTTGACAGCAGGAAAAGAACAGGAAACAGTTTGAGATCAGGTAACAGTATATGAACAGAAGAAAGGATGTGAATGGCAGAGCTAGGAACAAATCAAGAACAGGAAACAGAGTGAGTTGCCATCTGTAGGATGAACAGTTCCGTTTCAAACTTAGCATAATTGAACGAAAGGGGTATGGAGCAAGTTATAACAGAGGAAAATTCGTGAAAGGAGAAAATACTTCCAATTATATTTCGTTATATTAAAATCGCGGTAGAAAAAATGAAATTTTTCGTAACAAAAAGAGCATACAACAGGCTACTCCTGTTCTTTTTGAAAAACAGGTGAAAAAGAGCCAGTTGTTCTCTTTCCCATCCCTACTCTCAGCTCTTTGCTTTCCAAACGCAATAAACTCCTATCGGCCTCTATCATGTCCTTCTAGTTCTAAGATATTCTTCCGCTATCTAGGGGTCAACACCAACATTGTAATTACAAAAGCACTACAAACCAACATCATCCTAACCATTGCAAAACCAATATGATTTTCATAAGTAAAGATATCGTCAATTGATGTCACATTTCTCGAAAAAGTTCGACTCTCTTATCCTTATTATAAACCCATCTATAACAGAAATTTGGAATGTATCTATCGCACTGCCTCAAAAAATGAAGACCGAGAACAGTGTTTCTTGGAAACTGAAATCGTAACTCCGCCTACTTAAGAATGTGACAAAAAACGCCTTTTTAATAAAATCCATAAACGCAAGAAATAAATTCAAACCTATAAATCTAGTAAGTGTAATTTACTCTTTCAATTAAATCAAAAAATAAAATTATAACAGTAATCATTTAGCAAAACAAAGTAACTGAAGACTACATCCACTAAAATAGAATATAAACATGCAAACGATTCCATCTCAGCTCTCTACCTTCAGTCGAGTGGAGATTAGGGCCCTTCGTCGCCATGAGCTCCATTAATACAAATTGAATTAGAAGAAGGGGATTCCTGTAACAAGTATAATAATTGATACTGTAAATACAAGTCACTTAAACATTGTTATTAAACCTTTTTCTCCTATCATGTACTAGGGTTCATTAGAAAGCATGGCTATATTAAAATTTATCACCTAACCAAAGGAACCATCATCACTCAAATTTATTCCCTCGCTTTTATTTCCCTATGCGAATGCATTTACAATTTCAAAATGAACTGTATCAGGAATCGAATGTGTTTTCTTCCTTTTTATCTCCTTACTCTGAGTAAATCGCATTATTCATCAGTATGACCTGCAATAAAAATAACAGATCATTGTGAAAACCTTTGAAAAGGAAAACTACACCGTTATTAAATGCAATACTAAGTAAATTTAAAGCTCGTGCTTAAATATACTTATATTTGTACAAACAAGTTCCCAGTGGTAATTTTAGGAATATTATGCAAAACGTGCATATCAAAAATGTTTTAAAGGACCAAAGAACTAAAGAAAATATGGCGATTGAGAATGCGAACAAAGTAACTAGGCAAACATTGCAGAAACAATAAGAAAAAAAAGACTATAGTTATGTTGCGGAAGAAGATGCTATTATATTAAATACACGTGGCATACAATGTAGTGAAGTTTTATTTAGCTTATAATAGCGTGTCACATGTGAGTCATACTAAATATGATGCTTATCTCCACGGATTTACTCATTGCAAAGGTAAACGAAACTAAAATAAGGAAGACCACCAATGGTAAACTAAAATTCCATTAACGAATGCCGTCAAAGTAAAGTCGCATGCTCTACAAATGTTTCCGATAGTACTGTAGCAAAAACCTTTTGCTACAGTACTATTAGAAATTAGATTAACATTATAAAGCATATAAGAAATCAAATTCGTTCCAGAAGATAATTTACAAGACTTACATGAATCATATTATCTTTCAAAGTGAAATGGGGAAGAATAAGATATAATAGCAAGAATATGAGTTCTCCACTAGTCATGTTAGGTTCTACATATTTTGATAGTATAAGGATAAAAACTTGTGGACTATTAGTCAAACGACCACAACATGAAACACGCATACCTATGAAAAGTGTCAGGAGATCAATTCTTTGGTCAAAAGTATCTAAATCCAACAATTGTGGCCCACGATGTAACAACGCTTTTTTGTGAGAATGTCATTTTTAAAGCCATAATGAAGTTTAGTTTTGAAATGTTTTGTTAAAATTACATTGGGCAATATACATTCCGTAATAAAAATGCGTTCAAAATACTTAAATCATCGTTAATTTAAATTTTGTTTTAAAGTACATTTGCTAGGCTAGAGGGTCTTGGCTTCATATTGATGATCACTTAATTTTTTGTTAGCAGTTTGGGATGTCTTAGTCCCCTTTTCGATTCTAGCACTAATTAAAATGTTTGTTTTCTTAAATAAACTTTAACACATTAATTTTGTTTATTTTTAATTTTTAAGGTGTGTACATGTGCGTGGTTAGGAAAGAAAGCTACTCGCAGCTAAGTTAATGCATGATATTTTAAAAACGAGTTTTTTGTAACTATCGATTAATTAAAGCTAATGACTTCCGGCTATATACTGATGTAGATTACCGAAATTTTTTGTGCTGCATAAGGGTTCTGTTCTCCAACTGTTTCGCATTACTTGTTAAAAGCTCAATACCAATTTTTTTAAATTTTATCTATAATCACGGCTTTTTTTATCACGATTTTCGATAATTTCAAAGTCAGAGGTTAATTAATCGATGAATGAATACGTTTGCATTCCTTAGGTCCCCATTCCTTAACAGTTTTGCACTATTTCAGACATTTTTAAAACAATCTCAGTTTTTCAAGTTTTTTTTCTAAAACCTCTATCTTTGGAGATTTTTTATTTTTTTCGAAGACCAGAAGGGCCCGACAAGATAAAATTTAGTGTTAGGTCAATGGTACGCAGTTGCTTATAAAAAGTGATGTGTTATCTTTATTTGTATAATAACAGCATTTTATTATCTGAGGCATTAGGGACACCTGCAACTGGTAAAAATTTCATAATGTGAACAGGTAAGGTTTAGCTTTTGTACTGAAACTCTATTGTTATCCCTTTAGTGAATTCTTAAACTTGAAATGTGTGTTCAGCATTGTTTGAAAAGTCGTTTCCAATTTGTAAGTCAGATATGTTTGCATTGAAAGCATAATTTGTGTATAATAGTTTCGTAATTAATTTCTTGCGAAATTCAAAGTAATACACTTAATAAGTCTCAAAATATTTACGAAACCCCTGCAAAAGTTTATGAACCATTAATATAACTGTTCATCAGGAAATTCTGTTATTGCACAACAACATCGAAAGATTGTTATTCTACAGATGAAAGATAAAAAATGAACCGAAACAACTTTTCAGCAGAAGCGCTCCAAGTTGCTATTTTCTATTTGCTAACACTTCGGTTATGTGCACATCCTTTGCAGTATTTGTTCCTTTACTGAGTCTATACTATGACTGAAATGCACTTTAATGTTTCAAGTAATTCCACTTGATTTAGGTTACTGTTGGTTGGATTACCGTCCACCATGCTTCAGAGCTTTCCGTGATCCATTTCTGACGGTCTTACACATCCTGCCTTGGCCAATACGATGGACGCTCATCCTTAAATCACTTATGTCAATATAGGAGAGATAACAACTACATCACCTTTACACTTTTCCTTGGTATAAAACATTTTTGCTCTCGTTTCTGTTGTTTCCAATATCATATAATTACTCAATTCTTAATATTAATGCAATCGACTTAGAGAAAATATGAAGTACTAACAAACTCCATAGCATCAGTGCTAAACTGTCTTAATTGTAATTGATTGATGGAAAATGTCAATACTCACATTCCATACCATACTTAAATTCGTTTATAATGAATGTAGCATCCATACTCACATGAAATAAAATTGTTCAATAATACTTCAGTGTTTCGTGTACTCAGTTAAATGTGTACACATCTGTCATGTTACCCCAATTAGCGTTCCCTTCAATTTCATACCATCCCCTAGCTCAAAGGCAATTCAATATTTTTTTTGCAGAAGCTATTTTTGTGCTCGTTCACATTTTCTTTCCTGAGCTGATTTCTGCCTTCCAGATTCCTCACTGCTTTTTGTAATCAGACAACTGACGAATTTCATTAGAATGGCGAGCTTTTGTTTTGCAATATAATGCGGATACATAGTTCAAATTTAGCATAGTTAAACAAAGAGTCAAAATTAGCGAATGAATAGCACAGCGGTCGATATTGTATTGTGCATATACCTTGTTGCCATTCGACAATAAGCAAATAACGTTGGTCAATTAAACGCTAACTAAAATACAGGACTAGGGACGCAACACACATCACTCGCAATTGATATCCATAGTTCTACTGTTGACAGTATATCTATGTTATAGTAAACAGTTAATACAGTCGTGATCACCTACAAACTATCTATTGGCTTCACAAAGCTATTGCTGAAATATTGAAATTTTTAACAAATGTGATGCTATCACATATGTAACGTTTCATAAACAAAATAAATAAAACATGGTAGTATCTATTGAAGTAAATTAACATTTATAATAGTGATCACTTGGTAAAATAAAAATTCCAATAAGTCAGTAATAGTATAGATGTTCTTATATTTCTTTCCTGCTGTTTAGTAGGTATAGTTGACATAAATAAAGAAAAAATTCAAAGTAAAGAAAGTTATAACAAAAAGTATCAATGTCCTCCTGTCAGGAAAGTATGCAAATATTGGAAAGTATATTTTGTAAACTGCATCAAAAATTATTAAAAGAAAAATTACTTAATTAAATACGATCAGAAACATGCAAAATGAACATATGAATTTATTCTACCCAGTAGTTTACATATTGTGAGGATTCATTGATGGACCCCTCAATTAACCCTCCTAAGGCAAACTCGCCGACAGAGTCGTAATAAAACCGGACAATGCGTTTCCATCTCTCTGGCACCAGACGGTCGGGACTTGGATCAAAGACTGACAAAAGAGAATTCGTTCCGAAAAGCGTCCAGGTGTTTAGGAGTGCACCTGCCAGGTGATTAAGTCCACCTGCTAGGTAATAAAGCCCACCTGCGCTAAGTAGCTGATCCCATTTTGCGTCAGACAGTCGCCACGAATCAGCAACCTCAAAAGCGAACAAATTAAAAGTGAACCAATAAAAAGCAAGAACCAATCAAGAGCAAACCAATAAAAAAAACCACCAGCGAACAAAGGCAGCGAGGTTTCAAAAGGAAAAGAAGGAAGTCGAATCGAGAGTTCTTGCCGGTGTTCTCGATCGAGAGGCTTGGATCAGCGACCCTTTGAGCGGTCAACCTTATTAGGGATCTCTTATCAATTTGGAAGACGGTTCTCTCACCCCGAGAGGACGCGTTATTGTAGCCTGGCGTAGGCTGCCTCTCTCGAGTTCCTGCTTTGTTCTCGTTCGAGAGATTCGAACCAGCGACCCCAGCGGAGCCGTGCCTGTCTTGTGCTGACCCGACGACCCCAGCGGAGCTGTGCTGTCTTGTGCTGACCCGACGACCCCAGTGGAGCCGATCCCTGATTGTGCCGAACCGACGACCTGCGAAGAGTCTGGTGCCGACTTCTCGTCCGGCAGGGAACCTGAATTGACCCGTCATCCCGTGAGGATCCGGTGCTGATCTTGTGTAATCGTCACCCGACGAGTAGAGTCTCATCCAGAGACCGTTGAGAGACCTTTCTCCCACTCAGAGACTTTCGTGCGTACCTGCGATTACGACAACCTGTCGCATCCCGTTAACAGAGGCATCGAATTCATGAAAGTGCCTTGAACATAGACCCTCACATAACCAAGAAATTGTTCTGAATAAAATTAATGTTTATTATTTAAGCTAGACTGTTCTCTGTAGATTTGAATCTACCACGCAACCCAGAGAAATCGTTACAATATATAATTCAAATCAAATATTAATATGTATTCGAATAACGGAAAATATTTTCATAATCATTCAACATTGACACTTTTATTTACTAGGCATACCGCAGAAACGGATTGAGGTATACTTATATTCTAAACACTGGATTTAAACAAGTGAAATCCACCCTTAATTTTGTCTTTCAATATTACGAGGGGCATACTCGCATATATACGTTTGGCAATATGCAGGTTTACATGCATGATTTCTAACAGATTTTGACCTTCTAAACCAGGCCTGGCCAACCCAAATGGTTTCACCGGCCACTTTGATGACGAGTAACGTTACAGCGGGCCGCACTTTAGGTAAACATGCTTTTAAAAAATATAATACAAAAACAAAACGAATAAAATTTTATTGTTATGCTATGATTCATATAAAATGAATTCTCGAGTTTTAATGAGATATTTGTTTATCCTCTCCTTCACTTAATTTTTGTAAATCTATATTTATGTTCGACGTTGCACATCGTAGTTGGTTTTCTAAATTGGCATCAGTTAATGAAGCACTTGATGAACTCTAAATTTCATCTTCGAAAAAAAATGTTTCACAAACATATGTGGATCCAAAAGCACTTACATCTCGTTGTGCAAAATATCTCTCGGATGTAATATAAGTATTGTAAAAATTAATTTTTGACGTGGACGCAAAAATTTGTTTCATTTCATTGTTGCACTGTAACTCAATTAACTCCATTTGCAGATTTTCAGGAACACTATTCACGTCAACATGAAATGGGCATGAAAATATTTCAAACATTTTATCATATTTTGCTAATTCTGAAAAACGACTATCAAATGCAGTTATAAGTTTCTTTATTTCATTAGCATATTTCGAGAGATTTTTAGGTTGGCTTTTCGGGAAGTTATTTAACAGCGGAAAATGTTGAGCATTATTATTTCTAAGTTGGCACCCAAATAACAATAATTTCTTATTAAAAGCTTTGATGAAATTACAAGCATCGATTATTAAATTATCTTGCCCCTGCAAGTCCTTATTTAGCTGATTAAGTTTTTCTGTAATATCCACTATAAACATTGGTCTAACAACCAATCATCATCACTTAATTCAAGAACAGATTCTTGTTTCTCGTTCATAAACATATCTATTTCCTCCCGTAAATTAAAGAATCTTTTTCAACATTTTCCACGACTTAGCCATCTAACATTGGTAAAATATACGATATCACCATATTCAGAAGATAATTCGCTAAAGAATTCTTTGAATTGCCGATGCTGAAGAGTTATGTGAACGAATGTAATTTACTATTTTTATAACTACTTTCATAACGTGATTCATGGATAATACTCGATCACATAAATTTTGTTGATGTATCAGACAGTGAATAATAAAAATATCATTGGCTTTAATGCCTCTGCAATCTAGCTTATCCATAAGTAATTTTACAGCTCCCTTATTTTTACCTACCAAAGCAGGTGCTCCATCTGTTGTTAATCCTGAAAGAGCCTCAAAATTTAAGCTATTTTCTGCTAAACATTTTTCAATCGCTTGGAAAACATCTCCTCTAGTTGTGTCTTTTAAATGTAAAAGATTTAACATTTCTTCTGTCACGGAATGAATCATTCACACCGCGAATAAATATCACAAGTTGAGATGTGCCTGAGATATCTGTGCTTTCATCAAATGCCAAAGAATATGCTTTGAATTGGTTAATTTTATCTCGCAAAGTTACTACGATTTCAGCTGAAATGTCATCAATGCGACGACATATAGTTTGGCGTGAAAGACTGATACTTGAAAATAATTTGCTTTTATCGGGCAAAACATCTTTTATAACTGCTTACAAACAGTCCGTTACTAGTTCACCATCCGAAAATGGTTTCATTTTCTTTGCAATCAACATGGCAACAGAATAACTTGCTTTGACAATGGTAGATGGTTGTTGTAATAATGAATCGAACATCGTTTGCTGAGCTTTCAGATGCGATTTAAGCGCAGTTAACTTAAAACTTTTTACTTCTTTACTGAAATTTACATATTCAATATGTTTTGTCTCATGATGCCTTTTAACGTTATATTCCTTAATTACAGCGACCGTCTCTACAAATTAAACACATTAATTTAGAATTCTGCATTGTGAAAAAATAATCTTTTTCCCAACGATTATTAAATTTCCTGTTTTCATCAACAACTTTTCTTTTCTTTGAATTCATCCTTGTTATGGACCAAAAAAAATTCAAATAAATGTTAGTTGGAGAATATTGGTATATTACACAGAGCAAAAAAATACTTTTAAAAACTAAATTTAGTATTCTTGTAATTATGTATTACAATTATGTAAAAATCAGAGTTTCGAACCGTAATTTTTCCTTTCCGGTTTTCGTTCTATTAACTTAAATTTTTGAAATTCGGTTCTGTTCCGGTTCGCGTCATCAATAGTACGTCAACCGGTTTACGTATATTCGAACAGTTTTTTTTCTCTCCGATTACAATTCGATTTACATTAAAATGTTGTCATCTAGGGTGTCTAGGGGTCATTAAAGTCTTTTAAAGAGATCTTTTTAAAATTTTCATAAAAATTTAATTTGTGAAATTGATTTTTATAAATTAAATTTATAAAAATCCCCTGTACCTTAGATTTGCTTACCAAGCACTCAACCTATAGCGGAAAATATTTGCACTTAACCTGATAATCATTTTATGTAAATTATAAAGTACGTAATACTTTTATTATAAATTATTAATGATTATAAAGTTCTCCTTTTTGAATTCTCGCAGGAATCGTGTCGAAAGAAAGAACTGTCAATGTTTTATGCCAGTTAGTGCATTCTGCAGAATTTTGCTTACAATGCAACAAATAGTCCTTGAAAGCGCACGCTGTCAGCTACTCTGGTATATTTGAGCTGCAGATAAAAAAGAGAGTTTGAAAGTCTTAGTTAAAAATTTGTGTCTGAACCGAAATAAGTATAAATTAACTGAAAACCGGTACAAAAAAATAACGTTTTCGATTCGGGTTCAGAGGTGGACTATTTTTGGGGTTCGGTTTACGGTTAAAGAATCGCAATTTTTCAATTTTTCTGGTTTTCGGTTCAGTTCCGGTTCGAAGCCCTGCTAAAAATACCAATATTTAATAACTTTTTTAAACTTAATGCAAATAGTGATCACTTGAAACTTGAAAATTGATAACTTTTATCATTTTATTAAATTCTTAGTAATTTTTAAATTTACTTGCATTAGTAAAAATATACTCATTTGAATAAATTTCAAACTTTCTTTGGATGGGTCTTCAGATGTCACTTTTATTCAACTATCAGCACCACACAAAAAACTTAGTAAGCACGCCAGTAAGTCAAAAACAAACCTAACACATTAAACAGAGATTCACTTGAAATAATAACTTCGTTCGTGCAGTGGATAATGAAACTATGACGGACCCAATCGTGTCTAGACTAGTGTCTCGAGTCAGCCTTGACTGCCGGCTTCCATACACAACCAAGTATGTATAATTACCACTTGGCGAAATTATCACTTACTGGCGCAATTTATATTACATTTTTATATGCGGTTTTTCTATCGTTAATTTAAAATTTAATTTTTTATCGTTACTTCAAATTTTCATTTATTTAATATTTTTTGTATACATGCAACGAAAAACAAAAGTTTCAATAGAAATATAAAATTTTCCGGCGGGCCGCACAATTTAAGTGACGGGCCGCGTGTGGCCCGCGGGCCGCGTGTTGGACAGGCCTGTTCTAAACTAATGGAAGGTTTCCGAGGATTCTTTGAACCAATATACGAGTATATAAATGTGGAGATTGAATTTTCGTCACGTGAGACCAGTCTGGGTGGAAAGGAAAATTTACTTTCTTGAACAGAACGAGAATTTTTCAAATGTAAGTATAGTTCAACGCCACAAGCTTTTAAATTATATGTAATCACATGCTATCGAGCACATGTATCAAATTTACAATCGTTGATATTAAAATGAGAAGAATAAATGTTTAGACCAAACTGTTGTCTGTTGATTTTGTTAGAGAAGATATAAGCCTTTTTTCAGAAAATACGTAGATGTTTGTGCCTGACTTTATTTTACTTTGTAATTACAAGAAAGTTGATGAGCTTTCTTTTGAACAGAGTAAGAAGCTTTTTAGTGAAGAGGTTTGTTTCATCGACGAGGGATTTGATTTACTGACCATTACATTTAATCTCACATATATACATTAGCTCCGGAATTGAATGTACATCATAAAGAGATATCCGTTAAAATCCCAAAAATTTGAAATGAATTATAACCTGAACTTTGAACATTTTTGATGAGTGGTTAAGCGCATATTAGGGCTAAAAACAATTCTATGCAGCTGGAGGGTTTTTTAGATATATTTTAATGTCAAAAAAGAGTTACACAAATTGAGTATACACTCAGAAAGCAATAGAAACGTGAAATGAATTTTTGTTGCACATATTTTTGCATGTTGAACAATTTCGAAACCAAAAGGTGCTAAATTAAGAAGAATGTGTGTTGTTTTTCTGAAATTGTTTGCCCATTTGTCTCATAGAATCGTTTTTATGTTCTGTACTCTAAATACCGTGGATTTTAATCACTTTTCCTCCCCTCCTACTGGGACAGCAAAACAATTTTGAGCCCACCGAAGTATTAAGATTATGCTGAGAGTTTTTAATTACTGGTTAAAGTGGTAAAGAAACATTAACAATTATTTTTGTTCCGTAATTCTCTCTCTCTGTGGAAACTATCAATTGACACACAAATTTGACTCTATTGACTATTGACTGTTTGCGCAGTGCGTATCTGCGTGACAGTTGTTGGCACTACTCCTTAATTGGCGTAACTTTTCATGTACTTGGCGAGTGCCAAGAAAGTTGCCAACCTCTCTGTTAGTGCCTGATCTCTTGACGCGATAAGACGATACCGCCAGCATTCCATCCTAGGAACCATTCCTTGTATACTAAGGATAGTACAAATTTCAATTAATGTAAATAAATATAATTAGTCCACTAAAGTTTTCATTTTTGTGCGAGCCATTTTCTTTGTGTCTCTTGATATCCAAATTTCAAACATTTTAAAAAATTGCTTTTCAATAGAATTAAATATGTTTTACTTTCCATGATTTCATTGGTAAAACCTAGATTTCCAAACACTCCTGCCAGTGTATAACCCCATACAGACACAATAGATTATCACCTCGAAAGACATTGCAATTGCTTTCTTATCAATAAAATGGTTTATATTTTAGGTCGTAATTATCAATTATATGTTCATCAGAACCCTATAAGTGAACCCCTTCCACAGCTAACTATACCCACTCATAAGCATGGAAACGTTTCGGTGCTTGTAATTTAATTCTATTGAAGAATAATTTTTCAAAAAGTGCTCGCAATTTGGATTTAGTGTCACATTGTTGTGTCTCTTGATATCCACAGAGAGAGAGAGAGAGAGAGTAGTATGGATCAAAAAAAGTCGTCAAAATATCTCTTCACTACTTTTAACAGCAACTATGTAACCCGAAATAACCACAAGACCTCCATGGGCTCGACATTTGTGGTTCTAGGAGGAAAAAGAAAAGTGTTCAAAAACAATGATCTTCAGAGCGTATACGGACGATTTTATGAGACAAATGGAAAAAATATTCCAAGAAACAACATAAATTTGCGGTAGTTCAGTGCATCTACGCTCAGGTGTTCTGCTTGCAAACAAAATATGCAAAAAAATATTTTACATTTTGTGTGTGCTTCTCGACGAAATTTACTGGGTGCATATTCAATTTCATGAATTAGAATTTTGTGATTTCAGTAGTTAAGATTTCTTTTTAAAGTATTATAGCTAATAAGGAATTGTATTTTAGCTTATTATGTTTTAATGTGTACTTACCGTTTCTAAAAAAATATGTGAATTTATTATTTTTTCTAAAAGTTTGGGTCTTTTAAAGATAAGTCTTTATGGTGTGTACTCAATTTTGAGATCCACTGCATATATTGGAAGATTGGTTGTTCAGTCTCTCTGTGTAACTTTTAAATGATAAATTGCGATGTAGAGTAAAAGCAATACAACACTACTTGGAAATCTCAGAGGGTTAAAAATTCGTTTTATTGAAAATTGCCAAAGTACAGAATAAAAAAATCATTATTTCCACATCTTCCTGCTTTCGCAATTTCCACGGTGTTTCATTATTATACTTTCTTTGAAACTTTATTTATCCACATGAGGGTGTAGTATAGCTCGTGAAGACTGATGTGCCATTTACGAGACGGGATAATACATATGTGTAGAGAAATGTGGAAATGTATTTCATTTTCTCACAAAAAATCTCAGAAATACGTTATTGAATTTTTTGGGGGGAATCTGGAGAAATGGTCGACTTAAATGTATCGCAGTAGCAAATCATCTCACCCTAGTGACCACCTGATATATGTAAAGGAATTTGTCACGACTTCGATCGACGACGAACCGATATAGGACATCTGCAAAGAATAATGTTTTGTAGGGCAAGATGTAAGAAAGAAGAAAGCCCGAAGCACTTTATTAATGTTATTTACAATTTATGAACATTTAACCACTCTTGTTACAAATCATTAACCCTCCAAGTGGTTTCGACTAGATATCTCGTCCTTCAATATCTGACCAAATGCGATAGTGACAAAGCATCTCATCATCAAGATATTGCCGATTTTTGTATGATGACGACATCAAGGGTTCTAGTCAGTTTTCTTCTAATGATGAGATATCTCGTCTATCAAGCTCTGGTTAGTTTTGCTGATAACGAGATATCTTGTCGACACAACCATGAGGAGGATTAAAAGAGAACGCTCAAATCATTCAGTTAAGTAAACCACATTTCTTGAGATTGTAAGTTTTTCACTCATCAATTCGTCAACACTTAAGTGATGTGATTCCTGTCTCAAATAATATTATTTCAGCCATTCTAATAATTCTAGTAATTTTAATAAATATATTGTAAGTTGAGGTTCAAAAGCTCTCAAAAACTCAATAATTATAAAACATTTATTGAATTTATAAATTAATTAATAATTAAGATAGTTGTTTTTAACTATGCTGAATCTAAGAATAATGTTCATTTGGTAAAGTATTTTGCATTTGATTCAATTTATTTAAAAGTCCAGGGTTGCTTATACAGCTGTAATAAATGCCAAGCAATTTTCCAGTATAATTTAAAGTTAGAAGCGGATACGGTATACACAACGAATTGCTCTCTTTTATTCACTTATACAAAACAACAGGAAAGGTTAGAATATCCTTCATCAATATATTATTAGAGGAAAGAGGCAATTTAAATTGGCAATTTCCCAATCTAAAAGAACCCATCCAATGTTTCGATAATATCTTCGTGGTGTGTGAAAGAAAATACATAGTTTTAACTTTAAAGGTTATAACATCGTGACTGTCTGATATTTTCATGACTGTCTGATATTTTCATGACTGTCTGATATTTTCATGACTGTCTGATATATGCCATGTGACTGTCTGATTTATATTCTAAATACTTTCCGTCTATTCCCTACCATGTAGTCAGTTTACCAATGCCATTTCATTTTTATATGATCAATTTTGAATTATTTTTTTCAAGATCTTTCTTTCATTTGCATATTATCTGACTACCTGAGTAAATCAAATGTTATATTGAGATATTTGTTGTTACCAACTTATTTTTTATCTGTGTAGATTTAATATATTTCTTCAGTACCTTTTCAACTTCTAACATTGTTTTTTGAAGGATTTATTTCTATATATTTCATATTTCTTACACATTTGAGTGTAAAGATTCAAGACTGAATTTTCAACCAATTCGTGCGAAAATATCAAACAATGATTATTGAAAAATTACTTAAAAAACGCATTTTTCTACATTCGAAATACCGTGTATTTAAGGAAAGAATTCTACATGCAATTATCCTCTTGATTTTATGTAGTCAACAATTTCTTTTACGAACTGGAAGATTCAACAACGAAGAGCAATAAAGGTTGTACACAGCCTAAACAGGTCAAACATCAACACAATAAGACGTTTCCATTTGACGACTTCTGGTGAATGGGAAGATATGATGGAAGATGATGAACCGCGAAGTGGTCATCCTGCAAAATCTTGAATGAATGATAACGTTGCAGGTGACAGCTGCTACTTAAAAAGCGTCCCCTGTCGATTGGAATGATGATATAAGGGGTTCCACATCCGTGAAGATAATGCCCAGTAAATTTATGAAAGTTTGAAAACTTTTGCTATCTTTTTGCAGAATGGCAGTGATTTCAGAAAAGAAGGAAGATTGAATAGCTAGCTACACGTCAAAATCCCACTGAAATGGCAGACAACAATCGCAACCTTTTAGGGAAATTGATACTGGTGACGAATCATCTATCTGCGAGGTTGTTTTTCTATTTAACCCTCCTGGACGTTGTCTCGACGAGGTATCTCGTTATTAGCAAAACTGACCAGATCCTGATGCACGAGATTTTTTGTCGGCATCATCAAAACATTGGCAATTTCTTGATGGTAAGATATATCTTCATTAGCATAATTGGTCAGATCTTGATAGACGAAACATCTCATCGAAATCACTTGGAGGGGTTGGGAAATGCTTCTCCACGTGTATCCAAAAATAAAACACTGGGGCTATTTACATAAGTAAAATAAAATTCAAAATTATAATTTATTGCAACACAGAAACAAAGTATGAATGCGTATTGTAAGTATCTACGGAATACAGAATGCGACAAAAGCCTCCTGTGAACCGAGTTCGAAGGGACTACGAGGGTCAAAGTATTTCAAATCTTTTGAGGAGTTTTTTCTAAATAAGGTGCAACAGTCTCTCGGTAAGGTATAACAGCAGATGAATTGTGTCCTCTTTCCCTCTGTCACATCTGAACTGAACACTTGAGGGCAATCCAAATCTGCCGAGGCATCCATTAAACCTCCCATACCCATAGATCAATTGCGTCAGTAGAAAATTCATTGTAAAATAAAGGTTTTCCATCCTCAATTGCACCGTAGTGTAGGGAAGAATTGTTTGGTAAGCTGAATCTTATTCAATTCGAAGTACTCTTTGTTCCAATATTTGATATATTTTCCTTTGTACCTCTGTGAGAGCGGCACCAAGATATTTAATTCGTAGACCATACTAATTTCGGATTTTGAAAGGATCCCCAGTCCTTCATCCTCAGTATAATCGGTAATGATCTCAAATTGGTCGAACTTAACTATATTGTTTGAAACGTTGAAAACCATTCCCCTCGTCAGAATTTTGGGATTTGAAACTTGTTTAGAGATGGTGACGATAACCAGACCCTTTTGACGATAACCACCAGAAGTACACCCGAGCCTGTCCTTTCCAGGTGCTTATCAATTCGATGGGTAGACCTACCTGGGTGCCTAATCAAAAGAAGAAAATTACAAAGTGAGGTTTCTGAATAAATACGCACAGCTGAGGTATTGCAATTCCTTTCAGAGAAAGGGTAGCACACAGAGACTAACCTTTCACAAAAATTTTCCGAGTGACCAAACAAAAGATGAAAGAAAAGCATTATATAGCTAATGTACAAAGATTGAATTATTTCTGCCATTTCATGACCATGACTCAGTTGGAAATGGATCAGTCAGCAGATTTCTTTCTTCGGTGGCCAAATACCGCTTTCACTCCAAGTTCTGTCTGTTAAGGAGGAGGATGCCACCGAACCACAAGCACAGAAATCTATTCCGCTTTTCCCGAAACGGAAACGGTACTGGTCAGTAAAAAACATGCGTAGCCTCCTGTCTTCGATGTGGTAGGAAGGATCTGCGAAAAGAGGTCGTCTAATATACTCCAGTTCCATATTTCGATCCATCTCACACGGATGTGCTCATTCAAAAAAGCTTTAAGGTGACTAGCTGGGCTTGGGAGGTGGAATGAAATGGGGACAGGATTGTTGGCTACGGCTTTTGTAAGGTAAACCTGCTTTCTCGTTTTCCTCCTGTCTGATGGGCTTTAATCGACGATATTTGATTAGAATTGAAATCGATTCACCTGAAGGTCATACAATGCTCTAGATTTTGCGTGTCAAACTTCTGAATATACAATATTCCCCCATCGAGCCGAAACGTCTTAATATAAAATTTATTTCCTCAAACGCTTGTAGTATAAACTTATTTATACCTCCCCGCAAAATATAATTATAAGAAAACAATTTCTTTATAACAGTTTTAAATTCAGAATCGTATTTGTCTTAATAAAAGAATTCCCCTAACCTAATTTCAGAACATTTATTAATTACAAATTTTGGGTTGAAAGACAATTCAGAAAGCGTCCACTTCGGGATAGAAAATTGTTAGGCCCATTTCCATTAAGTTGGTTTTCTATTTTGAAAAGTGATTATATGAAATGTCTATCTCGGTAATGGGTTATGTGTAGAGGTAGGAAATGCATCTCGAACTCTCTATGCCATTTGAGATTTGGAAAAATAATGTAAATGGTTTTTCATATTTCCTTTTTAAATGCCTTTTGTATTTAAGTTGTGCAATTTCGAGCATTCTTTTTTAAGAATGAATTTTTTCATTGAAATTTTTCTAACGGCTGTCCTTCTTTCGTTTTATATTTCTTATGTACTGATGAATGAAGGTGCTATGAGAAAGCGTTGCATCTCCAATGATTATCAATTGCAGCTTTTGTGCATGCATCAGCTATATGTGAAGCTTATATATCTTCAAATTTTAATTTTTTCAAGTAAAAAATTCAGATTACTTAATTTAAAATGCAATTATCGAGTTGTGTACACGACTTCGGTAGAAAAGAAAATATAGCATAATACAATTTTTGATCGATGCTTTTCCTTTCATTTTATTTTGTATTTTTATTTGTAATTTTTACATAGTCAAGGGTTGTAAATTTTAACCTTTACACTACGGATGGGACAAATGAGTCCCATCAGAAATTTCCTTCGTAGACCGGTTTGGGACTGTTGGAATTTTTCCACCCTTTTAAGTGACCGCTGACATCGATCATGATTTGCGAGCTGTCAGCGACTGGCCTTTAGAGGGACCTTCCTTTTGTTCGGTGACTCCCCTATCGACCATTGTGTGAAATCTTTGGGAAAGATACAAAGTGGCACAGGTGATATCTCTCTCACGCCAAAGAATACGCCAAGAAGTACAAAGGCATTTATAGGAGCGCTTTTCTCATTCAAAACTATTCTTAGGGAAATAACATGTCATACGGTCCTTTATCACATTGGTAGAATGGCTTAAAACATACCGACAGCAATCTCATTCGAGGAGGCACGAATGTAGAGCACTTTCTTATCTCCACTTGGATTGGAAACATTTCGAATGTTAACACTATTTTCAATCTTCCTATTTCAGTCGGTCTAATTAGCTCTGATATTGCAATACATGACCATGACCGAAATAAACTTCCTTTCAATACTATATATTACGCGGTAGTTTGTTCAAATTCAAATCCGTTTATCCATTAATGGAAAAAGAGTTCGAAGGAATTCGACGAGGAAAATTTTGCTGATAGCGATTCCGAATGCGAAATTGAACATCGTGTGACGGATCTTGTGTGCGAACAAGAGACTTTTGTAGTTGATAACTCATCTACAGAATTCCCAAATATAAATTGGAAATTTCCGAACCGTCAGATGAAGTAACTGTTTACGACTTCAGTGGAAGTGTTGGGCTTTTCTCAAACGTCCAACCGTTAGAACTGAAACAAGAGCTTAATTATTTCCCCCTGATGTTCAATTCGGAAGTTTTACGAATTTTAGTTGAAGAAATTAACAAGTGTGCAGTACAAATTTTGAGCATACGTGCAAACTCTCCAGAGGAAGCACTTGTCGGATTGGAAGTCCACGACTGCTTCAGAAATGCAGAAATTCTTAGGATTGGTTCTACTCATGGGACACATAGAGAAGGAAATTTTTCACTGACTTTAAATATTTTACTTTGCCAATTTTGAATTGGTTGATTTTTACATCATTTGCACAAGGGAATGTTGAAGAATCAGAAAATTTTAAATTTCTAAGCTTACAAGTTTACTAAGCATCAAAATTGACGTATTTATGTTATTCTAATGTTGGTTGGTTTCGGGTCTTATGGACCAAGGGTCATATTTGGTCAAGTTGCACCAAACACAAGACAGACAACACAATGAGAGAGGAAGAAAAAACAAAAAACAGAAGGGTAGACTAGTGTAAAAATGAAAGGGAGCAAAGATAACCTGGGTATCTCGTGGTTTGGATGCCCGTATACACCTAAATAAGATGCGTGCGTGAGATCGTTATTTTAACGTAAAAAGAGTATCCACTTTTAGTATGTGGTCATGATTTTATTAGACAAAAATTATTCGAACAGTTCCAATAATTTATTTTTACAACGTTTAGAATGTACTTAAACTTTCAATATTTTAGGTAGAACCATGATCTCCAAATTCTTATTGTTATAGATGATTTTTCAATCGTCTTTAAAACCATATAACCGATGAGACTGTCGGTCAATATTCATAAAGAAAGTTTGTACATCTTATTTGTGACATAAAATTTTTGTCGCAAAAGAAGTGATTTTCTTAAATCCAATGGAAACTTGAGCGCTATAAGAATATTAAAATTAGATAAAAATGTTGGAGACTGGTGTGCATATGATACTCACTTGATAGGGAAATTTACAATAATTTTATATAACTTCCCTTGTCTATGACTGAATTCTAAAACTGATTTCAAACTGAATTAAAAGCTTTACAACATCTATTAAAATAACAACCAATTACTTCCCTACTTGCACAATTTTTAATAAAGTTCAAAACAAGGATTGACGGGAGTTCCACGTTCAGTTAAAAAAAGTTTTTTGAAAGCACAGAAGTAAAGGTTTTTCTCATAAGGTTTTGAGCCTATTGAATACCACCGGTCAAGCAAATATTCGTTTCATTATTTAATCATTTTTAACAAACTCATAAAATAATAAAATTTTAATCATGTGCAATAAAATAATACTCCTAAAGAGAATGAAACCTAAGTGTACTCTTTATGTGGTTATTTACTCATTAATTATTTAAATAGAAAATATCTGTAATTTTTTTGTAATGTAAACACTTTACACACTTTTTTCTAGCAAAATATAAAAATTATGAACGATAATTAAGAAGATAAAAGATTGTACAAAATCACACTGAGCATTTTAAAAATGAACTATCAAAATCTTGTATTTAATTTGAAAAAATGACTTGTGCTTATCAAAATCAGTCATAGAAATACTAATATAAGTAAAACAAATGGAGTATGCATTTGCTACTGTCCTAACTTCCTTAAACGATTTTTAATTCAAACCTCATACAGTTTCTAATACGAAGAATCAAGTGGGGTAGAAAAGAGCGCATATAGCGAAAAGTGGGAACCCAAGAGATTTTTCAAACAACCATTACCCAAACTTCAATTGAGCGGCATTGGGACAACACTATGAAAGGAAAGCGCGCTAGGTGGTTAGTCGTAAAAATCTTCAGGAGTCTCTCGCCCAAATTCTGTAGACGGGAGGAAAGTAAGCGAAATTTGCCGTTCTACGAGGCGTTAACGAAATTTGGCAGCCGTATCGTAAACGTTAATATTTTTCAAGTAATAACAAAACTCCGTTTAAAGTGCTTTGTCCGCAGTTAACACTTATACTAATTCTTATACTTTTAACTCTCTGAGGGGTCCCAACGCATATATCCGTTCCGTAACCTGCAGTCTTCCCTACAGGACTTCTGACCCGTTTTGATCTACTCAACAAATTGATTACTTCAACCAGTCTATGTGGTTTTTATTCATTATGTGTATTGTGGGTAATGGCAATACCGCACTACTTGGAAATCTCGTAGTGGTGAGAGGATTAATTTTTTGTTTCAGCCTTTATTTATACACATTTATAGTAATATACAGAATGCAAACTCAACAAAAATCCTATAACGATGCATTCCACCCATGTTTGTTTTCATTACATCACACCTTTAAAGTATATTAAAAGCAAATTATTTTCATTAACAAATTCAATACCTGTTCACTTCAAATAACACTTCAATGTTTATATATGAGTAAAACCATTAAATTTAAAAATTAAAGATGTATTGTTGGTATTAGTGTGTTTGTATCTGTGCATGAATTTACATCACACTGGAGCAACACAACGAGCTATTGGCGATCAATCTCGAAGGAAAAGATTCGATGAAAACGTAACATAATTTTGAACCACGGTCAATGTAAAGAGGTCAACACCTAAGCTGGTATCCCACTCTCCAAACTTCCATGCCATGCTACCGAGAGGACATTTGAGGTCACGATAGTTTTAACATGCATCAGTACCCACTTACACACTGTCATTGATTGGATCGAGTTTCAAACTCGGAACTCTCTAATTGCTAATCCGCGACTCTACAATGGGGAAGCTTGGCCAAATACGGCCCTTGTGCCATATAACTCAATGCAACCAACCAACCATTTTGGGTACCATGTATTGTAGAGAATATAACGTGAAATATATAGCATTTAGATTATCAGATTCATAATTCATGTATTTTATGAAATTCATATTTTTATCTTAGTTATAAACAAAATATATTTGTTGCATACAAACATTGTTTATAAATGTCTGTATTTTGAGGTATGTGTCAGTGTATATTCTGCTTATATATGACTAGGCCACACATGCTTTGGGATTTATCTCCGAATATTACAGGAAAAATTCGGAAATAACGTCGATGAACTTATTATTCCGCCTCCGTAAATTACAACGGAAAAGCACCCAGGAATGCTAAACAGTCCCCGACTGCGTTCCAAGCTTTACCACATCCACTTTTCGACCGATTTCCCTAGAAGCATTTTCTCGGAAGCATCCCTCAGAGAATCCGGTTTTCTCTCGGAATTAAAACCCTTAACCTCGTAGCGCCCGGAATCACGGCTCGTTCCGGAGCAGGGTCCGATAATCTAATTGCTTCTCCCACTGGTTTTCCGAAATTGTTCGAGAACATCGTTCGAAGCTGCTCGATTGCTCTCAGCAGCAGTTAGGAGGGCTCCATGACTTCACTTCATTAGCACACAATCGTGGATCGCACTTTCTCCAGTGTTCGGAAGAGCGGTGATGGGCACATGAAGGACGGATTCCCTCCTGCTAATTCCAGCTGGTGGTCTGGAAGGGCATTTAAGTAGGTTCCATGCTCGGGACGGAATTCGGAGACAATGGACCGTTTCGTGGAAGATTGTTTGCTTCTGTTTATAAAAGGAAAGGATTCAAAGGCCAGCATCAAATTTTAATTACGGAACTTTTCTGTTAAACACTATCTGTTAAATTAAGATAAATTACAAATACTTTTGAATATGAAATCCACGAAAAGAAAACAAACCATTAAAAATCGAGTTCGTGCATACAGAGGCTGTTCGGATATTTTTTGAACGATTTTAATGGACTGAAGATAATTTTTACATGGAATTTTTGTGTTTTAAATGTTCTATTTGATAGCCCTTATTGTTCACTATCTTTCTACACCTTAATTTCCATGATCATAATGACTTTTGTAGTATCGACAGGTATTTTGTCCCATTCTTGTTCCACAGTTTTCCAAAACCCTTGAATGGGTTTCGGTCGACATTTTGATAATGCTCTTTTTAAAAAAGTCCATCTAGAGATTTAGCAGGAATATGGTAGTGACTTGATACCAGTTTCTTGTTCCATTTTTCCAAAAATTTAATAGTAGATTTAGATGCGTGGCTGCTTGCTTTATCCTGATGCAGCTCTACTGATTGTTGGCACTGTGCGTAAAGATTTGGTATTTCCTTTTTGAATATTTGGGATAAAATATGGTCTTGATATGAGGTAGTTGATTTTTATCTTTCTTTCCATTCTCCTAACTTTTAATTTTCCATTATATGCAAAACCGCCAACAATCATAAATTCCTTAGAGAAAGCTTCTTTAGATTTTTGAAGCACGTTTTAAGATTCTTTTATCCTCTTTTATGATAATAAATTGATTTTTTTATTGCAATCATTTAAATACACCCACCTCTCGTCTAATGTCACAAAATTTTCCATCTCTGTTCGACTAAATGCTTCTCATATAAAATTCTGCAGCGAGTTTTGCATTCTGCAATATGTCGTGGTGATAGACTATGAACATTGCATTTTTTGGCCTTTGTAAGATTCAAATAAGTGTTAATTATTTTATTTACAATTGAAACTGAACATTTTAATTACTTTGCAATAGTCCTTTGACTTTGCGGATTATCTTTTAAAATTAAAGATCTTACTTTACAAATATTCTCAGAAATACTTTTCTCTTTTTGGATACGTATTTGGAAGTATTTTTCCACTTTTACATTTTTTTCCTTTCTCATTAATAATATTACTTATCGTACCTTTAGATTTCGAAAAACCATGACTTTTACAGCTTGTTTGAATAATTGAATAAGCATGGTTCTCTTCGGAAAGAGCGAACTTGCTTATTAAAAATCCATCGCTTACTTAAAAGCGCCATTTTGAAAGTAAACAGAACTCTGAGTTAGCAGATGATAAGTTATACTTTATGTATTTAACTGCTGCTAAAGTAAAATTCTTTCGTAGCATACAATTTTTTGTACAGCTCAACAAAATCGTTCAAAAAATGTCCCAACAGCCTCTGTATTTCTAAAACAATCATTAGATTGCTGATACGTTCATGTGAAGCAAAATTGTTTAACCGTCCTGGTAGTTTGTATTTGAGTGGAAAACCACACTGTAGTGGCCAGCCTCTAATGCAAAAAACCTGTTCCAAACTGTCATAAATTTCCATCGAAGGATAATTTGTTTTTCCTATTTAAATCTTCATTCCCCTTGAAGTAATAGAGCAGTTTTTTCTCGACGAGTTATCTTGTCATTAGCAAAATTGAACATATCTTGGATGAGATATCTCCTTAAAATCACTTGGGGGATTAAAGGTACATATCATGGGGATAGATAACAAGCTGGTAAGTCGAGCTGAGAAGTAAGCTATTCAGAAGTTCGGGTAACTAGGATTCTAGGATTGGAATTTACCAGGAAGTAGGCACTGCTGTGCTTTTGAACAATGAGGGGAACCTTTATTGATGCTTGGATTTTTTAAGTGACGAATTTAGAAGAATAGTGAAGGTTACAGTTAAAATATAAATGGGAAAAAGAGAATAGAATGAACTAGATAATTATGGGTGAATAAAACTTTCGTAGCTTCATTAACGCTTTGATAGTGATCTCGAATCAAACGTGAAATCTGCATCGAAATTGTCGAAGACAATTTAATTAGAACAGACAACCAAGACAAGTAAATAAACAATCAAAAACGCAAGCTAAAACAAAAACGCTGAGTCGGACAAGTTACGAAGTTATCGAATCAAAGAAAAACGGAATCAAGTTTTCCGGTATAGACACCAGTTACCTACGGTCGAAAATAGAATCATCTGCGAGCATGAGCTATACCGATCGCAGTAACTGGTCATTGCTAAATTAAGACACTAGTGAGCCAAATGGTACCACAGGGTTCTACATACCAGCTCATAGGGGGAAATCAGAGAACAAGACAGTAAAGTAACCCGGCGTGAAGGCTAGGTGGCACTATCAGGGTTCTACATACCAGCTCACAGGAGGAAATCAGAGAACAAGATAGTAAAGTAACCCGGTCGTGAAGGCTAGGTGGCAGGGTGAGTAGTGCGGCTCTTGTTACAGGGCAACTTCAGCTCGCAGAAAAGACCTAAAGCTATTTTGCATCAACAGTTTAACACCTTCCCGCAAAGGCCTAAACGCCAATGTGGGGTGTTCCGTTTGGACCCTGAAGTCTATGACTTCAATTCCATATTTCTCTCCGAAATTAATTTCCCCCTACTGTTTTGACTCTTCTGTACACCAATAATTAGGGATGTTTACGGACTCGATGGGACCACTAATTGCATCTTAAGTTAAATTTTAACATTTAATTCGTAATTTCTCTTCTTAAGTTTAATTGTCTTTCCTTTATTTATCTAATGCTAACGCTCTTGTTTGCGAGCATGCAGCAGTCTAGGGGATTCCTTCTCGAGCCAACTTTTTTACCTAAAACCTAAAAGGCCCCTTGCACACTCAAATAAGTTGGCGAGTATGTTGGTAAAAGCAGCTGGTAACTGGCTCGGCCAACATACTTGAGCATTTATGGGTGCGACGAGCATAGCTGGTGATAGGCGTGCTCGGCTTGGAGTTCGCTTGACGATCCCTTTCAACACGAGCCGAGTGCCCAACATAATAGTATTTGTTTCTGAATTCTATGAGAGACACGTTGCAGTAGTTCTTTAAATATTTCTTCTCTCATTCGTAAATAATTTTTAAAAAATTCTGGGGTTCATTAACTGCGATCTCTTTTATTAACGGCATATGGCTAAATTTGTTTCTTTCTTGAAGCCAATTTTTGGCCCACACTCGTCTCCGTTTTCTAATTCTTGAATCGTCATCCAAGCATAGCAAACCACATACAATCATCATCGTCGTTGATTTTCTGAAATTCATTTTCTTCGATTTAATAATAACAATTATTTTTATATAAGATTAAAATTATTTTTTCAAAAATATTAAAATTAGTTTTCTATTACTTTAAAAATCTACGAACTGAGGCTCGCGATATTTGCTTGTTAACTGATGTTGACCATGTAGGTTCTGACCTGTATTGGGAACCGTGAGCATGCTCGGTTCAGAGTTGGGCTAGAGACTAATTCTGCCGAACCCAACATGTTCGAGTGTGTATGGGGCCTTTAAGCACCCTACGTCGCGGTCAGTAGATGGGAGGGTGACCTCATATCTCTTGCGGCTGAGCGGGGCTTATGGTTCTTATTAGAATTTAAGTTTCTTATGCACCCTTGATCTACATTTTTATTAAATTCACTCGCCCTTATGTCACTAGCATTCATTTAATTATTTTTTCTTATTGTGATGTGGAGATGAGCTGTCATGCAGCGGGTGCTCCGAAAGTGATATGTCCTGTCCTCGGGACAACTTCATTTACAGCTCGCACTAGAGGCTCGTCAACTCTCCCAACGAAAACTCAGATGAGCGCTGGCCAAAGTCAGAAGCCAGAGAAAAGTATGTGGGAAAGGACAAACATAGCAAGTAAAATGTGCTGAATCATCAGATTGTGAGATTGATTCCCATTCTTCTCTGGAATGGTATTGTATTAATAATGTGTTTAGCTAGGGAACTGGAAAATTGAATAGAGAATATAAATGGATTATATGGAAGAAAAGGGGTATGGGGATTACGACACATATCTGAATAGTGCTTATTTAATAAAATAACTTTGAATGTGCAAATATTTTCCGAATGGCTGCTAACTTGAAGAGTAAATGTATTTAATTTGAGTAATACACAAAGAGCTTAATTTGAATGAGAGGTCGTCGTGGCTCAGTAGGTTTGCCCACTGCACTAGCACCCATGCGAATTGTAGAAGGTGCAGGTTTGATTCATCCCTGGGTGTATTTCTCTGCGCATGCGCATGTCCCTTAGTTTAAGTTGTCTTGTGTTTGGCACAACGTGGCCAAATATACCCCTTGCACCATAAAAACCCAACCAACCTAAATTTGAATTAAACGCAGTTTTGGAATTACAATATTTTTTTGCTGAATTTCTAAAAAACCAACAAAAATATTAAACAGATTTATTTCAATATATTTTGATATAATTTTTTTATTTAACACTACGGATAAGTTATATGTTAATCAAATTAAAAACAGAAAAGCATGGATGTGATTTTATTTTCAATATCATGAATATAATAAACTGATATAGCTCGAATTCAAATACTTTTACCAATTTCGAATAAAAATATTTTTTCATTGTAATCAACATCCTAAAACGATTTTGCCTCATTCGAGAATGTAAAAAAGAAATAATACAACAGAAAAAACAAGAATGTCCTTAATAATACCTTTTATTATTTATGGTATTAGTTATTTCTCATGAAATTATGAGTCTGGAAAACATTACACTACTGGTCTGTAAGATAAAACCGCAATACATCTTTTTCCGACACATGCAATCTTTTCTTTATTCAATTTGCTTAGAAACTGAAAGTTACTTTTTGCCCGAATCCATTACAAAAGGAAACCTAGTACAGCAACTGAACCTGCATACATAGAAGATACTTGTACATATGCGGGAAAAGTATTGCCTATCTCTCATTTCTATGCACAACCTCGACTATTTTGATCTCAATTTTATCTTGGTTGAAGTCATTTGAACTGCATTTGATTTTGCACCGAACGAGAAGCGTCGACATGTCTGCCATTTCTCCTTTCATTTCGCCTCCCTCATCCAGAAGTGAAAGTACCGAAAGAAAAAGAAAATAAAGGTACGCAGGGACTTGCTCTTGGCTATGCGTGCCTACCAGTGACATCGAGCCATCAAGTCGGATTCTCGTTTTATGTTGCTTTGAATAAAAAAAGAACTTTTTCATTTATTCTTTTCAGACCAGGGAATGCAAATTGAAGCAGGGTGGAAAAGTACAAATCGATAGATAGAAAATATGATGGGTATATTTTTGAACTGATAATCACATATTTTAAAATTCGATAAATTAGTTAGCGAGTCTGACGTACATTTTTTAAGTCATGTAACGTCGATTTAGATCAGAAACTTATTAACTGATGGAAAGAAAATTTTACAGGACAGCCTTTTAAATAACTTAAATTTTTTGGTAAAAAAATAAAAATTATGAGCATTTTGATGATGTTTTAATTTTTTAAAACGTTTTGCAATATGACAAAAAAGTATTTTTCATCATCAATTAGAATATTAAGGTATTAGTTCTTTTTAAAAAATGAAAATATCTTTTAATCAATTTCAACACGACTGATGAACTTAACAAACAGAAGATAGTGATTGGTAATTTATCTGCCATAATTGAAAAAAGAGGTTTTCCTTAATTTGTTCAATATTTCAATCTGGTGTTTCCCTCATCGTCACCTTGGAAAAGTTCTTAGATGTCGGGTTCTGACAATCAGTCTTTGACGTTACCTGCTTTAAGACTTTCATCCATGGATGCAATCACTCGGTATAACTTTCTGTTTACTTGATCTGCCTTTTTTACTGTCGATGTGAGAAGAGCATTTTTATAGGTCTAGTGAGGTATTTTCTGATATTCTGTTTGTCAAAGGAACTATATTAGTACTTTCGTCGTGTTGAATCATTTTACGAGGTCGTGTCCTTCTTTCCTGATTATGAGCTCCTTTACCAGTAAAATGAATTATCTTCTACTCCTCTTCTCACTTATAGCGAAATTTCATTTGGTTTGGCATACTACGTTTCAAAAGCATTAATTTAATTTTAAGCCATCACAGTTTCTTCGTGATTGTCAATGTTCATGCTTTTAATAAGTGCGTTGTTCAAATGTTTTAAATCCAAAATGTCTTCATACTTCATTTCTGTCACCATGTAAGAACGAGCAGATGCGCGTTTCCTTGAACATCTTGCCAATCACTTCACATTCAACCAGTCATTAATGGAGAAAGTAACGAAGTCTTTGTGCTCTATCACGCTATGGATGCTGCTTCCATGAATGAATGTACGGAATATTTTAGTTCTGTTACGTTCAACTGAGTTGTTTGAACTAGGTACAGGCATAAGGAAACTATGTATTGATTCTGGTTTTGTCCAAAACAAGTGTCACTGAAAACGAATCTCTTTCACCGAACAAGGTTAAGAATGAATACACTTGTAGAGCGCTGTTCCGATTTACTTGCATACTTTTTCAATTTATCTGTGATCAGACAACAATCACCGTTTATTTGTGAATCTGGCCTCATAGATCACTAAGTTATACATGACAAGTTTTCGATTATATTATAATGAAGATAAGTTTCCGCCAGGGATTTGAAGAATACACTGTAAATCAAGTGTTATGAAGTGGAATGTTTTGTCGTTAGTGGCTCTTTTTTTCGTCATTTTTCGCTGCATAGCTGTCACATTCTTAGGTTTAATGTGCTCACCATAGTTTGGATTTTTAGTTGTAATAGAGACTACGGAATTATTTTTAGATTCAGTGAATGCACAGTAAGTAAATCATCGTTTAATTTTGTTGCAATTTTCATCTCCAACATGTGAGTTCAAGATATTGTTTTTGCAGAACTTCACACACAGGCACATCACATACTTTTTTACTGGATTCAGAGTGTTGAATAGAGGCACAATTTCAATTGTAATTTTAAGTCATGATTACTTGATTAAAACTAAAAGTGAATCAATCACTAGTTAGCATGGGAAACCTTAAACTAATCAATCGTTACACATTGTTTTTTTAGTCTTTAGTCAGATTAAACTTTTACCAACACTGGTTACAAAACAAACCCTTGTTCCGCACAAAATGTCTTGAGTTATTACAAACAAACCTCTGCTACTTTATCTTAAAAAAAGCATGCACTAACTTCCAATAATTTATAAACAGTTAATTATTCTTTTGCTACGGAAAATAAAACAAATCAAATGTTCATCAAGCAAACAAAAGAGAAATACAGTCCGATAAAAATGCATCCCCTTCCCTATCAAACAAATGAAAACAACTTTAAAACCACGCGTATTGAAGAACTGTCAAGGACATGCAAGGCGAGTTTCGAAACAAACACCTCACAAATTCCTATGCTCCGATCCTTCAAGACATCCTCCAATTTCTTTTATATATATATATATATATATATATATATATATATATATATAAGCTTGAAACTATTAATTTAATTATTCTCGAGAAGACCCCAGTAAGCTGAGATAAATTCTAAACACAAATAATCATTACTTTTATTTTCAACTAATAAACGATTGACACAATTTTAACGAAACGTTTTGTACCTATAATTGGAAATTATTTCTGTCTGCATTATGTATATTGAATTAGAAAATATAAATAAATTGTAAGAAAAAGCAGGATTTATAAATCACAATAGTAAGTTTGCCAGTTACCGAATTTTTAACAGTATTATCCCCTTCTCCGCAATGATCTTTATCTAAAACCATCTGCTGAGAATGTCATCGATGCATATTAATTAATAAATTTAAATATTATATTACACAGAAACATCATCATTAAAACTTAGGAAGGAAAGCAAAAACGCGGTAAAAATTTGTTTGATGGTGCTCATAAGAGAGCTGATCGACGATAAAATAGCAAATGATTTAAAAGGCGCGAAATAAAATCGAATAAGTATACTTAAATGATTGTGTCCTGAATGGAAGTGTAAACTAATAAGTGGTCATGGAAAGAAATCATTTGCACACACTTTTGTGATTGGGCTCAGAGAATGTGCTTGAATCAGAGAACATCTATTCGGCTTCATATCTGAAAAGAAATATTTTTCCTTGTTCGGGTTCTGACAGTATGTTATACTGAAATAAGAATGTTTATTTTGTTTGTAAAATTATGAAATTAAATAACTCATTAAATTAAGTGGCTGATTTAATATTGTTTAATCCACCTCTTAAAAATGTAAATACTAATGAATTTCAACTTTCTAACAATAATCTGAAAACGTGTAGCTGAATTGAGCAGATGATGCTGCAGACATGAAAATCCTATAGTATTGTAATGTTTTATGGTCTAGAATTTTATCATAGGATGAACAAAAACATATGGAAGTCACAGTGATATTTGTCTTAAAATATTTTTGTTGTTATGCAGTTTATGAACTCTGAAAAAACCCTTGAAAATTAAAATATGAAAATAATCGGATAATGAGTGTCTGAAATTATCGTAGACCATGAAAACAAGCATTTAATGTCGAAAAAAGCATTTCCGAAAAATGTCAGTAAATGTGTTTCTGCTCTAAGCCGAAATAATGCATAAGGCCAAATATCGCTCTATTTCAAAGGACCTGTTTTAAAAGCAGTTTTTTTATGATATACATGGTAGGTATTTTGAGTTCACTTAATTAGGATGTACCATTCTTTATCGATAACGAAATACGTACAGAAGATTTTTAATGAAGTTTAAATTTTTATTAATATAACATACACCGGGCATGCAAAACGCGACGAAAGAGGTTTTCACATAGAAATGGGCTCTGCTGCCTCAAAAACTTATCTGCAACTTAATTCCCTCTATGAAAACGTGTTTAAAAGTCAGTATCAGTGTTCGAAATGGTGTTACAGCATACAAAAGAACGGCTCCACTCTTTTTTTAACTTTTCACAGGTACCCATTCTATCTCATGGCTCCCCTCGAACAGTACCACCACTTCGGTTTAAAGACATTTTCACTGTTCGTCTCTGTTCTTGTTATAGTTTTATATTCGCACATCGGTCCGATAACTCTCAAGGTATCTTTTCTATAGTTCCTTCACATTCAGCTCACTTTACTGCAAATAGCAAATGAGAACCTTACTGTTCTTTAAGTTTTTTACGCCAGTGTATTATCTGATACGATAATTCATTCATGAGATATTATTAGAGAATTTGGAGAAAACGTGTTACTCATTCGTCCTTTTTTAGTAAATGAGGCAAACAATGAAGTTCAATTGGAATAACTAAACTTCTTCATTTGCACGCATGCTTAAGTTGATTTGCAAGAACCAGCAATTAAACACCATGTGCAATATACTACGCGGAATAATATACAAGGGTTCAATGGATAACGAACATTCCGATTAAGGTATATTAAACAGGGGTGAATTAAGAATTAAAACTCACGCCGAATATCGATTTGTGAGCAAATTTTCGAAAATGAGATTTTAATGTAATACTTGTCTCTCGCTGTGTAGTATTTATTAGTAATTGATTCTTGTAGTTACTTTCTAAGAAAACCAATAGATGGTATTCTGAATCAACATCTAATAACGTGAATCGTGAGTGGAACAAAACAGCACTTAAAATTCTATCACGAAATGAAGTATTTCACAAAATTTATAAAAACTTCGTAGTTGTCGAGAAAAGAGGATTTCCTCATTTCACGTTTGTCAACGATAATGAATTAGTTTATCTTCTACAGTAAATTTCCTTTACATTCTCTAATTCGTTTCAGTACCTAGTGGAATTACATTTTCCTCTCCTGGTGCAAATATTCCTTTGATTCCTTCATATTTAATACAATTTGCTTGGGATTTACCCGGGATTTTGACCATAAATTTTATAATTTTAATAGTTTATTACGTTCTTAAAATATTTCAGGAAGACCATTACATTTATTTAAAAATATGTACAATGTTCATATTGACAGATCTACGAGAAGTGTACAGTTATTATCGATGACTTTTATTCGAAGAAAACGTTATGTCTATAGTAAAAGTATTTTTACACCTCATTCAAAGCAGTACTTTATTCATTTTGTTTTGCATGTATTATTGTATAGGTACTTCAATTGATATGATGAGAAACGGTAAATGAATTTTTCTGCAATAAAAAATAACAAATTAATGAAACAATTGAATTGGTGAATACAGAAACCTCATAAATCAAAAATTTTGGAATCTGGCTTTATTATACAAAAGGGCTTAATCAATAGGGTTAAATCAATTTGAAATTACCATAGAAAAAACATTGAGCATAAAACGATTACGGTACGCAACTCAGTTTGTTTTACCAGTATTTGCTCGAAAATCAAATTTTTTAATAAAAAAGTTTTACCACCATTGCTCGAAAAACAATTTTTGTCCGAAACGTTATATTCAAACAATTTAAAATTCTAATTATGTTTGAACTGATTTTTTTTTATTTCTTTCCACAATATAAATAATTTAGGAATATTTGAATGATGAAAAATGGATATTTAAAATACTTAATTTTACACAACTTGCATTTTGCAATGGAACACGAAAATCTTAAACAAAAAACTCATTGATGATAAAAGCGTAATTTTGCAATTCGGTATCTGGCAACGCCAGAATTAATGTTTTATTTCATAAATTAGATTTAGAATTCCGTGTTTGTGTATTTGAGTTAAGACAGCCATGTTGTGGTCATAGAGCATTTCTAAGTTTTGTAAATTTTTGTTCTTTTGTAAATAATTCATTATTGTCTATAAATCAGTATTTTTCAAGCGTCTTTTTCGAATTTCTCTATTTCAGAATATTCTCATGACGTCAAAATTCAACACGCTTGTTCAGATCTTTCGTTTTTCAGAATTCTACATTTTCCAATGACCATAATTTCGTTCCTGTTTGTATTTAAGTGTTCCATTACGTTCCATATTACAGATATTATTTAGGAATTAAATAGTAATGAATTATTTTTATTTTCTGTCAAATACCATTAGACATGGGTAATTTATTGGTTGTATATGTATATTTCGACGAATTTTCCTTAAGACTTTGGTTAAAAACATTATAGCTTGGAGAATTCTGTTTCATAAAAATAAATGGAAACCGTTTTAACTTCTTATTTTAAAAAAGACTGGTAAGGTTAAAATAAAGTTATTCTAAAAATAAGAAATGGTACGTTAAATCAAAACGGGTAGCCATACGTTGTAGTTCAAAGATATTTCTAAATTTTGACATATTTTCATTACAAGACGATTAAAATAAATTTAATTTAAATTTGTTTTTCATGTTTCATGGGTATTATTGAAAGGGGTATTCCATAGTCAAGTAACTACATCTATCACTCTAAATAGGTACGGGGTTTCCCCATATAGAAACAGTCTCTCAATTGAAAAAGTACCTTAAGGATTCGATTTAAAACTAAATTTTTCTGTTGGAGGAAAGCGAATTTTAAATAAGACTTTGCTGAACTTGGAATAATATCATAACAAAATGTGTAAACTAGAACTATTGAAAATAGAATTTTTTTGTCTTAAGCAATAGAAGGTCGAGGTTGCTTACTTTCAATTGAAACTGTTCGTATACAACTTAGGTACCTGTGAAACATTCATTGACAGCAGTGATTTTGTAAAAAGTGTAATCAATTGAGTTTGCTTTGTCTACACTGATGACATTTGTTTTAAAACAAGCTCCGTTATTCCATGTGCGGCTGAATAGAATTTTCAAGAAAAAGTGTGTGCTTCAAAATAAATTAACCACGAATGCCGTAACAGTTTAATTTGCCATCCTCTCACAATGATAATGTAATTCGAAAACATCGAATCCATGGTGCAAGGGTACCACAAATTATAAATATTGATTGGAAAACTGAGTGCAAGACTATACAGCTGAAAGTTCCTCATTTTTACTGAAAATCAACTTAATTGGCATTCGTAATCACTCCAAAAAATCGACTTCTGAAATCATCTCAGATGAAGCTTTTGTAGTTTGTCTTACACCAAGAGTGTGATGAACAGGAAATGGATTATACGGATGGATATATTATGTATACCTATTTGCATCCGAAATAAATTGTAGAAGCTATGAAAAAGTTCAAACGATGTTAAAAAATATTTTCTGTACACTTTTCTATGAAATAGAATCAACATTTAACCAATTCAACCCGATCATCGTTGGGTAATTCTGCTAGTATACATAAAGCAGAATTGGCGTCTGTCTGTTCTCTATAAAAATGTACACCGTTTGACCAATCCATACCAAAATTGGTACACTTATATTTTAGAATCCTGCAGGTAACGTAGGCTCCTGCAGGTAACGTAACCCACGTTCTCTTTAACCTAAGTGTGCAGAGGGGTCTAAAACAATCCAAATTGTCATAGAAATAACATTGGACATAAGACGATTGCGGTACTCAACTCAGTTTCTTTTACCAGTATTGATTGAAAATCAAATTTCCCAATAAAATTGTTTTACCAGTATTGCTCAAAAAACAATTTTTATAAATAAAATTCTAATGTTTGAACTGATTTTTATTTATGACCATAAAATAAATAATTTATGAATATTTAATTGATGAAATGTGGATACTTAAAATACTTAATTTTACACAACTTACATTTTGTAATGGGACACGAAAAGCCGAAACGAAAAACTCGTTAATGAAAAAGCCACAGAGTATATAGCTACGCATAGAGGCCTCGCTTCCATAGGAAATAATGGTCAGCGAAATAACATGGGATTTCGCATAGACGGTGGCGCCCTCGATCGTAGTGTCAGTCATTATTACCATGGCAACCGATCTTGCTTCGCTTCCATAGCAGCGAAACAATCTAACAGGTTGAGTTTATGCATAAAAAAAAGAGAGGAGCCCCAATTTATTTCCACTCGCAAACGATTTGTTTGCATAAACATTACTGGAACTACAATACAGAGAACGAATTGTGCAATACGTTGAGCTTGGCTGGCCGTTTCTTAAATCTCAAGATTTGTAGATAACTCAAGGTTTGTAGAAAGTAGATAACTTTTATATACATTGTCAATAAATTCAAAAGTCTTTAAAACCTTGACACTTGAATGTATTTCTTCACTCTGTGTCCGGCTTGCTCACATTTTGTGGAGATTTTAGAACAATTCCTTTAAAATGGAAACATTTGCAAATTTTATTTTTAAAAATTTACACATTTTTAACATGTCTTCTGAATTTAGAAACTTAATTTATGAAAGTCTTCTGTGAATTATGAAATCTAACTACTGTGTGAACTTGTTTCTTTAATTTTAGTTGATTTGTTTTTAAGTGAATGCTTTTAAAAGTATGAAAATATTTCAAAACATGCCCTTTCGATTTGTCAGATAGAAGATTGTTCATTTTGGATGATAGTTTGAAAAATTATTTAAGAACATAATAAAATATTTTTATTCACACGATACTCAGGTATATCAACCATATTTGAACAAATAAATTATTTAATTCGTATAAATGAAAGGAAGTTAATAAGTATTCAATCAGAAGTTAAATTGTGTGTGTAACATTTTAATGCGTTGAACAAAAAGTACAACTACAGAAAGTACAATCTTTGTATGAATTTTTTTATTAATTTATGGTTTACATTCTATAGAATTTTTTCCTAAGGGAAAATAAGATAAATTTTAATTAAATATGTAACAGAAATAGTATATAAATAATCGCATAGATATAGGCCATAATTCTCAAAGATTCGAATTAAGATAAATTATAATTAAATAAAAACATGTAAATAATAAAATATATAGTATATACAACACGAAAAAATATGAAATAAATAATAAAATAGATAAAACATATCACAATTCAATAGAATTCTGAATATCACATTGCATAGAAATTTTTACAGAATTCTTTCATATATTTTCGTAAGGAGAATTATGATCTATTTTAATTAAACAAAAAATGCAAAAATTAACACTTTGAAAACTGTTAACAAAAATTAATAATCTTGGGTGGATAAAAAGTCTTAACATTATATTGAACGATTACATTTTTTCTACCAAACAAGTTGAGATTCAAATATTAGCATAATCAATTAACTAGTAAAGCGATTTTTAAAATGGAGCACAATTTCAGATTACTGGTTTATAATTTATTAATTTATAATTTATTTTATGAAAACACTGAAAGCACTTTAGCTTTCAAGATTAATGGAAAACTTGAATAGAGGTTCCATTGATTTACGACACCAGCTTGGATACTTATGAGAAGTCTTTTCTATCACTTGAGAAGATAAATAAAGAATTAAAAGTTCAAATAAAAAAATTAAAATGTACTGTAAAGAATTTAAATGCAGCAGAAGAATTTTGTCGAAAGGAACAAATCAATTCAGTAGGGTTAAAGTTTACGAAAGAACTCTGACGGTTACAAATTGGCGACTGCTTTGAGTGAAATTTGAAGAAACGTGGGTAGGTATATAGGTATGTGAGAGGTTGACTAAATGAAAAGAGATACACTTAAAAAGTCACCGCAGCACTTTCAGTTTACCCGGGAAGAATCTGTCCCTTCTAGGCATACCCACGACCCGAAAATAGAAACCGGCACATTAGGTGATAATGGGACAACACATTTTCCCTCTCTTCTTGGAGGAAAGCATTGTAAAGGCCGTTCCAGCCGGTTTCAGTAAGTTGCCTGTAAAGCCGTTGGGCCGGCTGCCTTAACCAAAGAAGGAAACGATATTCTGCCCCAACGTATACAGAGGGGCATAAGGTGTGAACTTATTTAAAAATGACCGGTATGAATTAGAATAAATCATTTGAAAATTAGATAGGTTACGTTAAATTAAAACGGGTAGCTGTACGTTGTAATTCAAAGCTGCTTCTAAATTTTGACATAGATTTTTTTACAAGACGATTAAAATCAATTAAATTTACATTTGTTGTTCATGTTTCATGGGTATTATTGAAAGCTGTACCATACTCAAGTTAACTATATCTGTCATTCTAAATAGGTACGTGGTTTCCATTTCGAAACTGAATTTCTGAATTGAATAAATGCCATAACGATTCGATTTAAAAGTGAATATCTGTTGGAGTAAAGAGAATATATATAAATAAGAATGGAGTGTTTGTTTGTACATTGCATATTTACGATTGATTTCAAGTTTTCTATCCGTTTTGGAGCCTTCTGATTCTAAATCTGTCTCTTGCGCACTTGGTGTATGTCTGACCATCTGTCTCTTTGTGTGTGTGCCCGTACTACGTCCAAACGGTTGAATATATTTTCATGAAACTTTGCATACTGTGAGTTTTTACATTCAGTTAGTGACTGAACTTAGCTGCGTAAGTGTCTGTCTGTCTATCTTCCCATTCTATGTTCGATTTTGTGTTTGTGTGTTTGTACAAGTATCATATGAGATTTGTTCCATATATTTTAATTTGATATTTTATATCTAATACACCACATCTTACTTTAGTGAATACATTATTTGAAATTTATTTGCTTACATATTTAGGCAAGTTTCACGCTAAACCATCTGAGTAACTATACTTGAATTTGTGAGGTATATTGAGCATTGCAATTACTTGGATTGTTTTACCAGTGCAGCTGAAATATGAATTATTTTCCAAAACTATTTTTACGGAATTTAAATTCTAATAGTTTATATATTTCGAGCCTTATATTTTTCTTTACGAAGTATAAAAAAATTCTGAATATTTGGGACAGAGGATAAAGAGAATAAAACTATAGAGAACAAAACGTTTTAAAATAGGACTGGTAGCTAAAATGGCAATCTTGGTATTTTTTAATCGTTTCTTTTTTAAAATTTGTATCCGTTATATTCCAAGAATTAATTCTGTAATGAAAAAGCAGATACATGCTTTACTTTTCGTTCGAAACTTTTTAAAAATCTGCTTTAAGATGTAGTTCTGGATTTTCAATTTGATGTTTTTCGTTCAATAACTGTAATCAAGGTAAATAATGGTTTAATTAGTTTTAAAAACATTTTTAATCACTGTATGATAATTTTGGGAAACGCTTTTGTTTTTAAATGACATACAATGCATTTATATACATACTCTGAATTATTCTATGCATTCTTGGTTATCATTGCGCTCTAGAGACTTCTTTCTTACTAAAAATTTAAATTCTACAAAAATGTAAAATGTTAAATATTACATTTATTGACATTTATGGAATTTGGTATTTAACAATTGTGTACCTTTATTAGAGTGTAGTAGTTGTTATATGGGATGAATAGGAATTACAATTTATTAACGAAAACGGAAATTAGTTAACCAATTCAACTCGAGGAACGCCGGGTTATTCTGCTAGTTTTAAATAAGACTTTTCTGATCTTTTAATAATATCACAGTTAGGAAATATTTGAACTAGAACTTTTGAAAAATTGAATTCTTTTGTCTTAAGTGACAGAAAAGTTGCGATTGTGTTTATTTTATAAGTTGAAGCTGTTCTGATACAACTTCAATTCGTTGAGAGCATTGATTTTCCTTTTTATAAAAGTGGTAAAATCGACCTTCTGTTTTTTTGAAGATTTGTCAACGATTGAGTTTGCTTTGTCTATATTGATGAATTTATTTTTAAAACATGTTTCATTATTCCACGTACCTCTGAATGGAATTTACAAGAAAGAAATGCGTTCGTTTCAAAATAAATTAATAACGAATGACAACAATTTAATTTGCCATCCTCTCACAATGATGATGAAATTCGAAAACATCGCATACCTGGTGCACGTGTGCCACGAGTCAAAAAATATTGATGACACGAGTGCAAGACTATAAGCCGGAAGTTCGTTATTTTTACCGAAAATGAACTTACGGGGCATTCGTAATCAATCCAAAACTCAAAATCGATTTCTGTAGTTATCGCCTTAGTATAAAGTTTGGTAGTTTGTCTTAGAGCAGGAGGGCGATGAATGTGAAATGGATTAATGGATTATATGTTTACATGAATGTATCATGTAAACATATAATCCATTAATGTTTACATGAATGTATCATGTAAACATATTTGCATCCGAAGTAAATTGCAGAAGTTATGAAAAACTTAACACGATGTTAAAAAAATATTTTCCGTACTTTTAGATGGTGTGGTGAATACTCATGCAGAACATTCTACGTAATTGCTCCGCGGAAACCTCAACATAGTCTTTCAACTGCTCCGTAGAAATTAACCGGAAGCTGCACGCGAATATAAAAACTTTCATTGTCGACTTTCCTTTCGCAAGATTCGAACGCGCTGTTGCATAGTGTTTGTATTTCCGTTTACGCAAGTTACGTATTTATGTTATCTTTTCGTCAAGTGTAAATTTGTATACATTAAGTTTTTTTTTGTTTCATGAGCCAGTTGCCTAATTCTATCCTATGTATTTCTATATTCAGTATTCTAATTCAACCAGTTTATATCAGTGTACAGAGACTCTGGATATATTTTTTGTTTGGCCCTCCATGTAAGCACCGTGATGTTTGTATTTTTTATGAAAGAAAAGTGATAAGTCTGATGACTTTTCAATCAACATTTAACCAATTCAACTCGAGCAAAGCTGGATAATTCTGCTGGTACACTAATAAAGTATGAAATCATTTTCAATCTCTAGATCTGTGTAATGACAAATGGAACTCGTGCGCTGTTAATTAAGATTAAGTAGTTCTACATATAAGGTAGAATGTGTAACTTCCATCAAGTTTCCGTTTTGCAAGGGCAGCGGTAGCCCGATTGGAGGATAAAGAATTATCAATCGAAGGGTAGCGAGTTTGAAACTCAGTCCAACCAAAGACCTTAATGTACACTGGGCTGGTGCGCGTTCAATCTGTCGGGGCCTCAAATGTCCTCACGTTGGCGTGGTGTGGAAGTTTGGAGAGTGGGGTGCCAGCTCAGGTATTGACCTCGTCATCTGACCGTGGTTCAAAATTAAGTGGTGTTTTCCTCGGATCCAGGACCGTCGTCAACAGCCCATTGTGTTGCTCTTGTGTGACGTAGATTAATTTGCACTATCAAGTTTGCAAATTGTCTTTTTAACTTTTGTCAATCGCAAAGTACATATCGCACATGATGGAGAAATACACGAATTAAGAAATAGCTGGCATGAATCTATCGTATGGGGATGCCAATGGAAATGAGCTGATGAAACAGTTTACCGTTAACGCTTCCCAACAAACGAATGCAGATTCATCTAACATTTGAGCGCCAGCTTTGTGAAACCGGAACATTTCATATCAGCAGGCATAATGAGGATCGGGCAAGAAGTTCGAGAATTGCAAAAATTGGGGATATTCCATTATTTGGAGGTGAAATGTTCCTGTTTTACCCAGCTAGTAGTGCAAACGCTCAAATGTTTGTCGAGTCGTCACTCGAATATTGGGGAAGAGCTCACTGCACGATCTTTGAGCAGCGCTCCTGTCACCATTTGAATACCCATACTTTAGCTGTATGTTAGCCTTCTAGGAATTCATATAATACTCCATCACATACCTGAGTTACTACTCCATCAAAATCTGAGTTGCGAATCAGAAAATTTAAGAAATAGATTATTTTCAAACTCACCAAGTAGCAGCCTCTAGCATCCGTGTATAAATATTGCGAACATAAATTCCTTGTTAGAAATGTTTTATTTTTATAAATAATACCATCCTCTCAAGTTTGGCCAGGGAACCTCGAATTACCCTGTGTATATCAGCACAATTTTAAATCAACGAATCTCGGTTTTGAAATCTTCATGCAAGTTGTAGACAGCGTAAATTAAATTCCTGCAATTTATCTTGGACTCATTTCTCTCTCTCTTGCGTCAACAAATCTTTCCTTGTGTGTATCCTAGCTACTTAACGTTTTCTATCTGTATAAATATGGCCCTTGCATCATTAAAACAAGTAATTAAAATATTAATTGAATAGGAAATAGAATAGCTATGAGGCTTCCATTTCTTCAAACTTCCTTCTTTCTTTTTCATACAAGAATTTTTTTTCTCTACTATAAAAATTCCCCCATAATGCTAGATGAACGAATGGGAAAGAAAATATGTTTTAAAATGTAGTTTAGACGCACTGGAAAACGAACTTCTTTAGTTGAGCTCAAATTGGAATTCCATGAAGACTTGCAAACAGTCCTTGGAGAAGCGAAAACATATCCTACTTCAAAGAGTAGTTATATATCCCCCAGGAGATGAATTTGAAAAGTAAAGGTCTTACATCTCTGTCCCTGCTAAAATATATCACTAGAGATCGCAAACAAAATTTCTATCCCATAAACATGATTACGCCCCTCAAAGCTGGAAATCGGGGAAAATATTTTTACGCGCAAATATATATCTGAGACTCATAAAGTTTCCAAATGTAAATCTAATTTCGAGTTTCTAGAGCCAATTTTCAAACAATTTCTTTCGATTTTTAGAACGTAAGTTTTAGTTTGTCTTACTTTGTTCCAATTTTTCAATCAGCGAATACAACCGAAACATTGATATAAATCTTCTGATTGGTGCGTTACTTTCTACCTTTCAATAGGTTATTAAATTGTTGTACAAAAATGTAATACCATTATTGGGCAAGAATAAATGTGTTTGCGTTTAAACTATCACGCGCGTCTCAAAATGTTCAAAAAAGAGATGGTCCTTTGTCTTTAGACGAATCCCTCAAGCAATTGTTTTACTTAGTGAAGTTTTCTAATGAACAGTGTTCCGATATTTGCTCAGGTACTATTAAAATTTTAATAAACACCAGAAGTAGGCTTTCGGATGATTTATTGATTAGATTTGGCTTTCTAATACAAGGGCCATATTTGTGCCAAGCTGCTCCAAACAAAGTCAAATAGATGGGGGTACACACAATGAAAGCTTTACTGACACAGATGAAAACTCACCCTACGCCACCTACAAATTGCAGGTTGCTAACTCCCACCCAATGAGTCACCGTAGTCTTTTGGAACATATGGAGTAAACATTTGTGCCATAAAAGTTGAAATGACGCTCATGAATTTAAATGTTATTGTTACTGAGGATGTTAATAGAGGCTACAAATTTGCCCTGTAATTTTAATTAAACTAGTATTTTGATGGTTAATTCAAAATTAAAACTTGCTTTACACTTACATAGTTTTTTTACACAATTTGGTAAAAAATGGTAAATTGAACTATAGGCAAAATTTAATTTATAATTTAAAGTACATATCTTTTAACTTTGCTTTCTTGTAAATGATATTTCTACATTTCCTTGCACTCTAAAATAGTAAAAATAGTAATTTTAGAATTTCGTGAATAGTTTTGATGTAATTATGAAATCAAATAGGTTGTCTTAACCCTCCTGGTGGTTGATCTTAGGGCCCGAAAAATACCCTGTCGCAGTCAGCCTTTGATGTAAAAACGTGTTCCAATTTGTCACCAGTTCTGGGCAAGAGATAATTTGTTTTTCTATTTGGATCTTCATTCCTCCTAAGAGTAATAGGTCAGTTTTGTCTCGGCATTAGCAAAACTGACCATATCTTGATGGCCGAGATATCTGGTCATTAACAAAATTGGCCGGATCTCGATGAACGAGATATCTCGTCGAAACAACTTAGTGGATGATTAAGTTTCTTACCCCAGGGATGACTTTTAATCCCTCTATGGCAATACCGTCAACTTTTAACGAATTAATACTTCTAATCAAGCAACTTAGTTTCTTCAGCATTTTTTAAAATATAAGTGCTAAGTGTTATAAAAAATTTGTTGCAAAACGCTTCTGTATTTTGTGTTAAAAATCATTTATATTAAGTTTAGTTTAACTGAGATGCTGGAAATATCCACATCATAGTTATTTAGAGCGAATAGAATTTAAGTTATGACTTGTATCAATGAAGGTTCAAAATATTTTTTCATAACTACTGAAATATCTATGAATGTTCTAATTTTCTAAGGAGCGTTATTAACATAAAAATATCAATTTAATTATGCATTTAAATTGGTTGTCATGACAATTACCAAGCATTGAACTTCCCTGGTTTCTACAACAAAGTAATTTACCGTAAATCATTATTTTCTGTAAATGTCATTCTTTAATTCACTTCTAGTTGAAAATGATACAGATACTACCGGTATCATCACTTTTTTTCTTTCCACTCACCTTGTTTTTCGAAGACTGAGGATTTGAATATACTTTGCCATACATTGAAATTATGCAGTTTTCTAAATTTTATCAAGCATTGAGAATTTGTTCAAACGGGAGAAACTTTTACTATATATTTTGCACACGAATAATTATTAGGTAATGAAACTTACACAGCATATATAGAGGAAAGTGCTCATTCTCCATTAATACCACTTGCTAGAGAATCATTATAGTGCAATCACATTTCGTTTATTCAGGTCTGGTGGTAATAAATATGACGTGTCCATACTTAGCTAACTAATTTAGTGTAGCTCCTGGTATATCACCAATTTTCCCCCTGAAATCACTGTTCATTTCCATTTTGTATAGTTAAAAATCAATGAAAATATTCTTGTCACTCCTAATTTGATTTTTTAAATATATGAAAATATTGTCATTTCATTAGATCCTAAGATATAATATGCTTTAATTGATGGTAATATTTTATTCATAAAATGCTTATTGACCACATGATTTTTCAATTCTCAAAGTACTCGTACTTTGTAAGAATCATCAGGTACTTACATCATACGTATAGTAAGACAATTACGATAAGGGATTTCCAAATTGGTTTAATTGTAACTCAATATCATGAACTCATTTTCATGAAATCATTTTTATGATATTGAGTTACAATTAAAGCAGTTTTATATGCTTTAAACTTTTAGTAGTTTTAAGCACAAAAAATTAAATGTTTCTGGGTTCTACAGTGTGGCGCATAAGCCTTACAGTTAATTCACTATAGTCTTTCTTAGAACCTTGCGCCATAAAATTCAAAATCCAAATCAATTCAATTCAAGTTTCTATAGTGAATTAACTGTAAGGCTTATGAAAAATATCACATTCACAAGTTGGATATGCACATATAGAAAGAAAGCTCATTCACTGAAAATATTGCTTCAAAAAATCAATAATTGAATAAAATATCTACTAGTTACTTAACGTGGAATCCCAATGATAATCGATCTATTAACATTTCGTTATATGAAATGACAACAAGAACCAGTTACTTGCGTTCCCTGGCTTCACGTTCTTCAACAGCAGTTTCATTTCGAAACTGATTTTATCTCCATTAAATACGTTGTATTTTTATTAGAATTTTTTTTAACAAAAAACAAGTGCTTCATCCATTCTGTAGTTCTTTTAGATTCAAAAAGTACAACTGGTTCGAATCATTTTCTAGTACTCAGCAAGAAGTAATATATATTGTATTGTATTGAAGATAGGGGTCAACTTATTTTAATTTATTCGAAGTTGGTTTTCAGTTTTACGTAATATTTAACATTCATTTTACTCGAAGGGAAATTGAATTACGTGTACCGCTTTATTTTTTATTAAAACGCGTATACGTTTTCATTTAAAATATTGTATTGTTATTTTAATCTTGAGGTAAAATGCGAAAATGGAGCGAAATAGGATAATCGTATGAAATGGAACTAGAAAAATGGTATGATTAATAGATTATGATAAACAAGGAAAATTACAGTTCAAAGCATTCTGAAATAAAAGAAATCTATGCAATACATTAGGATATTCATATATTTTACAACATAGTCAGTATAATAATAATTTGCAACACATATGTGATAGATGAGAGCAAATTACAGTTAAATAATTATTACTTTAAGTAAACATTACAATAAAACAATCATATTTAATACTATTACTTATTAGATTCTTTTAATTTTATTAATTTTTCACGAATAAACTAATGTCTATCAAGTCTTAATGTTACTGCTAGGCAATGAAAATATATAAAACCTTTTTAACATCTCTGAAAAACAATACGTGTTGAAAAACGTATAATATCAATTTTCTACCGATTTTACACGGTATAAAATTATCTTACATAAATGCGTTAATTATTACACTCAGGAATTCAAGAAGCATATAAAATAAGCTTGTTTCTCAGACTTTTTGCACCAAGTGAGAAATAAAACTTTAAGTCAATAGCTTACTAACAGAACGACCAGCTACTTTAAGTACAACTGTAAATCTGTTTAAACATGACGTCTAATAGAAAATAGAAAGATTTACTTCATGACGCCACCTTATCCAATATAAAATAAGGACTTACGTCACTGTGTCTGCAACAAATGGGGATGGGTCAAATAACCACAATAACTGTCTACGAGATGAGTGGAATGCTGACATCATGCAGAGCATTGATTTTTAAGCTGTTTTTCAGCAGGCAAGAGGAGAGAATTGGAATTTCTCAGGGGAACGGGTAAGATTTTGTGAACACCGGGAGTATATGACCTGTGATGCATGAGATCATCAATGATCCAAAAAATTAAAGCAACACCACCCGAGATATGCAGTATCGTCAATGGAACATCGCACTTGGAATCAACTTCACACCAGCGCTCAAATGACAAAGACTAAAGTTGACGAGTACCACTCTCCTAAGAACTTGTCATCAATTCACCTTTGTCGTAGCATCGTCGATGGAACATCGAAAGCGGAATCTTTAACACACCAAATGTTTTGTACATAGAATAGAGTATAAGGAGAAGGTTGTGTATTCTGGAGGAAAACTAGTAGGACTTTTGGACCGTAGCGTGATACCACTGGTCACACCAACTCTCAGTGAAGCCGAAACTGAAACAAAGAGTATTGAATAAAATGGAGAATTTTGAAACGGTTTGCAAAGTTAATTGAACCAAATCTAATACACTTCATGACGCATGTCAATTAATATATTACTTAAAATTTTTTGTGAATGAATGAAATAGATTTTTAAAAATTCTTAAGTACTCATTTTCATCAATTTTATTTTTTCCGCAAATTTTTCTGTTTAAATACCTTATTCGGATCGTGGTTCTCGTTTATATACAAGTTTTAATCACTTCTTCGGCTATTTCCGGAAACATCAAAGAAACGTTTTCTATCAAAACTTTTAATATTTCCTGGTTTGTATGGAAACTTTCTGGAGGGTGAAATCGAATGAACTCTTCTATAACTTTGCTGACTTCACGCCACTTAGATGACGGTACAGTAAGTCGACCGTATGATAAATACTCCACCCACGTTTTTGGTTTTAGAGAATCTTTCGTTTGATAACCGGGGTTCTCTTTTATGTTTCATAGCGAACCATCCAAAGAATTTTCTGCAGAAGTAAAATATTATTCATTATTATTCAATGTATTGTTTTCGGTTCCACTTGAGTCAATGTATCCAGTTGGTGAAGTATTCGAGTTTTGATTTGTCATGTTTATACATGATTGTGGTTAAACTTTAGAGGTCACATTGCACTCTGCAATCGCTTCTTGACTTATTGTGTTCTGATTATTTTGCAAATTCCCGGGGTTTTTACTCAGAATAATCATTCTTATTCTGTATTGGGAGTTCAACGGTGTAAGATGATCATTAAGTTCCCCATGCATCACACCTGAGACAAACGTTTTCCATTGAATCCTGGTTCAATCTGTGAGGCAATAGATAGGAAATAGAATTTTTTCATTGTAACTCATGGAACAGACTTTGAGGGAATTAATCGATTGACGAATGTCCCTTTGGAAAAGTTGCATCTCTTTTTTCTTCATTGCACTTCATTCCCTTTATCATGGAAAACATACTGTCCAACATTTGGGTCTGTTCGGGTAAATGCATTCAAAAAAACACTTTAGAAGATAATTCAAATTTAGTTCAAATGTAACTGTTCATTACATCAAACCAGTCGTTTACACCACATCTATGAATTCCTATAAATTCCTGGCACCTTGCGAGGCTGATAAATGTTTCAATGCGGTTGCTGTGGCGTGAGAGAATAATTGTGCTGCCAAACTAACAATTTGTCTCTGCTTCTTAACACTGAACATGATTCCGTTCAAATTTATAATTCATTGTTATCTAATTGCAATAACTGAAAACGAGGCAATTTTTCAATCTTGACTACAATTTCGAGTTCGTAACTAGTATCAACAAACCAATTGCGTAAAATTTTCAATAGATGTGGAGCATAGGAGGAAAAGTAGATATTACTGCTCTTGTCAAAGAGATTTTTAAACGATGAATGATTTTCGTTGATGGACATTTTTTTAACTTAATCCTATATTGCTTCGCCCAACTCAGAGACATACGCTACAAGACAACATCGTCAAGTTGTTCAATAGTTGAAAATAATGTCTTCATTCATTTTGAAATCGAAGAATACAAAAATTGGCTGTTTTCAATCTGATATTATTCCTCTAACCATAACAACCTTCATTTGCAAAAATGGACCCATCTCTTGATCTAGATTCTTATCATACTCATGGAAACTATATATATTCATTTCATCGAATTGAAAAATAGTTAATTGGTCTTTTTCATCCATGTTTGAAGAAGCTACTTTCATCATCTTCATTACATTGAGAAGGACATCTCTCCAATGATTATATTTGAGGCTCATTTATGAAGAGTTGATAGTCAGAGGAAATGGAATTTCAAAACCTTTCTTAAATAGAGCGTTTACTTAAATAGCGTAAAGTTTGAGCCGTTGAAATATACATACACCATAGCAGTTTGTTCCTCTGTAACAAGATGTCCACTCGATTGTTTGTGAATACTCGTCGCATCTTATTTATAATCAAGTTTTATCTTTGTCGTAAAATCGCTTCTTCATAGCTCTCTGCTTGCGAATTTGGTAGAGCATTCCTCCCATTTTCTGTCGGTATTCTACTCGAAGAGAATATACCTACATTTTCTAGGTTCTAATAGTGTCATATTCTCTTTTTGGAACATTGCTTGACACAATTTGCTCAAATCTACCCCAAAATTCTTATGTGAGTGATAGTACATTATTAGTTCTTATCTAAATGAAAGTATGTAATTAAGAGGTTATTATCTAAATGATAGTATATAATTAAGTCCTTATTTGAATGGTAGTGCATTTTGAAGTATCTGAATGACAGTACATTATTTAGATATAACTTCCAGATACAAATGAAGATTAAAACATGGGTAAGAAAGCAAATTAGGTAATCATATCTTTCTTAGCGCTTTGCGTAATATATGCTACTCGTTTGTTTTGCGTGTAATCTGCAGAATTTAGTACCCAGTTCTATGACCCGCTTCTTACCAAAACAGAACAAGTGTTCTAACTTTCGGTCGTCCATTGACGTCACAGCTCTCACAGAATCCCGAACATGGAAAGTATAGGGAAATGGACAATCTGTTAATGTCCCGTTAACCTTGCTAGACACCGGTGTCCGAATTACAGAGACAGCAGTCGATGAGTACTACTCTCTTGAGAACTTGCGATCAATGATTCCTCACAGCACATATCTACCTCTATTACATTCCTACTGTGCAATCAATGATATGTCATATGGAATGTTTTTGTACTGAATGTTTGAATGATTACTGGTTAGAGTTCTATTGAACATAAACTTTGGCACGCGAGATTTTTCTTAATGGTACTAAGAAATTTAATAATGTGCATATAAATTTGCAATGAGCAAATGAAAACTTACCTTTAACTATTCACAAAGCCTATACGTCTCTATGACAATCTGACGGAAAGTTGTATTCAATGAATAAACAGAATCTCTAAATTCCGATCACGCCATCCTAGTTTGACATACTTACATAAGTTAGGCATGCAGACAGAGTGTAGTTCGGGTTCTAGTGGGAACTTTCAATAATGGGAAAAAACGAAACATATGTAGCATACTAAAATAATATTAAGTCCTTATGTGTTGTAGTCGTTTATTTCACAATTGCATTTTTGCATGTAGTATTTTTAACGGATTGCACAAAAATATATACAGACGTATAACGAAGTAGAAAAAGGATATCTCTGAATAGAAAATGTGCTACAATTACTTAGCGGTACCTACCACAAGATTGGAGAGAGCATCATTGTCTTTGTCCGAAGTGATAGATTTGATACGAGAGCAAATGGAATCCCTTTTGCCCTGACCAGTTGGCAAAGGTATATCCAGAATGTTAGACGCTGTCCTAGCAAGAAACACTGACTTTAAAATAAATGAGAATGTGTCCCGAGTTCTTCGTGGAAATTTGGAAAACGATATAAGGTGAGCAGCCATCGAAATTTTTCAAATGAAATTTGACCCCTGATATCATGTTCCGTCGAATGTGCATTTTCAGGACTGAAACGAATTCTATATGAAGATCGTAATGGCTTTACCAAAGAAATAAGTTATGTATAAATCAATGTATTTGAATAAGCAATGTTACCCAAATAAGTAAAAAATTATGTTAGTTACAGTTTATTTTGGCTTGTAGCTCTTCGATCATTTTTTTGATATAAAAGGGCTAAATTAGATTTGTGTAGTTTAACCTAAAGGTAAAAGGGCAAGGTTGAAAGGGTTACATTTTTGTTAATTCCGAGAACAGGACTGGCATAAAGATGAATTTGTTGATACACAGTCTTATAGAGAATTCTAATCTGTCTTCTGTTTCAGATGTTGACTAAAATTTTTATTCGGTTAACGACGTCAATACTTGTATTTGGCCAATCTTGCTCCATTTCGAAAAGCAAGACCCCAACCCTAACTGTTATCGTAAAATATGGATTTGTTTTTAAGGTTTCTAGTTATTCTTAGTTACTTCATTAATTATCAATTCTTACTATTATTTGTTATCCCACTAGCTCTGTGACAAACGGAAAATTTTGCAATGCTATTTGTAAAAACCTGGGAATATTGAATGAAAACTATCATTATATCAATGAAAAAAGTGCGTTAAACTTACGATATTACGATCTAAAGTGATACTTTTGTTGGAACCTATAAAAACTAAAAGAGCTATTCAAAAACCTAGAAAAACCTAAAACGCAAGTTGTAAAAACCTGATCTAATCTGATTCGTTATCTGACCTGGTTCAAAATTACATGGTGTTGTCCTCGGGTCTTTTCCTTCGGGACTGATCCTGGGCATCGCCATTAGCCCGTTGTATTGCTCCAGTGTGACGTTAAGTAATTACCGACCTATCTAATCTAATATTTTAAAAACCTAAAAATAGGGATTCATTGATAATGTGGTAATTTTATTTAAAATACCACAATCTAAACCAATAAAAACACTTCAGCGCTTACTGTTACGGATAACTGAAATTCCCTAAGAGTTTTATATATATTTAATACTTAAATACAGTGATATTAAAAATCAGTATATATCAGCAACAAATTACTGGAACATGAACAAGGAGATAGTAAAAAGTAAGACATTGTCTCTATGTATCAAAAACTAATTAAAATCAGCAGTAAACGTATTGATCTGATACAGGCCCAAGCACTAAGCAAAAATTTAAAACATCATAGTAATTATAAATTGTACATCAAAGATATAAAATTTCTCAATATGCGATGCGTAATTATTTATAATAAACATAGTTTCATTCGTAGTTAGGCGAATCTAGTGTCCATTAAGCATTTCTGTGCAGCAATCGTCTTTAATACAGATTGCATGGCAACTGTTGGTGATAGACATGCCACAAAATAAGGGAAATGGAGCCTGTCACTCCCATCTGTACGAAGAAATGAAGTTTTCTTTCTGGTGGATAGCGTTGCATTTCTCCTAGTTGGTAAGGAAACAGTCCGTTAGCTCAAGATGAATGATGTCATAGATTCTGTGACATCGGCATTATTAGGTTTAGGGCTCCGAATATTTCTTATCTGCTGCGCACCGGGTCCTACACTCTTCAGAACTGCAGCGATGGCAATAACTTTTCTTTTTCAGATGTACGTCAAGATGACTTGATATAATTGTGATAGATTCGCTTAGTGAATAAAAGTTCAGAAAATTGCGGTGAAACAGGAGGAAATGACTTCTATGATGATGCTACTTCATTTCTCGAAACAGTAGACCAATTGTTTCATAGCTAATGAACCAGAAACTCGTGGTAGAATTATGTGATGCGATAATACTTGTTTTGTTTGTGAACAAAGACATTTAGTTGTATTGTCATGTTGATAGCTTCCGAGGTGGTTTCTTACTGATCGAATTAGCCTCATGTATCACAGTAAATGTAAAGCGGTAATGTATGTTGGTTTGCGAATGTTGACAATTAACGAGAAGATTCTTTGACAGCTTTAAGGTGTCCTTATAAATAAATGTCTAATATAATGTATTTTTAAGAGTTGTGAATTCAGTTTGGTTTGTCATTTTTTTGCTACACTAGGACGGATTAGGCAGATACCTACAGCTTAAAATAGTTAACAATCTAGAAACATCCACTCCAAGACGTATTTGAACCCAGAACCTGTTGAACAAAGGACTTAAGCACTAATCTGGCTATCAGTATGAGTTCTGAAATGCTCATAAATATATTACATATATAGAGATATAAAAAGAGAGGAATAAGTTATAGAAATACGAAATAGAATATACGAAAATAAGCTTGGACTGGTTTGATAAAGAGTGATGCATTCGTTTAGTGAATAAAAGTTGAGAAAATTGCAGTGAAACAGGAGGAAATGACTTCTGTGATGGGGCTACTTTATTTCTCGAAATGGTACTCCAATTGTTTCATGGCTATTGGGCCAGAAGCTCGTTGTAGAATGATGTAATGCAATAACGCTTTTTGTTCTGGGGAAAAAGATTTAGTTATATTGCAGTGTTGATTTTTTCCGAGGTGGTTGCCTACTGATCAGATTAGCCTCATGCATCTCAGTTAATGGAAAGTGGTACTGTATGTTGTGTTAACGAAAAGTTGTAATCAAAGAAAATATTCTATGGCAGCTTCAAAGAGTCCTTATAAATGTCAGTCACTATAATATTTATTTTTAACCTGAAAGTTGTGAATTCAGTATGGCTTGTAATTCTACAGTCGCTTTTGCTATATGAGGTCAAATTAGACAGGTACCTACAGCTTAGAATAGTTGAAAAAATGGGATGGGTTGTGTACGTGGACACAACCGCACTCCTTTAAGGAGTGAATCCGTCTTTGTGTTATTAGAGGAGGGGTAAGATGCTAATGAATAGTCTTGGTGGTTAATAGTGATGTATACTTTTATTTATCAAAGGCCGATGATAGAAGAAGTAAGATAAATTTGACATAGTACACTGCTGGCCACCCAAATTGCAACACCAAGAACGACAAGAGATATCACAACAAAATTTATTTTGCAGATAACATGTTGACCAAGTAGCAAATGATTAAATTTATAGACTTCTGTGAAGTGTGGTTCCTGCCAAAATCAGTAGCCAGAGTAGCCGCCATTGTTGGAGATCACCGCTGCCACACGCCTCGGCATTGATTCAAAGAGACTTTGGATGTGTTCTTGGGGTACAGCAGACCAAGCAGCTTCCACACGTTGCCAAAGTTGATCTGGTGTGGCAGCTGGGGATGTATTCTGGGTCAATCGTTGAGCAACCATGGACCACATGTTTTCTATCGGCGAAAGATCCGGAGAGCGAGCTGGCCAGGGAAGCAATTCAATCTGGCGATTGACGAAGAACCCTTGGACAATGCGTGCCACGTGTGGTCGCGCATTATCCTGTTGAAATATGGCTGTGGGCAAGCCCTGAAGGTAAGGAAGGACAACTGGCTCCAACACCTCGGAGATGTAGCGCTGGCTGTTTAAAGTACCGGCAATGCGTACTAGAGGAGTGCGAGAGTGATATCCAATACCGCCCCATACCATAATACCCGGTGCAGGACCAGTGTGGCGGTGCATAACGCAGCTGTTCAGCATCCTCTCTCCACGGTGTCTCCAGACTCGATTCTGACCATCGTGGTGTTGCAGACAGAAGCGTGACTCGTCAGTAAAGACAATTTCATTCCATTCTGCCGTCCACATCCTTCTTTCATCGCACCATTGGCGGCGGAAACGTCTGTGGTTCTGCGTCAAGGGTAGACGAAGCAATGGACGTCTTGCGGACAGACCACTCTGCTGTAAACGGCGTCGAATGGTACGCGCAGACACTGGATGATGCGGTACAGACTGAATGTGCTGTGCTATGGTTCGTGATGTGGCTGAGCGATCCGTCACTGCCATACGCACAATATGCCTGTCATCACGTGAAGTGGTGCACTGAGGTGGATGCGATCGAACACGTCGGTCCGTCGTACCCTCCTGCATCCAACGATCACATATCCGCATTACAATTGTTTGGTTTCGTCCAACACGACTACCGATTTCCCTGAAAGATAATCCACAATCTCGGTAGGCCACTATCCTTCCTCTGTCGAACTCGGATACTTGATCAAAAGATGATCGCTGTTTTCTACGAGGCATAATTGATCGTTTTTTTGAAAAAACCACAAGAAAACACAATTGCCGTACTTGAAATCGTCGAAATCTCCAAGCCTTAAATAGCGCTTTGAAGTGGCGCCACAGGCGCGCGTGATGTGCGTCTGCGCTGAAATTCTAATCATTTGCATATCTCACCTCCGCTAATGCATGTTGTAAATTTCATATTATTTGCATGCTTCCTTCAGGGTGTTGCATTTACGGTGGCCAGCAGTGTATTTACACTGGTGTTCAAAATTAAGAGAATTTGCATATTTTGTCAAATTTCTTGAAAAGTACTGAACGAAAGGTAAAACTAATGCTTCGAAACAAAAATGCAAATCTTCAGTGTCGATAACTTAAGCACACACGTTCGTGTGGGTGGTGCATTTAGTGGAACAGGATTTCTAAGCGCACGTGACGATTTCCCTCTTCGTCAGTCACACACCTCGGCGAATTTCGCGATGTTTTCTTGCAACATTCAGAGATATTCAAAAGCAAACAGTTAAAATGAGTAACCACCAACGTTTGGATGATAGAATGAGCGAATCGTCAAGAGACTGGAAGCAGGGCAGTCGCAAGTGTAGATTGATAGAGACTTGAATGTAACTCTCAGCGTAGTGTCCAACTTATGGAAAAAGTTTAAGGATACCTTATCCTTAGAGAGAAAGCCTGGGCAAGGTCGTCCAAGAGCCACGATGGGCAATGAAGATCGATATTTGTCCATTACAGCGAAGGCGTAACAGGAGTGCAACAGCTTCTCAGCTCTCTCGTGACCTTCATGCGACCACAGGAAGCCATATTTCTAGGGGTTTTAGGGTCTGTTTCCAGAAGGCTACATGAGAGAGGTCTGTTTGCAAGAAGATCTGCTGTTTGCGTACCGCTCACTTCTGCGAACAGGAGAGCATGGTGCAGAGAACATCGACTTTGGACCAGGGATCAGTGGGGGACCGTTCTATTCACTGATGAGTCCCGGTTCAATCTAACCACTGATTCTTGACGTATGTTCATCTGGAGATAACCAGATACCCGCTACCTGTCCTCTAATATCTCAGAAAGAGACTACTGTTTCAGCGGAGGTTTCATGTCTGGGCAGGCATCATGTTGGATGGGAGCACAGACCTCCAAGTCTTTGACAGAGGCTGTGAGGTATAGGGATGAGATCGTGAAGCACTATGTTCACCTTTTCAGGAGTGCAGTTGAACCTGTTTTCATTTTATGAATGACAACTCTCGTCCATATTGGGCTCATCTGGTTGACGAATATCTGGAAAGTGAGGATATTCGCCGTATGGATTGGCCAGCCAGATCTCCAGACCTAAACCCTATAGAGCATATTTGCAAATCTCTTGGGAGGGCAATTGAAACTCGCCTTCCCCTCCTAGAACCACCCAGGACCTGAAAACAGCATTCTTGGAGGAGTGAGACCGACTGCGACAGGGACTCATAAACTGCCTCATTTCCAGTATGAATTTACGTTGTGAGAGCTTTATAACTGTAAGAGGGGATCATACCCCCCTATTAACACATTTTTTGTGTCGATATTGTAACCTTTGTTTTAGACCTTCCTGCGCTGATGAGTCTTACGATCATGCGTGTGTACCATTACTGTTGCATGGTTATTTTTTGTATTATTTCAACCTACGTACATAACTAGTTTCATTAAAATATGACCTGTAGTTCTGGAGATAATCTCTCAGAAGTGAAAATTCTCTTAATTTTGAACACCAGTATACATAATATTTCTTACAAAAGTTTAACTGTTGCCCAAAATAGTGGGCTTTGTAGAAATGTACTTTAAGTTGAATTCACTTTGCATGTAGTCTATAATAAACGATTTGTTTTGAGTCACATCGACATCGAATCACCTGTTAGAATAACGTGTGCATTATTATCTGGAATCATATTGGGTACGAACTTTTATTACTTGACCAACTATACCATAAATCCTTTCATAATTCAAGCGTCTTATTTGTATGGATGGTAGATTAATCTCTCACTTATAGGATCCAGTGGTGACCATCCATCAGGCTTTGAAGGAGAAGCAAATCCATCTGACTGGGACAAAGCTAGCATCTTATTAACATTTAATGATTAGCGTCACGTGTGTTACACAATTGAAATGTTGTGATATAATTATTTGGAAATTATTATTTTAACAAATCAGTGTTTTAAACAAACTGGTGACAAATCTGTCATAAACCATAAGCAACCACAAACATTACAAATGTTCTTGACAAACGAACTCCTTGACAAACGCCGATTCGTTATGGATATTGGCCCGCTGCATCTCTTTACCAACACTTCAGAATGAATTGCCAACAATATCATCATTTCTTCTCATTTCATCGCTTAATGTTTCTAAGTTATCTATTCCAAGTCGAAATTCGTCGGTTCAGGCACCACCACACTCGAAATACTCAAGCCGTTAACCGCTCGGCTTTCTTACGCTCTCTTTAAAATCTGCATCATTCGGCATCAATAAATTTGGACTTTCTGATTCCTTTTGAATTTTTCTAGCCAATGATATAAAGTTTCTTATATTTCTATTCATATTTCCTCTGCAATAGTTTGGAAGTAAAACTTTTTTCGACTCTGCAAACTAATCGGCTTATTATTTTATTTTGCCGGTTATTATTGCTTTGAACGTCTTACTTTATTGCAATTCAGTTACACTGCCCAAATGCAGAGCTGCTTCACCATTTTCAATGTTTATGCGCAAGCACTTCTCCCCTCTACAGCTGCATTCCTAAACTATCTACCATTTTAGATAATTACCCCATAAACCCTCTATCCAAAAATTTAAATTATTAGACTATCATTTATAGTTAACGATATATAAGTACGACACATCTGGAATTTTTTTGGTAGCTAGAGTTTTTGTAGACTCCTATACCTGACCGAATTTAAAGAAATATTCACATCAAAATTTAGAAACATCCATGTCAAGACTGATATTCGAACCTAGAACCAGCTTAACGAAGAGTGCAATAACAGCTTGGCTATCAAGCCAGTTTGAGAGTTCTGAAAAATTGCTCATAAATTCAACACATATACAGAAAGACAAAGAAAAAAATAAGTTTTCTGTAGAATAAAAGAAGTTACGACTGACTTGATATAAAAGTGGTGCAACTTTTTAGTGAATAAAAGTTCAGAAAATTGCGGTGAGACAAGAGGAAATGATTTCTGTGGATAGGCTACTGCATTTATCGAACTGGTACACCAATTGTTTCATGGTTAATGGGCCAGAGACTCGGCCTAGAATTATGTGATGCAATAATACTTATTTTGCTTCTGGAGAGTGTGAATGAGAGTGTTTAGTTGTTTTGCCATGGAGATTTATCCGGAGGTGGAATCGTACTGATCAGATTAGCCTCATATACATATATTAGTTAAACGAGAGCAGTAATGTACTATGTTGTGAAGCTAATCGAGACAATTAACGAAAAGATTCAATGCCCCTCTTGGCGGTCTATTATCGCTTGGAAACTGGTCTGTATTGGCCAGCATTTGCTACAAATACCTGTTACACTGCAAAGTTCAAGTTACTTTTTGTAGTTGGATATCCATTCCCCTTTCGAGTTAACAAAGCCCAAACCATGGTAAATCGCAAACTCATTCCGTCCTTTAATCAGTTGCTTTGAAGTTCTATAATCAGTCCTCTCAACTCCTCAATCCCTATCCTATGCCTGAGGTTCGCTGTGGGAGGCAGACATTTTACAGATGCAGCACTCTTTTGTGGGAAACGTTATTGTTAAAACATGTAAGAAACACATGCAAAAATGTTGAAAAGCGTAAGAAGGGTACATCAAAGTTGATTTTAAAAGTCTTTCTAAACAACATCTATGCCTGCTCAACCAAACAAAAATCAAATGTCAGTCAACTACTCGGGGAAGGGTATCGGGAACGGGGTACTCGAGGTACTCACCAACGGCCCAACTTTGTGATCGCTTTCGAAAGAGGGAAACGGGAAACCTAGCAGTTATCTCTCCGGGGGCTCGTTCTCAGTAAAATGGGGCAGTTTTCATCTCGACGACGTACCTTTTGTTTAGCAAAACTGAACAGGTTATTGTGTTGGACGAGGTATCTTGTGGAGACCATTTGGAGGGTTGAAGTGTTCTTTAAATATTAGTGTTTGGTATAATATTTTTTTTCATATTTGTTTTCAGCTGTGTATACAATTTAGTTTCTTGCTTTGCTACACGGGTGCAAATTATATCGGTAGTTACAACTCTTAATGTGGTTTCCGAGCCACTAGAAATATCCATGCGAAGACTGGTATTCGAACTTATATCCTGTGGAACGAAGGTCCAGTACGATAGTCACTCTTCTACCAGGCCAGCTATGCAGATATAGACCATCACCAAAGATCAAATAAGAGAACCCAAATAAAAACAAAAACAAAATGCAAGTAACAAGAACAAAAAAAGGTGAAGCAAAATAAGAACAATAATATTGACCCTTTAGATCAGTGATAGTCAACCTGGTCCCTACCGCCCACTAGTGGGCGATTCAAGCTTTCATGGTGGGTGGTAGGAGTGTTCCTCCGATGCTGAAGCTACTTTCCGTTATCACCACGCTTCTATGATTCAATGACAGATCAGGTTGTGCGCATGACAAGGGCGGGGTGTACCAGCGGCCATCATTCAAGTTGAGGTCGTTTCATGGTGGGGCAAGTACGTAGTTAGATTTGTGAAAGTAAGCACATGTCTAAGGCTTCAAACAAGTTTTATAAATTGTGTGAAATATTGTGGGCCTATGTCTCAAAAAAAGAAATACGCTCGTGGCTATTTACCGGAGTATCTGAAGACGGGTTTCATCGAATCTGTTGTAAATCAACAACTCCCAATGTGTTTACTGTGTCATAAAACATTATCCAATGAAGCAATGAAGCCAAGTCGATTGCGAGAACATCTTGCTACAAAGCATCCAAAAGATAAAGGCAAGTTCATTGAATATTTTCAGGAAATATATATAAAATTTCAAAATCGTCCAACATCCTTGCATCATTTAAGAAACAACATGCAACGAACGAAGATGGATTAACTGCCGCTTTTCGCATTTCACAATTAATTGCAAAAAATGGTAAAAGCCCATCAATGGTAAGTCGCTATCGTGGATTTGTTGCTTATTTGATGGAAGAAGTGCCAAATGTTTTATGTATTCGTTGTGTGGTGCACAGACAACATCTTGTAGGAAAACATTTAAGTACAAATCTCTATTCATCATTAACTATAATAATTAGAGCTGTAAATAAGATCAAATTCAATGCCAAACATGATAGAATGTTTCGATAGCTGTGCCAGGACAATAATGAGGAGTTTATTAGGTTACTTTTACACACAGAAGTTCGTTGGTTGTCAAAGGGTACATGTTTGTCTCTATTTGTAGCATTATATGATAGTGTGATATATTTTTTAAAGTATTAATGAGACCAATCTCTGTCAACAATTAAAAAACTGTTAAGAATGATGCCTTTTATTAGGCATATATTTTCAAGAGATTTAATGAAATCTTGCACCTTCAAGGAGCTAATAAATCTTATCAATTGCCAGACTATTGTGTCATTATTTATCGACAAATTTGATCGTTATAATCTATTGAAGAGAGAATTTAATCAGTTTCCGAATTATCATCTATAAAAGATGATGTATTTCCAGACAACATTGAAAGATTCAGTAGCCACCTTAACGAACTTAAAATGGATATGGAAAAACGATTTGCAGATATTTTAAACTTGAAGATGTATAGTCCAGTCAAGTTATACATGATTCCTTGCAAAAGGTCGATTATCTATAATATTTGGACATGTTGTAGGGACCAAGGCAACTAGTAAAATACCAATTTTGCGGAAACGAAAGCCGTGTGCAATCAGAGTTATATTGAAAAACGTCGACATTTTCGAACTTTTTACAGTTTTTGCTCAATATCCGTTTCTACGCATAGGAGAGCAAAAGTAGTTATTCACAATGTTGTAGAGGAAAAATTTGCTACAACTTTTGTATTTATGATTTTTTCTACGGGCTATGGTTATTGAACTACAGAGCAGTGAAAGTGTGATACTTTTTAGAAAATTACAAAACATACACATTGCAGAAATATTGATACAGAATATTATTGAATATTGATAATTAAATACTATAAATTTATTATACAGTAATTAAACATTAAATATTAACATATTTTCAAAGTAAACACAAGATTCAAAAGTAGGTAAATACAAATACAATAAAATATTAAATGTTATATAATGATGTAATAATGTATCGCCTGTTAAAAAAATGCATTTTTCACTACAATCTCACTTTGCTTAAATCTTAATTCATTGCAGTTTTAAAATTTAGCTCGCTTTGAAGGTCCTGGTGTTGAATGATCCTCTTCGTCACTCGTGTTGACTGTAATGTGAGTGCGGAGGATTGGTGGCAAGCTCCTCAATTTGCTCAAGAACATCCAGAGCCTCATCTTCATCTAAGTTGGTCAAAACAAAAGTAGGAGCGTTTTGACATGACTTGCCAAGACATAAAGTGCAAAGGCCTGAACACTTTAGGCCTGCTTTTTGACAGATGCAAGCCTCAAGGCACTGTTTCTTGTGCAGCGACATGATATAAATTTCAATAAGGCTTGAGGTGCAGATCCTTACTAGCTTGAATTGGTGCGAGTCCTTGATCGGTGCGCATCCAACCCCAGTCTGTAGGTTGTCTTTCGAATCCCAACCACTTCTGGACTGTGTGGTATATCCGGAAAGAATGGTATCTGGCAGCGTCTTGTGAAGGTGGAAGTCGTGCAAGACTTAATTTGCTGGTCTTTGCAGCAGCCTTGATGAAATGCAGGTAACGCAGGTGATCCAAATTTTGTGTGTTCATGTCACCCCCTACAAAGTGACGAGATACTTCTCTCCTACGTTGGCTATGTCCTCAGTAGAGGAGTGCTGTTGTAAGAGCACTGAAACTAATTCTTTTAGCTGAGGATTTTTGTTGAGTCTAGTGCAGCATTTGGTTTTGCCTTGGCCAAAAATGGCGGATGTGTTGTCGCATCCACTGACAGCATGCAGGAAAAGATCAATACCTGGCGGACAGCTCGATGAATCATATTATTTGAAGGAGGAACTACAATACAGTACATCAACAGACTCACCTCTTCCAGGCTTGTGTACGCGTGTCCACGCTTCCACGCTTGTGGACATTGTTCACATTTGGGACCAAACCAGTGAGAAGCACCAGCAGGTCAGTATCTTCTCCAATGATGACTTGTTTATAGGCTGAGGCCTTGTAAAGTGCTGTCTTCACAATGTCGACACCTGCATCTTCCACAGCCTGCTTTACGTCAATGCTGTGTTGTTGAAATGCGTTGCAAAGCAATGCGATGATAATAATATCTAATAAGATGTCTAATAAGATGACGTCTGCACAACACTGCACAGTGGAACGACGCATACTTTCTGCACTCTTAGTATTTTTTTGGACTGCATTCACTGGATAACCGGAAAAAACAATGGAACGCATTACTACCAAAGTGTTTTGTACATACTGGACATGCCTTGTGATGATTGAGCCGACAGAGTCGTTATGATGCCAGACTACTTTGTGCATCAGATACACACCATCCACTACGACAAAAGTATTGGTGCCAAATGTCACATTGCTGGAGGCTGGAGTAAAATCTGAGTACATGGAAGATTTTGTTTCCTTTCTCATCCCTTCTTCTGAGACATCGGGAAGGGTGCAAGTTCATATTTTAAGTACTCCTCCAACTCCTCGTTCGACTATTTCATACCTACACATTTTTCGTGTCTTACAACAATTAGTACATCGTTCGCTTGTACCGAATGATAAAAAGCATTGCAAATGTAATTAATTTATTTAAAGAAGTTTTAACGGAAACGGATGTTATGAGAACTTTTTCCAGATTTTGCAAAAATTATCACTTCTTCACTTTCACTGCTCTGTAGTTCAATAACTATAGCCCGTAGAAAAAATCATAAATACAAAAGTTGTAGCAAATTTTGTCTTCTATAATAATGTTAACTACTTTTGCTCTCCGATGCATAGGAACAGAGATATTGAGCAAAACCCGAAAAAAGTCAGAAAATTTTGACGTTTTTTCAATATAACTACTTGTACAGGGCTTTTGTTTCCACAAATTTGTTTTTTACTAGTGGCATTGGTCCCTACAACATGTCCAAAAATTATAGATACTCGACCTTTTGCAAGGAAACCCATTTGTTTGGCCCATATTGACTGGACTAGTATGACTGGATGAAAAATCCTTTTACTGTAAATATTGAGGAGGCTGCTACAACTTGCCAAGAACTGTTAGAACTTAGATATGATGGAGTAAATATAATTTCGATAGTGATGGATATGAACACCTTGGATAAATAACAAAATGGCTGCGTTACATCCAAACATGTGGAAAATGATATTGAATTTATTGATACCTTTCCCTTCTTCATATCGTGTTGAATCAGGCTTTAGTGCTGTTAATCATATCACCAGAAAAACCGTCTGAATATTTCCGAAAGAGGAGACCTTCGTTTGTTCCTTACGAAAATTGAACCAGATATCAAATTATTATTAATTAAAAGTAATTAAAGGTCATTTAATAGACTTTATAGTTTTTATATTAAATTTCTTCAATTTAGGCATCTTCAGCACTAGTAGACCCTGCATCGACGGAGATGCAGAAATGTAGCATCAAATTAACATATGCAATTAAAAAGATAAATTTAACTACATATTTTTACTAAACCTCCACTCAAAAATTACGAGTACTTTGCAGTTGCGCTAAATGAAGTTACTGCGGAATCGGTGGACGGTAAGAAAATTTTACTACCAACAAAGTTACTAAATTGGGCGGTAGGTATAAAAAGCCCTATATCCCTGCTTTAGATTAACAGCACTGAAAGCCGCAGAGAACAAATAATGGGAAATGATAATTAAAGCTACCCTAAGAATAGATTTCCCCGAGAAACAAGATAAAATAAAATATGTAAATGTTGAGTTAGCCCGCTTATCAAGGGGAGCAAAGCCAGGAGTCACTTAAAAGGGATGCTTTGAGTTTTTTCTGTATTTGTGTGAAGCCGGGCCGAAGAGATCTTCATAAGTTACCCCCTAAAACTCAAAATACTACCAGAAAGAAAAATCATAAAACTATTACCTATTACCAAGGTTAGGAACGAAAAATTAATTAATTCCTTGTCACAATTTTAATTTATTGTTAAAATTTACCTTTCTCACCTCCTTTTCACTTGTACAAATCTTTCATGTTATCTCCAAGCCACCCTCTTGCTCTCTTTTAATACTGTATTCTAGATAGGACGGATCTGGCAGTGTTTTGCTCTCCTGGCTTGCGCGGCAACTTTCGGTAAGGTAATTCCTCTTTGGCTGTTCTATTGATTTTTCCTTCCTAACCTTGGTAATAGGTAATATTTTTTATGATTTTTCTTTCTGGTAGTACTTTGCGTTTTCGGGCGGTAATTTGTGTTAATCTCTTCGGCTCGGCCTCACACAAGTACAGAAGAAACTCAAAGCATCCCTTTTAAGTGACTCCTGGCTTTGCTCCCCTTGATAAAGTAAGCAGCGGGCTCACTCAACATCTACATATTTTATTTTATCTTGTTTCTCGGAGAAATATATATGTGTGTATCTATATAAAAAGCGATAACTAAATTCATTTTTGTTTTGTGTTTTGTGAAAGAGAGAAGCATGGGTAAAAATATTCCTATTTAACTAAACTCTTTTCACACCTAGATCATCCTTATTCTCATTCGCAACTACCTAAAGGAATTAGAAAAATGTTACAGGTGATATCTAAAAGAAAATCAATTAAATTCTTGTGTGAGCATGCTCTTTTAACGATGCTATGTAAAGTGATGAAATATCAGCCAATTCCAAAGAAAGTACTCTTGAAGAAATATTTTAAATAACTGTCTGAGGTGATTAATATCGTGAGCATCAATCTTGAAACTAATTCTCTGTACTTAAAAGTGTAACGAACTTCCCAAAAGTTGGAATCGCTTAACATTCCAACCAAATGGATAATAATATTCCTACGAGACATTAGCGACGTTAAGAGAATATTTCAATTTAATTTAACTAACGGCGCGAGAACGCAAATTCCCTGTCTCTACAGTATCTTATGGCCCTTATAAAGTTTCATTAATAAAAATAAGGTGTGCTAACTCAGGATTTCAAAATATTCACAAGCATTAATTAAAGTGCGTCATTATTATGCTTAAAATAACTTATAATGAAAACAGTATATAGTTATAAGCAAAATTGCTTTGATAACACATACGACTTTTAAGATTATATTTTATTTTTATCACTGAATAAGTAAATCTTTCGTATTAATGTGTTTCCAAGTTCTTATGACTATAGTGTTCCTAATATTTTCTGGTTAGTAGTTAGGTAGGTAGTTGAATTAAAATCGCCGCACTGGACCAACAGAACGGGCTATTGGCGACGTTCAGTATTCATTTCCGTCAAGCATTTTCTGAAAACAGTACATAGTTTAAAGTAAAGCTGCATTGATGCTTCATGCGAATTTTGTAACATTTAAAACTTAATTTGGATAACAAAATAATGTAAATGGTTTGAGTGGTTCAAAAGAAAAATACTATAAAAGTCGGTAGACTAGTGGTTAGCTATCTAGTAAAACATACTTAGTTTTCTTTTAACAGTGGGTGAAAATGTCTCACATCGTCAGCTTAGAACTGAAACTCATTAACCGACAAAGATATTTTTACGGTGTTTAAAAGCTAACCTTTTGTTTTGGTGAAGTAAGTATCAATTATAAGCATTTTTAAAGTATCATAATTTTTTTCAATGCTAACAGTGTTTTTCTGTCGCGCAGTAGGTGCCGGGTTTTAATGCCAGTTTGTAAGTGCATGAATGGCAGTGGTTGTTACTGTTAGGAGTAACGGTGGTTTATCCCCTGGATGCGCCTTCACAAGTAACCGCTGGTTTACCTCTTGTAGTGCCAAAAACGGAAGCGGTCAGTTGTCCGGCATTGTAAGCATTTGTGTTCCAAACGATTACAGTATGACACAATATTTCTAATTATCATGAAAATTAGCATTTAGAATGTAAAATGTCAGTTAATGCGTTTCTGCTCTAAGCCGACATTGGATTTTGATGTAGAACTTTGAATTGGCCTCTGGTGTAAAGACTAATAGTACTAGTGTAGAGACCAGGAAGAATGGCTGTGAGATCATATTTACGGACCATCAATATTCTGTACATATCCGAAATAGGGACGCATTCTTTCATAGAAAGGATTTGCAAAGTACTTTAATTCACCAAATACATCGTTCAATATCAAACATAAAAAATCGAAATAAATAAAACATATTTACATTGCTACAAAACATTTGGTTACACCTTTTACTTACAGAGCAGATCCTTAAGGAAACAAAGTAACACGCCTTTAAAGATGTCCAAACTATTTGAGTTTGCTGATAGTGCAAAAACGTTAAATGAGACAAATTATATACAAAGTTACCTTCACTGATTGAATGTATTTTATGACCAGTTGCACTTGTAATGCAAAACAAACGAGACAATAAGTTGTTTGGTAGCGTTAGTCACAAAATATATACCTCTAGAACATAAAAAACATTTTGCCATTACATACCTCTAGAATATAAAACATTTTACCATCATATACCTCTAGAATATAAAAAATATTCTTCACAGCTTTCATGTGTAAATTTATAACACTTAAGATTAACACCTCTGAAAGACTACTTAATGTAAAGAGAGAGAAACCAATTTTTAAGGTTTTTCTCAAAATTGTAATACATTGCAAAAAACATAATTAAACAATATGTTTAACAAACATGCAAAAGCACAAGTAGCACAAAACGGGTAGGCTTAAGCACTACAAGATAAGTATTTATAATGACTTGCAGAATTACCTCGTTGCTCGGGTTCAATTGGTTAAACGTTGTGAGAAAGTCATCCGAAAAATCACTTTTCTCTATCAAAAAAATTCAATATCATAGAAAATACAAATATAAAAATTTAAGTCAAGAGAAAGCAATTTTTAAAATTCCGGTTCCACATTTTTATAATTTCTACAATTTACTATGGAAATGCTTCCTTTATCTATCCATATAATCAATTTCACATACATCTCACTATAACGCAAGAAAAACTACAGAAGGTGATAGCGAGATGATTATACAGAAGTCAATTTTGAGTTTAGGAGCGATTGTGAATGTCCTTTACTTTTCCAATAAAAATTAAAGTTACAGCGTATTATTTTATTCAGTTTTCATTTCAATATGTTTTTGACTTGTAGAACTCTTGCAGCAAAAATGTCATTGTTCAGAAATTCCACAATCGTTATGAAAGGCTGGCAAATCCTTGATAGGATATACATGATGAATATTTTTTATGTACATTTTTTTCTTGAATATTCCATTCCTTATGTGAAATGACAACTTGTTTTAATATTAAATGTCTTCAGTACATTCCGCCAGGGAAAACCCCGTGCCTCTATCCTTGTGAAGATTTACCGGTTTAGTAGTCTCCCTTGGGAGGGAGTTTATTAGTTTTTATTCGCAGAGTCACTGTTTGGTTTTCTTGACGGTCAGCTGATGGTCATACGGCAACTAAATTTATGTCGTTGCTATAAAATCCTGACAACGGGATTGCGGGATATCTATGATTTTACAAATGTTTTTTCTGCATTTCCTATGCTTTAGTGCTGGGTTTAGCCATCCTGGGGTGGGTCTTGGTGATGGGCAACGCAGGTGGAGTGAGCTTGTGAGGGTGTCTTCAGTACAGAAGAGGCAACGTTAATTTATTACTATGTTTCAAACAACGAAATGGCAATTTTACAGCTTTTTGAAAAGAAAATCAATGTTTTTGAAGAAAGTTTGAGTAAGCAAAGTTGCATAAGAATAAAGTTAATAAAAAAATAATAAAATGATAATAAAGTAAAAAAAATCACTTTAAAAAGATGGGTTATTTTAAATTAAAACTGGTAGTCATACGTTGTAGTTCAAATATATTTAAAAATTTTGACACAGATTTTCATTACAAGACGATTAAAACGAATTAAATTTACATTCGTTTTCATGTTTCTTGGGTGTGATTGAATGCTGTACTCCATGGTTATGTAACTACATCTATCATTCTAAATAGATACATGGTTTCCATTAGGAACCGAATCTCTGAATTTAAAAAAGTACCATAAGGATTTGATTTAAAACTGAATGTCTGTTGGAGTAAAGAGAATGATAAATAAACCTTTTCTGATATCGGAATATCGCAGTTAGGAATTTTGAAAAATTGAAATTATTTGTTTTAAGTGACAGGAGGTCGAAGTTGATTATTCTTAAAATTGAAGTTGTTCTTACCCAATTTAGATACATGTGAAACATTCGTTGAAAGCAGTGATTCTCTTTTTTAAAAAACGCTGTCAAATCAACCCTCTGTTTTTTGAAAAAATTGTAATCGATTTAGTTTGCTTTGTGTACACTGATGGCATTTATTTTTAACACAAGCTCCGTTATTCCACGTGCCGCTGAATGGAATTTTTAAGAAAAAATGTGTTTACTTCAAAATAAGTTAATCACGAATGCAGTAACAATTTAATTTACCATTCTCTCATATGGATGATGTAATTCGAAAACATCGCATACCAGGTGCAAGAATGCCACAAGTAAAACATATTCATAAAAAAAACGAAATGCAAGACTGTAAGCCAAAAATACGCCATTTTTACTGGAAATGAACATACGGGGATATTCGTAATCACTCCAAAGCCCAAACTAGACTTCTGTAGAAGTCACCTTAGAAAAAAACTTTTGTTGTTTGTCTTACAGCAGAAGTGCGATGAATATTGAAAGTATTATATGGATAGATATACCATTTATACATATTTGTATAGGAAGTAAATTGTAGAAGCTATGAAAAAGTTAAAACAATGATAAAAAATTATTTTCCGTACACTTAAAATGGTGCTTGTATTCTTTTATGAAAGAGGAGGGATTAGTCTGATGACTTTTCAATCAGCATTTAATTAATTAACTCGAGCAACTCCGTATAATTCTGCTAGTGTATATATACTAGCTGAATTACTCGGCGTTGCAAGCGTTGAATGTAGTTTCAAAAATGATCAGACTAATCATTTTTCTTTCATAAAAAATGCAAATATTATTTAAATGAATGGAAAATATTTGTTAACGTAATTTTAACTAACTTTCTCATACACAATACTGTAAATAAATCCTATACGCTTGTTCAATAACTTCAAGTGATATTTGTGTTAAAACGTATAACCTAACCGTAGGTTTTCAAAACCTACGCCTTTCGAGCAATCCCACACCTCACGATGGGGGACAAATCAGGTGACAGAACAGGCCAGGGGAGAAGTGGTAGGTGTTCGAAACAGAAGAAGCTTTGTACAATACGGTTGGCAATGGATGAGCATTGCATTGTTAAAATATAGTTCCCTGTTCGACGGTCTATATAAGGGGTAGAACTTGTTAGAAACCTTCAATGGTGCTCCACTGAAATGCAACCTTGCATAATCGGCTCTTTACTATGTCTGCGGACAAAGATTTGACCGCCACAAATCACAAAATTGAATCCAGACTTGTCAGAAAATATGATTCGCTCTTATTCAGTGTTCCAGTATCTTCTCTCGTTCTTGGCCCCATTAAAATCTCTACGTCTATGGTATAGAGTTAAAGGAAGTCGCACTAACAGAGGCTGAGCTATCAGCTCTCTCTCTGCCACAACCGTCGGCCAACATTGCTGGCCGACTTCGCCTCAAGTGTCACCATCCTCCATGGTTTTGCTATCATTGAAGATGTCGTTGTACCATTCGGCCTCGCCATGTGTAGAAAGTGCCTATCTTCCCACTGTAAGGTAGCCATAGGTGTTCCGGATTCCTAACGACGATGAGAATAACCTTATTCTGTTCATTGTCTTCAAGTCACTTGTACCAGCTTTTCGCCTAATAAGTACAATATTACGATGCGACAAACAGCTTTCTCTCAACTTAATAATTTTTCCCCTTTCAAACTCCGTCAGCTATGCATAATAATGTCTCGTTTTGTGCCGGCATATGTTTATGTACTAGCAGAGCAATACCATTCAAATCCATCAACACAATGTTTCGGATTTGCTTTTTGAGCTTTCTTATAATTATTTCGATTCACATTTCAGCTTGTATTACACGTGTGATTTAGATACTCAGCTGAGGTTTTAATTATTCGCAATTGTCATGACAAACTACCCGTCTGCGAAATTTCCTTTTACTCCAACAACTCTTTCTTGACATTGCATTTTGAATGAGTATCAACTTATTCTAATCTGTTGAGCTCCTCTTATTAATATACAAAACTTACGAGTAAGTTCATTTAGTTAATTAATTTGTGTGTGTGACTTATTTTTTTAAGCTTAGAATAATGTTTTTCTGCTATTTCAAATCAAGCTGTTTTCCAATTCAATCCATCAGGTTCTGAAAAGTGAAATTTAGTGAAACCCTTATGCCCCAAATATGCTGCATGTAAAGTTGGCTTGTGAGATTTTCAGCGAAGGATATATTTGGATCATGTTTTCCTAAAAAGTGTAACGTTATCTTAATAATAATAATTCAAGTAAAAGAAATTTAAAATGAATTGTAAAGATGAAGCAAGTGGTGTTGGTTTATCAAGGCGTCATCTGGGAGGAGCCTGACACAGACAAAACAAATGGTGTTTTCTACGTATGAGCAGCAAGAGTTCTTAAAAATGTTCATACACTCCAACACCATCACTATTTATACACAAACATACTGGTTGATTATCAGGTCCTAAAGCTAATGCAATTGAAAAAAGCGCCCTATAGCAGGAATCAAACACTCTCAACAAACTAACTTTATACATTCATGACTTTTAACCGTGATCTTTATAATCGATTATTTATTTGATTTCGTACTGGGACGTCGCAGCAAACATTTGGCGGCTGTCTTCACGTGGTGTGGAACAGTTCCACGTCACGTTGGGTATGTCTGCATACTATTATTCTTCACTGCTTTATGACGTCAATTTTTCGTGTTGGAATGGTTAACTTGCTTTTCTTTATCGTTCATAATGGTGTGTGGGGGAGAGTATGATCATTTTTTAGAATACTTGCTGCTCATACGTAGAAAACACCATTTTGGGTTGTCTGGATCAGGCTCCTCCCTGATGACGCCCTGATCCATCAAGGCCACTGGCTTCATCTTTAAAATTCCTTTCTAATTTCCCTGCGCTAGCAACCTTCGAGTTGTATGCGATGAAGGATAGATTCCTGTCAAATGCATTCCTCCCTGGGTGTATTTCTCTCTTATGTGTCAGTAAAATTTTCATTGTGAGTGTATCTATTTCTTGATATAGCATGCCTTGTGTCTGGTACAGCATGGTCAAATATGGACCTTGCGCCATAAAAACGAACCAACCTTTCTAATTTCCTTTACATGAATTATTATTATATCATTCACCATGTTATGCCTAGCGGCTTTAGCGCACATACATGATAAGTTCTGCTCGTCTAATAATTAATAATGTTTTCCCGTTTTCTGCTTTTTTCGGATTTTTTATTAACAGTTATTAAAGTTTTTATATCCTTTCGTATCTTTGGATGAAATTGTTATATATATTTATGTATATATACTATATGATGTAAGGATTTGCTTACGCCACATTTGTAAATAATAAGTGACAGCCAAACATCGATCACCAATCCATTGTTTACAAATTACAGTTGAGGTTTCATGATATTTTGGGGTACAGCTTTGATATAAAGACTTTTTGTGACAGGGTTTTGATATAACACGCGAAAAACATTTGCTTTGATATTCATTGCTAGGATGTCGGTGAACAATGCATGACCTTGGTGAATACTGTGGAGAGATGATTCTCATTTCCATTTGAATGGTGCTGTAAACACTCTTAAATGTCGTATCTGATCTGACACAAGTCACCACGTTCACCATCAACTTCCATTTCATGAACCCAAAGTAACGGTTTGGTGTAGCTTCACTATATCCTTTATCATTGGTCCTTACATCTTTAAAAAACCACAGCCACGGGGCCAGTGTCACGTTCTGTTTAGGGCTCCAGATATGCAGATATGTTCCGGAAATTTATGATTCTTTTACTTCAACAGTGGTCTGGACACCATAGTGTGTCTTCATGCAAGATGGTGCATTCCTCACATCTCTTTACAAGTGCAAGCATTACTACGGCAAATCTTTTGGGTGTGACAAAATGATTAGCAGTTCCTTTCCAACGCCATGGCCAGCCCGGTCACCGGATCTGATCAACTGTGATTTTCGATAGTGTGATTATTTAAAGAGCCGCATTTATCAGGGTAATGCCCCGAACTTAGCTGTTTTAAAAGATAGAATTTCGCAACATGTGACGCAAATCAATGCGAATCAATTCCGTTCTGCTGTCGAATGCATTATGCAGTAAATGCAATTTGCAGAGCAAGGTTATGGAGTACACGTAGAACCATATCTGTGATGTTAATGTGATTCCATATGTCAGTGCAATAAAATTATTGCACAGTTCTTATTTTGACAATACTTTTCATTAATTTAATTTCCATATGTGATTGCAAAAAAGAAATTGCACGTTAACTCTTTTCCTGACTGTTCTTATTAGATAAGTTCGAAAATATGCAAACTACCTGAACCTCAGTCCCAAATTTCACCACAGTGGCCGAAATTTGAACTATTTTTCATTCAGAAATCGAAACCGCGTACTCAGGAAAGTATGTTTTAATATTTGGTTACGATTCACCCAGTAATTTTACCTACAAAGAGGTCTAAACACCTGTTAAATTTGGATCACTCTATATATATGTTAATCTGAAAGACCGAAATTAGAGAATGTCAATATTATCCGGTGAATGTCGACACACACATACCAAATACGTCATTGAAAGACCGAATATTTGGTTATATTCTTATACATTCGGACCATCGCCGGTGTATGTCGACAAGCACAGATAAGCTCTGGTGGGGGTCGAAATGAGAAGCCGAGAAGGTGGAGAGGCCACAGCCAGAGAGACCTTTCCGCCTTCAGTTTAAGTTGCAATAAATAAGATTGTATAACCTTAATCACATAATTTATGTGTAAGTTTAATATAGTATTATTTTCTTTTCTCATTTAGAATGTACTGAACGTTTAGAATGTTTTAGGTTCAACAGTTTATTTACATGTGCTGTTACTTAAGCTTTTTCCTATTTTGCCATATATCATAATATGTTTTAATAATAAAGTATGATTTCAAAAGTTGCATTTTTGTCTTAGCGTAACAAAAATATTTTTATTCAACATTCACCATCAGTGCATGCTGAATGTCGACATTTGCCGGTGTAAGTGAGAAATAATGTTATTTAGCAAATATTTCTTACATACACCAAGCGACTATGTGAATGCTAACATTCACAGGAGAATATCGACATTTGCCAGATATCGGTCTTTCACAGTAACATATATATATATAAAAATTTATTAGGGACATGCTCTAAGAATATGCCCTTGTCGAGTTTGATAGAGTGGAATAACTCCTGTATAATGTAATGCGGCCTATTTTACAATCAAGAAATTCCCATTTCCCTCCTTATGTTGTGTTACGTGTTTCTATTTCTTACATAAGCGTCTAGTCTTGGACAAGAACGATGAGAAACGCATAATCCCGCAGAAGTAATAAATTTCTTTTCTATATATATATATATATATATATATATATATATATATATATATATATATATATATATATATATATATATGAAAAGAAATTTATTACTTAGGTTAGAAATTTATTACTTTTAGGTCACTTGTGACCTAAAAGTTATACATCGAAAGAAGAAAGACAAAACTTCAAAATAGTCGCTAAATATGTCATCCAATTTTAGTTTTCCATTAAACTGTCAAGAACATAAACTAATTCTATTTGTATCTCATATTCTAATTTCACTTAATGTTCGAAACATGCAATTGGTGTTATTTCAGCTAAGCAAAAGAAAATTATAAAACGGTTATTACACATTTAAAAACCTCAAAAATTCTAAACGTTATTACGCACTCAAAAACAGCGAAAAATTCTAAGCCGTTTATTCCAAATTTAAAAACCTCAAAAATTCTAAACCGGTTATTCCAAATTTAAAGCCCAGGGAGCATAAAATGCTTGCTATGCTCCTTGGCAGCTAATATCCAGCAGCTTAAAGAGCAAAACAAATACCGGAAAATATTATGCAGAAAAAATCGAAAAGGTTAAAACGTCCGCTGCTTCATAGCATACGGTGATAGGATCGTTTGAAGCCTCGTCATTTTATCGCCGTTGGTTTTCGCGCAGGCGCGGCGAATTTCGATGGGGCGCACAACCGTGGCGCTCCCATTCCGCCCCAAGTTTCAGTCAGTGGCGAACGCACTCGATCCAGCCCTCCCGCTCGGGTGAGTCGAATATTTTGAAAGATACTTGGATTGCTCGACCTCCTTATTCGACACATGGTTTCGTTTGGGTGAAACGGTCGGAAATAGACATTGATGCCTTTTACTTGGTTGTCCATAGTTTCTTAATTGGTTCCCGGAAACTACTTAATGATGAATGTGTAGATAATGTCTTATGCGTAGACGAACGTGATTAGAGTGAATTCTATAAATGACATTTTTCGAATGTTTTGAGGAGTAATAAAATGAATTTAGAGTTGAACTGGATAGTATCTTTGAAATTTACCATTCAAAATGAAATTCCCTGACAATAAAATAGTATACCATAAATCTGTTCAGATCTGATGCTTTATCCTACAAAAAATGTTTGCACTTTTAGGAAACAAAAGTCGGTGTGAGTTCGTATGGTATTTACAAGAGGAATAGATTGTAAAATTAAAGCAGAGATTGAAATATTTGTAATAATTTCTTTTTCATCGATTCATGAATTTAACGATAAATGTGAAAGTGTATGTTGTTTTAAAGAGTAACTGAAATTGCTAATTTGAGGGACAGCAACGAGGATATTGATTCAAATATCGCATGCTCAAATTACAATCCTGAAAAAGGCTAAAATTGTCAAAGGACTTTATCACTTATTAAAGAAGTCATTTAAAGAAATAGCTTAGTTTCAATGAGAAGTCCATGAATTCAGACCAAAAATGAAGTTCGATTCAAACCGACTATTATTGCCTTTGAAGTTACTAAGAAAGATAAATTCTTTCGAAACAACTGATGATCTGCGGCAACTTTCTCCACTGTAGATGGCTTCTATTACAGAAGTTTTGAGCATCATCTGAT